>OX376372.1:219461319-220661319 GCA_947369275.1 Nemotelus nigrinus
CGCATTAAAACGCAAATGTTAATGAAGCAATCGTCACAATACTATCGATACATGGTCGAAATTTTACAAGAGCAAAAACGAAAGCTCGATGACAATAATCTGGCTCTATGGGTATAAAGCGAAAAACATGGAGATACGGAAGAAAATATACATAACAGTCTCGATATAGAAATACAAGACACGATAATCGTGTTGCGGAAATGTTTGGATGAGGTTAGCCAGACAACAGTTAGTTACCTTAAATGGGTAATATTCAAAGACTTGTATGAACAAATGTGCTCACACAACAACCCATAAGCGTCGGACAAAAATGTTCTATCTAGAGTGTGTTCAATATTCTTGCTATAGCAGCTATTAGCTGCTAATTTAGCAGCTCTGGCTGTCCAATGTCACGAAATAGCTACTTTCTTATGCTTGCTATTTGACAATCGGGGCTGTCCAAGGTTTAGGAATAGCTGCCAAGGTAGCAGCTATTTGCTGCTCGCAGTCTGGAGGATAGCAAGAAAGTAGCTAAGGCAAAATGGCCGTGCGTACACAGCTGACATAAGGTCTGGTTGCGTACTTCAGAAAACTGCAGCAGCAGTAACAGAAATAAGTAGCTTGCTTCTTTTTGCTGCAAAATTTGGCTTGCAGCTAAAGTACAAAAACGACTTTCTGCTAATCTATTTTAATATATTAAAATAGATTCAGGTACGCGAACAGACCTATACTGTTCAAACGTCACTTTGGATTAGAAATAGAAACGAAAAGTAGTTTGCGTGGCTTTGGTGGCAAAGAAGGTGAATAATAGATTTGAGTATAGTGCTATTATAAACTAAATGCGGGCTTTTGAACTCTTAGGTAGGTAAAAGTGGGCTTTTACACAGGCGCAACTCATCTTGAGTTTTAAAAGGCGGGTATAAAGTGCAACAGACCGGGTACACTGATTCGTGTACCATGAAATTTTCAAGGTTTCTTATTCGCTCTTTTTCACAGATATGGTGCCCAAAGCCGGGAATAAGTGAAAAGTTTTGGAAATGTTAGGAATATTTTAAAAGTTTCTGCAGCTGTATGGTGAAAACTCAGAAGTTTCAACAATTTCCATACCGCAAGGCAAATTGTGAGCTGATCCACGTAAATACTAAGAATGAAGTTAAAAAACTGGAAAAAAATGTGTTATTGAATTGAGCTGTGTGAAAACTGACCTACGTAGCAGACAAGAGCTGCTACGTAGCAGCTCTTGGCTGCCCCAATATCCATAGCTACTTCACCTAGCTACTGCAAATTTTGAGACTTGCTAAAGTGAAGCTATGCTATGTTTTTGGAGCAGCTATAACATGCACATTGAACACACCCCTAATAAACCATTTAACTCCAGAGGCGCGTACACTTGTGCAATACCTGCCAGTTCACGGACAGAACTATTTGACCGCATGGAATTATTGACGCAGCGGGTACAGCAATAAGAGGCTGCTAGTGAATGCCTTCCTCAACAAATTGATGGCTTAGCCATCAGCCTAAGGTGAGTATGTTGGTCGTATCAACCGATTTCACGATACTTCTAAAGAGTGGCTCGTGGGGTTGCAGAGTCTTGGAATCGAGATCAATGATTGAGATCCGATCATTGTTTACATACTGTTGCAGAAGACAGACAGAGCAACATCCATGTTTTATGAGCAATCACTGAAGAACCCAAAGACACTGAATACTGCCTCTAATATGCTAAATTTTTTGGAAACTAGGTTTCAAGCATTGGAGATCATAAACAACAAGGCCCATGCAGGTAAAGACAAGCTTTCAAAGGAGGCAAGAATACGGTCCGCTGCATTTAACGTCAGCATTGATACAAGGCAACAATCCGTTGTTTGGCAACAAAGCCATCCATTGTACGCATGCAAGGATTTCAAAAGTAGGACGGTATCAAAACGCGTCGAGATTGTTCAACGCCATAAATTGTGTCGCATTTGCCTCAAGTCTGGGCATAGAACTGCAAATTGTACCAAAAGCACATGTACTAGGTGCAAGAAACATCATAATACATAGCTGCATCGAGATGAATGCCAACAGTTGCAAAGAGAGTAAGGCAAGTAAAATGAAAGCTGTGATAAGGTACGATCAAAAACGACTCTAGTAAACTGCTCCACACAAGCTGAGCAGACATTCATTATCTTAAGAACAGCCGAAGTAACATTGACCGCACGCAACAGGCAGTAAGTAAAATGTAGAGCCCTGTTAGATTCAGGCTCTCAAGTGAACTGCATTACGAAGCAGCTTGCAAAAAAGCTTGCATTAAAAAATTGCATGGCATTGTTAGCAACTCCAATGATGCTAGTAGGAGAGCTTTTATACAAATGCGATCAAAAGTGACTGAGTACATTCTATGAGCGATTTTACAGCAGTTCCCAATTCGGGATTGGGAATATACCGTAGTTCGTGAGCTTTCTCTGCGTGTTATTGTATTTGTGGGTACACGATAGTTCTGTGTACGTACACGTAGGTTTTCATTATGGCGGCATCTGACTACTGCTGTTCACTTCGTTCGAGCCTGTGCATGGACCCAGTTTTCCGATATGGTGGCTTCAGACCAACGCTGCTTGCTTCGTGCCAGCACGTCCGTGTAGTCAGATTTCCAATATGGCAGATTCTGACTTATCCTGTTCATACCGTGCGAGCATGTTCGTGAAGAAGATTTCCCCTAGCGGCTTCTGCTGATTGGTGTTGATTTCGTAAGGGCGTTTCCATACAGGGAAATTCCTTACATGGCGACTTCTGAAGAACGCTGTTCATTTTGCAGGAGCGTGTACAGACGGGCACACTTCTAATATGCCGGCTTCTGGCGAGTGCAGTTCGCTTCGTAGAAGCGTATTCATGTAAGGGAATTCCAATGTGGCGGCTTCTGAAATTCACCGTTTACTTCGTTGAAGCGTGTGGAAACAGGGAAATTTGTTTTATTGAGGCTTCTGGCGAGTGCTGTTCACTTAGTTGGTGCGTGTCTTGTGAATAGCGACGTCGCCACTTTGCATCAACGTTACATGAATCATTTGCGATGATGGTTATGTGGTGTAGGTATTTGGTGCACCACGGCCGTGAATCGCATTAATGTTCTGTGCACATTTTTGCACTTTCGAGATGCTCGATGATTTGTGTTTTGATTCGTACTGCAGATATATGGAGAGGTCATTTTTGAATATTGATTTTAGCATACTTCCACAAAAGATAAGTATTTGAAATTTAGCAGAATGATGCAGTAGAGCAGGGGGTAGGCAAACGGTCGATCGCAAACAGGTTCGACAGTTTGATCACAGACATTTTTAATAATTTAGTAAGTTAATTTAAAATGTGAGCTAAAAATTTAGTAGACGATTTATTCAGTACATTTGGAATGGGCCTTGGGTTCATAGATCCAATCAGACAGTCCACGCAGTTTTCAATTCACACAAAAGCTCACAGAGCCTTGGTGGCGGAGGAAGAAGCCAACGGGAGAAATCCGAGGAAAGCTATGCTCTCGATTTGTGCAGTTTATAGATTTATATCATTTTAGTAAAACTGCTTCACTAAATCTCGTATACGTATATGGTTGTTTCATTTCCTTCAGTCTCTCTGTTCTATACACCTTGCTTGCATTTGCATTCGTCTCCCTGCTACCGAGATAGTAAATTGTCACACACAGCGCAAGAAAGGTTAATTTCAATTTTAGATAAAATAAAATTAAAAATTAAAATCTTTTCCACGCCAATGTAGATTGTGTAGTTCATTCTTTTGAGCTAAATAGTGACATTTGGTGTGTTTGAATTTTAAAAATTGAATTGTGGTAAATGCCTCTTCAATAACAAAAATAGTTTAAAAAATTGAAATTTTTGACATCTTATCCGTCAGAAATGATAAGTGTCCCCGCTTTTCTGCATTTTCAAAATTTTTGCTCGAAAGAATGACCAGATAATGGAGACATGTCAAAATTAAGCTTCACGATTAACTCAGTACTAGCCTAAAAAATGAACTGCACCTACTAAATTGGCGTGAAATGATTGGAGACATGTGCAAAGCTATTTGCATTTTCAAAGCGAAAGCATGTTCCAAGCAATTTTTCACGCTTAAAAGTGAGTACAACTCTTGCTTATTTTCAAGCTAATTTTTCGCCGAAATAAATTTCACGTCAAAATTTGCATGAAAATTTAACGTGAAATCGGAAAACAGTACTAAACTTTAGATGGCTTAGCTCAGGAAGATTTTTGCAAAGATTTCTAAATCTTTTGCGATGAAATTATTGCATTTATGGACACATTGGGAGAAAAACATGACAATTGGAAGATCCAGTATCGGTAAAGATATTTGCATTTCTTACGGATTTTATGGGCCGTTACAACTTGCTTAATTGACAATTAGAAGAAAAAGGAAAACATTGTTGACTTGTTAAGTTCGGTAGATGTTTTTTAAGTAAAATTAAAACCTTTTGCTTCACAATTAAACAGGCAAAATTTTTAAACATGTTCCATATTTTGAAAAACATATTAAACTTACTGGTGAATCTAGCTGAAAGCTGAAAGACATTCTTCAGTTCGCGAAAAGAGTCCTGAGCCTTCGATGGCCGCTTAGGACTGATTTTTTTTTCTCCTACCCCATTTATCTGGTAGCACTATGTACCATAGGTCTATGTTGTGGCCTTTGTGCCAACTGGTACAACCTAACCTAGCCTACTGGTGCATGTAATATAATTCATTCTATTTCATTTATTTCTACTTCAAATCTACTTCAATTTATTTTCATCTTCTACTTCAAATTTTGTCCACGAAGCGTGAGCCCTGCTAACGGCAGCATAAAGTACCCAGCAAGCAATTTAGAAAGCGTTTCCTAAAAACGATAGTTTCTCGACAATCAACAGACATATCCCTTATACGAAACCGAGCCTGTTCGCAAATACATCAGCAACAATAATTTTCCTTGCGATTGGCGACAAATAATAATAATGCATGCCATGTGTATGTACCCTATGGCCCATGCAACGCATTAACAGGCAACATTACGAAAAAATTTTCCCTAGTTTGCTGGTCGCGGTATGCCGAACAATTTGTCTGTGCTGAAAAATGTTCTAATGTTACGATGTTTTATGTTCAACTTTAGCAGCTTATATTGCTTCATTCTTTCAGTCCTTTAAATTTACTCTACCATGCGTAAATAATTTTAACTCATTTTCAAATCGCAAAAGCTTAATATATTTGAAATCGTTTATAAACTATCGCTAATAATTCATAAAGTGCAAAGGTGATATATACTCGCTAAAACTGCATGTTTTTCTAACCCATTAATTAATTGTTACAGGCCGCCTCCATTAGCAATTTCCCATGGCATAACATTTCATATTGCTAATGGAGGCGGCCTATGGTATGCAATATTTGATAGCATGCCATATATGGTAGGCAATATGTATGCCATTTGCTTGTATGCGCATCAGCAGCAGAATTTTTTCATCCTACACTTTAAATAAATCCTTAAGAGCATTCAACGCTCAGATACAGCGTACGTGTTCTTCCGCTCAGAGGCATTTTTGGAATGATATTACATTCCGATGCATTGTTGTTTGGTGGATGGCCACCAAACTGTTCGACGAAGTGAACAGCGGCCGCTAGAAGCCACGATATTTGAAATTTACCTTGTGGACACGCCCTATTGAAAACAAATCACAATCTGTAGCCTTGTTTATAATGTGGTTTCAAACCGGCTTAGGATTAGTCAAGCCAAATTGTATACGCGCATTGGATTGATTTGAGTTAAGTCGGTGCGATTACGAAATTTTACAGGATTGGATCGACTTGGGCGTTTAAAAGACGTGGATCGAGCGATTGAGGATTGAAAAATTCGAAGCCGACATTCACGTTAATGTATGCGACTGCAATCGCGGCAAACTTCACCATCGTTGAAGTGAATGCAATTTTTGAATACCTAAAATTTATTAATCGAGTACATATGCATTTTGTATGTTAATTTGAGATTCTAAGGAATAGAATAATATAATTGTAGAATAATATAATTGCTACTATAGGTATGGTCGCGTATTGGAGCAGCAACATATGTTTGCAGGAGGCTCATTTTTGTGGCGCAATTTTGCTTGCAACAAGAGTAAAAAATCAACTAACTCAGAATGTATTGCGTATATTTGAATAGATTAATGTACGCGAACATACCTTTTGAGTTGCATGTTACGGTTCAAAATAATTTGAAAATCGGCAAAACTTCTATGTATATTGCATGCATACTGAGTGGACAGATTTTATTGGAATTACTAGCCTTAAGCTATTTAGCATTTGAATATGGAAGAGCACATCCCTAAATTAATGGTAATGAAAACAATACAATATAAATGAAATTCGTACCGCGAAGCCCCAATAATATTATCATGCAGGACTAAATACTGTTTTAGGAACCAAAACGCACGGGGGCTTATAACGTCTCCAGATAATCCCACATGTTGTAAAACCTGGTGCGAAAAAAATTAACTTACACTGTTAGCAGGGCATTGTTTCTTACGTTTTTACAAAATGTGCGATCGTCTGGTTATTAATGAAGGAGAGTCTTTATACTGCCACAGACAGTGAAATATCAGCCATAACGTACCTTTGATGTATCAAATTGGAAAATTCCGTATGGCGTGGCATTGGCAGATTAAAATTTCTGTAAATCCGGCGAAATTTATTTACTGATTGGCGCATATCATTATTTCCGACTGCTGACAAAGAAAGATCGGAAAGTTCGTCTACTGATGCAACATACTTTGTTGGCTAGATAGCTGCCGGGAAAACGATATTGCCACTGAGATATATGCATCATGCTGTATCAGCTACGGCAGACTCAGCTAGCTTGAATGATAAATTGCTAAATTTTTGGAGTTCGAAACTGTTGAGGCGGAAGAATCACAGATGACGAGCGCTGAGAACGCGTGCGAAGAATTGTCCAAGCAGACCACAACCAGAACCAAAAATGGCAGATTTGTGGTAAAACTTCCGTTTGCATCACCCGCGGCAAGTTTAGGTGATTTGAAAGAACTTGCAGTTTCCGAACTTTTCGCTGTAGAAAGGAAACAATAGAAGAACCCACGATTGAATATATCCGGCTCAGGCACATGACGGTAGTACAATTGCCCGATAGTGCTCATTATTATTTACCTCATGATAGTGTTACTAAGCTGGAGAGCAAGACAACCAAGCTAAGGGTTGTATTTGACGCATCGGCAAAAACGTCCACCAACATGTCGCTCAATGATATCTTGTACACTGGTCCCAAAATACAAGAGGATCTCTTTACAGTGCTTCTTTGATTTCAATTTCCCAGATACGTGTGCACTACGGATATTGAGAAAATGTACCGCCAGTGTGTACGTTGCAGAATCTGATAGGAAGTATCAGTTGATAGTTTGGAGGGAAGATCTAAAAGATGTGCTTTAGACCTATCAACTTAACACAGTTACGTATGAGGTAAACATCAGCTCCATATCTAGCGATATGATATTTGCAGCAACTAACCAAAGAATTTCAGGGTCATAAACTGCTGCGATCCCGAGGGAATAGTCAAGAATGTGTCCGCTGATGATATTATGTTTGGGGCGAATACGCTGAGTAAAGCAATAAGCAGGCAAGAAGAAATAATCGAAGTCCTCAGTCATGGCGGATTCAATATACGGAAATGGTGTGCTTACCAAACAGCCTTTTTAAAATCCGTTCCGCGTGAAGACATTGGCTCAGAGTTAGATATAACAGGAAAACCGGAGCATGAAGTTAAAAGGGCCAGGCCCTGAGCTGGCTACCAATTACAGATGAGTTCAAAATATTGATAAAATCCACGATGGAAGACAAAATCACAAAACGGCAGATCCTATCAGAGGTTGCTCGGTTGTTCGACCCACTAGGTCTCATGGGCCCAGTACTTGTGACCGCCCAAATTAAGTTACAAATATTGTGGACTCTGAAACTAGAATGGGATGATGCAATGGTCGACAAAGTGCATAAGGCATGGCAACAGTTCCGTCATGATCTTCAAGTTCTGAATAACGTCAAGAATTTCTAGGCACATAACATCCCACAGGCACGCCAAGGCATGGCAACAGTTCCGTCATGGTCTTCAAGTTCTGAATAACGTCAGAATTTCTAGGCACATAACATCCACAGGCACGCCAAGTCAGAGCAGAGCAGCTCCCACGTTTTCTGTGATGCGTGAGAAAACAAGTGTATGGAGCCGCAGTACATGTGCGATCAGTACTGACGAATGGCACGATAATCATACGATTATTGTACGAAAAGGCCAGATAGATATATATATATATATATATATATATATATGTATATATATATATATATATATATATATATATATATATATATATATATATATGTATATAAATGTATATATATATATTTATATATATATATATATATATATATATATATATATATATATATATATATATATATATATATATATACATATATTTATATATATATGTATATATATATATATATATATATATATATATATATATAATTATATATATATATATATATATATATATATATATATATATCTATATGTGCAAAATGGTTAACGGAGATAATCGCTGGACCGATTCGATTGAGCTGAAATTTTCGGAGAACGTACAGATATCCTAAACCTTTTGGAGGGCGGCGAGCGTTTTAGTGAATTTTGAGGCACTCCTATATCTCCAAGCAATTACCTAAACATTTATCCACGATTTTCTATTGCAAATTTTAATGCAACGACTTGCATTGTTTACGATAGGTTCGAATTCACTTGGGCTAGATGGGATGCGTATACAATTCAATTGTGGGTGCAAGTTGTTCAACAATCAAATAATATTAAGTACATAAAGGAGTGTCTACATGTAACAAAATGTATGCAATAATTACGAATAACAAGTCTTTATTTGTTTCGGATTTTCTCTACTTTACGGTTGACATTAGACATACTCCCCACGTTGAACGATAATAAGAGTTTGATTAAATCTCTAACTTATTCTACTTCTTGGTCCATTTGCAATCGAAAGGCTTGAGCTGGGTAGCGGCACCGGATTTTCCTGAGGTCTTCTAGCAGATGGTTGCTTCCGGCGTTGCACCAAAGATAGGCACCTAGTCCACGAATAAATATTAGGCCTTTATAGCTGACGGTGAATTGCTGTACGTCGTTTTGCAGTTATATTGGATGTTAGTTTTTCCATCGTCCGTTGAGTTTGGATTTTTATGTTGCAGCTCCTGAAGCGGCTTCTTCAGTGATTCATGGGACTTGGTAGTGTACGTAATTCGTTCAAGTGATTAAAGAGCCTCCATTCGGTCATATTACGCACCAGGACCGTGGTCGTATTAAAGGAAGAATGATATAGTTTATGCGCTTGAATGGTAAGCGTTTCTTCCTTTACGGCGCAATCTTTGTGTAACTGTAAAATGCCGGAGCCCTCCAATACAACTTGAGACTCGCTATTATCGCAAATGAGAGCCACGGTGGTCCTCGATGGAATGAAATATATCCAGTTGATTTGGCCTCAACAGTGAAATATAGCGAGGAGGCTCCCGTCCATGGTTTTAACGCGCATGTGGTATTTAGTGCTAGCGGAGTTATGAAGCTAAGCTCGCAAGCAGCGATTGTAGCTCCTCGACGGTATAAAGGATGTAGTTGTCGGCACAAATAGTTCGAACTACCAGCTCTTGTACAGGTGGCCATTTCCTGTTCCGAAAGGGGGGTAGTATTAATCGCGATTCTGGCTGATGATTAAAAAGCTGGCTTTTATAACTAACATAACCGTTGATCCATTTCTGAGGAGTGGTACTGGCAACAGATGCAGCAAATCAAAACGTTGGTGCGATGCTAGTGGTAGAGTGATTTGAAGATCATTCGGTGGTCTAATAAACAGCCTTCCACCTTCATCATGCGATAAGTCGGTTGCCAAATCCAGAGGTTGAAAAGGGGAGTCTCATGGTAGTTGGTAAGTTTTCCCTTATGACTAGAAGCTCCGCCTGCAGCTGGTTGGGTGTTAATAGCAACGGATTGATTCTTTCCCTGATGTGTATCGATCAGTACATCCACTAGGGCTGATTGAACTCGTTGGTAGCTGGTGTGTAGTCACTAACAATCGAACGGCTAGAGAGGTGAAGTATTGGGTGGCTTCTTGTGAGTGAACTTCGCGAACGATACTGTTGATGTGAGCTACACTTTGATTAATAGCATACTCCAGACCTCCTAGGTGAGTTTCCGGTTCTTCTTATGACTGCAACATGATATTAGCCGTGGGAGTCTATAATGGATGTTTGATTCTTGATCAATTGCAACAAATGATCTTCATTGTCTTGAACTTGACTAATAACGATTGAAATAAAAAAAATACTCTGAGTCCAAGATTCCAAACAAGGAGTTTGCTAGGTTCCCCACTATGTTAAGTGCACCTCGTTTTTGCCAAGTTTCGTGTTTTTGCCCAAAATGAAGAAAAAAACTCGTTGTTGCGCTGGAATTCGTTCAGTGGTAATTGAAACTGAGTTATGGTTGGTTCGCACAATGATTCCGTCCTCACTTCGAGGCAGATTTGATTTTAACGATCCAGGCCAGTTTTTATGGTATCTAACTCCTTCCAATAAGGCCTTAAATCGTAATATACGACGAGTTTACATTCGTCTACAATAAAGTGCGCGGTACCCAGCTTTTCAGAGTAAAAGCCCGGTGAGGAAGCAAATGGTGAAACTTGTATTGGTAACGCTAAAATCGGCATCACCAGCGTGGTCCAGAGTAGTAAACCAACTGTAGAAAGGCTGCTGCACGGCCTTTTCAGTCTGGACGACGACGCGGAAGGACCAGGTTCACCCCTTTTCAGTGCAAGGTCCAGTTCGGAAGCGATTTTGTGCTTCCCTGAAGGTAGGAAAGAGGTCATGACTTCTTCTGATGAGTTTGTATGCTCTGAGGCCGAACTGTCTTTTACAGGAAGGGGAGCTAGCTTATGAATGGGCCGCCTTAGGTCCCGGTATTGGTTTTTACTTCCGCAACCCGTACAAGTTGGTCAGTTCCCTTAAATATGCTAATAATTCTGCCCAGCTGCCATTTCAATACGGGTAAGTTGTCATCCTTTATGACGACCATCGTACCGATCCTGACATTATTGCAGCGTTGTTTCCACTTGTATCGATTTTGTAATTCACAGAGATACTCCTTAGACCACCGTTGCCAGAACTGATGTTTCATTTCCGACACGAGCTTCCACCGTTGTGACAACGACGGCTTGGAACGTTGGTCGGATACCTCTATGATGCTGCGTAAGGGCTCACCTATTAAGAAATGCCCAGGTGTTAGAGCACTTAAATCGTTGGGATCTGACGACATTGGAGTTAGTAGTCGGGAAATCAATATGGCTTCGATTTCGATGACAATCGTCTCCAGTTCTTCATAGGTTACCGGCGCGGTAGCAAGATTTCGTAACATATATTGTTTGGCGGACTTCACTGCCGCCTCCCATAGTCCCCCAAAATGTGGTGACTTGGGTGGAATAAAGCAAAAGTCCATCCCTTTCGAAACACAGAAACTGGAGATCTTCTCTTGAGCTACATCCGAATATTTATTGCTTCCAATTGATTCCTTGCGCCGACGAAATTGGTGGCGTTGTCGCAATATATCTTCTGACAGTGGCCACGTCTTCCAATGAAGCGTTTAAGAGCTCCAATGAAGGCTTCAGTAGTGGGGTCTGTCACTAGTTCTAAATGACATGCTTTAGTCAAGAAACAACAAAAAACTGCTAGATAAGTCTTTTGTGGCCGTTTCCCACGAATTTCAAAGTGTGTCCAGAAAGGACCGGCAAAGTCAACGCCCGTATGTAGAAATGGGCGGGCTTGTTGGACTCGGTCAGCTGGCACATTTCCCATGAGTTGAGTCAACAGCCTTGGTTTGCTTTTTGCGCATCTAACGCAATTTTGCACGACGGATTTTGCTAGTGTCATTCCATTGAGGGGCCAAAACTTCTGTCTGACTAACGAACCAAGAGTCTGTGGACCAGCATGCAGGTTATCGTTGTGAATCTGTATGAGAATTAGCTTCGTAATGTCATGTTTATATGGCAACAATATTTGATGTTTACTCTCGTATGGTAGATGTGCGTTTTCAAGCCGTCCACCCACTCTCAAGAGACCACTTCGCTCGTCAAGGAGAGGAGTAAGTGTACTTAATCAATTGCCTTTACTGAGTTGTTTGGATGTCTTTATCGCGTTGATTTCTTCTCTGAATTCTTCTCTTTGTACTTCTCTTATGATAACCATGCTGGCTTCTTCTACTTGTTCGACGGAGAATAAGTTATTAGACTGGCATGATTCCAGGCCTCGAGCTCGCCTTACAAACCGCAAAACGTATCCGACTACTCTCTTCATTCTTTGTAATGAGTTTCGGTGGTCAATACGGTAGATAAAGTGGTCAGAATTATGAACGGCAGTTAGCACTACCTTCGCACGTTTTTTTTCGAGGTCAATGTCTTGTTTTACGTAAGAGTCTGTCCAGGACTCATCACTTCTATGTAGGAAGACGGGACCGAAGAACCAGAGTGAACAATCTTTCAGTCTGTCTGCTGAGATGCCCCGAGATACTATATCCGCTGGGTTGTGTTCAGTGTTAATATGCTTCCATTGGTTAGCATCTGAGCATTCTTGAATGGCCGTTATTCCATTGGCAACGAAGGTGTGGTATGAAGCGGCTTCTGCGTGCAACCAGTTTAAAACAATTTGAGAGTCAGTATGTCTGCCACTTTAAGATCTTTGCGACTGCGTTTCACTAATTCTGCCGTCAATTTGGCAGCGCATAGTTCCAAACGTGGAATAGTGGTAACCTTTAACGGGGCAACTCGGGATTTCGCACATAGAAGCCTCACCGTTGGTGGCCCATCTTGGTATGTAGCCCGTACATATACTACCGCTCCATATGCCTTTTCGGAGGCATTGGAGAAGGCGTGCAGCTGCCACATTTTAGGTACCTGACCAGCAAATACATGGCGAGTAATTTTTATTTGTTTTAAAATTTCCAAGCTTTGCTTGAATTTGACCCATTTTGAATGTAGTTCCATTGGAAGGGCTGCATCCCAATCAAGCTTCAAGCTCCACAGCTGTTGCACGAACATTTTGGCAGTAATTGTTACTGGGCTCAAGAACCCCAGTGGATCGAATATATGTGCGATATCCGATAATGCCCCTCTTTTAGTTATTTTGCTGGCTGGATTGTGGAATGGCTCGATTGTAAACACATCTTGCTTTGGTAGCCATGCGACACCTAGAGTTTTTATTTGTTCCTCTGAGCTATCTTCCAGATTCAGTTTTAGTGCTGTATGTTCTTTGGGTATATCCTGTTGGATTTGGTCGTGATTGGAACACCACTTATGTAGTTGGAATCCAGCTGAACTCAACATTTTAACTATTTCTTCCTTTTTCCAGATTGCTTCTCGCAGAGTATTGGAGCCTGACATAAGGTCATCTATGTAGAAATCTTCTTTGACCGCAGAAGAGCCAAATCGATGGAGTCGAAATCGTAAAAGAATTGCAAATAGGTCGTCCTGAATTGTTGGACCTGTGTGCAAAATTTCATTGAGGCTGGTGTTGGTGATAGTTTTCGCAGAAGCGTCGAAAACGACACGCAATTTAGTCGTTGAGCTGCTAGGTTTTAAAATACAGTGGTGCGGAAGGTAATAATGGGGCATTCCAATTTGATCATCTTTGATTTCACTCATATGGTCCAAGGACTGATATTCTTGCATAAAGTTGAGGTATCTAGCCTTGAGGTCAGGATTCCTTTGCAATTTTCTTTCAAGATGAAGGAACCGACGAAGTGCCATAGGCTTTGAATCCCCCAAGCGTTTACTGTCGTGAAGGAATGGGAGTCTTACCTCAAAGCGCCCTTCTGCGGTTCTTTTCGTATTTTGGTGGAAGTGGGATTCACATTGGGCTTCTCGTGGTGTCATTTGTTGGCTGGTGATCTCATTTTCTTCCAGCTGCCAGAACCGTTCTATAGATTGGTTGAGGCTTTCAGCATCTGCGCTGTATATTCCACAAGTGGGCTGCATCATGACATCGTTTAGCGAGGGAGTAGTCAACTTTCCAGCCAAAATCCATCCAAACACAGTATTTTGCAATATCGGCAGTCCTGGTCCAAGCTTTATTTGACCAGTTGCTAACGTATTGTAGTACCGTTCTGCTCCTATAAGTAGATCTATATTCCCCAGCTCGTTGAACGTTGTATCTGCTAGCTCAATATTGCGTGGAATCTCCCAAGTCTTCGTGCTAAAACCTTGTAATGGCTGTGGGATAGTTATCTGAGGTACTATATACGCCTGCATATTTGTGGTAAATCGATTGGTTCGGGACCGTAAAAGTAGGTTTACTCGTTGGTGCACTTGCTGAGATGTACCTCCAACACTGCGAATGTTCAGTTCGGATAACACCTTCTTTAAACCGATCTCGTTTGCTGCAGTCGCCGTTATTAGGTTAAGTTGTGAGCCACTATCCAACACTGCCCTGAGTGGTCTAAATTGATTTTTTGGTACTCAATAGAACTTGTGACGTTTTATTTTCTGTCGCCAAAGACAGCGTCGTGTTGCTAGATGTTATGTTCGCTTGGCTCTGCCCTGAGGCTTGTTCGCGCCCTTTGCATGGTGTGGATTGTTTTTGAGTGGTACTCACTACTTCTTCTCTATGTAGTAGGGTGTTGTGTTTCTTGGCGCACCTTTTGCAGTTCCTAGCCGTGCACGTAGAAGCAGTGTGCCCTTCCCGTAAACAGTTTATACACAACCTTTTTCCTTTGACGTGGTCGAATCTAGTAGTTGGTGTTTGCGCCAGAAAACCTTGGCATGAGGACAGCGGATGAGGTATGTTGCACCAAGAGCATAGTGTCTCCCTTTCGACAGCTAACAACGTCGAACGGGTGTGTGAAGATGTATGTTTGTTCTCACGTTGCCTAGCCACGGAGCTGGTTTTATTCGAACTCAGTGTTTCGAGTGCTTGGAATCGTATTTCCAAAAAGTTCAATAGTTGCTTCAAAGAAGGCACCTCCCGAGGTGAAGTTAATTGCTGCTCGAATTGAGCTCGTGTGTTGTTGTCTAATCTTTGAAGGATAAGATAGACCACAATAGCATCCCATTGTTCTACTGGAATCCCGAGATTCCTTAGGGTTTGCATGCACTCGTTCGTTGTGTCATGCAATGCTCGAATCGACCCTGCCTTTTCCATATTCATCGATGGCTGGGCCAGTAGCCTTTGAATTACTGAATTTACGAGTAATCGTGTGTTTGCATATCTGGCCTTCAGTATGTTCCACGCAGTATCATAGCCTTGATCGCTGATGGACAAATGCTTTATTAATACTCGGGCTTCTTTTGAGATGTTGCTCATCAAATAAAACATCTTTTGAGCCTTCGGTATTCATTGATTGTGAATGAGTTCTGTATAGAGCTCGTGGAATTGTATCCATTGTAAATAATCTCCGTTGAATGTCGGAAGATTAATTTTTGGCAGATTTATTGAACCAGTTGTGGCGTAACCACCCGTCTCAGTTGTCACGGGTGAACTTGGAAGCTGGTCATCTAATCGCTCCTGTAACTTGGTTAATTCTTGCTGCACCTGCCTCTCTAGCAGGAAAAAGGACTCGGCTTGATAGTCCAATGTTGATGATTCACCCATAATTTCAAGGTGACGTTCGAAAATCATTCTCCAATTTTCTCGAATCATGGTCATCCCTTGTTTGAAATAGGCTAAAGATTGACTTGCAGTTAAGTCGGCGTCGGTGCTGGTAAACAGCTGTCTCATTGCAGCCATAGCAGCTCTTTGTTGCCGGATTCACCGCTGCAGTAATTCAAAAGCAATGGTTGCCTGCGCTATGTCTGACTGAGAAGTAGCTGGTTGATTGACTTCTGTCATCTTCGCGTTGTCGAAAGCTTGCAAAGCTCACTTATATTCCAGATATATGGACTCAACTTCATCGTAAAGACCTTCTCTGAAGTAAGCATGGTCTTTGATCTCATCGCCTAGTAGTTGAATTTCCTCATGGCGATCGTTGAATTGGGTCCACTCGAGTTCCAATTGTTTCAGCCGATTACTGATGTATTCGGCTGTCCGTCGATGAAGGCCATCCTTCTTGAAATTGATGAACGCCTTTCGAAGGCGTTCACCACTACTGATCTGTGCCACTGCTAGACTTTCAATGTTTTCACGTTTCGCTGATCACGTCGGGGTCACCAGAAAATGTTTATTCTGAGACAGAATTATTTTATTCTGCCGCTGTGCGGTCGCCTAGATGCAAATCTAGTCTTTCGTAAATGTGTGTTTCGATACACGATCGATCCACATCCGAAGAACAAGTTAGTCACAGTCACTAAGAAATGTCTATTCTGCGACAGAATTATTTTATTCTGCCGCTATGCGGTCGCCTAGATGCAAATCTAGTCAGTCGCAAATGTGTGTTTCGATACACAATCGATCCACATCCGAAGAATAGATAGGTCACCGTCTATTATGTCTCTTATATCTCTATCCACTATCGATCCACTCCAACAACAATGCCACGAACAACAATCAAACTTGTATCAAAACTGAACTTTATTATTTATTAATTCTTACTCCTTCAACGGTTGATGAACAACTGAACGACATGAAACTCTTTCTTAATTATAACAACTACCTTGAGTTGCATTCCCACGATTGCATCCAGTGCAATTACGCTGACCTAAGGTCTGCGCATTTCTTTGCATCATCAGCTCAAGCGAATTCGATACCCTATTCTTACTCGCGACACTTAGTTTGAACCTTACATAGCAGATGTAATTGTTTTCGAAATGATCCAATTACCTAAACATTTATCCACGATCTTCTATTGCAAATTTTACTGCAACGACTTGCATTGTTTACGATAGGTTCGAATTCACTTGGGCTAGATGGCGATGCGTATACAATTCAATTGTGGGTGCAAGTTGTTCAACAATCAAATAATATTAAGTACATAAAGGAGTGTCTACATGTAACAAAATGTATGCAATAATTACGAATAACAAGTCTTTATTTGTTTCGGATTTTCTCTACTTTACGGATGACATTAGACAAAATCATTGAACCTCCTGCTATTAGATTTAAACAAAATTCACACAATATTTGGATCTTACTTAAACTAACATTTGGTGAAAATTTGACTGAAAAATTGGAACAGGGTTGCCAGCTATGGTGATTTTTGTCTCCTTATTCTTGCAAATTTGCTCAGCAAAATAAAGCTTTTTTCCCTAAAACTTCCGGTGCAGTCATGATATTAAAATGAAGTTTATGCAGTAAATAGATTTTGACGTGAGCCAAATGTCATAGGAATTTCGTACAAAAATCGTGGAAGGGCTGCCAGCTATGACCATTTTTGAAATTTTTTGGAATATCTTTACTGCGTGATTATGTCATTAGATTTGCAAATGTGAACGATCCTGCAATGAAAATTAACAACAAATATTAATGCTTTAAAAATTTGAAAAGTTTTGAGGGTGGTTACACTAGAAATTTTTTCACCCGTATAACTTCTAGCGCAGTGATTCAATCGAAACGAAATTTATTGGTTGGGTTTAATTTAACGTGAAGCAGATTTGGTATATATTTTGCTTTGCTGCTGACACAGGATAACCAGCTTTAGCCATTTTCGTAACTATCGCATCAACAGATGCTTCAAATTACATACTCATATGCAAAACATTTGCAATAAAACTAAGAAACCAATTTTTAAATTTTCCGAATTTTAAACATTTTTTGGATGGCAGCTTCAAACAACGTTAACCGCTAAAGCTTTCCCGAATAGCTAAAGCCGTGTAAACTAAAATTATCTTTAGGCATATCCATTTTCAATCCAAAACCAAAAGCAAAACCAAAAGAAAATCTAATTCAATTATTTATTTGAAACCAATTATTGAAGAAACTCAAACGAGACAAATAAAGGCAGCAAGCATTGATTCATTAATTTTTGTAGAAAACATATAAGTAAGATCGTTGTTCGCAATGTCCTTAGGCTCTCAACTCATTCATTATAACTGCATTTGTTTTATTAAAACTAAATCAACCTAAATAGTGCATGCGATTTCGTTTGAATTTTGGTTTTCATCCAAAAAACGGAATAACTATCAAATTAATAACCACTTATGTAGTGACGCAATGTCTGAGCAATTGGATGATCTTGAGGGCCCAGCAGTTTCTTTAGAAGCTGACGTTAAATTAATTTCTTCCTATCGTTTCGTTTTTATGAGTTCTTTCGCCCAAATGCAGCACTAGTCACCGATCGCCTTTGTTCCTTCGTCCATCTTCAGCTATTAATCAATTTTCATTTCAACGACTTTCCTCCTCCTCTTCAGCAATCTTCATGTTCGTAGTTTTGTTCGGTTGTAACACAAACTTTTATTTTGGAAACGCTTTGCACTTTTCTACAACTGTCTTTTCGATATTCAATCATCTTCAAACACCACAATTCAAATCCACTTTTTCTTTGCAAAGCACACAAATTTCTTTTCTTTTGTCTGTTATCAACCAAAAAATGTTTTCGAACTCATTTCACTTTATTCTTAAAGCAATCTCCACTTTTGTCGTTTTATTCGGTTGTCACACAAACTTTTATTTTGGACTTAATTTTCCGCAGCCAAAATTCGCTCAACTTTTTACTTTTACTTTCAACACCCAAGTCCCCTTTTTCTTTTCAAAAATTTTTTCACTGTACCGCTAGAGCGGTTCTTTTCCAATCTTCCATTTCAACGTGTTTCTTAACAATTAGGGCATCACCAAAACAGAAAATACCAAAATCAGACACCAGGTTCGCTGAGTTTTCGCGCAGCGTTGTATTCGTCGCTGGTCCCCATGCGTTGTCGTGCTGCACGGTTGTTGCATCGGCTGTGGTTGCGTGGTGGGATACCCAATTGGATACTAGTCGAAGGTGGTCGGACGTTCTCCTTCTGCAACTCTTCAGGGAAATTCGCTCGAATGTAAGTCCAGAGCATTTGATTTACAAGTCCATTTACGTGACTTGCTTTCCGTAGCCAATTTTCAAAGCGCTTACGACAGGAAGGACAAACCAGAGGGTTGAATTTGATGGTTCCTTCAAAGCAGGTAAGACAGAGGTCATGACCGCACGGCAACAGGACCGGTTCTACAAAGATCGAACAACAAATCGTACACGTCAACTCATCGACAGAAAGTGATTTGCTGGGCATCTCTGCACTTGTCCTGAACAGATTGCTCGACATCATTTACGCTGGACTGGATATTCAAGCTTCGATGTCAGTAACTGATCGTACGCCAGTAATTGTTTTAAAATTTCACTTTCGCTATCGTTCCGATCACACCGCTCCGAGTTTTGATGTTTAGCCAAGAGGCACACCGGGATTTAGCGGGAATGCGAGTACGACGCGAACACTTGATGTTTACACTTAGTTTAGCCCTTATGACCTTGTCTAAGATCGTCTTTGGGGGAGTTTAATGTTTAATAGTGGCAAAAGATATTTACTACCAAGATTTTTCCAACCTTGCTGTGTAGGAAATCACCACAAACCATGCACTGTACATTTAACGCCATTTTTGACCGATGGAAGTATAGGTTTACGCGATCATGATGTACGACTTCTTCCTAACACTCGAATGGTAATGCAAGGGGTAAGTTCTAAGCACTGAGCTTTTAACCACTATATTACTAGAAAAGACAATTTTCTTTGCCGGCTTCGGACGCCACTTTGTGCTGCGAAATCAGACCTTTTAAGTACACCGGTGTCTTTGTTCAATCGAACAGCCAGAGTTTTGTTTAAATTGCATTTTTCAGACTGCGGCAGGAAGCCAGGTTTTGCGGCGACTGACGAGGAACTGGCTACTGTCCCACTTAACGACGAGGAAGTGCTGTTGGAATTGGGCAGCGATGAAACATCAATGATTATATTATTTTGTTTCGATTCTGCTTGCACCGTTGATAGCTTAGTGTTTTTTGTTGAATTCAGGGGATACGGTGCACGACCATGTGTTGCGACTAACATAGTTTCTGACGATTTCTCAATTGATGGTTCATTCGATAATGAATCCGGTTGATCGATAAGTACTTCTTTCTCGATAAGTTGAACTTTGAACTCGGATGTTGCTTTTAGCTCATTTTGTCGTTCCACTTGTAACTCTTTCTGGAAGATCTCAAATTTTTTTTGTATTCTTTATGAATTTCACCATTTTTGTTCCGTAGTGGGCGTTCAAAAAAGGTATCAACAGTACAAATACCCGAAAGCAAAAATACCTGGATCCAGCTAAGTGCCGCCAACCATTGGATATACGTCGTGAAAGAAGAAACAACTTTTAACGCAATATGTGGAAAAAAACATCCAGGCCCTACAGCTTCAAGGAAGCGGCATCCTAAAACTAAATCCAAGATGCACTTTGAACCATCAAACCATGACCATCGCAGGCCATACCCAGTTTTTAGGATCTATGAATTTTTCATTTAATCCCTTGGGAAATCTTTCTCAGCTCGTGGACGAAGAAACAATAGAGCCAATATATTGTATGCACCTTTCGAATATCAACGTAGACCAACAATTGTGGCTTCAACTCAAACAAAGGTTAAATCAAATCAAGCAAGCTAATCTTCCAGAAAAGATTTCTTTGCACGAGGCTCACAATTACTTCTCTAATGCACATTCGTAGACAAACACAGAATTTGCTGATTTCACGGTATACCATGGGAAAGAATTTTTTGATGCAAATTATGTCAGCAATTAATTGGCATAAATAGAGAAGAACAATTAAAGAAGATTCATTCCATCTCCAAACTCAAAAAGCTCCGACATAGCTCCAAATTATGCTTTGAATCGATATCCTGATAAACGTCAAAGTTGTATAAAATGCCTAATTTTTCCGCTCTTTGATAAATATTTCTTTTCAGAATACCCCGATCAAAAATATATATATATATCCAGAACCAGATGCTCCCATACAATTCCATAGCATTATGTTCACTCCGTTGTGTTTTACAGTGATAGTAATATAATTCTTCCTAAACTTTGTATAAGGCTTTCGACGAACATATCGGCCACCATCAGATCTAAAAATATTAATTTTTGCTTCATCAACAAAAAGTATGGACTTGCAGAATGAATTTTTTGCATACTTTTAAGCAAAACGTAATTCAAATAATTCATTTTTTACTAATTTTCGAAGAAAATTAGTGTAATGTGTATATATATATATATATATATATATATATATATATATATATATATATATATATATATATATATATATATATATATATATATATCTATATATATATATATATATATATATATATATATATATATATATTTCTATATATATATATATATATATATAAATATATATATATATATATATATATATATATATATATATATATATATATATATATATATATATATATATATATATATATATATATATATTTATATCTATATAAATATATATATATATATATATATATATATATATATATATATATATATATATATATATATATATTTATATCTATATAAATATATATATATATCGCACGTCGTGTTCTGACGTGCGTTAACTTACTAGTTGATAACTTTTCATTTTGTTCGACTTTGGCTTGGTTAAGCCCTCTGATCTTCGCGCGAGTGCCCCTTTCACGGTTTCTCTGTTTAAATCAATCGGTTTCTCCGCGTAGCGTATACTTATTCAGTGTTTTCTGATAACTTTTTCTTTCCTGAAAACTGAAAACTGTTAAGTGAAAATAACAGTCTATTTTTATAATCCTAGACATTTACCTCTGGATAGTGCAGTGAACTTATATTACCTTTACCGCTAGATAGTGCAGTGCTCCTTTTGTGAATTTATTTACCTATTGATAGTGCAGTGCTGCTTCGGTTGTTTAATATCGCTAGTACAGTTTTATCGTAGACAGATACCATAAGTTATCATTGACACTTCTATTTTTTGACGAAAACTTTTATGAATTGTTGTTGTCATTTGATACATTTGAGGGTGATATACTTTAGTATTGATTTCTAATTTAAGAAACTAATTGCGTTCCATAATGGCTCTTTGCCTAGCTTCCAAGTGCATTGATACTACGAATAGAACACCCATGGTGGTTTGCTCTGGCTTTTGTGAGCAGACTTTTCATGCGAAGTGCATTGGAATGCACGCACAGGTTGCAGAAGCAGTTCAGTCGTCGTCATCTGGTGTATATTGGTTTTGTTCCAAATGCAAATCCAATTCGATGGGCTCGTTTGTTGATCGACTACGCTCCGCTAAACGGGTAGTGGACTCGATTCAGGCCGAATTCAATGCCTTGGGTGGTAGGCTCGATTCAGCCGCTAAACAGCTGAACTCTCTGGCTTCAGTGGCTGATGCAGAGCATAAATTGACAGCAGTGCCAGCTTTGCCTAACAATCAAGCGGCTTCGATGACTTCTACGAACAACTCCTTGCGTCCTTCCTCCGTGGACTCTCTGTCTCCAGCCATTTCGGATTCAAGACCTGATATGCGTGTTACACGGAATCGATCTCAGCAACAGCTGCAACCGCAGCAACATCTTCAGCCCTCATCGCTTCCTCATCGTGTAAATCCACAGGTACCGCCTCATGATATTAATCTGGTTCCTCCTCAGCTGATGCAACAGCTGCATCTGGATATTCCATCACAGCCTGATAATTTGACTCTGCATTCATCTAATCCAGCCTCACCAGTCCCTAGTCTAGATGTATCTGCAAGGAATGCTGTTGCTGCTTGCATTGCCTCATCTACGGCTTCTTTGCAATCTAATTTACCTACGTTTCATTTACATGGTGCTGTTAACGACACCGCTAATGATCTCGCTTTGCATATAGTTGCGCCTCCTCTCCAGATTTTTGTATCGCGATTTGCTTATGATACTTCTGTGGCTGCAGTGGAACACTACATCTGTAAGAAGCTCGGCTACAAACCTCATATTTTTGACTGCGTCAAATTTACGAAAGATAGTCAGCCTAGAAGATATGTGGCTTCTTTTAAAATAACATTGCCTGCCAATCTCAATATTGTCGCTGATTCCAAATTTTGGCCTACTGGTACATTAGTCAAAATTTTTGAAAACCGGCGAAATTTTCGATCTTCAATCAACCGGAGAGCCCGAACCTAGTTCTTAAGCGTGATCAAATTTCTCTGTATTATCAAAATGTTCGTGGCGTGAGAACCAAACTTGAAGACTTTAAAACTGCTGCTTTTCTCGAAAATGATCACCTGATTTGCTTGTCGGAAACTTGGCTTAATGATGACATTTTTAGTTCCGAATTTTTCCCTTCGTACAATGTTTACCGCCGTGATCGTAATCGTTTGGTAAGTAATAAGGCTGATGGTGGTGGCGTGCTTATTGCTGTGCTCAGGACTCTCAATAGTAAACTTTGCGCTGATTTTATCCCCAGTCCTCCTGTTGAATGTGTTGCTGTCTCCATCTCTTTGTCTCCTATATCCACTTTGTTTGTTGCGTCCTTATATATTCCTTGTAACATGCCCTTCTCGACCTATGATAAGTTCTTTTCTGAACTCTCCACGTATCTTAATAGCTACTTTCCCTCATCGTCAATCATTATCTGTGGCGACTTTAATATGCCTTCTGTGCAATGGGACTCTTCTTTCTTTCGCATTGTGTCCACCAACAACCTTTCTATTACCTTATCTTCTTTCCTTTCTTCCTGTTCTCTTTCTCAATTTAACTGTTTCCCCAATGTTAATAACAAGATCCTTGATCTCATCCTCTCTAACGTTGAGTCCTCTTCGATTTCACTATCTCCTGTCCTAATACCCTACACCAACTCTGACCCCCATCATCCTCCTCTTTCTATTAATTTGTCCATCTCATTCTCAAATCGTGTTAAAACTTCCACTGCGCGACGATTTAACTTTAAAAAAACTAATTTTGACCGCATGTCTAATGATCTGAATTCAATCAATTGGTTTAATTCCTTCCGTGGTCTCGATATTGACTCTGCTGTTTCTAAATTTTACAGTATTCTTACAGAGTTGATCTCGACGTATACTCCTGTTTACAGTTCTCGTAAGCTCCGTGACCCCCCTTGGTTTACCGTGAGGGTAAAGAGTGTCCTTAGAGATAAAAATTCAGCACGCTCGAAATTTTCGAATTCTCGATCTAGTGAAGATTATGCAATCTTCTCTCGTTTACGTGCCTCTGCCAAGAAAGAAATTAGATTAGCACTACGCAGATATTCCTCGTCTGTTGAAGCTTCCTTGAACTCGAATAACCCAAAAAAATTCTGGTCTTTTGTCCGCTCCTTAAAATCTTCCTCCTCTCTTCCTGACTCACTAGTGTTTAATGCCTTTACTGCTTCCAATCCTCTCGACATTTGTAATCTCTTTGCTATGTATTTTTCTTCTGTTTATACCATCCCATCGATTCCTGCTACTGACTGCTTTTCCTTTGATTTCCCTGCTTGTCTCTCCTCAGTCGTAACTAATCCCGTAGAGGTTGAATTGCTTTTGTCCTCACTTGACACTAACTGTTCCCCGGGCCCGGATGGTATTCCCAATTTTTTCGTAAAAAGTCTTGCGTCTTCCCTTTGTGTCCCTTTAGCCATCTTATTCAATGTCAGTCTCTGTGCTGGAAAATTTCCGTCCTCTTGGAAGCTCTCTAGCATTCTTCCCATTTTCAAATCGGGTGATAGGAACCTTGCTTCTAACTATCGCCCATCTCCATTCTTCCTTGCCTTTCCAAAATTTTGGAACGCCTCGTTTTCAATCGTATCTATGATACCCTCTACTGTGTCTTTGCAGCGCAGCAACATGGCTTTGTAAAAGGCCGGAGCACCTCTACGAACCTTGTTGAGTTTACTCATGTAATCGCTTCTGCAATTGACAGCAACAATCAAGTTGACGTCATTTATACTGATTTTGCCAAAGCTTTTGACTCTGTTAATCATATGCTGCTTCTTGTCAAACTGAAGCATTATGGCATTCGTGAACCTCTGCTCTCCTGGATCTCTTCCTTTTTAACTGATCGCACTTGTTTCGTCTCCCTCTTTGGCTTGTCGTCCTCACCTTTCTCCCCTTCTTCTGGTGTTCCTCAAGGTTCCATCTTGGGACCTCTTCTGTTCAATATTTTTATCAATGACCTTCCCCCTATTTTTAAATCTTCATGTCTTCTTTATGCAGATGATTTAAAAATCTTCCGAATCATCAAAAATACTGCTGACTCTCTGCTTCTTCAGGATGATTTGCAAGCTCTCTCTGGTTGGTGTAACTTGAACTGTTTGTCCCTTAATGTTTCCAAGTGTTTTTCTATGTCTTTTTCCTTAAAGCTTCACACTTATGTCTTTCCTTATGCTATTGATGGCACTGTCCTCTCTTGTGTCGATCATTTCTCAGATCTTGGGGTCACCTTTGATCGTAAACTGAAATTCGACGTTCATGTCCTTACTATCACTAGGAAAGCTTCTCGGATATCTGGTTTCGTGATTCGTTCCTGCCACAATTCATTCAGTGTTTCTACTTGTGTCCACCTATTTATTAGCCTAGTCCGTCCTGTACTTGAATACTGCAGTCAAGTGTGGTGTCCTCGCTTCAAATACCTCTCTGACGCTGTTGAATCTGTTCAGCGCAGGTTTACACGTACTTTACTTTTTAAATATAGTCTACCGTATTTACCCTATTGTGAACGTCTATCTCTTTTTAATATTCCTCTCCTTGAGCAGCGCAGAGTTTACTTGGATGAGTGTTTCCTGTTCAAAATCTGTCGCGGCAACCTATCTTCCTCATTAGCATTTTTGTTCATTGTGCGGGACTCCGTAAGGCCAATCAGGTCCTCCATTCTATTTGAAGTGCCGTATGCCCGTACTGACACTTTCTTTTACTCTCCCGTTTTACGACTCTTACGCACTCATAATAGTCTTCAACTTGGTCCTCTTCCACAATCTATTGCCATTTTCAAAAATATGGTTCGAAGTAAAATTTTTGTTTCTAATTAATAAATTTTATTTTCTATTCTTGTTAATAATGGTTTCTTTCTTCTCTTTTTTTTGCTCTACTTAATTTTACTTCATTATTTACTACTTTATATATACTCACATATGAATTTTTCTTTTTTGTTCCTAATTAATTTTATTTCCTATTCTTTTAATGAATTCTTTCATTCTTTTTGTTTTGTTTGCCTTATCTCTTCTTAATTTAATTTACCACTTCAATTATTTTTTATATATTTATATTTATATTTACTCCTTTATTTCTTAGTATTTTTTTTTTTTTTTTTTTATGTCATTGTATCCTATCATTTTTGAATTGATCATTCGTGATTGTAATGAATTTTTTGCTTTAGTTAATTTTACTTTATTTTATTCTAACTTTAATTATTTTACATACTTATATTTATATATTCTTATTTAGTTCTTGTTATTTTATTTTTTTTTTGATTGTATCCATTCTGTAACTGGGCAGTTTTGCCTGTTGAATTGTATACAACTGGGCAGTTTTGCCTGTTGAATTGTATACGCACCAAATAAATAAATAAATAAATATATATATATATATATATATATATATATATATATATATATATATATATATATATATATATATTATATATATATATATATATATATATATACGTTATATATACGTACATAAAATCAGTAATACGAAAATACTACATGCGATACAAAAATACTGATTGCAGAAACCTTGGTCAGAAATATGAAATTTTACTATTTTAAAATATATCAGGCCTGTAAACAGACAGATTCTAGAGGCTGGAAAAACAGATAGGCAAAACTATTCGCTTATCACTGAATGCACACATGATTGACTTTTAAACTTTGTATGATGCTACGAATCTTATCTCTGGTGCACCATTACCAGCTGGAAATCTTTTCTTTTTGTGTTACAGACTTCAATCTTAATATAAACGTATTTTTGAAACAAATGTGTCTCTACCGGATCTGAAGAAAAACCCACCAAATTTGTGTGTTCCTTTATATATATATATATATATATATATATATATATATATATATATATATATATATATATATATATATATATATATATAAAATATATATATATATATATATATATATATAAAATATATATATATATATATATATATATATATATATATATATATATATATATATATATATATATATATATATATATATATGTACAACAAATGTTTCTCTACCGGATCTGAAGAAAAACCCAACAAATTTGTGTGTTCCTTTATATATATATATATATATATATATATATATATATATATATATATATATATATATATATATATATATATATATATATATATAAAATATATATATATATATATATATATATATATATATATATATATATATATATATATATATAAAATATATATATATATATATATATATATATATATATATATATATATATATATATATATATATATAAAATATATATATATATATATATATATATATATATATATATATATATATATATATATATATATATATATATATATATATGCAATAAATTGCAAATTTTGAACAAAGTAATTTCAATTTGTTTCAAATACAAAATGCGACATTGTACGAGTATGTCATATGAATAGAGGATACTTACATTTTTCAGCTAGTATATTAACCGTGAGTGGCACTCTTCAGCTTAATCATTAAGGCTCAGTATGTTTAATGTGGCTGCGAGTAGTATCAGAAATATTTCAATCGTTGTTAAGCTCACTTCGTTAAGTTAAGAAATTGGTGAAAGTGAATTTAGAATGATACCCTATCAACACATAGGTTTTCTTGGTGGTGGGAAAATTGCTCAAGCGTTTATTAAAGGAATGCAGCGTTCAGGTCAGTATTTTACAATATCCAGTCATTTTTCATTGAAAGAATCTTAAAGTAAAAAATTTCGGTTACAAAATTATGCATGCATTTTAGAAAAATGTTCATTCGAAAAATTATCAAAAATATAGATCAACATGTAGTTGATAATATAAAGACAAAGTCTAATATGTCCTTGAAATTATTGATTTGAAGCGTATGTTCAGTTAGCAAGAGTCAAGTTGAAATATTTTCACTTGAAGTATATTAGAGTAACCTTGTTAAACAATCTTGAAAATTTTATCATTTGTTTATAGAATTTTGCTTGTAAATAAGTTTAAGCCCCGCACATGGTACCGGTTTTTTTACTTTTTTCTTTGCTTTATTACTGTTATTTTATCAATTACTGTCGTACTTTGTATACCGACAATGAATTTCAGTTGCATAGATTCTGTACATATATTCTGTGCATATTCTGCCGTGCTTATCATAATCGCCGTGAATGTCAGTTTTTTCAAATGTTGTGTTCA
The DNA here is from genome assembly GCA_947369275.1 of Nemotelus nigrinus. NCBI lineage: Eukaryota > Metazoa > Arthropoda > Insecta > Diptera > Stratiomyidae > Nemotelus > Nemotelus nigrinus. The sequence continues at coordinate 219,489,667 of OX376372.1, forward strand.
CACCGGATTTGGAACTACATACTCTATTACATCATTCAACAAAATATGAAAAACCTTTCTTTTGTGAAAAAATGTTAAAATCAATGGTGAAAAATGCCATTTCCATATATCTGTGTGCTGCAGCAAAGCACAAATCATTGAAAAGTAATGATAATCAATATAAACCAACATAGTCTCCCAACAAGTTAATAAATTTAGCCCATCTTTTTCGAATCCCGACATATCCTTAGAAAATAATGATTTGTCTCTATTCCCCCAAGACGCCTCAACAGCGGCCATCACTTCACTATCATCTTTTAATTTCTTGCCCCGAATGTGCTCCTTGAGCCGAAGAAAGAGGTAGAAGTGACTGGTAGCTAGATCTGACGAAAAGGGTGGATGTTAAAGCAGTTGTTTCTTGAATTGCAGCCATCGCAACTGCAGCCTTGTGAACCGGTGCGTTGTCTTAATGAAACAGCATTCCGGTTCGCTGTTTGCCGCGTCTTGATTCCTCAAAAGGTTCTCGCAGTCTTCTCATTTGTTATGTGCAGAAAGAGTCTGATATATAATAATTCCTTCAGCGTCCCAAAAACAGGTCTTCACCATGATCACGAAACGTAACGACAAATTCTCCTGACCTGCCTGGAACTTTGCGAGATTCACCCTTGAAATATCAACTCGTTTCGTCTTTTGGTCGCCGGTTAACATTCTCGGTCCCCAACGCGCAGAGACTTTCTTCATATGTGATTCGTTGGCAATGATTCTTTGAAAAATGCCATACGAGATCCTTGTGACATCAGATACATGACTGATGGTCACTCTTCGATCTGCCAACACGACATCTTCGACTTTTTCATCTGGTTATTTACAGTTATTTTTCGTGAGATCTTAGCCCATGCACTTGTAAGGCTATGGAGGTCAAGTTCATTCGGTTGTAAGGATATGGAGGTCATGGATCTTGATTTCGGCCTTGAAAACAAGTTTTTTAACCTCTTTGAGGCCCCCTACGTTTGAATAATCTCACCAAACATACAGATATCTTCGCATTTCGCGAGTATCACTAGCACTCCGCCGTTCGCCGTCTTTCTTATTTGAAGTACTTTTGTCCCTACTTTGCTTGGGATCACGCTTCCATGGATCTGCTGAAGGACCTTTGCGTAAGTTTTCTCTGGGCGGGCTTTATCATCACTGTTTTTTTCTTAGCTCTAGGCTCTTGCATTTGCTTTCGCCTGCGTTTACCTATTTCGGACTACAATTTGAGCTTCAGTTTTTCAGATGAGGCTACGGGTCGCAACCTATCTTGCTTGCCGTTACTTTTTCGTTAACTATAAGCCTATATAATTAAATGTCTACAGCCAGATGTACCAGTGAAGTCATCTTATATCACAGTGACCACACAGCTAAACTGCACTCCGAGCCTAACTTAATAGTTCTCTGAAGCCGTCTTACTATAGCAGGCTGCCCCTATCCGCCACCTGGGAACGTGTCCAGTAGCAGAAGTTCTAGTAGAAACTGCTCTTGACAAATCTTGACAAAAATGCCCTGAAACAAAATTGCCATGAAAGACACATGTGTTCGTTTTAAACGTTAATGCAAGAATGAAAACTGTAAATGAGTAAGTTAATGAAAAATTAGCATTGTTAATTGCAGTAAATCGTGTTCCAAGCTGATATCATATGCACTTTCATATTTTAATTGATTCACTTTATATGTATGAAAAATAATTTGTTGTTTTTAATTTCAGGATTAATTGAAGGAAGGTCGCTTGCAGCAAGTATTCATCCAAATGACATTGAAAGTCGGAAAAACCTTCAAGTAAATTAAAAGCTTGATATTATTCTTATAAGATTTTTGATTATTTAAATCAGGCTTTAGGTAACGTCGCTTTGGAAGATAATATTTCTGTCGTTAGTCGGTCCGAAGTTGTGTTCGTTGCGGTAAAACCCGATATGGTAGCATCAATCTTGAAAGAAGTAAAGCCTGCCAGTTCACAAAAATTATTTTTATCTCTGGCGATGGGAATAAAAATATCTGAGCTTACAAAGGTATGTTTTATTATGTGCATATTTTTAAAAATCACTTCTACTAGTCCTGGTCCTGGTTAGTACCAACATGCTGTGTAAATTTCATATTGATCGGATTATCCGATCATGAGTTCTCGCGAACAGAAGTTCTGAGTGGTTAAAACAGAGATAATTTGGTCATGGGTTGCCGTTCTTGTGCAACAAAGAGATTTGAAAATTTCAATTTGACATGATGGACAAAGGCTACAATTTATCAATAATTTGAATTTCTTTCCAATATGCAAAAAAACTTTCTCTATATGTATATGTATATGTATATATATATATATATATATATATATATATATATATATATATATATATATATATATATATATATATATATATATATATATATATATATATATATATATATATATCTATATATATATATTTATATACATAAAAATTTTTTTAAAATTTGAAACCGTGTAGCTTTTGATAGAAGAGGCGTAGGGAATTTGTTGACAAATAATTGGTAAAGCAAAATGAATGATTCACCTTAGTGTCCGCCTTAGAATGTATATTACAGACGCTACGGGATAAAAAAAGGCAAACAAGCCGTAAAAAATTCCAAAATCGTTTAACCCTCTCTTCCTACCAAACGAAGCTCCACCTGGCAAAGTGCCATGCAGTTTTTTTCTTACAACATCATAATTTATATAATATTTAAATTGCATTTGTCAGAAAATTCAAAAATTAAAATAGGCAAAAAAATTGTTTGCATTATGGAGCAGCGATAAAGGTAATCGGCTAACAGATTCAATATATAAATGCATACTTATGTGAGCTGTATGTAAGTTGATGACCTCCAGCTTTGTAATTCTGTGATTTCGATTTCTTCTATTTAAAGCACCTTCAGGAAAGTTGTCGAATAATTCGGATTATGACAAATATTTCAATAAGCGTATGTGCCGGATGTTCTGTTTATGCAAAAGGTTCCAATACAAACAGTAAGGACGTGGAGTGTACAAAGGCAATTTTGCAATCAGTTGGAGGCTGCGAGGAAATCCCGGAGACCCTATTGGATGTAGCAACGGCCTTAGTGGGCAGTGGACCAGCATTCACGTTCGTATTTATAGAATCATTGGCAGATGCTGCTGTTAAAATGGGAATGCCGAGGGATATCGCCTATCGACTCGGTGCGCAAACTGTGTTCGGAGCAGGACAACTGGTCCATCATTCAAATCTTCACCCTGCTATCTTGAAAGATGACGTTGCTAGTCCTGGTGGCTCAACAGCTGCCGGACTGAGTTATTTGGAAAAAAAATGTAAGTATAAATTAAGTTTCATTTGAAATGCCAAATTTTTACTAATGTTCCAAGAACATTAGTATTAAAATCATTTTGAAAGCGCGCAATTCGATTGACCTGAAACTTTTAGGATAAACAGGCCCAGGTCTCACCAAATGTTAATTAGTTTTAACCCTTTCGCGCCGACGGCCATTTTAGTGATATTGTAAATATTCCTATAATTCTATCGGCAAATAATTTTCAAAATAAACTCAGCTCACAAAATGAATTAAAAACGTGTTTTGACTGTGTATATGATAGAATTTGGAAAATTTTTAACTTTATGTGTGCGCTAGGTGCCTAAAAAGAGATCGGGAAAATTTGAAAAATTTTGAATTGCGATAACTTTTAACAAAACTATCAAATCATTATGAAACTTACAAGAGATAAATTGATATTACTAAGTTGTAAATTTATGTTGTTTTTTATGAGCATGTTTTCAACCCTGAAGCTACAGCAAGCACTGAATATGAAAACCGTTAAATCATCGAATCTCCAGAAAAACTCGCTTTTTAGAAAAAAACAACTCATATATAAATCTTATGCTTTGTCTGCATAGCCAAAGTAAAACTTTTGCAATCCTACATCGGGCAAGAACGGTAAAACTTCCCCAATTTGCCTATATTTTTAGTATCAGAAGCCTCTGTTCATGAGAACCGACGTCCCGATAACCAGATACAACTGAAATTAACAATAAAAACTAAGATTTCGACAATTTGAAAACTTTTGCGAGTGGTAAACCTAAATTTCTTTTTACCCCTATAACTTTCAATGCAGGCATCGGGTCGAAACGATTGTCGCAGGCTAGGTTGATTTAAATGTTAGGCAGATGTGATATATTATTGGCTTTGATGCTACCAAAGGGTTGTCAGCGCGAACATTTACAATGAAAATAATTTCTGCAGGTTCTTCTATTGTTCTATTGTTCAGCGGTTCTGGTGCGCTAGAGTTTTTTTTAAATTTTGATTCCGTTCACTAATTTAAGAGTTAAATATTTTAATGCATTATGCACAAAAAACGTTCAGAATAAGTCAGCACCCGCATTAACTATTGAATATAAATGTATTTTCATTCATTGCAGGTTTTCGAGCAGCAGTCGCTGGGGCTATTGAACAAGCCACGTTGCAATGCAAGAAAATTTCCGGATAATCATTTACATGGATTTGGACGAAAACAAAAGCTTGTGATTCGAAATATTAACAGCATTGTTTTATTATTTAAGTGTAAATAAATGTATATTTGTCATTTTAATAAATATTTGTCATTTAAATTGCATACCTTAAATTCCTCTTCGTCTAATTTGAAATATGATTGATGGTTGGAATTTACCGCTATTGTCGACGTCTTATGTACAGGAAACATGTATTTGTGATATTAAGCGTGTTTTTTTGCTCCCCCTATCTATAACTGAACTATGCTGGCGTTGGGAACAACAACTCCCCCTTTCCATAACAGGAGTTGTTGTTTCCAATGCGTCAGCATTGTTCTGTTATGGATAAGGGGAGCAAAAAAACGCGCCTATTCACTTCTTGGAATAGTTATTATGTGTAATAAAATATATTTAATTTTTTCGACTATTTGAAAATACGCGTAGACCCTTATATTTTGATCGATTTTGTTTAGAGAAGTTTTTTAGTACAGGTGAGCGTATGATATTGAAGAAAAGGGCCCACTTTTTCTAAAACATTGTCTAAAGTTTCATTTAATATCTCCAATGTGATAAAATCAAATATATTGCCATGTCTTACATGTATATTTTGTGGGCACTAAGTGCCCAAACGTAGGCAATGATATTTTTCCATACTTCGATTTGTCATAACTTTTGACAGAAACATTGGATTTGCAGTTTATTGACATTTACTGAAACTATTCACACATGGACTTTTAAGAATGTGCAGACAACTCTGTAGCTACGGCAGGCACGTGAGAAAAAAAAAACCCTTCAAAATAAATATTTGCAGACAGGCTATCACTTCATAGCATCTGAGGAAGTTTCTGTACGGTAAGAACTTTACAAATTAATTCGTTTTCGAGGGGTGTATATTCGAACGCTATGATGATTAAACATTTAAATAAATAGAGGATAAGTGCATCTTTCATTTCTTAGACTTAAGAATTATTTTAAATAATTTTACAAACAATCACACAAAGGCAGAAAGATGAAAATTCCCGCCAGTGACTTGATTTCGCCAAAACCAGTCCCAATACTGGTTCTACAGGAAGAGGGAGATATGTTGGGGTAAAATTATCAGAGAAACTAAGCACTTAGTGTATTATTGACACCTGAAGGAGAAGACACTGAAGAAGAGGGCAGATCACCCTCAAATCGATATCCGTCAAGAAATTGAAATACATATATTGAAAAGTAACGGTAACCGAAGATTCTCTTCTTGTGGCTGGGTCAGTTCGAGGACTGAACAACCTAGTCTATTCAATATTTTAACTCTTGAATTCTTCAACTTTGACTTCAATTTTTTAATTATTCCAAATTTACTCGTCGCTTTTGCGTGGCGAATTTAACCGCCCCTTTAGCATTAGCTCAGAGTGATTTGGTGCAAATAAATTGATAATAAATAAATTGAAAGATATATTTTAAGTTTTTCTCAGTCTTTATGGTCGCCTATTCAAGTATGGCTTACCAAGTCAGACTGTGTTTTATTGCATAATTTTTCTCCTATATATATCATACATAAAATACGTAAATCGCTATAGTGTATGGATCGGTTTTGAATTCAAAAAAATAATTAATCATTTACTTGTTGTTCGTCTTGACCGCTTGGTGGTCAGTTGTCGCTGCCATCAATGGTGAGCGAAAAAAAAGATGGCTGACAGTGTTTGTTTTGACATTTGTTAGTTTGACTTTTCTGTTTTAGGTTGTACACAACACCCTCTCCCTTTGGGGAAAAAAAAAATTTTTTTTGTAATAAAAAAAATTTTTTTTTTTTTTTTTTCTCTAATCCATACACTTTTACAATCTTTGAACAGTTTTAATCAAATAATTTGCATCAAAAGCTTATGATTCACTTAGGGTGGCTTACAATTGGTACATTTTTTTTTTTTTTTTTTTTTTTTGTTTAACTAAATTCATGGTAATTCTTACTTAAATATAATTTTGTATACATATGCTTATATGTTATTTTACATTATTTTTGATAAAATTAACTATATGCACTTTTTGCATATTTATGTTTGTTTTTCTTTTTTTTTTTTTTGTTTTATATTTATTGGCTATTGTTTTACATTGTTTCACATTTAGTTAAAAATATATATATTTTTTGTTTACATACTCAACATTTACATACAACTCTTATCTTTATATTTTTTTTTTTTTGTTATTTGAATACATTTCTTTGCTAGAATAAATATATGCATTTTTCTTCGCATATTTTAGCATTACTGTACATGTTCAAATATGTATACTTTGTTTTTTTTTGTATTGATTTTAAATTAGAGGTGTGTATAGTTTCAATAAGTTATTATGGTATTTCTTACATCTTCCGTTTACTAGTATATGAGTATTAACACCATTTCTTTCTAGTATTTCATATGGTCCGTGATATGTATTCTGTAGTTTTTTTCTATTAATGTTTTTTACTAAAACTAAGTCTCCTACTTCAAAGTTTGCTGGATTTGTGTTATTGTCTAATCTATTTTTCCTTTTCATTTTTACTTTTTCTATTAAGTTTCGAGCCAAATTAATGCTATTTTTCAGCCTAATTTTCAGTTCATTAGCGAAATTGTCTAGATTGTTTATTGGTTCGTTTTGTTCTATAATATCGTCAGGCAATTGGGGTAATCTTCCATAGACTAGTTCGTATGGAGAATATTGTGTATCGATATGTGGACTAGTATTATACGCAAAAGTGTAATACGGTATCCATTTGTCCCATTCATAATCGTTAGCAAAATTAAGTAAATATTCATTTAATACTCTGTGGTTACGTTCCACTGAGCCGAGTGTTTCGTGATGATATGGTGCTGAGAAAACTTGTTGAATTTTTAATAAATTACAAATGTTTTCCATAAGCTCATTGACGAATTCAGTTCCATTATCTGATTTTAGAATTTTGAAAATACCATGCTTTAATATTAGTTGTTCTACTAGTGTTTTGGCAATAGTTTTAGCGTCTTTTGTTTCAATAGGGTATGCAATAACGTATTTTGACAATTCGCATTGCATCGTGAGAATGTATCTGTAACCGTTTGATATTCTGAGTGGCCCTACTGTATCTATAGCGATTGTCTCGAATGTGTTCCTTGGTGTGTCTGTTATTGTTTGTTTCTCTTTTATATGTTTTGTTTGTTTATTTTTCGTACAGGTTTCACAGTTTTTAATAAATGTCTTTATCATCTTGTTCATATCTTTCCATATATATTTTTGTTTTAATTTTAGTAATGTTTTTCTTACACCCAAGTGTCCTCCTATCGGTGTTGTATGATAGTTGTTTATTAGTTTAAATTGTATTATTTTATCGTTTATTCGTTTCGGTGGTTTGTATATTATTATTTTTAGGGGCTCTTTATTGTTTGTTCGAATACTATTCTGTAGTTGATTGAATTTGTTTTTAAATTCTTCTTTATTTATCATGTTATATATCTCATCTTTTTCTTCTATGTATATTTTCGTAATATTTCTTCTAGTTGCTTGTAATGTCAGTTTCTCCAATGTTGGAACTAATTCCGATGGATTATCGCTGCATCTAACTAGGATCTGATTGTTCTCAATCATGATTTTTTGAATGCTCCCTATTTCAAATTTTAATTTTACTAGATTTTTTATATCAGCAGGGGATTCACTGTCCCATATGTAGATTTCATTATGTCTTGGTTTGCTTATTATTCTTGTTTGCACTTTTTTAGTGTTTTCGAGGTTCTTTGCCATATTTCTGGTAAAAAGTAATACCTTCTTTTCTTCGGTAATATTTCTCTGCTTGGGTATCATGTCTTTTAACGTGTCTGAATTTAATTTGATGCGTGATAATGCATCAGCATTAACATTCATTTTGCCCTTTCGATATATTATATCGAATTCGTAGTCGCATAAATCTAGTCTTATGCGTGTCATCTTTGATGATGGGTTTTTATGTGTAAATAATGATATTAGTGGCCTGTGGTCTGTAATGACTGTAAATTTTCTTCCAAATAAATAGGGTCTGAAAAAATTTATCGCCCAATGGATTGCCAATAATTCCTTTTCGATTATCGGTTTGTTTAATTCATGTTTTGTTAAGGATCTACTTGCATAAGAAATGGGTAGGTCGTGCCCTATTTCGCCTTGTGAGAGTACTGCACCTAATGCATAGTCTGATGCATCAGTTGTGACAATAAATGGTTTATTGAAATCTGGGTATTGTAATATTGGTGCATTCATCAGTTTATTCTTCAGTATTTCAAATGCTGATTGACATTTTTCAGTCCATAAGAATTTCGTATTCTTTTTTAACAAATCATTCAGGCATTTTGTGATTTTGGCGAAGTCTGGAATAAATCGGCGATAGTAATTCGCAAATGCAACGAATCTTCGGACTTCGTCTGCGTTTAAAGGTTCTGGATAGTTTCTAATTGTATTAAATTTTGCAGGGTCTGTGCGGACTCCGTCTTTTGTGATTAGGTGTCCCAAATACACTACTTCACTTCTCAAAAAGTTGCATTTCTCAGGGTTGAGCTTGAGGTTGTATTTTTGTAACCTATCAAATACTTTTACTAAATTGCTATTATGGTGTGCGAGGCTACAACCAAAGACAATTATGTCATCGACATATAAGAATGCTGATGAGTCTAATCCACTTAAGGCGACTGTTAGCATACGTTGGAAGCTGTTTGATGAAATTGTTAGACCAAAAGGTAATCGTTTGAACTGGTAATGTCCTTTATTTGTCGAAAAGGCTGTTAATGGTCTTGACTCCTTTGTCAATTCGATCTGGTGAAAGGAGCTTGTCATGTCCAGGGTGGAGAAGTATTTCGCTCTTCCTAGCCTGTCTAAAACATCTTCTAGCCTTGTGAGTGGAAACTTGTCATTAACGATTTTTTTGTTAAGTGCCCTGAAATCTACTACCAGTCTCCATTTAGTTGGACCTGACTCACTTTTCTTCGGTGTTAAAAGTAGTGGTGAGTTATATGGACTAGTAGAGTTTTCGATAATATTATCATGTAGCAATTGGTTAACTTGTCTATTTATTTCTTCAATATGTGTATGGGGCAGTCTGTAGTTTTTGATATACGTCGGTGTATTATCCGTGACGTGTATATCTTGTTTGTAAAAGTTATTTGCAGTAAGAGTATCATTTTCTAGGTGAAAAATATGCTGGTAATTTTTGATAATTTCTAATATTGATTTTTGATCTTTTGAGTTCAAGTGGTTTAGTTTAATATATTTTAATAACTCTTGATATCTTTGTTTTCCTCTGTTGTTTTTATTTGTTGAAATGTTATTTCTATTCATTTTGTATTTAGTTAATGGTTCTGTTTCTACTTTAAATTTTTGAATTATCACGTCCTCTTCGTTAGTGTTTAGTAGCTTTATATGTTTGATGCCTTCTGCTGGCATTATTGTGCTACCTATATATACACCTGGTGTGATTTCTTTGTTAATCACTACGCTATCTTCTTCGATGGTAAAGTCGACTGGGCATATGTATTCACACCGTGCGGGTATCGTTAACTTATGTATTTCGCAATTTGTACTGATTGGCATAGTGTATTCTTCATCGTCGACATTAATCGTTATCGTATAAGTTTCATAGTCAATTTTTGCCAGTTTTTGTACAAAAAAGTCTCTTCCTAGTATTCCGTCCGTAAGGATGGGAAAGTTAGGTTCTACAATTTGGAAGGGGAAACGTATGTGTTTTTCGCCAATGCTTAAGTCTAGATTGGCAGTACCTATTGAATATATTTCTTGGTTTGTTATTCCAGAGAACTTGCATCGTTTATCTTCTTCTATTTTTTCATTTTCTGAAATTGCATTTATTTTGCATATTGATATATCGGCTCCTGTATCTATCAGTAGCTTCAAATTTTTTCTTGACTTCTCGCAATATAACGTTACGTAGTTTTTTAATTGTGTGTTTAGTAGGTAAATTTTTTCTTCCTGTATCCCGGGGTCAACTTTTATTAGTCGTTGCTGCTGGCCTCCGGGCCGATTGCGTTTCCCTGCACTATGTTTATTCTGTTCTGTCTGTTACTTCCGTAGTTCCTGTTTGTGCCCCTGTTGTTTCTATTATTTGTGTTGGGGGTTTGATATGTATTTCTGTTTGCTTCATGATATCTGTTATTGTAATTATTTCTATGGTTTATTTCTTCATATCTGGGATTGTAACCATATCTATAGTTATTTCTGTAATTGTTGCTTTGGTTGTTGTTATGGCTTAGTACATTATTTCTTGTGCTAAAATTATTCCTATTACTCCGATTGCTATCTCTGTTATAACCGATATGGTTTTGATTAAAATTGTTGTTTCTGTAATTGTTGTTGTAATTATTTGGTCTATTCCTAACGTTATAATTCAACCGCTGACCTATATTGTTTCTTTGGTTTACGTACATAATGTTCTCTGTAACATTGCTGCTTGACTCAAATTCAGTTGCAATTTGAATTGCTTCTATAAACGTATTAGGCTGTGCGGCAAAAATTGTGGGTTTAAGTGTTTCGATTAACCCATTCTTAAAGATGGTTAGTGCATATGAGTCGTTTGACTTTTGTATCGCACTTTTCTCTGCTTGAGATGGATTTTTGCCTAAACTACTTATTTGAATCTCACTTAATTCGTTAATGAGCTCAGATATTTTTTCGCCAAATTTTTCAACTGTTCCGCGTTGACTTAATTGTGCTAACTGAGTATGAAGTTGCTGTGGACTTTTTTTGTTTTTAAATCTATTCCTGAGAATTTTTTCTAATTCATCATATGTTTTTATATCTAATGTTAAGAGCTGAGTTTTTACTGCTGTTCCTAATTTCACATTTCTCGTAAAATTCAACAAATTGTTTTTTCCATCTTCATTAAGACTTTCATTGATAAGATTAACTATTGTTAGAAATGCTTCTAGTTCTTTGGGGTTTCCCGTAAAGGTTGGTATGGATTTCAACGCTAATTCAATATTGAAATTGCTCATTTTGCTGTCTACTGAACTCTCTAATTTTTCTAGTAGTAATTCTTTTGCCTCTTTATATTTTTTTATCAAAGTTTCTAGTAATTCTTGACTACTGTCTGTGTTAATTGCTTCTTTTTGGATTTCTTCTATTATTTCTAATTTTTCCTGAATATAATCTCTTCTGTAAGTTCTATTCGGGGTTTTCTTTAAGTTGACTATTATTTTCGTTAGGATGTTAATATTTTCTTCCATTTATAAGGACCATATGAAATCTTCCTACTTCCTATTAGTATTCTCGCAATTGTACATATTGTAAATATTCAAATTAATGCCAATAATTGTACATCTGTACACATTTAAATTGTAATTTTAAAATTTGTTTCACTACTAGGTCATAGGTGCCGCTTGTGACGCCTAGTGCAACCAAGTGCAACTGTCAAAATTGAAAGTACTTAGTGTTTTTATGTATATGTCAAAAGTTTTCTAAGCAGGAAAACATGTGTTTTGTGTTTTTGATTTTGAAATTATATATTAAATTCATTTTATAATTTTGAATTGTGTATTAAGTTCTAATACATTTTAATTTACAGTAAATGTTTAATTCATTCAGTTATTGTATTATTTGTTTTATTTGGTTTCGCTGTTGTTCGATTCTCGTACAGTTGTTGGAGTTGTGTTCGCAGCTGTTCGATTCTATCATACATCTGCTGCTGGATCTCCCACGGTGGCGGATTGCTTTCGTCTAAGGCTAATCGCTTGAGCGCTGCGATTTCTTCCCGTAACTTCTTTATTTGTCTGTTGTCGTGTGTTTTTTGTGTCGTGCTCGATCCTGATGTGTGCGGTTGATGATCTTCTGCTGTTGTCGGCTCGTTTTTTGTTTCTGTGTCGCGGCGTTTTAATTTCTGCTTCAGATTATCAATTTGTCGGTACATCTGCGTTTGCTTTTCCCATGTTGGAGGGTTTTCGACGTCGGTCGCAATGCGTTTTATGGTTGCAATTTTTTTTCTAATATAGACAAGGCTGCCGCCGCGTTTTTTTTTTTTGTGTCTATTTTAGGTATAGCTGTCCTCAGCGCTTCTTCTTTCCTGGCTTGTAGGATTCTTGGATGGATCCTTGGTTGCGGTCCACCAACCTTAGGTAGACCAAATTCTTTTGGGGGCAGGATCGCCATGAAAAGTAACGGTAACCGAAGATTCTCTTCTTGTGGCTGGGTCAGTTCGAGGACTGAACAACCTAGTCTATTCAATATTTTAACTCTTGAATTCTTCAACTTTGACTTCAATTTTTTAATTATTCCAAATTTACTCGTCGCTTTTGCGTGGCGAATTTAACCGCCCCTTTAGCATTAGCTCAGAGTGATTTGGTGCAAATAAATTGATAATAAATAAATTGAAAGATATATTTTAAGTTTTTCTCAGTCTTTATGGTCGCCTATTCAAGTATGGCTTACCAAGTCAGACTGTGTTTTATTGCATAATTTTTCTCCTATATATATCATACATAAAATACGTAAATCGCTATAGTGTATGGATCGGTTTTGAATTCAAAAAAATAATTAATCATTTACTTGTTGTTCGTCTTGACCGCTTGGTGGTCAGTTGTCGCTGCCATCAATGGTGAGCGAAAAAAAAGATGGCTGACAGTGTTTGTTTTGACATTTGTTAGTTTGACTTTTCTGTTTTAGGTTGTACACAACAATATCTAGCTTCTGAAGGCAAAATTTGAAATATTTGGTTCCAAAAATTGAAACAATTGACCCACGTCAGTTTAACTAGTTATGGTTAGAATTGATTAGACGATAGAATAAGATAAAATTTAAACGATATACAGCATTACATTTTTTTGAGAGTGTGGTTTCTACCAGTATGCGAAACGCATTTTAATATAATTCCAATATTTCTTTTTCTTAAACTTTCATCTTGAATTGTAAAAAACTTTTCCGAAGATTATTTTCACGTGAAATTAAACTTTTTATTTAATCAACCAACACCATCGAAAGAACCAAGTTAAGTTTAACTAAAGGCGCGTTTTTTTGCTCCCCTTATCCATAACAGAACAATGCTAACCAGTGCACTTTTATATAACGATGTAATTGACATTCAAATTCAAATCGAAATTCAACTTACCATCGTCACAAATGTCAAGTGCTTGGCTGCGTCAAAGTTACGCCGTGTCGACGTAGAATGGAAATCTACAGTCCCATCCACTTCTTCTATATCTTTGGGTGCCGCACGGAAAGTCACATTTCCAATCCACCTAATTTACATCTTTGACTTTGTGAATTAAATCCACTGCTTGGAGCTCGCGGGAATCGCAATATTGTCGGTGGAGCTGTATTGTGAGATAAAGTATGGTGGTGTCAAACGACGTAAATCTTCCTACGGATCTCGAGCTAGATGTCCCGGAAGTAAATCTCTCAACTTCAGCTTTGAATGCCGGTGCTTTTCATCTAGGAAAAGACTGCGCAACACAAAATAATGTAAGCCACAAAACCATCTAATTACACTTGTTTAACAGTAATAATTGTTACATAATTATACATCGATATTTAATGTTCTCAATTTAATGTTGTCAAATATTGCAGGAGTTTATGCTTTGTCGGCAAGAGCTAAATGATCCAAGAAAATGTCTCAATGAAGGAAAAGCGGTTACTTCTTGTGCTAGAAATTTTTTTAAGAAAGTGAAGCAAAGCTGTAGTGAGGAGTTTGTTCAATACGCAAATTGCTTGGATAAAAGTAGCGGCACCTTCAACTATGATATGTAAGATTCGTTTGTTCCTTGCTTGAATAACATATTGATATAAAAGTAGAATTATTAGAAAATTAATAGAATTAAACAAAATTAGGAATTATTAGAATTATTTGAAAACATAACGCACAGTTTCTTATCAACTTAATCAAAGGTTAAACAATCAACTTTCCCTTATACCGATTTTATGAAATGTTAGAGAAACACAAGTATTATATTTAAATAAACAATTGTATGATCATAGGTTTCCATTACACAATGGAGAATGTGGAAAAAATACTTCACTGATGGGAGGTACACTCAAGAGGCATTTACTTTCTAAGTGTGTAAATAAGATTTTCTTTACTTCGTAAGAAAATATCTTCCTTCCGCACTCCCATCTCCCAATGTGCACGGCCCATTTGCATAATGCATGGAAGCATTACAGATACATAACCGGTTCATTTCTTTCTAACATTGGATGTCCTAGGCTGGCAAGGGTCATCTATGGGGAATACGTATTGAAGCTTGATCCGGCGGCCGATCATACCTCTGCATGACCCGGAATGTATAACATAGATAATGCTTGCTGAGTAATTGCAAGACTTATTGAATAAAGTATCTTTAAGAATCAACTTTTTAGTTTCAAGTAAACACGTAATCTGACACAGCAAAAGACGAGAAAAGGAATCGTATTTTGATTGCGAGATCAAATATTAAAATTTAACTTAAAGGTTTCGAAAGTATGCACTGTTTTTTATCAGACATCAGCTCATAGTGCGAACCTGACTGATTTGATACTTGCACTGTGAGATTATTGATTTTTATTTACAATTTTGTTAGCTGTAAATTTTATCCAACGATAATATTTTCTCATAGAAGCATTAATATACGATTGTTTAATTTTCTATGATAATGCCAAAGCTAAGGGGATTATTCTTAGAAGCAAATGCTTAACTATGGCAGTAGGGAGACACTTATGATATTAATTATTCCATTATTCTTTGTGCCACACTTTTTTCTGAACCGCTGGTCTTATGCCCCAGTCACTTCTAAAGCTATGATATGACACTTAATTAGTGGAGCACTGATATTGTGCTCGTAAAACACAACAAGAAGAATAAATATAGCCATGAGCATACGAAACCGCGGACAGTAGATCGCTACTTCGGAGTGACGCCTTAGCAAGTGAGCTATCAACCTCTAAAATATGATAGCATGGATTAAATTCCCAGATGACCAAATTAGTCACAACAAAAATATATAAAAATCAATAATCCATCAATGCAAGTGGTCACATCAGTTAGGTATGTACCATAAGCTGATGTCTAATGAGAAACAGTGCATACTTTCTAAACCATTTAGTTAAATTTCAATTTTTGATCGTCTCGTAATCAAAATACAATCCGATGTGAACAGCTTTCACAGGCGCTATACGAATTGTGATCAATATTCCCCCATTAAATATTCTCTGCTTAGAAAAGCATTAGAGCCTATATACGATGTCCATTATAGACAAGAAGGGAAAAACGATGACCATTTAATACTTCTGAAAGACGAGAGTTTGATTGTAAACCATAATCAAGAACCGAATTTCGATTATGGTGCAAAATCAGAATCTAAACAATGTGCACCATGCTGATGCATACTAGAATATTTACTTTTATTTATCACGTATGAAATAATATAAACATAAGATGCTAGTTTTCATAAATCCATAAAATATATTGTCAATATATTTTTATACTTTCAGGTGCCGTAAAACGCAAGGAGTGTTTGATAAATGTATGAAAAATAATTTTAATATGGATAGACCTGAATATGGATACTTTGCGAGGGCTCAGGTAAAGTGGCTTACATTGATTGTAATATATTTTGAAAATTTTTTTGGTATACCAGATGCATCCAATTATTAGGTTATGTAAACAATTGCAAATACATTATAATTTTAGATTAAAATAATAGAGATTTGCATATATAATGGCTGCCGTATGAAATATACCATTTTCCAAACGCAGGGTTCGGTTATTGCCTTTTCCAGAGGCACGTGCTCTACCTAGACAATCTACTTTTCGCAATTTTTCTCTTTTAAATTTGAGCATAAGTTTGGAAAATTGAATTTTTAGTCGTGCTCAAGAGAATTTTATAAGAAATTTGATTTGTGCCCATTACCTCAGCACACATTTTATAGAATACTTATAAGGACTAGCTAGTCATGTATACGCCGGCGCCCGGTCGCGGAAATATATAATTGCCTATATATGCATAATTGGCTGTAATGTATAATATGACGCCCTATTGCACATCGTGAAAAAGTCTATTGGGAATCGCACAGCGGCAGATGCTGATTTACCAGATCTCATTTACGTGCTCATGCGTTTTTCTCATCCAAATAGACAATTCTGTTGGTTTTCGATTAGCACTCCTATGTGATAGTAGGCAGTTCAGAAATAATAAAATAATAATTCGATCTTAACAAAGCATTTCATTCTAATTCGCGGAAGGATTCGTGTAGGGTATCTGCACTAGTCTCCGGACAGTGCTAGTATCCGGACACTCCGACTCAAATGTACACTTTCTAGAAAATATGGCTCAAATTCTGACATTATTTCTTTTTTGACTTCTTTGGCTTTCGATTTGAGCGATCCATAAAGTTGAACAAATAAACAATCAGCAGCCAACCTACAATGCGCTAACCATTTGAAGTCTGCATGTTGTTATGATCGTACTATAATCTTAGCTATAATTTCCATTTAAATTTACGCCCGCCAAACCCACACCAGACTGAGCTAGTCGGCTGGGAAAAGGCACGCCGGGCAAGAAAAGGAAGATCTCTAAACAAAAATATGCTGTGTTAGGCGAAATTTTCAAACGTAAGTTATTCCCCCTCTGTAGTTAAATTTCTGGAATTCTTTGTTCTGCATGCATAAAGAACATTGTAAAATTTTATAATTTCGAAAGCATATTTTATGGAAATATTATTGGATATTTTTAGTGTCCGAAGACTAGAACCGTTTGTGCAGTTTTTCAGTATTCGGACAAGAGCTCTGAATACTTAAAAAACCAGTCAAATTTGCTATTGCACATATTGGTTACTTGATAAGATGAACATTAACTCTAATAAATTCTAAAAGAAAATTATGCTAGTTCGATAGTTATTTACACTCATTAAAATGAAATATACCATCTGTCCGAACACTAAAACTATAGATTTTAGTGTTTGGACATGATACATTTTGTATCTACGCGAAACGAAGCAGCCTTAAAGGTGATTTCATTCCTAAATTCCAGTAAAATGGTGTAACCGCTATTTTATGTTGGTTCGTGTTTATTATCAGCCTATCCAGTAGGTCTTGGAATAGCTCTATTGAGGCGTAGCAGCTGTACACGTAGCATCCACTTATTTTTGCCCACACAAGGCCGTTATCGCTTTCGGCCATGGTTTCTTGGATTTATGTTCCTCCGCAAGCCAAAATGGCCGCCAGGCTAGTTTGATCTCGAACCCAGATATGTTCAGGCAAGTTCCTGTATTGTTCACTTACTATGGCTACCTCTATCTTCATCTCATTAATATTTTGGGAGAGCAGATCTTGGGCTGCCGCACAATGCTTGAGGTTTAGTTGGATAAATTTCATTTTCGGTTCGCGAGCGCTCTTCTACAAACTGGGCATCGACTGCTACCAGCGATGTGCTTGGAATTACCTTCCTTTGTGTGAGCGTAAAAGAAGTATTTTGAAGAAGTATTTTCGATTGTGCTCGCTTTTGCATGTTCTAGCGAAATGACCATATTCCAAGCACTTGAAGCATCGTTTCAATTGGATTTGCGCTCTTAGTCGACAAAAACCCCATCCGATTTTTATCTTTCTTCAGCGATATCGCAGGATCGGTGAAGTGAAAATGATGTACTAATGCTACACCGATATCCTCCTTTGTCGTAATTTCATCGAGATCTCCAATTTCCACTTTCTCTGATTACGTAAACACCTCAGATCTCTATCCAGCCATGGCTCAGACAGTTTGTCTATTTTCTTTATCTTTGGCACGTGCATCTCAACCGCATCGAAAACCAACTGGTAGAACAAATCAACTGCATCATTCAATTCTAACGTTAAAAGAGTACTATTCCAGTCAATATTGTTTAGATGGTGGTTAATGCTCTCATAATCAGCATTTCGAAAATCATATACAACGGAATTGTTGTATGATTGGGAAATCGTCAAATCAGATATAGTTAGCTCGACCGTAAACGCAGAGTGTTGGAGAAAAAATGCACTGCATCAGCGGTTGGGTAAGCCACTACATCGAATATTAGTAAAATAAAACTATTAGTAAAAATAAGATCCAACCAATTACCATTTTGGTTAGAAGTCGGAGCGATTTGCTGCAAATCATTGCTATAAAATGTACTTACAAGATTTTGATCGGGTGTTTAAGTATATTAACCGGAAGGAGGATATTGCCATTTTCATCAGCCGTGAACTTTAAATTTGGACGATTAAAGTCTCCCATTATTATAATCTTGTCATCATCTTTGAGCGATGATACTATGTAAGAAATGGTTTCATATATATCATTGTACACGGCGTCGTCTTAACTAGGTGGAATGTAGAAAGCTCTAATATAAAGAAAACATTTGAACTAAGAAACTCTGACAATTGTGTCCTCAAATTGACTATGTGGATCAGTTTCAACTATTTCACTTGGCAGGGAGTTGTGAGTAGCAATGAGTTTGCAGATAGTTACGGCCATTTCTATATATGGTCCAGCAACCATCAAGAACTTCTTCATTTTTATGGGAATCATTCAGCCAGGTTTCTGTAAAAGTAAGTACATTAAATTGGCAAGATTTGGCGTCAAGGAAGAGTTTATTCAGTTTGCCTCTCACACCACCAACGTTATGGTAAAAAAGTTTGAGGCCATCTGCTGAAAATTTTCTGTTAGGAATTTTATAATCAGATCACACTTAGCTTTGACATCAGCTTTTCCATCTAGCGCTTTTTCCTTTTGTTTCTGAAGTTTTTGAGCGACTTCTGATGCGGATGACTTCATCTGAAGCATTAGTTCCTCTTTTTGGGTTCGACGAATGCGGGTTACATTTTCACCTACCTCGTTTAAGGTCGTATCAGCCTTCATTTGCCGCAAAATCTCGGCATATTTCGCTTCGCCCTTGGTAGAGATTATCATCAAATCCAGCCGCTTTCTCCTTGCAGGTGGCTGTTTTTTCTGGTCACTTTGGTCCAGGTGTCAGCACTGGTATTTTCTGCAGGTTTTATGTTTGGCGTCCTGTTCATCTGTCTCTTCGAAGTTTGTCCAAGTTCTTGAGTTTCACCTTCAATTTCTCTGTGCCGCTTTGGGATTGCAATGCCGAATATCTTTGATATCCTTCTGTTAATACCGCTGCGTCTTGCTGTTTCTAAGGCGGCACTATATTGTACGATCTTGACATTGGCAGGTGTTGGTGTAACTTGCGTACCCACCCCAACCGCGGAGAGCTAGCAAATTGGCATTCCAGCATACGTCAGAGTTGGAGAAAAGCGTGCTATGTTAAGGCCGATTAGTGGCCTTCACGGCTATTTCTAGGACACCCTGCTCCAGGAGCAATTATTTGTTTTGTGCCCTTTTCGTTGGTCTCAGCCACCTCAATCGTCTTGGCAGGCTCTCTGCTGGACTTCGTTTCAGCTGAGGAGATCTGCCAAGGGCCTCCTAGGTTTCACAATTCGCAACGTGTATTCGACTGTATCTAGTCCGCAACGTATATTCGACTGTATGTAGTATCGAGGCTAAATTAAAAATATTAAAAATAGAATATATTAAAAATAGTATGGGACTGATGCCAAATATGTTACTATCTTAATTTATTATGCAAAATCAGATTGAACTTTGTGCTACACCTTTGAAGATTAAATATTAATTAAATCAACTTTCAATTTGCATATCCATCAGAGAAAGATTGCTTAGAAATTAAAGCATGGTTATAAAATCCGCATTGAAGCTTTCAGGGTGAAGTGTAAAAACATATTATCATCCATCACGTTAACATAGAACTATAGTCCAAATTAGAATAATTTTAACCATTTTTAATTTTTTTTATAAAATTGCCACCCGACTTTAAGTCAAACATGAATAGATCCATTCAAAGTAATCCGCGATACATATAGTCTATATTTAACATCTGTTATTTCAATTTTACCCAATAATACACATGTTGTAAAATACAATTAGGGTTGTTTTATTACTCTTTTCTAAAACTAAACTTTTACTGCTTTGACAGATCCATCATACTGATCGTCCAGCTCCTTTAAAACTAGAGAAGAAAGTGTATGCAGATGCAACTCCTGGTCTCCCGGAAGATTATCCTAGAACCCCAGCAAAATATGGATCGCGTTTCCACTGGTTGGAATAATATCTACATATTCCTCAATCGTTAAGCTAATTGTGTTTCGGTAGTTTCGAGACGATAAAATTTACATGCTTCGAGGAATCGTATGATTTTCAAATTGTATCAATAAATAGAAAAACGTATGTGAAAGTTTTTAAACTGCTTGCAAATACATCGTTATTGTGAAAACAACGAATATATGTTCAAATTTAACCTTTTAATTTCTATTAGTACTCATGCTTATCCAAACTAAAATATATTTTTTACACAATATATATATAGAATCTGTTATGTGTTCGGTTCTGTACATGGTTTTCTACGTACCCATGCGCGTCCACCATTAATAACAATATTGAATTTGCCCTCATTTGAGACTTAAATACTTTTCTGGAACTCTAAACCCTTAAAGCTTAGTACTGTCTTCGATTTCATGTGCAATTTGTTTTACAAATTTTATCAAATTTTTACGATTTTAACAAATTTTACGTAAAATTTGTTTCAATGAAAACTCAGTGGAGTAAAAATGTGGCGAAATGCATGATTTGAAAGTGGCTAAATGTATGTACGAAGTGGTTGTTTGTCGAGCAATTAACACTGTGCTTTTATAGCCATGTGTTGTATTACCAGGTGTGGTTCAGTATTAGTAGGTAACATTTCGTATTTGCAAATAATAAGTTAAGGACGGAATAGTCATTTACGCGATTAATCGCACCATATCGGAGATATTACCTTAAAACTCTGCTATGTTCAAAAATACTCAGGTTTTTTTATTTTTTTCGTACGTTGTTTGTTAAAATTATTGACATAATCCTTTTTTGAATATATTAAGCATTAACGATGTAGTGCTTGCTAGATTTTGAAAAAAGAGGAAATTGCGATCGAAGCTATAGAGGCGGAAAAAATGTTCCTTGAGTAAAAACAGTATGAAATTCAAGTGCTAACTGTATACAAACAAAAATGACCACAAACAAATCGATAACTATATTTGTATCCAAACAAAAGAAGTGCTCGTCATTCACTTACAACCCAAGTTTTTTTTATTGGATGATTTGTGGGCGTGTTTCGTGCCAGTGACTTGAAAAAAAGATATTCACATGATCTTCTTTTTAGATCATGACCATTAAATATTCAAAAAAGTAGCCAGTGATAAAATTTTCGAAGTTTAGATAATTATTTCGGATGGTAGTCCCGAACATCTTAACGAAATGGGCAGGGTGGGTTGATTTTGGCGAGAAGCAGTTGTAGTAGAATTTTTGTTGTAGTGCATTGAAGTTTTGTTACTGAGCATTTTCATCATTTATGTTAAGAGATGCTGCTTTCCAAGTATTATATGATAAGCATCCCGAAAAAAAGGAGCATGTGTGGTAGTTTATTGCGTAAAGGTGAATGTGACATATTTTTGGCTTCGGTGCTAGCAAAGGGTTGCCAGCGCGAAGTGTTTTTGTTATTTCCGTATAAATAAATGCTTACATAGGCATTTAAAAATAAATAAAGAAAATAAGTAAACAATGAAAGCGTTTACAGCAGACGTTTAGTCCACGGACTGACCTAAAATAGGTCATGGACTATATCGCTGTAAACACACCCGGCCTAAGCCTTGATTTTCGCGCGACTATTAATAATATATGTACGTTGAATTTAAGCTCTCAAACCTCTCGTTTGACTCAAAATTATTTAAATAATCATGCTTGAGAGACAAATGAAAGGATAATTAAAGTGTATGAACTAAAATCAAACTAAATGGCAGTTGCCACGTATGTAGGTACAAACGAGGACTAAATTCAAATTTTAGGTCAGGTCGATGTAAGCACCTTAGGACTAAATTCACTTAGTCCGCGCTATAGTTCAGGTTACATTTGGTCCAACCGCTGTAAACTCTAGCTATGTTTAAATTTTCTAAGGTCTGGACATTTTTTGGAATGCAACCCCAAACACCTTTCTAGCGCTGTAACTTTCGATGAAGTCATCGAAATTAAATTGGTTTAGAGTATATTATTGCTTAGGGTGTCCTTAAGTAGCTAGTAGTAGAATACACACTGAAAATCTGCACAAATCCTCTACTGTTCTTCGAACGTTAATGTTTCAAGTGGTTCTGATGCGCTAGGTTTTTTTTTATATGCACATGCTCGAAAAAGTCTGCGTTCACCTGTATCAATCAGTTTGTAACTTTAAAAAATCAAAAACAAACAAACATTTTCCAAATTTGGTTTCATATATTTATTAAGTATTTCTTAAAAAGTCGAGACATGTAAGTTCATTTATTTCGCTTTTACCGTTTTTGAGATAACGGGTTTTATCAGAAAAAACATACAAAAGCGAGGCAGAAAAAGTCTGCGTTCACTTGATGAAGTGGAAGGAATAAGCCGTTTCAAATACACTCTTCTAGTGTTTATTGTATTTAGTATTCATTATTTGCTATTCTGGCAAGTGTTTAAATAGTTTCCTGCAGAGTTTGTGTTGTGAATAATTTTTTTTTCGTAATGGAAGATAAAAGAAAAGAAATCAGTCGGGGTGAAAGAAAAATCATCATAAAATTATGGAAAGATGAGAACAGCTACAGAGAAACAGCAAAAATAGTGAGAAGACAATATTCGTCGGTCCAAAGGGTCATAAATAATTTCAAATCGACAGGAGAACTCACATCAAAACCTTGATGGGCGACCAAATCGGTCGTCCATCAAAGTTGTCCTGCAGGAAAAAACGACATATCGTGTCACTTGTAAAAAAAAATCCACGGCTGAATGCATTTCAAATAGCAACCAAAACTAAAGAATAATTCTAGAAAAATATTTGTCCCGATACTACTAGAAAAATCTTCAAAAGGGCCTGGATACTACGGACGGGTTGCTCGGAAGAAACCGTACATTTCACCGGTCAACCGACAAAAGCGCATTGCATTTGCCAAGCAGCACATAGATGAGCCAATAGAGTTTTGGACGAATGTAATACTCTCTGATGAAAGTAAATTTTGCATTTTTGGCATAAAAGGACGCAAGTTAGTATGGAGGAAGCCTAAAAAAGCATTCCAAAAAGAAAACCTCCTACCCACTGCAAAACATGGTGGTGGTGGAGTAATGGTGTGGGGGTATATGGCGGGTACTAACATTGGGAAGCTGGAGTTTATCGAAGCGACGATGGATAGATTTGAATATCTCAACATTTTGAAGTATAATTTGAGGCAGAGTGCCATTAAACTCGGCTTAGGTTCAGGTTTTTGCTTCCAACATGATCGTGATCCGAAGCATACAGCCGAGATAGTGAGGCTCTGGGTACTCTATCATGCCCCAAAACAGCTACATACACCCCCACAATCACCAGACCTAAACCCCATCGTACACCTATGGGATTCATTAGAAAAGAAAATTTGACAACACTCACTAACTAGCAAGGAAATGTTGAAAACTGTTTTCACAGAGGAGTGGGAGAAAATAAGTGCTGAAGAGACAGCGAAGCGCGTCACTTCGATGCCAAAAAGGCTCTGTGAGATAATAAAGAACCGGGGATACCCCATCAGTTACTAACTACTTTAAATATGTTTTACAATTTTCTATTATATTATTTTTATTACACTTTTTCTGCCTCGCTTTTATATATTTTTCCGAAAAGAGCCGTTATTTCAAAAACAGTAAAAGCAAAATAAATGAACTAACATGTGTCAACTAAATAAGAAATACTTAATAAATATGTGAAACAAAATCTGGAAAATATTTATTTGTTTTTGATTTTTTAAAGTTACAAACTGATTGACAGTAGGTGAACGCTGACTTTTTCTAGTATGTGTATATACTTCATACACACGGGTAGCAGCCATAAATTCTAAAAAATAATTTAAACTTAACGAAGTTGGATTTGTACTGTGATATCCGTAATACATATCGTACTAGTGTTTTACATCGATACCTGCAATGGAGCTTAAATCGATGGTCCAACATTAGGACAGTATCCATTAATTTGAATAGGCAACATCGTATTGTGCACTGAAATACTACCATTTTTGATTAAACCCATGGAGACTAATTTATCAATGGTAAGATAGCATACATATCTTCATATGACTTTTATAGCTCATTAACCCGGGTCCAGGCTAGAGATGGGAAATCAGAAATCAGTAACACGTTCCAGCGTTACATTTTCCGACGAGTAACATGTTCCAGTAACATGTTATTTTTGGAACGATGTTCTTCCCGTGAGTTATATTCGAACGCACAACGTGTGTTATCATACACGTTGCGCGTTCCAATATAACGCACAGGAACTAATACGTTACGAACGTTCCAAATCGAGTTTACTCAACGTCTTGTTTTTGTGCGTTCCTGTGCAAATCATCGCCAGTGAAGCTAAAAGCATATAGAACTAAAAATTTGATTTTTTTGTGCGCTGGCGAACAAGAACAGTAAAGAAGAGGCCAATTACCGAAACAATTGTCGCATGCTCTTGAGGCCGCTCATGATTTTTCAAGCGTTTAGTTAGGCGTTACTTGTTTTTGATATGAGTAAAGCGCTCCAAAAATAACATGCAGTTTTTAGTAACATGTTCCATTGGGAACATGTTACAGATTTCGAACTATGTCATTTAACGTGTTACGTTAAATAACGCCCAACTCTAGTCCAGGCGGAGTGTGTGCCTCGCTCACATCACTCCTAAGCAAGCGCTGCATCCACAAATGATTGGCCACCAGCTAGCCTAACAATTCTATAGCAGATAGCCTATAAACCACAGCCCCTGCGGAGCTCCCACTAAGGGGGCCTCTCCCAGCGGCAGGATATACCTTCGAAGTAGGTATGGGCTACACCTGCCCCCGCAGTACCGATACTTAGTCACATAGGTCGTGCAAACCAAGTGACTTTTCTCTTTCGGGTGAAGCTGACATCTTTTTGTATGAAGGAATGAAATCCTTATTCATACAGATATAGTCTGGAGCACTTGTCCATAGTTGTGGCCAGGGCCTAATGTGTCACGTATGGTCTCATAATATATTATGTTTAAACATATTTGAACTTATTCGTGCTTTTATAATTTACCAGTGAGGGTTTACCAGATATAGATAATTGCTGCATCTAGCGCTTATTTCCCCCCACTGGGGCAATCCGTAATACAGACAGAAGAAGACCGAAAATGGTTATCTATATTATAAGCCTATATATTTTGTATGTGCTTCCCTTAGCCTCAAAACTACGAGCTGCCACTGCTCAGTTCATTGCAGCCTATTGAAATATGCTACTCAGAACACTAAAGTAATCTTGCCTCAATACACGTACCATGATGTATGCATACATCCTATAACAAATATTACACAATTGATGGTCATAAAAACTTTACAATGAATGCTCCCAAAAAGTAGCGCGGGCGCTGCTCAGCTCCTCAGCGTCCTCCTGAGTAGGGAAAATAAAAAACCATTGCTTATCCATCCGTTATTAGTCCAGAATTATTTGTGCATGGACGCATCATCTATAACCCTCAATCACCACCATCTAAACATGAATGAGATTTATGATGATCACAGAGAGTAGAAAAATCGCTGAATCAAACTATTGGGAATTGAATACAACTTTTAATATATTTGCTGAGCTGAAATAACTACTTATTTATTCTGGAAAATATGCAAAAATATTTATGCTTTCTCGAGTCTTAAAGACACGAGCCGCCAGTGGTATCTGTCATATTCCACTTCACTCCCGGCTTTTTAAAAAAACCTATATAGGCGCATGTGTTAACTCATATTTAGTAATGTACTTGTTTATTCAACGACCCTTTTTAATATCCTTGTTTTGCACTCGGACTCAAGTTCTTGGTGTTTACGTTCTATTCATAAATACCACAGTTTCTCTGCATTTCGAACGGTTGGTAAAACCCCTTCCCTGAACAAGTAGTATTATTAGTAGTATCATTAGTAGTTGAATGAAACATATTTCAGTCAGACAAATATTCAATAAAGCTCTGTAGCTTTTTCATATGTTAATCTATAATCGTATGTCTGTCTCTTTAAGTACCGTAAACGCTAATCGATTTATAACGTCGAAATCGCTGGAGTATGGAAAGTCCTTTTGAGAGTGACTTTCCTAAAGGAACAATGGACTCAAAAAGGGACTCCACTTGCAGTAAATTTTCCTTCGATTCGGAACGAATTTGCTTTTCGTGCGACATTCATTTCCTTCAACAATACTGCCTGGAACTTGATATTGGGCGTGTCAAAGTAACATTATTACAGCCTTTACAAATTCAGTTGCTACATTTTAGCTGTAGTTCAACCAATAATGATCCGTAACTTTTATTGTAAAATACGCATTAGGGATGATTTTACCACAAGGAGCAATTAATAATAAACATGCAACCATTTGATTTGGTTCAGCCCACTGTCTTTCGTTTGAACATAGTCAGCAATACGAAAAACTTGGGTTGAGTAACACGCAGCACCCGGCTTCGTTTTTACAGTGCATTTATGTCTGTGATTTTCGAATGTGTTGAAATGAATTTAGGATATGCGGAACACAATTAACGCAATCTACTGCCCTACTAAGCATAAACGCTCTATCTACATTGTAGTACTTTCGAGACATTCAATGATTTGTGCTTTGATTTGTACTGGAGATATACAGTCTGTCAAGAATGAGTTTACACATAGGAAAAAAATTCAATTTTTCATCTTTCTAATTATAAAATACTACTTTTTATTTATGTAAATGAATGTTTTTTCTTAATTATAGTTATTTACATTATTTCCAACCGATATATACAAAAAAAGTACAACTTTAATGCAAAACAAGAACGAAAAGACCAACGAAAACAATTATTGCAATTCTTGAAGTGTCAAGAAACTCTTTACACAAATTATTATTGTATTTAATATTTACATATTTACAGGATATTTAATATTATTTGGTATATTTAACTTTTGGTATGGCCACCTTTGGCATCCACATTTTTCATTGAATGAACCAACTTTTGCAGGTCATACGTGGTTGGTATTTTTTGCCATTCTTCGAGAATCGCAATTTTTAAGGCAGTTCGGTTTTTGGGTTGCCTTTTAGCGACTTGTTGTTTTAAGTAAGCCCATAAATTCTCGATGGGATTTAAGTCCGGACTCTTGGCTGGCGTATCCATCACTTTTCCGCAGTTGTATAAGGGCCACATTCGCACCATGTTCGCCTTATGTTTGGGATCGTTGTCCTGGTAAAGCTTAAAATTTGGTTTGCTGTTATGCATAAACCCGAATTTCTGCGCACTGCTTGCCAAATATGTTTTAAGGATATGCAAATATGGTTGGGCGTCCATGGTTGACTCGATGAATGCCAAGTCTCCTACTCCTCTGCTTGAGAAGCACCCCAAGTCATAACGGACAACTTACCAAATTTTACAGCCGGAATGATATTTCGATTTTCCAACGACGTTAAAGGCTTGCGCCACACTCTAGCCGGTCCATCATTATAGTACAACATCATTTTCGTCTCATCGCAGAATATGACGTCGTCCCAGAAGTCAACAGGTTGAAAAAGGTGCATCATAGCGAAAGAAAAACGCTTTTCGATGTTTAGTGCAGAAAACAGTGGTTTCTTTCGTGCAGCTCTTGATGAGAACTTATTTCGTAGGATGGCCTGTCGTACTGTTTCATGGGAAACAGCAGCATCACACTCTTCCTTGAGTTCCCTAGCAAGTGTTCTGGTCGAAATCCAGGGGTTTTTATCAAGCTTCCTTATCATAAGGCGCTCTATACGTTTAGATATTTTTGGTTTTGAGCCACCTCCACACTTTGGCTCCAATCTATTCTCATTTTCAGCACGATTTATAACGTTATAGACTGCCATTCGTGCTACACAAAATATTTCCGACAGTTCCTGTGCACTTTTACCTAATTGGTGATTATAGTATATCATCTGAACTAACTCAAAGGATAATCTTTTGCCTGGCATTTTAAAACACAATATCTCACTTATTTATGCGTATTAGCCAAAAATTAATCACACACTAATGATCAAATTTATAGAGCTTTACAATACAGACCAAAAATTATGGTAAATTTACCGTATCGTTGCAGTAATGCAAAAAATAAACTTTTGTGTTAAGAGTTTCTTGACACTTCAAGAATTGTAATAATTGTTTTCGTTGTTCTTTTCGTTCTGTTTTTGCATTGAAGTTGTACTTTTTTTGTATATATCGGTTGGAAATAATGCAAATAACGATAATTAAGAAAAAAAAAAATTATTTACATAAACAAAAAGTAGTATTTTATAATTAGAAAGATGAAAAATTGAATTTTTTCCCTATGTGTAAACTCATTCTTGACAGACTGTATGGAGAGTCTATTTTTCAATATTGATTTTGACATAGCAAAAATAACACAACAGAGAGGTTTTTCAAATTTTGTGGAATGATGTAATAGAGTATGATGTAGTTTTCGAATACGGTTTTAACTCAAAAATCAGAAAAATGTAGATAGAACGTTTATGCTTAGTAGGGCAGTATATTGTGCACAACAAACGGATAAAAATAGACTCGGAACATAAGCAACTGAGCAGGAAGCAGTTTCATTGAATTAATTCGCATCAGTGTGTTTTTTCCCATAATACCTTTAGAAGTGTTTAACAGGACAAATGTTAGTAAAATGCACTGGAAGTGACCCGACACGGATTTAGTGCACTTATAACTTAAGGGGTTAGGTACACTTGAACGTCCAAAGAAGGCTTTTTTAGGATTTTTTAGACACACATTAAAATAATTAATAACAAATGTTTTTAGAAGCTATTGTAATTTTCTTAAAGCAAAAGGTTGAAAATTAGTCGAAATAGAGTAAATTTTCGAGGGGTCCAATGGGAAAAAATTGTTTTGCCGTGATCACTGTAGCTTGTCACTGGATCATCCGAAATAAAAAAAAATCGGGGATTATTAGTTAATGTCATAGTGCTCCGGATGAACGAAGGACTTTGGCAGATTTGATTTTTCGTAAAATGGCGGTTGAAATTCAAAATTCGCTATTGAAAAAAAAATCAAAAAATTCATCCGGAGGATAATTACATATAAAATAAGTGAGGAAAATTTCATGCTAATCGATAAAGCTGTTTTCAAGTTACAGTGATCACCGACTTCGAAAACATAGTTTCGAGAAAAATGTTTTTAAAGCATGCAAAAATACGCTTTATGCATTAGAGTCGATTTCATTCAAAGTTATTTGCAGAGAATGCTTTTGAAATATGCTACTTTTAGAAAATGAAAAGAAAATAAAGTCGATTTTCTCAAAATTCTAAGTGTACCTGCCCCCTTAAGGCTGGTACTGAGTTAATCGCGAAGCTAAATTTTGTCACCTCTCCATTATCAGGTCATTCTTTCGAGCGAAAATTTTGACAATGGAGGAAAGCGGAGACACTGCTCATTTCTGTCAGATAAAATACCAAGAATTTCAATTTTCGATCGATTTTGTTACTGAAAAGACATTTGCACAACTAAATTTTCAAATTCAAACACCAAATGTCACTTTTTAGCTCATAATAAGATTAGCTGTAAATTTCATAATGATCGAAATATCCAGTCGTCAGTTCTCGTGAACAGAAGTTTCGAACGCTGAAAATAGAGGTAATTTGGTGAAGGGTTGCTGTTCTTGTTCAACTCGAAATTTTGAAAATTTCAAATTGATATGGTGGACAAAGGTTAAAACTTATCAATTCTTTGAATATTTTGATGATCGTACATGCCGTTACTACAGGGTTGCCCGCACAGTCTTGAAACCCATGTGTGGATAGTTTTAGTTAACATCAATACGATCTGCATCCAATGTTTCTGTCAAAAGTTATGACAAATCAAAATTTGGAAAAAAAAATTTTTTCTACTTTTAGGCACTCAGCGCCCACATAGGATTCAATTCCAATTTTTCATCATGGCATAACATAAAACATAGCAAATTTTCATTTTCAGTACCTGTTTTTACCAAAAATTTACTCTACATGGAAATATACGAGTACCTACCTGAAAATTCACTAAAATGCCCGCCGCCGCCAAAGGGTTAACGATATTGTAACTTTAATTAGTCACTGCACTAGTCCTTATATACAGTGGCTCACAGCTTAAATGATGTGAGCACTTTTTACGAGGAAAACTCTGAAAAACTCCAGGAAAATGGAAAATCCTTTTCTTGAAACAAACAAAATATTTCAGCTTGTGGTTTTATTTATTATTTCCAATGAAAAACACAATAAAAAAATATTCCAATCGGCACAAAAAAATAAAAGTTCATTATAAACACCAAATTTCACCTCACCGCATAAATGATGTTCTCTCAAAAATGTCCTTTACTTAAAATTTCTACTCTCGAGAATTTACGACCCGATAACCAAATTCAGATGAAATTCACAGAATGTATTGGTTTTGAGCAGGATTAGGTCTGATAGAAGCCATTTTGAAAAGTGTGCCAATCTGTGCCACTGGTGCCATATTGCAAACTCACTAAGAAGAAAACTGCTTTTTGCCCTTTGAATTCTTATTCAGATACCAGATTTTAATGAAATTCACATATTAGCTGAACCTTATTCTAAGCCACGTTTGGTAGAAATTTGGTTGAAAAATTAGTTTGGAACTGCCAGCTATCTTAATTTTGGTATCTTGAATTTTTTAAATTCGCTCAGGAAAATAAAGCTGTTCGCCCTATGCCAGTGCAGTCATAAAATCAAAGCGAAATTCATTTGGTAAATGGAACTTATTGTAGGCAATATTTAGTAGGAATCTGGCTGAAAAACCATGAAAGGGCTGCCAGTTATGATTGTTTTGTATTTTTTACCATATCTTTAGTAAGCGATTTTATCATAAAATTTTCAAATGGTAATGATCTTGTAGCGACAATAAACAACAAATATTAAGGTTTCGAAAATTTGAAAACTTTTGCGATTCGTAGCCCTAAATTTCTTTGTACTTCTATAACTTCCACTGCATTCATTTGATCGAAACCAGATTCGATGGGGAGGTTGGTATCAACTCATGTTAGCTATAATACACTTTGGCCACATCAGAAGTCATCTATCTATTTTTGTGCGCATTGGTTCTAGCAAAGGGTTTCAGGAACGAATCTTTTTTGTTATTTTCGTATCATGCATACGCTAGGTATTCATATCGTGAACATTTACATGAAAATAAGTAACCGATGATTAAATTTTCTAAGTTATTGAAATTTTTCGGATGGCAAACCCCAAATACCTTCCTGTCTCTGTAACTTTTGATTGAGTCATTGGATGAAAACGAGATTCATAGGGTTGATTGATTTTGGCGTGAAGCAGTGGCGGTAGACTATTAGTTGCAGGGCTGGTAAGCAACTGATAATAAATATAAGTAACAAGTGTTTGACTTTCCAAAATTTTGAAATTTATAAAAGTGGTAATCCTGGAAATCGTTCCACTCTATTGGTTTAAATGCATTGGTCAAAGATCAAAGCGGTACATTGCCCTCAAAACGGGTTGGAGCACGTGTGGTAAAATATGCACCAAAATCTGCACGATTTCTCTACTGTTCATCGGACATTAGTGTTTCTAGCGGTTTTTAGTTTCTATTCGTCTATCAGTATTTCTAGCGCTAGAGTTTTTTTTAGAATTAGGCGGCAAGTACTCTTTTACATCATTCTACGTATTGTGTTTTGTCGAAAAATTCAAAGTTTTATTATGTGAGCGTAAATTTTGTGAAATCGTTCGAACAATGGCCCGAAAAATTCTTGGATGAACAGAAATAGATTGTGTTATATTGGTTCATGACCAAGCGAGTGACACTCCTTGAATTTCTGCTGGAAATCCTTCTCAGTGTTTCAAATTTGCCTATTTATTTTGCTCGAATACACTTTGATTCAAAATTTCATATAAAAAATTGTATTTTAATGCATTTTCCTGCATCGCATGTATAATTCAATGAGATTTTCATTATTCATGAAGCAATTCCTTCTTAACAAGCGTAGTGTTTAAGTGAATATATAAATTTATAATCTGTTCATATTCTAAAATGTAAATTACAAGGATCATTCTGAAAGTTATCGTCTTTCGGACAGCAAAAGTGATAAAATCACTTAAAATTCAATGGTTCAGAGATGATAATAAACATTTTAACCATATTTACCCACATGAAAATAGCTTCCCATCAATCATATTATCTCCTCCCCTTGCGATGAATTTCGTATGCTGTAATTCGTTTAACTTCAATTGAATTGTAAATGTTTTTGGGGTAACTGTCAGGAGTTGCTTTAACCAATTGGGGTCCAAATACACAAAAGACCTTGAATATATCTTGCAAAAAGTAATTTGAAAAGTTCATTATAGCAGAAAAAAACTCTAGCGCATCAGAACCGCTAGAAAACTGATGTTCGAAAAGACTGTCTTTGAGTGACTAAAAAATGTGCAAAGAGGTAATACACTTTTTTGTAGTATCATATCAACTATTTCTTACCCAAAACAAAAAAAAACATTTCTCGACTAAAACATAAATGGTGAAAATATTCAGTGCTGCTAAAATTTCATACATAAATCAACACAAGCTCATGCTAAAATCAATCTATCCTTTGAATTTCGTTTTGTTCCCAGGATTTCATTGAAAGTTTCAGCAATAAAACGATGTTTGAGGCTGCCATCCGAAAAATTTAAACATTGGTTCCTTATTTTTATTGCAAATGCTTTGCATATGAATATATAATGGAAGCATCTGTTGGTGCAATATTTACGAAAATGTCTGGTGCTGGCAACCCTGTGTTAGCACCATAGCCAAAAATATACCAAATTTGCTTCACGTTCAGTTAAACTCACCGTGTGAATTTCGTTTTGTTTGAATGACTGCGCTCGAAGTTTCAAGGGTGAAAAAAATTAAATAAAGCAGAGATTATGGCCATCAGAAGTCATGGGCCATATTTTTTTCTCATTGATTTTGCAAGATGGCACCACTGCCACAGATTTTGCTGCATTTCAAAATCACTTCTTTCGGACGTGGTTCTAGTTAATACCAACATATTCTCTAAATTTCACATTGATCCGAACAGAAGTTTCGAGTGCTGAAAATAGAGGTGATTCGGTGATGGGTTGTCGTTCTTGTGCGACGCGGAATTGTGGAAATTTCAACTTGGCATAATGAACAAAATGTATCAATAGTTTGAATTTTTTTCAAAAAGTATCAATATTTTCAAAAGTATGTTAAAAGTATTTTAGTATCAATACGGTCTACACATTTTACGCTGATTTAATGTTTCTGTTAGAAGTTATGATCGAAATGTGAAAAAAAATCTTTGCTTACCTTCAGGCACTCACACTAACTTAGAACAAAATTGTACTCTGCATA
Organism: Nemotelus nigrinus; assembly: GCA_947369275.1. Taxonomy (NCBI): domain Eukaryota; kingdom Metazoa; phylum Arthropoda; class Insecta; order Diptera; family Stratiomyidae; genus Nemotelus; species Nemotelus nigrinus. The sequence goes on from OX376372.1 coordinate 219,523,479, forward strand.
GAAATATAAGTGTACCTGAAAATTAATTAATTCCCACCGCCGCCAAAAAGTTAAAGATATCTTAATTAAAATTAGTGGCTGTAGTAATCCTTGTAATCGGAACAAACACTCCATATATTCTTAATCTTTTTCTTCAAGCATATAGGTACTGATGGAATTCCAACAATATTTTTGAAAATGACAAGCACTTCATTAAGCCTTCCTTTGACCATCATAATTAATAAAAGTCCATCCGAGGGTCGTTTTCCTTCTCTCTGGAAACAGGCTATAATTCATCCACTTCCTAAATCAAAAGATGTGCCCTCTGCAAACAATTTTCTCACAATATCGATTCTTCCATCCTTTTCGAAGATCCTTGAACATGAATTTATCATAATTCAATATGGGCTTCTCATTGCAAAAGAACATCACGGTTTCCTCCCAAGTCGCTCAACATAAAAAAACTTCGAAATCCCACAATAAAAAAGCTGATTTATAAACTTATCAAAAGGGGAATTGGAAAATGATAAGGGGTTGATTTTTGTTCAACGAATTTTGAAGCTTCGACTAAAAATAATTCAAAATACTGGAAAATTATTAACGAATTTATACAAGTAGTTGAAAACAGCGGGCAACGAGTATTAGTGAACTATCTATGAATGGGCCAGGAATTTTAACTCTTCAATCTATCGCAGAAAAATTGAATAATTGTTTTGCGAAGATTGGAAGTCTGAAAGCTATGCCAACATACATCTAACACCTACAGCCCTAAGTGAATAAGTGGAAATTATAAAAAATTTGAGACTAGAGTTTGTCCTTGAGTCGACAAATTAACATCTAAATACTTCAAAATGCTTAAAACTGAAATATTGTTTATTTCAACAAAAATTAATAACGGACACTTACAGGCTGGTTTATTTGCCTTTTACCGTAAGTTGTCACGATTAAAATCAACCTTCAACTGAGATGACCCTTCGGATCCCACAAATCATTAGCCAAGCGCTGTTGATGACTCTAGCCTTCTTCAATCCTACCTTAAAATCCTAGTCAAATCTTAATCCTCCACCTGTGTGTAATTGAAAAGATGATTGAGTGAGTCATAAATTTCCGCATAATACAACACAGCAATGAAGCATCAATTTTAGCACCTATTTATTACGGTTTTCAAAATATCAGACCAAATTCACTAGACAAAGTTAACTATGCAGTAACCGTCTTGGTCGATCTCTGGCTTTCGACACAATTGATCAGATAATTTTGCTCCAACTTCTGGAAAAATATGGTATTTTTAAGAAGTTCAAATTGGTCATAAAAGACTTTATCGCATGGTCGGATTGTGACAAAAAAATCACAGTGTATCAGTCGGAAACATTTAGTTACTATAAGCATCCCGAAGGGATCAATTGTTGCACAAGTGCTATTCACCCTATGTGTGAACAGGGTCTAACATCTCCAGATATCTGGAAAATGGGTTGGTACTTTTTTTTATATTCTGGAAAGTGAGGGCCATCTCTGGAGCATAAAATTAGCAGAGATCTTGAACAATACCTATTGTGGTTTCAGCGTAGCAAACTGGTTATAAACGTCCACAGGACCCACTATATCATATTCTAGCCGACGAACAATTGCCCTATATATCACTGTATTCAGATCGACGCAGTCCGTTTGGAAAAAGATGACATAATGAAATACCTTGGGTTAATTCTGCATGAGAAAATGTCATAAACCAAATCAGATTAAAAGTCGCACGAAAGATAGTAGCAATACAAATATGATTTCTTAGAAATTAGTACTAAATTAACAATTTTAATTTTTTTTATTATCAAACATTACGTACGGACCTATTTTATGAAGGCATACATCAAAACAAAACATATAGTCGATTGGGATGTTAGCAATTAAAAGTATAGCAATTAAAAGTATATTTAGAATGACAACTTTTACACCAACAGTTACATCCAAACAGAATTGTTAAATGGTCGTCATTCAATTAATTTTGAGAGATGAAAAGTGATTTTTAAAATACTAGGTATTAATTTGTAATGGTCTAACATCCCCCGGACTGTGCTGCAGATAACTAAAAACCTATCTGCTGTGACTTTGAAAACGGAAAGATTAAAAATGGACCCGAAACCGCAGGTTATCGGTTACACAATTCATTGCCAAACTCGGTAAAAACGCAATTATATTTTTCTCTGGACAATATTAGGAAACATTTTTTTATGCATGAAGTGTAATTAAAATTGAGGACCATTGTCCTTCCCTTATACCAATGTTCAATTGTCTGGAAAGTACTATGGCAATACGTTTGATTAAGCAATCATGTACAGGTATGCATTGAGATATGGAGTGAGTGGAAATACGGAGTCAAAAAAACATAATTTTTGATTTAAAGAGCACAAATTTGATTATATGCATCAAAATCAATTTTAACATCATTAAAAGGACAATGGATACTACGAATAACTTTAAAGTGACTATCGGTTCTACTAAACCGCATTGAAAATTGCCTTTAGTTACATCAATAATGAGATTGTGCTTACTTTGCTTACACTTCATTTTCGACATTGTTCTGAATAGGGTGGAAAGTAATTTATTTAGAGGGTGTAAACAGTCCAAAACAAATTGCGATATTTTATGGTTTGCCTCGTTGGAGAGCTGAATAGTTAGGAAAAAGAGGCGTAATAAAAAAAAAAGCTTTGGTGAATTCAATACCGTATGAAGCATCTTTATGGTACTTGGGGACTAAACAGACGTTTATCAGCTTCCATTACTCCAAGTTAATCGCACGTTTCTTTCCAAGGGGGTGTGATCTGCTTTTAACGAACATGTGCAATTTTTTTTAAGGTTTATTAGATTTTTGCGGTACATCGATTTTTTCCAACACCCACCTGCCTGTATATATATATATATATATATATATATATATATATATATATATTGCCCTACTAAGCATATACACGTTATATATATATATATATATATATGTATATATATATATACATATATATATATATATATATATATATATATATATATATATATATATATATATATATATGTATATATATATATACATATATATATATATATATATATATATATATATATATATATATATATATATATATATATATATATATATACCTTTATATATATTTAGTGTGAAGCCTTCTCTTTTGAATGAATTACTTCACGCTTTTATAAACAAATCCGTATAGCCGTAGTCTTCGTTTGCATTAGAGTTGCGTGTTTTTGATGTGCTGGAAAACAGTAAGTGTAACAATAGAGCAACGAATTGTTGTGAAATTTCACAAGAATCTTGGAAAAACCGCTACTGAAACTTATAATTTATTGGTTTTGATATATCCACATCGAAAACGGATGACAAAATCGAAAAAGTCGGCTATCTGATTCAATCTGATCGTCGGTTAGGTATTCGCGTGATTGCTGAAACTGTAGAAGTTGATGGTGGAAAGTTTTGCACCGTCTATTTCTTCTATCATTAATGCTGCACCTCCGACTGACCCTGCGATCATTTCACCGGTTTTAACACGAAGTCGTGTATACAAGCGATCTCTAATAAATAAACCAGCTAATCTACACTGAAAAAACACATGGCGCCAGACGCTATAATTTATGGACTTCTGGCGCCATGTACATAGTCGATTTGGGGATTGTGATAAAATATAGCGCCACACGCCATAGTACATGGCGAAAAGTACATAGGAGCAGACGCTATGCTTATAGCCCTCCACGCCATGTACTATGGTGTTCCACGCTATGCACTATGGTCCTCCATGTATTATGGCCCCCCATGCCATCTACTATAGTCCTCCACGCCATGCACTTCATGCAAACTAAAGCACCACAATAAAGGTCTAATAAAAAATTTAACTCTTAAAATATTTGCACGCATGTTTAACACCATATAAGATAAGAATACCTCCACTCCATACAATTTTTTTTTTCATTTTCAATTTTTTAATTTTTTTTAAATTTGTTTTTATTTGTTTATTTTTTTTTCATAGTGCTTCCCAGACAACTAGTTTGGTTGGATAAGGGACAGCACAAAGTTTTACGTGTTAACATCATGTGGTATTCCCAAGCGGTCCCCCATCTAAGTACTAACTGCGACCAACACTGCTTAACTTCGGTGATCTGACGAAAATCGATTATTCCAGTGTGGTATGGCCGTATATTCAAATATACTTCAAATAACGAACAATATCTAAATTCGCTCACTTATAAATGAAGCTATATTGCATGGCTCATGGTACTATGTAATATGGCGCGTGAGGCCATAATTTCTGCGCCATGTAATGATGGCGCTGGGAGCCATACTGCACGGCTCAGAGTACTATGTACATAGCGTGTGGGACCATAAATGCTGCGCCATGCTACATGGGACCACGCGCTATGTAGATTCTGACATTATGGCGCTGGGAGCCATATTGCATGGCTCAGAGTACTATGTACATGGCGTATGGGACCATAAATAATGCGCTATGTTACATGGCTCTGGGCGCCATGTGGATATTTTTCAGTGTACAAGATGAATCTCAAGCTGGTGTAGAACGTCAAAAGCAACAATTTCAACTGAACTAACAACAAAGCCTTCTGCTGCCATCACCGCTTCAACATCAGCAACTGCAGCGTCATCAGGATAATTCCCAGATCAGTATGCACTTTTCACAACAACCAAGTCTGATGATCCGTCATCCTGCAAGCCAGCAATCTACTACTCCTAATCACAATGCCCATCATCCTCATCATACGCCACAACAGCTGAGTACATTAAATCGTATGTGTCGGCTAGGCTGTGCCGCATGCCTTCGGTCCTTACGTGTACGAAATTGACTAAGGACAACCTGGATAACCAAACTATCGTTTCGAATCACACTGCTACCTGGCTCGGAAAAGGCTCTCGAAATCAATTTCTGACCTCCTTGCGCCTTAGTTAAGAAGTTTATTCCGAGACCTCGAAAAAACTTTCGCTCGAATACATCACGGAGCTTTCGAAACTAGACTCATCAACACACTTAACGTGTATTACCAGAATGTACGTGGTTTAAGGATCAAGCTAACCACTCTTCTTCTTTTTCTTCTGATCAAATTATTTGCCTTACCGAAACGTGTTTAACTGGGGATATTTCCAATAATGAGATCTTCCTTCTTCATGCTGTTTTTCGCTACGACACTGATCGTACTGCGTCAATGAAAAAATATGGTGGTGGTGTTTTAGTTGCTATCCACAAGTCTCTTCAAGTAACACTCTGTCATGATTTCCATCCTTCTCCTCCAGTTTCCATCCTTCTCCTCTATTCTTAAAAAGCTGCACGATAAAAGCAATCAGCCGCTCATCAACATGCAGAACCAAGAGTGCGTCGAACTTTACGTGGTTGAGGGCCTGTTCAATGTCCAGGACGGTGGCAAGCGTATATTACTGAAGAGCAAGAGATTTCTCGATTTTCTCAATGAGGACGTGAAGAGCAATTTTGGTAGACCTACCATTGGTATAATCGTGCTGTGACTGCAAGGTCAACACAGGGACAATTCATCGTTTAATATGTTAATCAATGATCCTTTCCAGAATCTTAATCAGGACAAAGTTAAGACATATTGCACGACAGTCTTTTGGCTTAACATGCGAAACTTTTCCTGCTTTAGGGATAAACAAAACTCTAGTTTTCCGCCAGCGGGTGGGAACATACGAGAAGCACAGGCAAACATTGTAAATCTCTCTGAGTCATGGTAATGATACTAATGATACTTCCATGGATTGCTGGATATCAGCCGCAAGGACGCCATCAGTGCCCGGAGATTCAAATAGCTCAAATGAATCAATATGAGAATATCAAGGAAATTTGGATATTCTAATCGACGTCGTTCAGCTGGCAGCTTGGCCCGCTTGGTACGCCACTTCTAGAGGACAATAATTGCTCAGAAAATGCCCTCAGGGTTCCTGGTGCACCCCAAAGTCTTCGGTGTCGTGCTTAAAATCTGGCTGAGGTGGTTTGCTTCGCTAAGACTCCACATTTCCGCAGAAAGGTCTCCATGATCTCCTCTTTGCCTTGCGTGCGGCATACATAAAAGCACTTAGCTTCGTTTTATGCAGCGACCAGTAATTGGACCTTTTCAAGCTATTGAGCTTCTTCCTACACTATCTTCACAGGCCGCTGATATTTATATTCCACCCGGGGAGCTTGGGATTCTCCCTGGCTGTGGGTGGATGACATGCTGTCCTTGACGCAGAGTTGAGAACACTAGTAAGAGTGTCAACCGCTTGATCCAATTCATGGTAGCAGTCAATGCTCCTAGGAGCAGTTTCCAGTAAGGATCGGGCCATGTACCCATGATCAGAGAATAAACACTCTTGTAAAACCTTCCAGTTACGGAGGGTCATCGAGTGTCGCCCACTGACCATGGTAACGTTAAGAACCTCCCTACGGCTTGTGGTGAGGAAGACTGGCCCGCTGGCATTATTGGCCATGAAAAGGTCGTGGGCAAGGATGAAATCAAAAAGTTCTACACTTCGGCTATTTGTGTTGGAGCTGACTTCATTTCAACAATAGAGTCAGCTCCCAAAATAAGAGGCACCCCAATTCACCCCAATTCAGTCACAATACCCTTGAAAATGTCGCAGGGAGGGCTAGTGCCATGTAGCAAGAAACAAACTAGCATGATCTTTAATCGATTTCCACTGCAACAACCATATTATCCTTGTCACAGAAATTTGCGTAGCACAAGGACGTTAATGGTTTTCTTGACAAGAATACAGACACGGAGCTTATGTATTCCACCGGATGCAATCAGTCTGTGTCCATTCATGCGTAACCTACAGACCAGGTTGTTGGCAACCGATGGTTCTTGGATTAGCATTAGCTCCTCCTCTGTCCTAGGCAAGCGGAGCAGCAGGGTAGCTAATGCTGCTTTGAAATGGTGAAGATTCACTTGAAGTACCTTCACCATTATTAATTTTTGATTAGGGCGAGGTTGACGTCTCCCCCTTGGACATAGAAACTACCTCTGCCTCTTCCTCCGCATCGAGAGTCATGAAGTCCAGACAGCCACCCAATTCGGAGGTAGTTCCGACACTAACCCCATCGGCATAGAGGGATTTCACATCTAATTCTTCCTGAGGTGACGGACCCGTTTCCAAATGGCTTCCCTGCTGTTTGGGTCACCTATTTTGGTTCACCTATTTTGGGTCAGGCTTCTCAGGGACTGGATGTTCCAAACTAGAGCTCCTTGGTCTATTGCTACGGTAAATCTGCAGAGCCAATTCCTCAACCCCGTACCTGATAATACCCTTTTGGACATCCAATACCGGCGATGCCTCTTCATGTATGATGAAAAGGACCTTCCGTCGATTATCTATCGGCTTGCCAATCTTCGCAATCCTCCAGTCCTCCGTATGAAGATCCGGGTTGAAAAGCCGAACGATGTCCAGGACTTTCACTGGATCCGAATGGAAACAGAGAATCCTTGTCCTACATCTTGGCCGACTGGTGATCTCTTCATTATACACCACCTTTATCTTGGCGCCTGGTCAGAGTTCCACAGCTCGGAGATTGCCCACTTGTAGAAATCGGCTGATCGTTGATCTCCGCACACTACCAGCCTGATTCCTTTGTACTTGACTGCGTTGTTCACCGTGGGTGGAGGATTTGAGCTGCTTTTCTGAGGCTTGCAGCAGACTTCGAATAAAGCCTGTCTTATTTTCAGTCAGTTTTTGGAGGAGCTGATTCCATTTCTCTTGCTGTCATCAACTACGGTCCAAACAAGGCACTCTTTAGGCATTTCATTAAATGATCGAGTACTCACTGAAAGAGTCGCCATAAGTTTCTGCTTCTTACAGTTCTGCTTGCCCTAATTCCCCTACTCTGCCGATCTCTGTCATTTCTGAGCTGAATCTGCAAGGTTTAGAGGAAGTGAGTGCTCCTCAATTAGTGTTTTGCTCATTGACTTTTTGCCCTTGTCGGACATTGTGTCAGGGGAGGAACGTTTTTTTTTAACTTTCTCGGAATTTTGAAGGATTTCTCGGAACTTTGATTGAATCCCAAGAAGAGTAGGTGGAGGAGCGTTGAAATGGAGGTGGCACTGAAGGCAGCACTTGATGATGGACGGGCTGGATTATTCGCCGTGACCTTCCCACTACTCTGGCCCCAATCGGACTTGTCGGCTTTCCCCGGGCCAGGCTTGGTGTCCGCAGATTATATCATCAAAATCAAATATAAGGTGACGCCTGTATTAAAAGTCTTGATCCTTGAACCTAAGATAAGAAATTAAATGATTGAAAAGAATATGTTGCACACGGGCCGTGCAAAGGAAGGAGGCACTAAAAACAAAATTATATTTTCAGTGGCGATGCTCAAAGTTAAATTAAATTGTGCAAAGTATTGTTGGCAGAACTGAAATTTTAAAGCATAGTTTGCAATAGAAAGAGTTTTGTTCATCAATAATTATTATAATATATAAATTACTAAATTTATTACTTTCATTACTATATCCATAATTTGCATGTTTAAATCTAAGCTATTAGAACCATATAAATATGAAAATTGTTGCTAGGTGCACAAAATCAAGTGCAACTCATTGCTTTCAAACTGGAAAGAGACTTTTTATTCATAATGTGAAACACAACTATCGCATCAAACAAAAACTGGAAGGAAGAATGTAATCTCTCCGACTTAAACCTAGGATTGACTTCTATTTATGCTATCGATTATTTAACCGATAAGTTCCTAGCTCGTATTTTTCGCCAACTCATTTGTCGCATCAAAACGAATGTTTTTAGCAAGTTGTGTGATTTTTTTTCTTGTCTTTTATAAGAACTCATTCGAATACGAATACGTCCAAACATGATACAGCTTCTCGTATTTGAAAATCAAATGCTTTCGATGCTCTTCACACGATTTACATGTTCAACACATAATAAAATATTTTTGGCAGCTATTGATTGAGAATTCACAATAATAATAAAATACTTTCCATTACTTCAAAAAAACTTATATGTATGTGTAACTTATACAATGTTTGAAAATTTTAAATCATTTAACATATGACAGATTTAGATTTGCATCGACCCACTAATTCTGCCCGTTTTCTATTCAAGTTTTACTTGCCTTTTTAAAACCAAATATTTCAAAACTACTTAGTTCAAAAGTAAGATTCTTTCTTAAATCTGGCTTTGGCCCTGTAAGTCCCATTTTTTCTATTTGCTGATGCTGTGATCGGATCGCGAATCTATTTACATGAACTGGAATCGGTACGACAATTTTCGTAGAGGTTGCAGATCCTCCTGATTTACCGAGCCCTTGCGATGTTAATCCAGCTTTTACCCGCTTCCACTTTGCTCTTCGATTCTGAAACCAAATTTTGACCTTTTTGGGCAAAGCTAGTATCGAAGTAAATTAATTTGAGCTTTACCTGTACTTCACTCAGCTTTAAAGTTGTTGCAATTTGACTTCTCTCGGTGAGACTTAGATACTTTTTCTCATGAAATTCTCTTTCTAATTCAATCAACTGTTCAGATGTAAATGCTGTTCGTCGTCGTCTAGGCTTCAAATTGCTTCGCACGGAATTTTGCTTCGAAGATTTGATTCCTAAATTGGCTTTGCCTGGTGTGTTGTTGGTTGCATCTTCTTCGGAAAAATCCTCACTGCCAGAAATGTAATCTAGATAAAAGAATTAACGGTGTAAGTCTAGAAAAGAAAATTGTAGTAGACGCAATCAAGAGAAACATATAAACAGTCTTAAAGTATTATTGATTCTGTATGCAAATACAAACAAAGATCTACATCTAAAACTGTATGATCGGAACTCTTCTGTTCGACACTCTGTAAAGTGTATCAATAGTAAGCAATTTAATTGCATTCAAAGGAATTTTAAGAAGTCAAATTTGCCACACAATATAACAAGCAATGGCATATAGAACCAACTAATTCACTCGGCTTAGTACTGATATTCGATGAGGATCAATAAGAGTATCACTTTTGGTATATATGTATACGTTAATATTCGGTCAAACGTTAATGAAGGTTTTGGTAGTTAAATGCATACATAAAAGTCATGAAAACTTAGCATTAAGAGTAACACTTTTCTAGGAATACTCATATGAAAAAGAAAACTCAATTACATATTTAGCGTTACTTCAACATTCGGTTCTTTCCAAAACCTCTTTCTATGCACATTACTACCTACGAGGAATAATAGAGAAAAGCCTTGTATTTAACTGCTTTACTTTTACTTACATCTAGACTACGCTTAACTTATATCTACCTTAAATCTACTTTAGACAAGCGCTAAATCTTTCTATTTAAGTTTAACGTTGTGCTAGGAGGCTCTTCAAGGCATTTTATAAGGGCGCTGTTGCAATGGCAACACTTTTCAATAAATTTTAACCTTTCTCTTTATTTACTTCCTTTACTCTGTTTTTATTATGAAGATTAATCAATATCAAGATTATTCATATATCAAGACTATTTTGTCTATATTACATTCGCTTCCTGCCATCCAAAATCTTTTAATTGAAATTCACGAGAAGCAATAACCATATAGCCCTAGATAATAGAGCCTACATAACATGCAAGAGATGTGCATCGGTCAGCATTCACAAAATAGGAAAAGATCTAATAAGATTCCATGATCATATTGTTGTGTTTTACCCTTAAAACTCTTTTCGTGGATTCGATATTCTCCGCTTTTGCGAAATAAAACAGTTTCCTTTCACACCAGTAGTCACAATTTTATTTAAACAAATGATTCTAATTACTAAATTGCGTACACTTTACTTATCGCACTATTATTAATCGCACTATTTACAGTCGCGTTACAATTTCACACTTTATTGCTTTTTAAAATAACCGCACCCGGATACACTTAGGGCCTTTCCGAATTCGTGTCTCCGACTTGGTCTTGATCTCCGTATAACAGATTATGACGTCAGCGTTTTAGCTGACCTATTATAACAGTTATAGGAGATCAAGATAGACTGTCCGGATTCGCTGTCTTGCCTTGTTATGATATTTAAGCAAAGATGGCGAATGAAAGACTGTGCTCTTGTACCTGGCAGCATGAAACTGATTGAGGGTGGAAGACTACCCCAATGTAAAGTAGCTTTGAGACATATTGCACACATAACGAAAAGAATGAATGCCAACGGTCAGCTACGAATCTGCTTCACAACAATGGGAACGTTGTACGACAAATGCAATAATCGATTGCATTATCATTCCTGCTTTACCACGCGAAGCGCCTGTCGAATGGCAAGTCTGGGCTCACATGCACAATAAACGTTTTGATTGTAAGTTTAGATTTTCTTGCATAATTGTAATTTGTAAATATGTGAATCAAACATGGTATCATGACGTCTAAACAACGAGATGAGACTATCATGAACTGTTATACGGGGGAGAAATATCAAGCCGAAGATAAACTATTCGGACAAGCTAAACTTGATGTGACGTCACATTCTGTTATAACAAGCTCAAGACCAAGGTGAAGACGACAATTCGGAAAGGCCCTTAATTCGCTGTATCATGCAATTATCTGTATCAGATAAGATAAGATAGCTTTATTTGGCCGAAAAACACATAATTTACAAACAATATTGTAACTTAATTATTCTTATAAGAGATCGGATATATGTCTTATCCATGCAACTTAAATATCAAATTGTGAACAATAGAATGGAGTAATTATTATTAGGAACTAAACTTTTTCATAGGGAAAAGGTAAAGAAAACCCTATTTGTGATTGGCTTAAGCTAATAATTAAAACTAGTATTTAAAACTAAGCAACTAAACTATCTTACATAATCAGACTCGGGTGCCAAATAGATTTAAAAATAAAAAAAATAATACGAATAACATACAATTGTTAGATGTCCTCAAGATGACATTGATGTCGCAACAACTAATGATTTAATATAATTTTTAGTTCTTCAATGAATTGCATCCTTGACTGTACGCACATGGTGTTGCTTGTGAAGTCGATTCGTAGAGAAATAGTAGGGCAAGTTTAGCATCATTTTCAAAACTTTTTTTGCATTATCTGCAGTTCCAATATATGAGTACGTGCACAGCTTGCCCATACTACGCACCCGTAAAGAATGGTCGATTGAAACATAGTTTTGAATATTAGAAGTTTGTTTTTTATGGAGAGCTGTGAATGACGATTTATTATGGGATAGTATATAGATTGATATGGGATAGTATATAGATAGTATATCAGATTGTCGCATTTACGAACAGTAGCTGCAGAGTTATCTTTAAATGTCAGTGTTCTGGCGAGAACTTTACCCAGATATTTAATGTTCTCAGTATTCCAGCATATGCTTTGCCAAACGAGGTTTAAATTTGTAGCAGGAAGGAAACAAGATTTGCGTCTTCTAGTGAAAAAAAATGACTGGGTTTTTGAGGAATTGATCTGGATTTTCCATTTGTTGAAATATTCGTTGAGAGACAAAAAACCACGTTCAAGAAGACTTGAAATTTCTCTGGGGTCGACAGAGGTAGCAGCGAAGGCTGTACCGTCAGCAAACAAAAAAAAATGTGCAGCTCTCAGGTGAAGGAGTGTCGCTAGTGAAAATATTGTACAAGATTGGGCTGAGGACTGAACCTTGGAGAAAACCTGCTGTAATTAGAAATCGGGAAGATTTTGCATCGCCAATCGAAACGTAAATATAGCGGTCGTTTAGGAAGTTACTTATGATACTGCATAAATAGCTAGGGAATTGAAGATTTATCATTTTGAAAATTAATGCTCAATGCCACACAGTGTCAAATGCCTTTTCAATGTCGATTGTGATTAATCTAGTAGACTTTTTCTGCGAGAAGCCATTTCAAATAGTATTTTTGATGCGGTGCACTTGATGGGCAGTTGAATATTGTTTCCTGAATCCGAATTGTTCGGCGGGATAAATTTTATTAGCCAATATATGTTGCTAGAGACGTTGCTTAATTATACATTCAAAAGTTTTGCTAACACCGCTCAGCAGGCTAATAGGCCGGTAACTGCTAACGTCGTGCTTTGGTTTTGCTATGCATATAATTTTAGCTACCTTCCAATTGTTTGCGAAATAGTTGAATTCAAGACAAGCATTAAATATTTTCGAAAGGTAAATATATCCCTTATTGTGTAGGTGCTTCAAGAATATATTTTTGACGTCATCAGCACCAGGAGATTTACGATTTTTCAGGAGCATTACTACTTTTTTTATTGCTCCAGGACTGATAAGAGGAGTAGTGGAATCCCTAATCGGAATATTTAAGTTATTATAAATGGTTTCTGTGTATGGATCACTTATATTTTCGGTAATAGAGTGCTGTTTTTGGAAATGTTTAGCGAAAGCTTCGGACTTTTCTTCATCGGTGAACAGTTCATTCCTGTCCGTTTTGATAACAGGTAATTTTACTGTTTCTATTGTTCAGGCATTTTGTTAGTTTCCAGAAAGATTTGCCGCTATAATCGAGTTCAGCTAAAAAAAATTTCTCAATTCAAATTTGATCTTTTTATTTAGATCGTAGTACTGCTTTTTGAAGTGATCGAGTCTCGTGTGTTGCCATTTCCTTCGAAATTTGTTTCGCTCAAATATTGGTGCTTGAACGAAAGGTGGTATTGCGTTCAGTTGAGAAGTTGTATGCACTGTTTTTAAGGGAATAGCCTCCCGTGCAGATAGGTTGAGGAGACTATTGAATTTATCTATATGGCGATCAATATCTTCAGTTGATTGAAAGTGCTCGTGATTTATTTCATTGATGTTAATTAGGCGTTTAGTGGACCGTTTGAATTTTTCCCAATTAGCGTGTCGGAAGTCAAAAATAATTTGTGGATCCTGTGCTAAACAGGTGCTTAGCAAATTAAAAATTACTGGTAAATGATCGGAAGTGAAAACCGTGTGTACGCATAGTTCGGAGACAAAATGAGGGGAGTTTTTTAAAATAATATCTAAGATGGAAGAATTACATCTGTTTCTTGGGAAGCAGGTTGGACACTGACTATGCAAGATTTGAAAATTACTTGATGGTAACAGGCTGTACAAGTTATTACTCCACCGATTGTTTCTTCTACAGTTCCAGTCAGAATGACGTGCATTTAAATCACCAGCTTTATCTGTATCAGACTTTCGCTGTATACTTACTGTCGCTGTATACTAACTGTCGGTGCATACTAACTGTCTGCTAAGACCTCTCGCGATATTTATAATCGTTCTGGTGAGGTGAATTACTATCGCAAGTTCCTAGGCTATTCTGGATTTGTGTCTTGAAGGCTCTTGATCTAGCTTCTAGAAGGCTAATGTGAATTTCCGTTGCCATATAAGATCTGATTGTATCTTGGCTTCAGAATGTTCTGATTTTGCTTTCAGAGTGCTCTAGCCTGTGTTTTATCTGTAGATTGTTTTCGTTCTTTGAAATACATGCATGAGACAGATATTTCTCGACGTTTCTAGCTGTTTCTGGCACTGCTACAGAGAAATATGTTTTATTATACGTGCATGCAACACTACCCCCTCCATAGACCTGTTCGTTCCGAACAGATTGGTCGTCAACATATGTGTAAGCTAGATGTATAGTCTTCATTCTCGATCGGTGTTTTCAATGCTGCCGCCAGACAACCTCGTCTTGTCGTTCATTATACGATCCTTAACATTTTGGTGGCAAATTAGAACATACGTTCCACACCAAAATGTTTTTCGGTAATCCTATTAAATTCGCTCTCAAATCAAATTGCTTCATCTTCGCTTTCCTTACTGTTTGTGGATTAGGCTCTGATCGTTGTTGTTGTTGCAGTTCCGAAACGTACTTCTTTGTTGTTTTGTGGTCTTCCGACGATATCTTAGATTCCGATCTGCATTCTTCGAAAAATCTTGCCCTTTACACATTTCCACTCAGATCCACATGCACTTTATGTCACCCTGTGATACCTCTAACTGTATTTCTTCTTTTTTCCGACAAAATGCATACTCGTCTCGCCGCTACGCACAAGTGGTCACCTTGTGCTTCTTTTCGATGTTTAAATCCTCGTTTAAGTACTAATGGTATTTCCTTACTCCTCCATTTAATTTTCCGGTTTCCCAAATCCAGGCTGAAATCATGAGAGCCCAAGAAGTCTATTCATCTGTTATCCCCGCTACTAGGAACTGATGCTAGAATACCGTATCTACGAGTTGTATCTGACGAACGATCTCACAAAGAACTCGGGTAGATTCACCCGTAATCGTCTGAAACACAAACTTCCTAACGTTGCTAAGTCTCCAGGACTTCGCCATTACCGCTCTCAGGATCCACCTAGCAGCTCCAGTGTTGATGGTGATAGTACAACCTTCGTTATTGACTTTCACCTGCAGACTTAAATTATTCTCAGGAGCATATAACCTGGCAACGGTAATCATTCAGGTTTCACCGCTGATCCTCGAACTTGTTTCCTATTGGTTTCGTTGCCGTTCTCCAAGAATAAGTGGTTATGTTCGACCATTTACATTACCTACTTTGCTTATATCTTGCTCAGTAATCTTGGCAGTATCTTGTTTCATTCTTCTTGTAGCAGTGACGACTCAGATGTCCCTTCTTTCCGCAGTTCCAGCATCGAGGTACTCGGCTATGCACTCATTCCTGACACGTCAATTTTCATTTCCTGCGACAATCGTGCCTCAAATGACCCTTTTCTCCGCAATTCCAAAACCTAGGGGCTCTACTTCTCGTTGCTTTCTTGGAGATATTGGCTATCCTGCACATGCTTTCCTCTCGTACTTCGCAGACTCTAACATTTCTCCACGACGCTTGCTTCGCCGATTCATAGATCAAAGCATAGGCCAAAGACCCGTTCAGTGTTCGTTTCTCAGCCAAACGAAGTGCTATTTGAAGCTATTCATCACGTACTCCCTGGATGAACGCATCCTTTGCCGCTTCATCCCGATGTTCTGGTTTCGACCTAGGGTAGGACAAAAGTGTTAAACGCTCAAAATCCTGAGCCAACTGATGCAACGTCTCTCCTGGCTTCTGTACACGTGTTCTAAGCTGTGAACGATTAACTTCTTTCAGGTGGTCTTTGCCATTCCTCATATGCAAAGAATTCGTCAGGCTTCAATAGCTGAAGCTATAATCCGCTAGAATTTTCAGAAGAACTTTCGCTGCGGCTCCTCTCAATGCCACCATCAGCTGTATGGCATGTTCTCGATCGCCGCAGTGGTTAAACTCTGCAACCTTCTCAAGCTGTTTGTTGAAGATGGTTCAAGAAGTTTGCCCGTCAAAAGTTGGTGCTTTGAGTGTTTTACCGCCACTTGATCCAGCTGGAGCAGCTCCTACGGTTCTCACACGCTGCAAGTCCGATTTCAGCAAATTGGTTTCTTCTTTAAGCCTTGCCAGCTTTCGCCCTTGCTTTTCGCACTCCACGTTCAATTCTGCCAATGTCAATTCATTCACTTTTGGCATTATTCTTCGATTAGTTCACACAACTTTTCACAATTTCAATTAGTCCGCACAAGTTACTGTCCGAAACTTTTAACTTTTTATTTAGTCCGCGCACTTGTAACTTTTCACGTTGCACAGAAATTCACTGTCCGCACTTCACTGAAAGGCACTTTTGAAAATACACACGTGAAAGAATTCCTTATTCTGACACCAATTGCTGTGTTTTACCCTTAAAACACCAAATAATTCAAAACACTAAATCGCGTACTCTTTACTTATCGCACTATTAACAGTCGCGTAACAACAAAAAGATTGAATCAAAAAGAAATCACTATGCCTATTTTTTTAAATTAAAAAAATAACATTTGACTGAATTGTTTGTACATTTATTGGAGATGAAATTGTTATCGAAATTTCACTAACATTGCTCTATCCTTGACATGATCGATACAACCATAGAATTAATTAAGTAATGTGCCTGAACGATTTTCGTTTATCGCATTTTCATATACAAAGAAGATGTTGGAAAAATTCGTTCTATGGATACATTGGACATCCACCTGACGCAGTGCAGTGCGAACTTTAACGCAGCCACGAACTTAGCGTTTTCAACTACTGAAATTTGAGGTTCTCCTTAAATTTTGCGAAATCAACTTATCTCCTTACAGATTCAAGCAAGGTGTTACAGAATACTAAGGCCTGCTGATAGGGATTGGGAAATCAACTTATCTCCTTACAGATTCAAGCAAGGTGTTACAGAATACTAAGGCCTGCTGATTGGGATCTATTTTGAATCAGTTAGTTCTTGCTTTGTCAACTTTAAGATTATTTGCCGATCTTATTACTGCGTTTGTTATCTCGCCTACACTTTTAAAAGGCATATGGCCATTTCAGTTGTTTGTTAACGATTCTGTATAGTAATTTTTCACCTTGCAAGTGTAGTTTACAGCTTCACTAAAGATAAATTTCTGGATATCGGCGCCACAACAGCTTCATAATTTAGTAATCATGAAGGGGAAATTGACAATATAATACAAAAACTTTGGTCCCTTCCCCTCCAGTGTGTTTATTATGGACGTGTGAGCTCCATTTATATACTATCTCTGTGGAGTTGGGTCATCATTTTTGTGCGTATATTCTAGTGCGTAACTTATTCAATTTTTCATTATTAGTGATTTTGGGTGTTCGGTGATTTTAAATGAAGTTCAACTCCATCGTGTATCGCCCGTTGTATCGTGTTTTCATCCGTGTGTCCTCAGTTCAATCGTGTTTGTTGTTGATGACTGTTGGTTTGTTTGTGTCGGTGGCTGTTTCTTGAATGTGTTTTGTGATTGTCTCTTAATTTTATGTTTTCCGTCGTGGTAACTTTGTGTTGAAAACTTTATTGCCGTAAGTAGGCTGTGGTGACGTAGCCTAGGTACGACCTTGTGTGGTCGTATTTAGGCGACGAGCACACAAGGCATAGCTGCAAGGGTCCGGAACGGAGGGCCAGCTGCTGGAAGTGCGGACAGGTTGGCCACCGGGGAGCAAACTGCTCTGCGCAGGCTCAGTGCATATTATGCATTGACAAACATGGCGCTAATAGCGCCAAGCATCTAAGGAGTTTTCAGCATGTCGAGTTTTCAGAGACGCACTCGATGCCAAGAAAAAGTAGGGAAGGACATGAGAGTTCTTCAAGGCAACCTGCTAGGCTGCAGAGCTGTGGACGATCTTCTCATGCAGTTACTGGGCGAACATAGGACTCAGATCGTACTGATCAGCGACCCTTACAGGGGGAAGAACTTGTTGTTTGGCTGGCAGATGTTACAGGGTATGCGGCGATTTGGATCGCTGACGGGTAGAGAGCCCGTATTGGCGGCCGCGGCTCAAGCAACGGTCACGTGTGGTTGACATTTGCTGCCACCTGTCTCTGAATGATTCAATGCAAGAATTCGGAGACACACTTAGCTCACTGGAGGACTTTCTTCATACCCACCGAAAAGCCTAGCGGACGGCGCATAGTCGAGATGCCATCAAGGTTGGGTTTGTTGGTGTTGAAGTATCACTCATCAGCGATTGGAGGGTAATGGTAGATTGAACTGCGAGTGAGAACAATTACACCACCACTTAATCGCTGAGAACAGGCAAAGACTCCAACGCTCTTCCTGTAGGTGGCTAGGCTGAAATACAGCTAAACTTGACAGGAACGAGATGAACACATAAACCGGGAAGCTTATAACATCTGGAGCCAAAGTGACTCGTGCACCAAAGTGACTGCTGACATCAACATGGAGTGAATTTGCGGGCGTTTGAGGCTTCAATGTCCGAAAGGAAACCCTTTCGTAGGAGGCAACATGCGTACTGGCGGAACGATGAAATCGCCGAGCTACGACGCGTTGTCTTGGCGTGTAGGCGAAGGCCAGCGAGGCAGGAACAGGCTGGGAATGGCTGAGTTATCTGCTGCTCAAATTGCGGAAAGAAGGAGCTCACTGAACGTGCCAAATGGAAGGCTGTTTGTGAAGAGGTCAACTTGTATCCATGAGGAGATAGCTACAACTTGATCACTCGTAGACTTGGCTGCATGCGGGCTAGCACTCTCATGGATACAATATCCATAGAGCGCATCGTTGATTCGCTGTTCGCTGCGCATCCTCCAAGGACTGATGATACCACCATTGTTAACCAGGCGTATGTTTCTGCCTTTACGGACGAGGAGCTGAACAGTGCAGTGTCCAGGATGAAGAACCGCAAAGCTTCCGGGCCTGATGGAGTGCCTGTCGAGGCACTTAAAGTGGAGGAGGAGAGTAAACCGTATTTACTATTGAATTTGTATAATTCATGTTTAGTCCGGGGTTGGAAAAAGGGTAAGCTGGGCAATCTAGTAGCATACCGTCCACTGTGCATGCTGGACACTGCGGGGAAACTTCTCAAAACATTTGCTCAAGCTGCGGCTGCTGTCAGCAGTGAGATTTGCTGGCGATCTTTTTTGCAGGCAGCACGGCTTCCGGAAAGGGCATTCAACAATCGATGCCATCTCAGAGGTTGTTAGGGCTGTAGCAAGAGTGAAAGAGGAATGTCCTCTGAGCCTGACCGGTCATCCTGCTGGTAACGCTGGACTTTAAAATGCCTTCAACTCGGCGAGATGGATGGACATCCTCGGGGCCATTGAGCAGTGGTTCCGTATCCGATGGTTGCTCTACGACACCGACGAATGAGTCAAAAGGAAGCCTACCACCTCAGGTGCGGCACAGGAGTCAACCTCTGGAACGTCATGTATGATGATCTGCTGCGCATGGAAATGCTTGCGAATGTGTTTCTGATAGGTTACGCTGATAACGTCGCAGCGGTAATCACTTCCAAAGAAAATGCCGTAAGCTTTTTTATCGGATTACAGTTATATTCGTTGTTCTATTGATTTTCAATTTTTCTTATTGAAGAAGGTTCATGATAATATCATTGAAATAGGTATTTGCCTTTGTTTTAATGTTTTCAAGTAGTAGAAATATGCAGTCTGATGCACAATATTGACAGTGATTAAGAACAAAGGAGTCGACTTTAGGCAAAATGATTCGCAAGTAGCCAATAAAATGTTCAACTTTAAGTATTTTATCAAAATAATTTCAGTTGAACATTTTAATTAACAGATTTTCAAGAGCTATAAAAGGTTATTCTATTTTGTTCAAAACCTTAGGTTAAGACACCAAAGCCAAGTAGAATTACAAATTTTTAAATGGCCGACTTCTGGAAAAATAACGTCACATCGCAAGCTAGCATAAATACCTAAAATACTATTTCAATCACAATAATTTAATAATTAGCACCTCCAATTAAAATCGACGGTACAAAAACACAATTGTTACTCACCGGGATTTTTGCAGGAGAAATTTGGAAAAATTTCCAAGCTTACATCACTTGACGAATCAACACTCTCTTCAGCACATCCATCTGTCGTACTGCATTGCTTATCAAATACATCAATGCTAGCATTCTCTGTATCCTCCAGGCAAGAAATGTCATTTTCACATTCCCCAACATTAATCATCAGTTTTGAAATCTTGCTGTCGAACAATCTTCTGCGACCGTTAAACATATATTTTACTCCTTCGTTCTTCAACGATTGAAAATTCTGATTATTTGCACCAAAAATATTATATCCGAAAAAATCTGTCGCATCCGAAAAACTACTCACATTTGTGTTCACATCACGCGAATATGACGCATAAGTGTGATTGATATAATCCATCCATGGGGTGTGAAATTTAAACTCAGGGTAATCTTTAGTAAACAATCGGCAGGGCCCGTTAGGCTCATTTAAAAATTGGCCTACACTAAAAGGATCCATTAATCGAGAAACGGTTTGTTTTTTCACTTCGCGTTATTTTTTTAATCAAGGATTTCCGATTGCGTATATGTTCGATTAAAAATTTTGGTGAAATATTTCGAGGAGATGACTTAAGATACGTCACGGATACACCAGAACACATAATTCTAACACACACCACAACAACGCCAAGGGATAGCCGAGCTGTTACTAATTTCAGGTACCTATTAACTGAAA
Organism: Nemotelus nigrinus; assembly: GCA_947369275.1. NCBI lineage: Eukaryota > Metazoa > Arthropoda > Insecta > Diptera > Stratiomyidae > Nemotelus > Nemotelus nigrinus. The sequence continues at coordinate 219,544,410 of OX376372.1, forward strand.
CAAATTTATTGGGACTATTTTGAAGGAGGAGCTTACACATGCGTCCAAGTGTACTTTGTTTACACCAGTCAACTCAAGTCTAACTTAAGAAGGCGGGTCTAAAGCAAAGGAGGCGGAGTATGTTGATTCACTTAAAATAGATTTACTAATGTTCTCCTTTCGCTGATCGTTATTTTTTGAAGAATCGTTGATGATTATGTTAATATATGACGAGGTGGGTGATAACTTTAATACAAGACGATGTGTAGGACTATTACAAAAAATTTGAATACAAAGGTATAAATATGTACAATTTTCAGGGACTCCTATCTTTCTGGGTTTGAAGTTGTAGATCATAAAATATTTACTTTTTTGAGATATTAATCACTGAAATCAATCGTAGGGTCACTAGCAAATTCATTAAACTTCTATTAGACTCGGCCCAAGGAAGGTCCAATACATTGCGCGTTTCGATTTAATATGATTATAATTTTGTAAGTTCCCGTGACATAAAATTTGACTGCAAAAAATATATGTAGGTCAATGTGAATTTCGTTTCGATTGAATGACGGCTTTGGAAGTTATAAATAATTTTAGGGTTTCGGCATGCAAAACTTTTCAAATTTTTCAAACCTTAATATGTGTTGTCAATTGTCATTGCATTTGAAAATTTAATGACAACATCATTTATTAAGGAAACGTCAAAAAATTACACAAATCCCATAGCTGGCTGTCCTTTCATGATTTTTCAACGTAATTCCTACGGGATTTGGCTTACAGTAAGGTCCATTTACTATATGAGTTGGGCTTTGATTTCATGACTGCATAGGAAGTTATAGGGAAATCGATTTATTCCGCTGAACAAATTTACAAGATTTAGGAGACAAAAATGTCATACCTGGCAGCTTTATCCCAAGTTTTCAACCAAATTTCTATGGAATTTTCCTTAGAGTAAGTTTCAGCTACTGCGTGAATTTGGTAGAAATCTGTTGGCTGAATTGGAAGTTATGGGCCAAAAAGAATTTTTTTTCTCCGTGATTTTTCAAGATGGCACGACTGCCACAGGGTTGCTGAATTTCATAATCGTTTCTATCAGACCTGGTCCTACCTAATATAAATATTTTCTGTGAATCTCATATTGAGAGAATTATCCGGTCGACAGTTCACGTGAACAGAAGTTTCGGGTGCTGAAAATAGACGTAATTTGGGGATGGATTGTCATTTTCGTGCAACGCGGAATATTGAATTTTTTAATTTTGTCATGGTGGGCAAATTTTAAAATTTATCAATGATTTAAATTTCTTTCAAAAATCAAAAACTGTTCAGTGGGTTCGTTGATTTGAAGAATTTTTTTCACGTGCCTGCCGTAGCTACAGTGCTGCCCAGTTTTGACAGTCCCTGTGTGTATAGTTTTATTAAACATCAGTACGATCTGCAAATTTCACGCTGATCCAATGTTTCTGTCAGAATTTATGACAAACCGGAATTCGAAAAAAAATCCTTGCCTACTTTTAGGCACTCATCGCCCACATAGGTTTCATAATATCCGATTCTTTGCCAATGACAATATGAATTTTCAAAGAAACAAATCTAATACTAATTTTCTTCGAAAATCAGTAATAATCATCCACGAATCATAAATTTAAATAATCATTCAAGAATTAATCATTATAAAATCTATTGTACATGAACCAGCACAGTCCACCGCCTTCGCTTTAAACCGGCCTTCTCAAACTAGACTTGATTTGACTCGTGTAAGCAAAATACGTTTTGACGCATGTGTAAACTTCCCCTTAGGAATATTTTTCGCTACGAAAACCACACCCTTTCAAATATAGCCTATCACATTCTTCTTGGGACGAAAGCAGGACCAAAAACTCATGGTTGACGACTGTAGAAAACTGTATCCCGCCTTGAACTTTACTAACGAAATATCATTGGCAGTGCGCCCGGATATTGTTAGCGATGATTACCGTTTGAAGCCTAAAGAAAATGTTATCCCGCCCTGAACTTCACTTTCGGAAATATCATTGGCAGTGCTTCTGATTAACGATGGCTTAAGTTTATGTGACTTGCAGAAAACATTCCCGAAAGACATTTCCTGATCATAATCGAATTTACTTTGCAGCTCTGTATCAGAACAACTGGTCGATGGCCGCAACCAATGGGAATCCCACTTTTCGAAAAGCACAAGGCTCCCGCCCAAGTATTTTTACCATCTGCTGTGCAAATGAAATTATTTAGCTTTGAAAATAGACAAGTTAGAATTTTAATGATTTAATTATGCGGTAAAGGGTATTTTAGAATTTCGCTTTATAAATGGATAACCTGTATAAAATTAATCGCTGACTACCAAGTGGACGTAGTCTTCAGGTGCCCCTTCCTTCACACGATATTTAGGTAAAAAGGGACTGCCAACAAAAAATACATATTAATTGTAATTAGGTATGTTCTCGTACTTCCAGTTGATTTAAGGCACTGAAAGTTCCTGAATCATATGGAGGGATAAATTCATAAATAGTACAAAAGCTAAGCCCCTGGAAAAAAGCAGAAGAAAACAATCAGAATCGTTTCTGTTGAAATTAATTAGTCCAAGTTCAAGTGATTGGTATAAATTTCAGTCTATATCAATTATAATGTTTCTTAAATTAGGGCTTAAATTTACATTTTTACAGCTATATCTTATAGTTATACTGTAGGTTACACAGGTGTTTATATACCTTCACTTGAATTTGTCATATAAGAAGGAAAATAGAATGGACGCCGGAAATCGATTTTAAAGTAGAGCAAGGGCATAGTTAAGTTTTATAATTGGGAATAAAGACTCATCATCAAGAATTACAGTACGTTAACTAATGACATAATTGTATTAAATGTGCTACAGACAGTGCAACAAGAGAGTAAACAAAGAAAAAATGCTATAAAGAACTGTATGGAGATAATTGTGTCTACTTTCTTTTAATACGTATTTAACAGAAAAAAATATATATTCTCTCTGACTCTAACTAAAGTTAAATCAAGTAAAAGTTTACTTAGTTAAATCGTAAAAAAGTCGTGGTTTATTTACCTATTATTAATAGTAATGCAACGATAAATTCAGAAATTTGTTTTTCCTCCTTCCTTCCACTCTCTCCATCACTCTATCAGCATACACACTCCGTGTGCATCATTTTCTCTTCGGGTAAGTGTTTTATAGTGCTTCCCAGACAACTAGTTTGTTGGTATGAGGGACAGCACAATTCTTATCAATATGAAATACTCTCTTTTATTGTCTCATGATTGGCTTCATTGATATGTGTCCAGAAAAAAGTATACAAAAAAGTCTGGTGTTTATTGTCATTTTGCGTGGTTGTCAATTTTTTTAAGTTTTCACGATGTTGCCTGAGTTCCTTACCGTATCTGGCAATATATTGTAGAAAGCTATAACCGGTTGTATTGGATCCATTTTCAATCTATCTGTTCTTGGTTTACAAACCAACAGGTTGCTGGCTGATCTTGTTACCCTGCTAGTTAACTCTCCAATAGTCCGAAGAATATCTGGCCATTTTAGCCCGTTAATAATTTTGTATATTATTTTGCCTCTTTCGAGATTAATAATCTGTTGGATGTTCAACAACCGGCGCCCGTTGGGGTTAAGGTCGGCAACCTAAATATAACTTTTATCGCCTTAGTGACAAGTTTCCTAATTAGCTCGATGTTTTGCTTAGTTGTTTGGCTCCACAAGACTACCCCATATTTAAAGCATTTAAGATTAGGAGTTTAGTGTGCTTTCCAGGAAATCATGCTTTCTCAGTGTTGCGATAAATGGTGCGATTTTACTTCTGATGTAGTTGATGTGATTAAGTCCAGGACATCTTTTCATCCAAAAATCAATCCCAGGTATTTTATTGAACCGACCTTCTCCAGTTGAACTCCATCAATTTGAACACATAGATTTATAGCGCGTTTATTTTTGTGCTGGAACATATTGTGTTTGGTTTTGTGGACATTTATAACGAGCTTGCTTTACCGTAGGCATCTCAATTATTTATCCAAATCAATATTTATTGTATTTTGGATGAATGACTTATCTTTTCCAGCATACAATAGGAGAGTATCGTCGGTAAACAAGACTATTTTACCAGAAAGCTTGAGATCTTGAACACTGTTCACATCATCATCATCATCGGGGCACTACAGCCTGAATCGAGCCTTAGCCTCCTTAATTCTTCGCCTCCATTCGTCTCAGTTCAGTGACCGCGTCCTCCAGTTCGGTACTCCCAGAGGTGACCTGCTGTCAGCAGCTATCGAATCCTCCCAGCGCTTGCGTGGCTTACCGATTGGCCTGGCTCCGCTCGCTCGCCCCTTGAGAGACCGTTTGGGGATTCGATTGTCGCTCATTTGTTCGACGTGACCAGCCTATTGTGATTTTTGCAGTCGTATAACGGTAGAGACTTCCGGCTCGTCATATATGGTATACAGCTCGTTGTTGTATCGGATTCGCCATCCATCTTCTTCCCGTATTGGACCGCGGATCCTTCGCAATACCCTTCTCTCGAACGTATTCGAGGCTTTTTCAGACGCCTGGGTCATTGTCCAGGTTTCGCTTCTGTAGCATAGCACAGGTCTGATAATTGTTTTATGGTGCGAAGCTTCGTATTAGTGTGCGCATCGAGATTTCAAAGTGGGAAGCACCGAAAAAATGTCTTATTGGCTAATTGAATCCGTCGTTTGATTTCGTCGAGCTCATTCCCATTCTTCGAGAGGTTCGTCCATAGGTGCACGAAGTTATCTACGTTTTCAAGGTTGTAGTCCCCTATCGTAATGTTTTGTCTTATTGGCGTCCTTTTCCTTGATTGAGTCATAACTTTTATTTTTTGTTGAACGAACGTGACATAATGTTGACGTCATCAGCGTAAGCCAGTAGTTGTGTCGCATAGATAAGAAAAATTATAGGCCCTAGGATCGACCGCCGTGGAATACCTTTGTTTATAGAACATTCCTGACTGGTTTAACTGCCTTGTTTTGTCACTATTTCCCTATCCAGTAGATCGTTTTTAATAACGGATTTAAATTTCATGCAAATCCCATAGTTTTCTAGTCGCAGAAACAAAATTTCGTGGTCAATCGCATCAAAGTTCAGGTCGACGAAAATTGCTGCCACATATTTACCTGTATTCAATAGCCGATTTATGAACTGAACCGCGTCAAGAGTAGCCGCAATAGTGCTGCTATGCTCCTGGAAACCATACTGCATTGGAGCTAAAGCTGATGTTTCTTTGAAATAAGCATTTATGGCTCTTTCAAACATTTTGCTTAACACACAGGTGACAGCTATCGGACGATAATTTGAAGGATTCAAAGGGTCACCTCCTTTAAAAACTACTGTTAATCTCGACAATTTAAGGCATGCTGGGAACGTATCGGCTTTTAAGTGACTGTTTATAATTTTTACTAAAACCTTAGATATTTGTTCCTTGAGCATTTTGATGTCTTCTGGTGTTATATCATCGATTGTCAATTATTTCATCCATTTCACTAGGTATAGTTGGCCTCAAATGTATGTTAGATATATAACTTGGCATCGAACAATGTCGTTGCAAATATCTGATGAAAATGTTGCGTGAGCTGCAAAATATTTATTTAAATATTCCGCGATTGCCTCACTAGAGGAGCTTAATGATCTATCTGTAACTCATTGGTGCATGATTGGTGAAAGTTGAGCTGATAAACATCCCAGTTGAGCTGATAAACAACCCTGTCGAGTTAAAAACAGCCCTGTTGAGCTGTGTATCAGTTCAAAGATCATCCCTTACGTTATACGCGGGCTGATAATAAATTTTATTATACAGGGTCAAAGGTTGTTTTAATATTTGAAGTATAATTCTATTAATATGCGCATGGCCTCATCCTCCTCATTGTCTATGACCAGAACTGATATTCTATATCTAAGCATCAATTCATTTGCTTTCAAATGGTTTCAACATTTGGAAGTTTCTTTATGCGATCTCTCGTGCAAGAGCCAAGAGGCCACATTTAGACAACTCACCATTGCTAGACGTACCCTAAGAACAGGAAATTTAACGAAATAAAGTAGGCGTATACATATACGAAATTTAGTGAAGCAATTTTACTACAAAAGTAAAATCTATAATTAGAACAAATCGAGAAAATTACTGCCTCAGATCAAAGGGAATTCATTGGTGTGTCCGATACCTAACATTTACGAGTTTTTTGGTTATAACGTCTCAAATGGCCTACTATCTCTATCGTACACATTGGCAACTCTGTTCGCGGAGCAAAATTCTGTCAAACTTGCCCATGGTCCTATAGTTTTCCTTCACTAATACTAACGCTCAGATTCAGACAAATTGCTTCACTTCTCATTGCTGTTTTCATTTCCTTATATCTCCCTCTTCTGAGCATATATCACTAAAGAGAAAGATTTCATAGCGGTGCACTACAGTGATAAAGCTGACGAGAAATCCGTTTCCGTCAACGATAAGCTGGAAGTTTGCGATAACAGCAATTCGTTTCTGTCTTGAAGAAATTGCTAATATATTCAAAGAACAATAGCATAAATGCACTAGCACTTTCTACTAAAGATGAAATATTTAGGAACGTACCGAAAAATGAATTCAAGAATTTATTTAATACGTTGCAACGTGAAGAAAGCTATAACTTAAGGGGTTAGTCCACTGTTAAACTGCTCCAAATGAACTTTTTTTTGAAACAGCTACCAAAGAAAAACTATTCAAGATATCGATTTGAAATTTTACACGCATCTTTATTAAAGTTAGGAGTTAACATTTTCATTAGAAAAAATTATTAGAAAACAAAATGGCGGCCGCCCCAATGGATCGCCGCAGCACCGCCGAAAAAAAAAGCAAATTGCGCCTCGTAAATTCCTGGACAAAATAAGCGTCTGTGAATAAATTACCAAAAAGATTTCATTAGTTTTGAGTATAAAGGACTGCACGGTCCTAAATTTAGAAAAAAAAAAAAAATTTTTACGATCTGGGAAACATTTTTTTGATTAAAAAATTTTTTTTTAAACATTTTTTTGATTCAAAAGTATACCACATTTTTTTTAATCGCTTTAGGGCTCTAAATTTAGGCCCGTGCAGTCCTTCATACTCAACACTAATGAAATATTTTTGATAATTTGTTCACAGATGCTTATTTTGTCCAGGAATTTACGAGGCGCAATTTGCCTTTTTTTCGGCGGTGCTGCGGCGATCCATTGGGGTGGCCGCCATTTTGTTTTCTACTAATTTTTTCCAATGAAAATGTTAACTCCTAACTTTAATAAAGATGCGTGTAAAATTTCAAATCGATATCTTGAATAGTTTTTCTTTGGTAGCTGTTTCAAAAAAAAGTTCATTTGGAGCAGTATAACAGTGGACTAACCCCTTAAAGACAGGGGCGAATTTAGCACTAGGCCCGGGCCTAGGGCGGCAAATTTCGGGGGCGGCAAATTTTCGATTTTGTTTGGGGAGGCTCCTTTTCATCTTTTCTTTTGGGGTGGCAGTTTTTTTTCTGTCGTATATGTACATATATCTGAGTCGAATGAGCCTAACACCTCAAGCCAACCAAATTCTCTAAAAAATCAATGCATGCGAAAATTCACCTCTAATGATTTTTTTCGGACATTAAAAAGTTTGACTTATAATAAATATCGAAATGCGATCGCGGTAAAGGACCAAAGAAACTCAAAAATACCTAAAAAGTACCTAGAACTTATCTGAAAATACCTAAAAAGAGCTTAAAAAGACCTAACAAGATCCTAAAAAGAACCCAAATAATACCTCTTCAATTTAGGAAAAGCTTTATCCTTTTCAGAGGTCAATATTTGCGTGCATTGATTTTTCAGACAACTTTTTTTTATTATTATGGTACAGGGTATTTCAACTACATGCGAATCTCTTTATTTTTGATGTGTTTTTTAAATTGTACTTCATTACTGAAATTAATTTCTATAAAAAATTTTGTATAAAATGAAATCTAGAACATCATAGGTCAAAATATTTCTGGTTCATCCTTAACTAATAACATATCGAACATTAATTTACAGTAGTCGAGTTCATAGTTCAAGTGCGGAAGCAAACTTTGAATGGAATAGTAAACTTACTTATAAAATTTTTAGCGAAGACGTTGGAATTATATGCGATGCAAAGGTGCATTTGTGTGGCAAGGGCGCAATAATAGGGAATTTGTACGAACGAACCCGTGCCGGTTTTGCTCTGATATTCCTTTTTTGTGAGCTCGGGCGCAAGGAAAAACAGCGAAGTATTCTAGGAAATCGAAAAAAAATCGCGCATTGTTACATATAATATAATTCACAAAAAGGGCGGCAAATATTTCTGAGGCCTAGGGCGGCAAAATGGTCAAATCCGCCCCTGCTTAAAGATATTGATATATGAACCGCCTTTAAAAATTCAAGATGTTAGGAAGCAAAATGAATTAATAATTGGGAACCACAATTCACCACATGGAGGACATGCAGGAGTAAGTAAAACTCTGCTAAAGTTGAAATAAAGATATTGTTGGATGGATATGAAGAAAATGGTCAAGAAACAAAGTAACCAGATCAGGTCAACGAAGAATTGGAGGCTTCACCAATGCAAGAAGAACTTATGCTGCCGCCACCAAGCAAAGAAAAGGTACGAGGAGCCATAATTCGGCTGAAATTTAACAAAGCCCCTAAAGCCGACGTCATACCAGTTGAGCTGATTAAATATGGAGAGCCCATGTTACAAGCAATTCATGAAATTATTTTGCATGTATGGGAGCATGAAGAAATGCAAGAAGACCGGCACAAATGTATATATGTCCCATACATAAGAAAGGAAATGTAAAAATGTGCAGCAACTATAGGGGTATAACACTATTGAGTACCTCCGATTATATACTTTCCTCAATTCTCCAAAAACGGATAGCCTCACACGCTGAAGCAATCAATATCAATGTGGCTTTGATCACTTCTTTATCCCAGGCTGGCGATGGAAAAATGTCTGGAATTCAACATTCCACTGTATTTTCTATTTATAGACTTAAATGCCGCCTACGATAACTTAGCTCGGGAAGAACTGTATAAAGCCATGAAAGAATTCGGCATCCTAAACAAACTGACACGATTACGTAGGTTAACCATGAACAATGTAACAAGCCAAGTTAAAATAGCTGGATTCCTATCCAGACCGTTCAACCTCTTCAATGGGCTCCAAAAAGGGGATGGTTTGGCCTGCCTTCTCTTCAACCTGGCGTTGGAGAAAACAATCCGAGACTCTGGCACGTCAACGAGAGAGACTATCGTCACCAAGTCCAGCCAGATACTGGCTCATGCAGATCATATTGACATCATTGGAAGATTGGAGCTAGCAGTACGAGAGTCCTTTATCCAGATCTAGTGAAAGGCACAAAAACTGGGGCAGCACATAAATCAAGGAAAGACAAAGTGCATGGTGGCAGTATCTGCAGGAAGAACACCTAGAATTGGTCAACTTTCATGGTAGTTGAGTATGAGTTTTGAAGTAGTTCCATACTTCAACTACCTTGGGTCAATTATCGCAGCCAATAACAACATGGAAGAAATGATAAGCGGGTGGCTGCTCAAGTCCGACAAAGCATAGTACAGTTTGTCTTCCAATCCCTAAATCTCACCGAACATCAAAGCTCCTGCTTTACAAGACCATAGTCCTGCCAGTACTCACGTATGGATCCGAGACTTGGGTGCTCAGCAAAAGGCACTCGAACCTCTTAGCCGCGTTTCAGAGGAAAATCTTGCGGAAAAACATTGGCCCCATGTATGAACAGAGACGCTACGATCATGAGTTGTACGCTATCTACTTCGAAGTAGATATTGTTACAAAGATAAAGCTCGGTAGACTCCGGTGGGCAGGAACCCTAGCTCGAATGAGCGAAGAGGATTCTACACGGAAAAACCTTTTTGCAAGATTTTACGGCAGACCTTTCCTGCGCTGGAGGGATGGCGTTGACTAGGACGCTTGGAGTTTAGGGGTGCCCAATTGGATGACATCGGCTCGCGATCGGGACCGATGGAAAAATTTGTTCACGGAAGCCAGGACTGGACGGACCCCGGTTTTAGCGCTGGTGATAATGATGATCAAAGATAACACCAAGGTCCTTATGTTGGTCTACATGCAGCAACAAACTATCGGAGAGGGTATAATCAAAGTGGATAGGAATAAGTTCGTTGTTAGAGGAGATAACAAGACATTTACGAATATCGAGAAAAAGAGAGTTAGCAGTACACCAGTCACTCAAAGTAGTAAGGTTCGATTGAAGAAGCAGCCAGTTTTCAAAAGAATAAATAACATAAAGAAGCTGAAGGTCATCTGCGTAGAGGAAAGTAACGGAATTAAAACAACCGAGAAGGTTTTTGGGCTGCTGCAGTGGAAAATTCATATCATCTTAGTTTGCATTTCCGTCGTCTGGTTGAATACTGCCAGCGTTTCCTTCGTGTCCAGGCGTATGCTATCGATTTGCCTACAACAGAAAATTTCTTCACGTATCTTTTCAATTATTCTTCTTCCCAAAAATCTCCAAGCCCGATCCGACGGAATCTATTGTTTTACAGGTTAGGCTTCTTTCACATTATACGGTTCCGACCGTACGGCAAAAAACCGTACGGTGAAAATTCGAATGAGCAACATGTTCACACTATACGGTTTATGCGCGGTTTTTTTCGTCAAAAGCTCAATTTTTGATTAAATGGTGTGCTGTTTAATGCTCAAATATTTTTTTTTTATAAATATTATAATTAATGTGCAACCAGACTATGCTGTCATTATTTTAAATGCTTGTATTGTATTACATAATTATGTGCTTCAAAGAGACGGATATAGCGATGTAGATACAATGTCGATCACAGGTTTGGAAGAGTTACCATACCAACCATAAGAGGAGGACTGACTGCAAACAATATTAGAAATGTACTTTGTAATTATTTCGTTTCTAATGCCGGAAGTGTGCCATGGCAAATGGCAAAAATACAAACTGTACAAAATAAACTGTAAATTAAACACGGAAAAGGGTATTTCTACATTAATTCCATCTTTCAAGGAAATAAGTGCGAACCTATGTAAGAAAAGAAGGTAAAATTTAATTTACTTACCAAACGCATTTTTATCTATGGCATTAAGAGCACCAAAATATGGGTGCATTTCTATGCAGACTTCATGCCAGGCATCTTTCGTTGCATTTCTGTCTTTGTAGGTGTCCAGAAATTTATCCCACAGCTCAGGTCTGGCCTCCACAAGTGTAATCAAAACTTCTGCATCTATATCTGTCATTATTCTTTTGTCACTTTACATTTTACACTTTGCTAAACTGCAACTAAATTGGCTCGAGATTGATTGACCGTACGGTTTGAAACCGTCTAATGTGAAAGCATGCACATAAATAAATAGTGTTATCCCGAAGTCGAAAACGAATTTGGGTCCCTCTCTTTTGAAAGTGGTATAGAGAAGAAATATCGGGAAGCTTGAAAGATAATTATCTAGGGACATCCGTGTGAAGCGAGAGATTGTTGAAGACGTCTGTGGTGGGATCGCCCCATCGGTTTACATTTTAGGTTAATTAGGAAGTGGTGAGCATTTCGATCCACGAAACAAACCATTCGTAATCCGAAAAGGTAACGGTTTTAGTTGATTAGGGTTTCTGGTGAGCCGACCCCGCTCGATGGCTCAAGGCCCACTATTTGGGGGTGAGTGATTGGCGTCCACTATCCGTCTCGCTGAGTTTGACCGGGACGGGACCCAAAGGAGCCTGACCAGATCTCGACCTCTTGTAGCCAGGAGAGTAAAATTGCTAACCATAATTTATTGAAACTAAATTGAGCAATGCTTTAAAATCTTATCATATGCTTACATAATTTTGATTATTTATAATTTAATCAAATTTGATCATACCAAGACATACAGCTTGCAATAGCAAGGTTATTGCTATTATCTTCGCTTGTTAACATAAATGTATACAATATTTTACAAACAGCACCAGGCGATGATCACGACTCCTCAAACTTATTTGATCATTTACATATGCTTAATGGATTCCACTTATAGTAACTCCAAATCTACATGCTTTCATTGTAAGCTACATTTCCAAGTCAATGTTATATGCTGTTTTATGCTATGATTTTGTTATATGCTATGACTGTCAGCTATCTATGACTGAAATTTTCAGATCTTTAATTTGTCTATTTTCTTGCGCCAACAAAACTGTTAACAAAAAACTCCACAATTTCATTTTCTTCCGCGATGATTGCTAAAACCACACGTTGCGATTCAACTGCTTCAACGTCATAATTAACATTCATATTTGCCACAATATTGTAAACATTATTGCTCTAATCATTGTATGATTTTCGAGTTTACTTTTCCATCTCTATTCCATAGTATATACACATAAACACACACACACACACAAACATGTGTATATATACATTATATATATATATATATATATATATATATATATATATATATATATATATATATATATATATATATATATATATATATATATATATATATATATATATATATATATATATATATATATATATATATATATATATATATATATACATATAATTTGCAAATAACCAAACCCAACAAACAAAGAATGTATTTAAAATTTTATTACGTCTCTGGTTTATCAACCGTAAATCGCTCCAATGGAAAAATTATTGCAACAGCAACACCCGTCTTTAAAATTGTATCAAAACAAGTAAATTAACTGCTTATTTGAATCTTGAAATTACGTTCTGGCAGCAGTTCGAGTCTGATGCTGAACATCTGTTTGATATTTTTTTCTTTTATAGTTGAAAAATGTTGAATCAAGAAGCATTATTTGGATGGTTTATTTTTACATGGGTCTTTCCTTCTTCCTGCAATTTTCCACATGTGTGCCGACTTTATTCAAAATACGACAATATGCATAAATGTTCAAAATTGAATTTTTCCCGTTTTCTGAAGTAGAACAGAATCGCTGGTTAAAATACTTGGTCTCAGATCGGAATTCACAACATTTGATTTTCCTTGAAGCAGGGTCATTACAAAATTGATCTTATTCTATGCATAAGAAAGATTAAGTTAAGCTTTGCAGACAAAGTGTTTGATTCAGTAAAACTAGTGCATGAAATTCTGTCTGGATTCGTTTACGTTTTATGTTGCATCTGGCTAAATATAACTCGTGTTAAGAATATCTTGAAATGCCATCCGTCGTTTCATTTTCATAGTTTAAGTTTGGTGTGCTTATGCCTTAAAGAACAATAGCAATATTTTGAAGAAAAGACGTAGAATAAGATCATTTAAATAAATTGCTGGAAATATTTACCTGCCGCACTTTCTCGGCTACTTGTGTGAAAATAATTAACGAGTGTCAATGTTACTCACAAATTAGTTTTCGTAAATTATATTAAATGAAAATCGTTTTGGGGAAGTTATGGGGAAGGCGCCAATTTTTCATGGTATATTGTTCTCGCTTTATATAATACACTAAAACCGTACACCGCTAAGTATTAATAGGTGCGTTTTTTTTTCTCCGATGCAGAACAGAATATAACTATGCCGCAAAAACAACGATCTAGTATAAAACAGCAGTACATTCGCTAAGACTGTCATAGGTTGCTATATTCACTGTGGTACCACAAAACAGCTGAAAATAAATGGAGAAAATAACGAGTATACACTACGACAATCCATAGAAAATTGAAAATGAACTAACAGAAAATTACCTTTTTTAACTTTCTACACGTTATGAGGGCTTTTTCTAATTTCTTAACTACCAAAACATTCAGCATAACAATGAAAAACCCAAAGCCACCTTACAGCAAAAAAGACAACTTCTCATGAGCTTTTCTTTTTTCTATCAGCACATTCTATAGTTCAGCATCTGAACTACGAATGAGGAATAGAATTTCTGTACTTGTGAATCCACTGGTACAGGAGTGTTGTTGTTTCCAATGCATATACTCTATTCTCTGCTGGATAGAGGAGCAAAAAAACACGCCTCATATTTTTCCCTCTTTTCGCCAAGCGGAAGTATTGAAGTAGCCAGTTCGACATTTTTAATGGGTTGGTAGCTTAGCTGACTAACGCGTCAGTCCGAAGCAGCGATCTACTGGCCGCGGGTTCGAATCCCGCCGTGCCCATGGCTGTATTTGTTCGTCTTGTGTTGTCTTAACAGTCAGCGACTGGGCATAATACCAGCGCTCCATTAATTAAGTGTCACATTAAAGCTTTAGTAGCGACTTGCCATAACACTAGCGCTTTAGAAAATAAGAAATAAATGTGGCACTTAAAAGAATAATGGAATAATTGTATCGGCTTCTCCCTACCGCCATCGCTAAGCATTCGCTTCAAAGGGCAATCCCCTGAGCTTTGGCATTATCACAGAAAAAAAAGGTTGTCACAAATGCCGCCGCCTCTACTATGAAACTGTTTATTTTTTCATAATATAAGGACAACGCTTTTCTTTGAAACTCAGTCGACTTTTTCATTTATTTTTTACTTTTTTATAAAACATCTTCATGAAAAAACCTCAAACTTGGTGTATCAAAATCGAGGTGTTATTGGAGGCGACTTCAAGTATAAACTATTTTTCGGAACTAAGCCTCGCCACTTTAATTTACTCGACTTCGCAGAAACTAGGCTAAGTTATTAGAAAAAAATCTGGCGCAACAGAACCGCTTGCAACACTAATATTCGATGAACAGTAGAGGAATCGTGCAGGTTTTAATTCCGCCAACCTGTTTCGAGGGCAATGTACCGCTTTGATCTCACCAATGCATTTAAACTAATAGGGTGGAAACATAGGCGGGCCGTGGCCGAAAATCTGGCAGGGGCCAGGGACTGAAAGGTTCAAGACATGCGATGATTTTGTTTTTGATTGTACACGTACTGCTCATACAATTTATATAATTTACTAATACATTATGTATTTATTTGTTGATTTATTCTTTGTTAATTGCTAATGCATAATGCATTATCAAATAAACTTTTTGTCTGTGAATACGTATGAGCTACTAACACATGCATTTAATGTAAATGGTAGGTATGAACAGCACATGAATTATCAATGAGCGCTAAGAAAAAAAGCTTGTATGAATTATACGGGAATAGAATGGCAATAATTAAAAATTTAAGAATATTTTTTCGTTTAGAAGCTAAATATATTTCAACTTATACTTGAAGAAGAGGATAGCTAAGTTTCAAAATACCTTTGAAGAAATTGGAATATATTAAGCTTAGAAGGAAGACATTGATCTCTTGCTTTAAACATTTGTTACCTAGATGAAGATGAAAAGTGCTGTAACTTACTCTTTACGAGCTATTTGGTTAGCAGGAATATCTTTGTAGCCCTAACTGCGTGTCCGAGGCTAGATGAAACATCAAAACCTTTGAAACTAGTGCTTTTTGCTGTTTTCCGTTTTCGCGATCCTCTGGTAAATGTGAGATCCAGACAGTTCTTTTCTGCGAATGATTTATTTTTTCCCAAACTCCATACAAGTCTTCTCGCTCACTTAGTAGTGTTTTAACTGTTCCGTTCATAAGATTTATCCCATCCCCAAGAGTTGCATTTTTAGTTTGGAAATATGTGCTTAACATGTTTGTTATAAAAAGAACATAGTGAAAGATGAAAAGATTTACTACAAATTTAAGATTACTGATTGAATGAAAGATCCCCAATGAATAAACTGAGTCGTTGTATTATCTCTCATTCATTTCTTTTTCTAAAGCCTCTTTCATAGTCCCATAGCTATCAATCACATATTTGCAATTGTGAAATCTCATTGACTAACGAGTCGAACTTAAACTTCTCATTCCACGCCTTGTGTTTAGACCAACTGCCTCTTCAAGCTGCTTCAATAATTTGTGTTGTGATGGCTTCGAAAAGTGTAGGCAAAGGGATTCGATGGCATTGAAGAAGGATATACACGTTTCGATTGTGAAAAATGTGTCCATCACAACAAGGATAATTTTATGAGCTTGACAGTGTATAAATGTGGCTGCAGGGTATTTTATCTTAATTTAGGTTTGTAAACCACCTTTTTGTCCTAACATGACACTAGCACTATCATAAGACTGTCCAACAACAGGCAATTAGCTAAGTCCGTAGCTGTCTAACAGGCTCAAAATTATATCGGCTAAATACGAGGTATTTCTAGCTCCTGAAATGTCTAGCAAATCTGACAACCACGGAGAGTTGTTCCTTTTTGTGGACCCTTGCTTCGTCAGCCATAATGTCATCTCCTCTCGAACGATTTCAGCAATTGTTTTTATTAATTCATTTTGTGTTTTGCCAATACAGTAGTTCGCAACCTCGATTTTAAAATGTTTTTCAAAAGTTAAATAATGCTTCGCGAATAATTCACAAAATTCCAAAAAAAATTCACAGTTATCACTGAGACCACTTTCATCATGTCTTCTGAAAGCAAGTCCTTGGTGACTGAGGCACGTGGTAGGGTCGATAACCTTTTCCAAATAATTTCGGTTCATCTTGACAATATTCCAAGACTGTTCAAGCACCATATCACTTACTGTCTTCCAAGCACTTTTAAAGTTTTATTATTGTAGAGTTTTTATTATTGTATGCAATATGTGCATGAATTTTACTATCCGGATAACTTATCCGGATCGCGAAGTTTGTTCGAGCTGAAACTTTGGTGTATTTTTGGCGGAAAATTTCGCATTGTGATAACTTCACACCGAGTCATCAGATCATCACGAAATTTACAAGACGCATCAATGGGTATAATAAATAAGTTTCTTTCGTTTTGAAATGTCTGAGCAACTTTGTAGCTACCATAAGTACGTAAACTCAAATCTTGCAAAACATTGACTCTCTGGTATTTTAATCGGTATTTAGAATAAAATGCAAATGATTGATGTATTTGATACTATATTTATACAGTCAAATCTAAACTTCTAAAATTCCCAAAAGCGAAAAATCGTAGCCCTTCACCAAATTATTTATATTTTTATCTCGCGATCGGATAAAATATCACTGGATATATATCTTGAGTAAATAAAGGTCTAACAAAAGTTTAATGAAAATGAGAGAAACCATGTGGCGGTCGTGTCACCATGAAAAAACGCTCGATGAAATTGAAGTGCTATGCCTTTTACCTTCCGATGCAGTTATCAAATTATAATCAAATTCACACACATTTCACGTGAGTGTAAACCAAGTAGGTCAGAGTTTTGGTTATAATGTTGGATCCGCGATGCCAGCATCAACATTTCTGTCCTGGAAATCGGTACTATTAAATTTTCAAATAATATTGATTTCGTAGTGAAAATAAGCCGAAAATATTTCAATTTCAAAAAATTTAACATATTCGCGGAGAGTAACTCTAAACACCCTTTTTTCGTATAACTTCCAATGCTTTCAATGAATCAAAAGTTATATTGTAAGTTATTTTAACGGGATGCAAAATCGGTATAGTCTTTGTTGTGGTGATGTCAAAATGTTGGTGGTGGTGTCAGCAGCAATATTGAACTTTCCGAGCTATTCAGTATGGACTTTTTTACTCAAGCCACTTTATCATACGCAAAAGTTAAAGAAAAATGCTCTCAAATATGGAATCAGACTGTGTTTGTTTTGCTTAATATTAGGTATGAATGTGCTAATTGTATATGATCCCATCAAGAAAGAGTAATCGCAGCGAAAATTACTCGTAATAAACAACATTGTTTTGAATAGATAGCATAAAAGTGGCAGAGATGCCATTTTTACTCTCAAAAGACTTCGAAAATTGTATTCTACGTTAATTATCTTAATGCCTACCATTTTAAAACTCAGATTATGTTTTATGAAAAACATAATTGCATAAAACGCCAGTTTACAAAAGTAAAAAAAGGAAAGGATAATTGGCGAGGCGCTTTTCGTCTTTTTCTTGACGTATAACCTGTCGAAATTAAATATTGCCGTCCATTTCTTGAGATAAGTCCCATAGCATCGTAATTAATATTAATTAATTAGTCTCTATGTTATAAGTAGTGTGCTTGCTTTGGTATAGGCTTACACTACTGCACTATACAGCTCTTGCAGTAACAACAAAAACCAAAGAGGCGAAAACTTAAGGGGGTATTCCGGTCTTTCGGTTTGAAAATATCGAAAATTTTTTTTTTGCATTTTCTTATTCCACTATGATCATATAATCTTGCTTTAAAATTTTATCGCAGTATCTGTTTTCGTTTTGAAGTTATTCGCATTTCCACCACTATCATCTCTGGAAAATCCCTGGCACGCTTGAGGCGAGAGTGTTTGAGATAAAACTTTAAACGCGATTTTCTCAAAACCATCTTTTCTCAACTTCTTGACAAGATTTCTCGAAAACGGTCTTACAGAATTTAATGAGTGATATATCAAATTATTTGCTATGATTTAAGGAAAAAGCTGAACTACGATTGTGATGATACAAAACAATTAACTATAATTTTTAATAAAAAAACTAAAAAAAAAACGGAAAAATTAGAAAAAAAATTTGTTATCAGCTGCCATTTTTTAACGAATAATTGGATATTGATAAGCGTAGTTCATCTTGTAACGGGTATTTTTCTTAGTAAAATGACACCTCATTTGCTAATTTCAGATAATTCAAACGGACGCAATCCTGCCAAGATTGATTTTCAAAGGTCAACTTCAAGCCCTCATAGCAACAACAATTTTCAACTTTTTTTTTGAAATCCAAGTTTTTTCTAAAGTTTAAATCCTGCAATAAACGCAAAATAAAACCATATCCATTGAGTATTTATTTTTATGTATTAAAATTCATATTGAAATAATGAATGATTATCGCGTGAAAAACCGGAATACCGCCTTAAGTATTTATTGTTAGAAATATGTATTTTCCTGGGAGGGGCCAACCTAGGGTCTGGGGGGGTCCCGGCCCCCCCTGGCCCCCCCTACGGCGCGCCTATGGGTGGAAAGTTTTCCAGGGTTGCTTCTTTCATGAATTTCAAAATTCTTATCTTACAAAACTTTGAAGCGATATCTTCTGTATTACAAATGAATAAAAGTCTACCACAATTGCTTCTCGTCAAAATCTAGCCTACCCGATGAATCTCGTTTTCATCAGATGACTACATCGAAAGTGACAGTGATAGAAAGATGTTTTGGGGCTGCCACCCAAGAAATTAAAAAATTTAAACACTGGTTACTTATTCTCATTGTAAGGGCAACATTTGGAATGCATGTAATGTAATCATTTATTGATACGAAAATAGCAAAATCACCTCGTGTTGGCAACCCTTTGCCAGCATCAAAGCCAAAAATATATCACATCGGCCTCACTTTGAAATCAACCTACCCTGCGAATTTCGTTTCTCTCCGATGATTGCGTTGGAAGTCATAGAGCTACAAAGAAATTTAGGATTATCACTCGCAAAAGTTTTTCAAGATGGTACCACTGGCACAGATTGGTCCACATTTCAAAATCACTTGTATCATAGCTGTTTCTACTTAAAACTAATAAATTATGTGAATTTCAGTTGTATGTGATTAAAGGGTCGTGAGTTCTCGTGATCAAAAGTTTATGATGCTAAAAATATAGGTCAATTGCGGAATGGTGACCGTTCTTATCCGATATGGAATTTCAAAAGTTATGGCTATGGAATTTCAAAAAAAAACAAAGCAAAATATTTATGTATGAGCTACTTTTTTTTCTAAAAAGCGACAAGTTGTCAGGAGAGTCGATGATTTGCAGGTTTTCACTTTTAGTGCCTGCCGTAGCTACAAGATTGCCAACATGGTCATAAAAAACAATATTTGATGCTCAATAATATTAAAATGTCCTGTAAGTTTTATAATGATTTAATAACTCTGTCAAAAGCTATCGCAATTTAATAAAAAAAAAATTCACAAAATAGCTTGACCGTACTCTAAACCACATTTGATAAAAATTTGCTTGAACAATTAAGTTGCCAGCTATGGTAATTTATGTAAAAATTTTAGCATTTCTTTTAGTATTTCTTTAGTTGCCATTAAATTTGCAAATGGGAATGATCCTGCAATGACAATTAAGAGCAAATATTGAGGTTTCGAAAATTTGAAAAAAATGCGGGTGGAAACCCTAAAATTCTGCTCACCTCTATAAGCGCAGTCATTCAATCAAAACGAAATTCACAGGGTGGGTTGAACTTAACGTGAAGCAGATTATGAGTATTTTTAGTTATGCTGCTAACACAGGGCTGCCAGCACGAGACATTTTCGTAAATATTTCACCATTAGATGCTTCGACTCATATGCATTCATACCAGAAAAATAAGGAACCAATGTTTCAGTTTTCCGAGTTTTGAAAATTTTCGGATGTCGCTCTCTATACTTTAGTGTACATAGAGAGGGAATGCATATATGTATTTCATATCATTCCTAAGCTACACATAATGCAACAGTTTGTAAATCAATAGTCCTCTTTTCAGATTATTTATTAACTGAATTTTATATAAAATTTCCCACACAAAAATCCATGCAATTTTATAATAGTTAGTAAGGCAATTGTGAAACTATTGTTCCGATTGCTTTTTCCAAATAAGCTTCAGTGCCAAGCGATTCTCCATGGAACTTCCTTGAGAGTGCTGTAAGTAATTGAACATTAGTTATGAAATCAACTTAACAATAGTGGAATATATTAACATGTTGAATATATTATGCTTATAAAAATTGTATTGAAAAGTATTGTGTTGCGTAGAATATTTTGGAGACTAGTCCAGTTCATTTATTGAATGATTTGTTCCCCCTTTTTTTAACTTTACAAATTAAGTAAGATTTGATTAAATGTGGACACATGGTAGAGTATGACATAACAACTCTACCTGGACTCATCTTCGGCACTATCACGGCTTTGGCCAACACCAAGGTATGACAACAAATGCAAGAACTACAGTTGGCAGCCCTACCATAGTTTTTCAACCAAAATCATACTAAATTTGGCCTAAACTTAAGTCCACATACATTTCGTTTTGCTTTTATGACTGCACTGGAAGTTGTAGAGCAAAAAGCTTTAATTTGCTGAGCGAATTTTCAAAATTCAAGAGACAAAAATTAGCATAGCTGACAGTTCCAACCTTATTTTCAACCAAACTTCTATCACAAGTGTTCCAGAGCGACGTCCAGTTACTGTGTGAATTTCGTTAAAATCTGGTTACTAGATCGAAATTTAGAAGTCAATAGGCTGTTTTTTAGTGTGCAAACATTGTTCGAACAACCGATGTGTTTCTTTATCAATCTTTCTTTATCAATCTTTATCAATCTTATCAAGTAGTAAGTGGACTGTAAGTAGATCCCCATTGGCGGTATCGACACCTAAGCTTTTTATTCTAAATAATGATTCTCTCACCGCTTTGTGCATTCGTTTTAAATATGATGGAGATTTCGAAGTAGCACTTCAGATTTTCAAAGGCTATTCAAAAACGCAGATAATGTGAAGCATTGATTATTGTATCGATTACACAAAATCTCCCAAGCGTCCTGATAATTCTCTTCCGAAACAGGTAGGTGTGATATAAGACGACTAGCTTCTCCCGTGAAGTTAGTTTTCAAATAAAACATCTGTTGTATCTTCAGCACTGTTGCTCCATCAATAATTTGCTTGAAAAGTTCAGCAAATAAGCTCCACTTCAAGTAATCACCAGCGAAGGTAGAAATGGTCACAGACGGCACATTTAGGTTCGATGCTGAGGCGTGAACAGTTTCGTTGGACATGTTTCCGATTTTTTTGCTTTTCCCATCAGTTTTATCACTACCTCTTGATACTCTACCTCTAAAGAGGATACTTCAGTGTCAAAATATCAATGTCAATGAGAAGTTTAGTCACATTCTCAGTCAACCGTTTTATCGAATCCATCAGAGATTGCTGTTTTAGAATCCGCTTTCCAGCGTCCTTCTCCCTGTCTTTCGTGCCGCCTGTCAAAAAACCACCTGTCGAGCTAGCTTCTTCAACCTCTTTGAGTCCATTACTCAATTCTCCCTTTAGGTCTTCATAGACTTCTTGTGCTCGTGCTCGGGCTCGAACCTTTTGAAACTCTTCGTCTCTTCGCACGAATTGGAGATGCTGCTTTCAAAGTTTTTCAAAATCCGATAATGAATATAAGTAAAAAGTGTGTGACTTCGCTAAATTTTGAAATTCATACAAGTAGTAAACCTTTTTACCCTATGAGTTGCAATGCATCTTTGAGATCAAAGTGATAAAGGGCCCTCGAAACAGGTTGCCTATAATAAGATGCACGTGTGGTAGAATATACAGTCAAAATTTGTACTCTACTATTTTTCTCTACTTTTCTTCGAACATTAAGGCCCCCATTCACGAGCAGTCCATCAGTCCAAATGCCCTTAGGCCAGGCCAAAATCTCACCGTGTCTGGGAGAACTCGGAAGGTCTCATGGACTCAAGGAACCAAACTGAATTTCCAATCAATCCAAAGTCCATGGACTCAGACCATCGGGCCATTTTTTGGCTCGACCGTGTATGGGGAAATAGTAGGCCGAGTTTGGACAATCTATAAAATGGACTAGTCGTGTGTGTTGAAACCTCAGTCCAAATAACGTGGCAGTCTTGCTTCACGCGCTCATTTGCTGTTTCTGTGATTATTTTATTTAATCGAAAAATTCAGGACAATGGATAGTGGTGGCCATGATTTTGTTTTGGAAGTTATCGAATAATATAGCAATAATAAATATTATACTGCAAAGTAGCGGTCAATCTTTCTTGAGGAGTGATAGTTTACCTCATATTTGTATCCTTTCGTTTGATAAATGGGATGACCAACCAGCAACGTGTTATATGTCGTATCACCCATTCTTAAATAATTTTGCCAATCAGAAGGCTCAAGTGTGAGTTCTTTCACCAAATTACGTGACTTATTTGTTTCCGTTCGGCAAGCAATTCTTTTTTCCACTTCCTTTTTGGTTTTCGTTTCTTTATGTAGATGCAAATTGCAATTGCAAACAACTACTTCATATGCTTCGGATCCATTAATAAAAATAATTTTTTCCTCAAGTTTTTCTTTATTTTTTTCTAAATGAATGACAGAAAATGGAATGGACTGACTGGATCGAGGCCCTATCGTGAGTGGCGAGCTGAATTGGGCTTTAACTAAACGGACTCAAGCCAAATGGACTCAGGCCATTTGGACTGTTCGTCAATGGGGGCCTTTAGTGTTTCTAGCGGTTCATATGCGCTAGAGTTTTTTGTTATCTCTACTAGCTTAAGTTATAATTTAGTGATTGCATCGTTGAAATTTAATGAATTCAACAAATTTTCTCACCTCTTCACATTTTGGTGGTGCAAAAAATCTTCCCGCTTTAAGTTGCTGTCCTTCATCATCATGGACGTCAATAACAAGGGAACCAACCATCACCAGCGACCTTAAATGAGCTTCTGATGTTTCACGAGAAGCACATGTTTGCTGTTCTGCTTCTTCCCAAAGATATATTGCCTTTTTGACATCAACAATTATCCATTCAGAGTCAGATGCATTCAACATTCGAGTGTTACAAATTTTTTTTCGTTTTTCTATATTAGAAGTTAAATTCATTTTTTTTCATCGAACAGGTAATCTTATGTTCTTCACCTCGTTTATTTTTTTTAGTATAATGTATTGTTGAAACAGTTAAACGAAACTGTTCGAACGAAAAATCTGTATTGCAAATAGAAGCTACATTGAATTGGCGTTCATTTTGAAGTGCCACTTTACGTAACCTGGAATAAATATGTAAATGTTTTTTTTTTATCAATCAAATCAAAACCTTAAATGTTATGTTCAAAATATTAACGCAAGCGGCAATAAATTAATTTCTAAATTTTTTATCAATCAAAATAACACTCCCAACAGCAACAATGGGGTCAGTTTCTTTACATAGCATCTTCTTCCTAGCAGCTGTAAGCCGCTTAGTCACAGAAACAAGCTATTTGATTATCATCATCCCTCGAAAGGAAATATGATAATGGAGAGGGATTTCAAACCACACATTCAGTACATTTCCCTACCAAATGTTCAATGTTTAAAATACAGCATAAATGGGACATATGAAGGATCAGAAAAAGTGGGATAAAATTAGTTTGTGGGAGGGGCTAGCCTATAGTTTGGGGGGGTCGTGGCCCCTCCCGGCCCCCTTATGGCATATTGGATTGAAGCATAGAGAGTTTGGAGTGAAGGCAGTGTAGGAAACATTCGTCGAATCGGAAGGCCAATCAACCCATCAATAAAAATTGCATTTGATATGCCAACTCTGGCCCCAGCTATGTAAGTATTTCGTGAACATATAACAAGTTTTTGGAAAATAATATTTTACAACAAATGTATATCTTGAGAAAGATTATTGCTCATAGACCGTGTATTTGGATGAAATGATGGGGAGAATAGAAGAAAGGACGCAAAACCACTGAATCGCTCTAAACTTACTAAAAGTTTAATAGGAATTTATTCATTAACAGCTTAAAAATCAGCAATTCGCTCGTTGATAATTTGGTTTTTGTTTGATAATAATGGAGATTTTATTGTAGTTATAAGTTTAACAGTTAGTTCAGCAAAATTGATCTGCTTTATTTAAATATATTCCTTAGTGCAAACCAAAGACAATAAACATAAATTGCGACATAAAGCAAGACACGTTTCAGATGTAGGATCATGTCAGATTTCAATGAAACTTTCACTGTAAAAATGACGACGAGGAACTGGGTTCGTTTGGAGCTGGTGAAGTGATTCACTCTTACTCCACTTTTCTCGGTGAGCGGTCTTGCGCTCAGCTATGAATCTTGGCTACAATGGGTACTTAGATTTAGTTAGTGTGCAGATGGTTTGCACTAACTAGTGATTTTTCTGAGGTCAGGGTATATTTCCTGTGCCTTGGTCGGGAATCTGAGAATATCCATGGTGCTATTAGTATGTCGGTCTATCTTGTCGAAGAGCTTTAACGCTTTGTCGCGTATGTATTTTTGTACTGTGTCGATTCTAAAGTCCCTATGTATGTCCACGTTTCTAATATACCATGGAATTCGGCAAATTCTCCGCAGTGCGAGATTTTGGCAGGCTTGTAGGTTTTGTTTGTTTGTCTTTGAGGTTTGTTCGAATGCAAGACTTCCGTATAATAATGCCGGTCTTTGTATTTGTTTGTATATAAGTAATCTGTTGGTTTTGTTCAATCTTTGGGATTTAATGAGGGGAAAGAAGGCTTGGAGGAGTCTATTGCAAGTGCTGCGTTTATTTTGTATGTGTGTTGTCCAAGTTAGTCCGTTGCCATTCAATCTGTTGTTCGTTCACAGCCAGTTTTCGTGGTGTCTATCTCCTCTTCCGCGTAATGAAAATTGCCTGGGTTTTGTCTGAGTTGATCTTAATCTTCCATTTGTGGAAGTATCCTAGAAGCGTATTTATGGAGAATTGCAGATGTGAAACAACGACTTCTGCTTGCCGGGACGAGTGGAAGATGCACGTGTCATCGGCGAATAATGATAGTTTAGCTGCGAGCAGTTTAGGGATGTCTGCAGTATATATATATTATACAATAGGGGAGATAAAGGAGATCCTTGGGGAACTCCAGCTGCAATTTGCCTTTCGGATGATAAGTGTTTGTCAATTCTGACTCAGAATTTTCTGCCCTTGAGAAAAGATCCAATGATCTGAATAAGAGGAAGGGGTATTCGGAACTCATGCATTTTGAAAATTAGTCCTGCATGCCAAACTTTGTCGAAGGCTTTCTCAATGTCGAACATAACTAGCCCGGTCGATTCTGGATGGTTAAGCCCTGTTCGGATGTATTGGACCACCCTTGCTAGCTAGAGTTCTGTGGAGTGAAGTGGCTTAAAGCCAAATTGTTCTTCCGGGAGAATGTGGTTTTCGGAGACTTTTTCGCTCAAGCGAGAAAGGAGAACGCGTTCGGCCAGTTTTGCTATTGATGACAGGAGGCTGATTGGTCTCCAGTTCTGGGGGAATGTTAAGTCTTTACCAGGTTTCGGTATAACGATAATGATGGCTGCTTTCCACGCATCTGCACTCAAAAAAAAATATATCGCTGACAGATATAAAACGACGGAAATATAATATATCTCACATGAGTATATGGGTGTATTTTGAAAGACATAATATATTCACGGCAGATATAATATAAATATTTATCGTATGTAAGCAGAAAAAAGCTCAGGGGATTGCTCTTTGAAGCGAGCGCTTAGCCATGGCGGTAAGGTGACACATATGGGAGAAGCCGATAACAACTATTCCATTATTCTTCTAAGTGCCACATTTATTTCTCATTTTCTAAAGCGCTAATGTTATTCTTAGTCGCTACTTAAGCTTTAATCTGGCACTTAATCAATGGAGCGCTGGTATTATGCCCACTCGCTGACTGTTAAGACAACATAAGACGAACAAATACAGCCATGGGCGCGGCGGGATTCGAACCCGCGGGCAGTAGATCGCTGCTTCGGACTGACGCGTTAACGAGCTAAGCTACCGACCCTTTTGCAAGCTCAATCTCAAACTATAAACAAAAGATGCCCCATAATTAGAAACGAAAATAAACCATATATCTACGAAAAGCATATTACATTGTTCAGTGGTCATTTTATACCTGCCGCGTATATAATATACCAACTGTATGGATTTCATATCTTTTGCTACCAGAAAACAGAGAAACCCATATAGAACTTATACCTGTAGCGTGCATAATTATGATTGCTGTGTGCATATTTTGTGTACCCGAGTTATATTTTTTACCTGAAAGCCAAATTTTACTTAAAATGAGTATAACTCTGGATTTCCATATACTCATAATACCTTTTAAATCAATAGTTATACCTGTTGCTAGTATATATTATGTATCACAGATAAATAGAACAAAAATATATTTGTAGGAGCAATTTTTTGCCCACTACAGTTAATTATGGCTATTACGGATATTATTATTTTTGCTACACCTATAGCAGAGCGAATTTTTTTTTTGTGTGTGGATACCTCCTCAGACGGAAGATGACGTTGATTATGTCTGTTATATTTTGTAGTATGTTGTCTGGTAGGTGAGTCAAGCACATGTTGGTAACGCTGTCTATCAAAGGTGATTTTTGTCGTTTCAGTCCGTTCACCAATATCGTCCCTTCCCCAAGGTCAGCACATCTTAACGATTCTACCTCCCGAGGTTCAAGGCTGAGAAGATTTGCGGCCTCTCGTTCGATGCATTCTTGATACTCTAGGTCGTTCTCGGATGAGATGTTCTCCTGGAATTGTGTCTCCAAGGATTCTGCAAAAACATTAGCTTTATCTATACTGATGTATTTGGGGCTTTGAGATTGGTGTCATTGAAAGTTTGCTTTTAGCCTTGAAGTATCGAGACAGTGTTACCCCAGGCTCGATGCTTTGCATCAGACTCTCCCACTGTTCATTCTGGTGTCGGGATATCTGACCACGTATGTAGTTGGTAAGCCGCTTTGCTTCCCGCTTTATTCTAGGGTTACCTGTGCCTCTAGCTCTTCTCCGGAGTTGGATCCTCCTCCGTATAAGTAATTTAATCGACTTAGGGAATTAATAAGGATTGTGCACATCGTTTACCGGAATTGTGATCGTATTATCCTCTTTTGCCTGCTTTATGACATTAGTGAGGTGGTCTATTGATTCCTCTAAGTCGCTGGCCGTTTCGGGTGTTTCTAGGGTGGCTACTTCGGCCAGTGCAACTCGGAAAGCTTCCCAGTTGGTGATTTTCCTCTCTTTTATGGGTCTGTGAATATGAGTAGTTGAGTTATGTGCACCAATAATTTTTTTTTGAAAAATATCTAAAATTTGCGGTAATATGGCCTCTTGAAGTTTTTGAGAAACGTCGGTTCATGTTGCATTCAAAAAATTGTATAAAATCTTCTACTTTTCGTAGAGCCTTCAAATATGGCTTGTTGGAAAGGGTAAGGTGTTGGTATGAACATTTCTGAACATTTCTCACAAATGTACTTTTACGAGCTCCACTTTGAATTTGTGCACATTTGTTGCTTACATAACTATTTACAATATATAAAAAAAATTAAGAAAATCGAGGTTGTGCATTTTGAAATATTCAAGGATAAAGGACACGGTAATGATCCTATTTATTCTTTTTGGCCAGGATGTTTCTCGCACTATATTTTCTAAGATACCTACACCTTACCCTTTCCAACAAGCTATATTTGAAGCCTCTACGTAAAGTAGAAGATTTCATCCAATTTTTTGAATGCAACACGAACCGACGTTTCTCGAAAACTTCAAGTAGCCATATTTCCGCTAATATACTACAAATACAAATATCCGCAAGTATACAATTGTTCCGCAAATATATATCATATTTTCGAAAAATATTTCATTTTCGATAATTAGCTCACCAGCCCTTCTGGCTAACAAAATATTTCCAAATTCCAAGGAGGTGAGCTCAAAAATTATCTGAAAATTGGTCGATTTTTTATGGAGGCACCCTGTAACATTCGAACCAAAATCGGTCCTGACAAAATGCTAGAATGTTTTCAAGCAGTAAATGAAAGTATGAGTTGCTTATTTACAGGTGCCAGCTCGCTGATACGAGGAATTTTCTTTCAGTTCAATGTCAGCCTCCACTTATTGCCATTTTTCTGATTTGATTAAATAATAAAATAATATAATAAAATCGAAAATAATATAATAATATATTTCCAAATAATATAATCGAATCTACGTTAAGGCTTTCTGAGCAAATTTATTCACCAAAAGAAAATCAATTTGTGGGAGAAAATATCTTTACTTACCTTAAAAATGCCGTGTCAAGGTACATGTTGGGCCGAGCAGTCTCAAACAAAGATGGAGTAAATTTGAGAGAGATATTTTCCTCATTATTCCAGGATGTAGCATTCACTTGCACACATTTAGGAAACGCAGTCATTTCGTACGTTGGAAAGTCATTGATGTTATTTCCGGTTCGTACGGCATTTGTTATTTTGTTTTTTATATCGATTATTCTAAAATAATCAATT
This sequence comes from Nemotelus nigrinus, assembly GCA_947369275.1. Taxonomy (NCBI): domain Eukaryota; kingdom Metazoa; phylum Arthropoda; class Insecta; order Diptera; family Stratiomyidae; genus Nemotelus; species Nemotelus nigrinus. The sequence goes on from OX376372.1 coordinate 219,573,351, forward strand.
TTTAATCAAACAAATCTCATCAAATATAAAAAAATTTTAGCTGAAAGCTACATAAATCTGAATATAAATACAAACATTGATATTTTAAGGTTAATCTGCCTTCAGTTTTCTCATTTATGGGACTCAAAATTTATTTAATTTATTCAACTGAACTTTCAGAAGAGGTGTTAAATTTTGATCAGCCTTTTACTTTCCTGTCAAATTATCTGAAAATTCGGTACTTTTCTGTTTTTCACCCCCCCCCCCATTTTTTTTCACTTTTTGTTGTTGCAATGTTTCTAAAATTGATTAGAAAGTAGTAATTAACCAAAATTATGATGGAGAAACACGTTTAAAAGAAAAGAAAAAATTTTTTTTTAATTTTTTTAAATTAATTTTTTAATTTAAAAATTAATTAAATTAATTTAAATTTTAAATTAATGCCACATAACATTGAGAATAAATTTTGCTCCATTTTTGACGTCTTCCCTTTCCGAAGCTTCAACGCAATTTACAATTAAGCTATTACATTAATAATGTTGTATACAATTTGTTTATATGATTAATAACAGTATAATGAGCAGGCCTCCCCAACAACACATTAACTTTTGAAAAATTCATTCTGCCACATAAAAATGAAAAAAAAATTAAAATCGGAAAAAAAAATTTTTTTAATGAATTTTTCCATCTCAATTTTTGTGGAGTAATTTTTTAACCCATTTCGAGCAGTTTTCATTAAAAAAATTAAAAAAATGGAGGGGGAAAAACAGAAAAGTACCAAAATTTATTCTCACTGTTATGTGACATTAATTCCAAATTTAAATTAATTTAATTAATTTTTAAATTAAAAGTTTAATTTAAAAAAAATTAAAAAATTTTCTTCTTTTAAACGTGTTTCTCCATCATAATTTTGGTTGATTACTACTTTCTAATCAATTTTAGAAGCATTGCAACAACAAAAAGTGAAAAAAAATGGGGGGGGGGGTTAACAGAAAAGTACCGAAAATTCTGATTCAGTCACCAAATTTTGATAATATTCACACAGTAGCCGAATCTTATTCTAATGCACGTTTGGTAGAAATTTGGTTGAAAAATTATATTGGATCTGCTAGCTATGGTAATTTTTGTAGCCTTGAATTTTGAAAATTCGCTCAGGAAATGAAAGCTTTTTGCCCTATTACTTCCAGTGCAGTTATGAAATCAAAACGCAATTCATTCGGTGAATTGGTCTTATTTTAGGCAATATTCAGTAGGAAACTGGTTGAAAAGTCATGATAGGCTTGCCATCTATGTTTTCTCTTTTATTTTTTTTTTTGCCATATCTTTAGAAAGCGATTTTATTATAACATTTTCAAATGATAATGATCTTGTAGTGGCAATAAACAACAAATATTAAGATTCTGGAGTAAAGATGAATAACAGTTTTTTTTTTGCATAACCAATCAATTGCCTACTTTTGTATGTTGGCATACACAATTGATTGCACAAAGCATTTGGAACAAACATAGCTGGGTATTATTGCGAGACATTGCACTTATGCTTCAAATACATATTGGCCGAGGCCAGGCGAGCCGAAGTCAGACGAGACCACCAGCATGTAGACGGCATTTGACAGCTCGTCACGAATCGCCTTGACTCGTGCCCAAAACCCATTCCGATCGGAAGTCACACGAGCGCCGGCGAGCCCTGTCGCTTGTCTGGACCGTCCACACACTCGGGCTCGCCAGATTTCGCCTGGGCTCGGCCAATATGTATTTGCCACATTAAAATATCTTGTCACATCACCCCACGAATTTAACATGGTGCTTCGGAAAAAATAGGGGAAAGTTGAATTTTGGTGTGAACCTTGATACTGGCGTGTTGGACAAAGTGTCAAAGGTCCCCATCGATCTGAGTGCTGCGTTACTTTTTATACAGGATCAAAGGTCACCAAAAGTGACCTTTCCTAAATATCTCAGTAACGGTATCGTCTACAGAAAAACAATGTATGACGACTTTGTAGCTTGTATCTTGTAACCACAACCGTTTTTGAGATATATTGATCTTAACGTTTGTAACTAACAGCATCCTCTTTCTCAACGGCATATTGATATTATCTGATTTTGATTACAACTTGGAATGTTTGTGAGTTGGTTTTTCTATGTTTAAAAGGCCCATAAAAAACATATATACGAGCATATCTACCACACTCCAGGTTATGCCTAGTACTATACTCTTCGCGAAACGAATTCAACGGTCGAATCCCATACAAAAAGAGCTTTTCAATACGTCAGTAAAGCTCTTTTTGTATGGGATTTGACCGTTGAATTCATTTCGCGAAGAGTATAGTACTAGGCATTAGGTGGAAAAGTGTGCTCCGAAAAGTTACCCAACCCCCACCTAAAACTTAGTGGGACATCTGCTCGCTACTATAAACTGTATTTCTGCATCCTGTAAAAGATGAAGGAGCAGAAAAAGGCAACAACATTGCAGGTGAAAATAGGTTTTGTAACGTATCATGGCCCTGTGACGTCATCCACAGGATAGGAGTATCAAAAAGCAAGATAATATCACGGCATAATTCTGTCAACGCTCATTCTTGACATTATAGGAGCTCAACCCCCTGCAGGCTATCCCCGAATAATCAGTTTTTTTTACCAATCCTGTGATGACTGCATAGCGTCAAAACCTCGAAACCAAATTTTACCTGAAACTACGTGACCTTGTCCTGATCGTTCATGGGATAAAACGGTATGGAAAAAAACTACAGAACCGGTTATTTCGGGGTGGTTTGTTTGCGAGGGTGGGTAGGATGTGAGTAGGGTGTCGGTGTAGGGGTGGTCCTGAGACGTCAAGAATAGGCAATTGACAGGATAATCATGTTATCTTGTTTAACAGTGGGCAGCGATTAGGCAAGGACCTCATCCCTGAAGATTGGGAGGTGGAAGTTCAGGGATACAATTTTATGGCAAAGAGGAGGGGGTAACTTTTCGAAGCACACTTTTCCATCTACCCTGGAGTGTGGTAGATAAGTTTGTTTACATGTTTTTTTTATGGGCCTCTTAAACATAGAAAAACAAACTCACAAACATTCCAAGTCGTAATCAAAATCGGATAATATCAACATGCCGTCGAGAAAGTGGATACTGTGAGTTACAAATGTTTCGATCAATATATCTCAAAAACGGTTATGGTTACAAGAAAAAGTTATATAATCTTTAATGAAGGAAATTTTTTAAGTTACAAATTTGTCATACATTGTTTTTCTGAAGACGTGACCGTTACTGAGATATTTGCTAAAAGTCACTTTTGGTGACCTTTGACCCCCGTATAAAAAGTAACGCAGCACTCAGATCGATGGGGACTTTTGACAATTTGTTCAACACGCCAGTATCAAGGTTAACACCAAAATTCAGCTTTCCCCTAATTTTTCCGAAGTTTCACCTTTTTTATGTCGAATTTCACTGGGCTAGTAGCACATTGCGCTCACACAACTTTTACGCTGATTCTTATAAACTTACCTGAGTTGTTTAGCGTCGGTAAAATTGTTTTCTTCTGGTAAAACACCCGACCTGGTACGTGCGTTTAAAGGTCTTCGCATCATTTCCAACTGGTCAGCACTCAAATTGAATTGCTGGTAAATATTATGCAAATCCTCAGGATTTTGCAAGTCAACCACTTTAGCATTGATCAAACTATCCGCATAATTGATACCTTCAGTATCATCGATAAGTCGTTGACCTACGCCACTCCAAGTAAAAAGCACTAAGAATATCGATACAAATTGCGTAAACATTTTATTTGCGGTCAAAAGTTAGATTGTACTCTGGACTGAAACTAAACGGTTGCCGACATCTGCACTACACAAACTATACAGAAAGACTACCAAAGAAATGAAAATGTTTCTGCTCGGACCTTGCCAGGAAATCAAGGACTGAACTTCATTATACATTCAAATTCATTTTATTTTTACGAGCGCTTTTGACGACCTATGATTCCCACAAAATAAACACCAACAAATAAACGCTAATGCCAATGGCTTTTGTGCTTTTGCTGTATTCCAAAAAAGAATAAATAATGGTATTAATTTTCAAGTTTATTTTGGGATTCATTGTTTGAGGTTCATTTCATTGTTTCTTATTGCATATCGCTCGAAATTGACATGATTGATACTTTTATTAAAACAAATATTGACAACATTTTGCTTCCATAAAAATATCAGTAACGAATTCGTTAAGCGATAACATTAAATTTAATTTGCTCTAAAAAAAAAATCGAACTGCATAATTTGTTATTCTAAAGAACCATAACTAAAGTGCAATGAACGATCTAGCGGTTATGTTTCGAGCGCATGCACTCAGTATGCTAATGTTATATTCTACCAAACAGCTAGAATGTAATGCAGGACTATTTGTTTTCCTCGTATAAATTGGCTGTTAAGGAAAAAAACTCGAGCGCATCAGAACCTCTCGAAAACTGATTTTCGAAGAAATTGTCTTTGAGTGACTAAAAAATGTGGAAAGACGTAATTCACTTTTTTGTAATATTATATCAACCGTTTCTTACACAAAGCAAATAGATGAGAAACATTGGTTTATGCCAACTAGTGATGGGCAAAAAAGCTTTTTTAAGTGAGCCAGCTCCGTAAAACTTATTCATTTTAAAGAGTTGGTCTTTAAGAGCCATTCAAAAGAGCCACTTCAAGCAACTTTTTTTATGGTTGCAAAAGCATAAAGTCAACTGCTGTTTTTTTTTTGTTTTAATAATAAGCTTAAATCTAATATAACATAATATAACTTTGATAATATAATATAGCGTATAATATAAATTTAAAAATAAACCTTAAATTAAAAATAAAATCGGATTAACAATAATCATATCTAAAAATCTTTCCATATTATAAATTATTGTGTAAAAATAGCACTTGTGTTATTCGTTTTGGTGATCTCTTTTCAGTGAGCACGTACCCACTTTTTGAAAATACTCGTTAGCAAGGGAATGAAGTGGCCACTATACCCAATCGTTGCTTCACTATCTCAAAAAGTTTGGGATATATATCTTTCTTTTCCTTCCACCATTTGAGAGGGTCAGCCGTTCTGGGTATACCATAGACATATAAAGAATGGACACGAAATGATAATCCATGAACCCGTACGTGAATGAAGCATTTTTACTACATATGCAACTTACTCTCTGCAAAAAAGCTTTCCCCTCAATGCCGCACACTATACCCTTCTGCGCTGTTGACTCTCTATGTAAACAAACATTTCCATACATTTCTATTGTTGTGAACATGGTCGATTTTCGGGTTAGTTGGAATAGCAGGGAAAATAAAATATGTGTCACATGGGGCACAAATTTCAAAATTAATCAAATTTTCTGAATGAAATTTGATGTTATTTTGTAAGGGGAGGTCGAAAATGTTGCTTTCATACATATAACAACCATTTCTTTCCACAAGTCGAAAGCTTTCTATCCTAAATCCGGTAAAAAGAGGTACATTGATTCAAATTGAATTTGTACTTACATCACACATTCTAGGGCGAAATGCTATGAGTAATTGGTGCAAAACACTTTTTACTTTCGCACTGTTTATTGATCAATCTAAACATTTATACTTTTAATTGATGAAAACACGAAAATAAAACATGTGTCAAACCGCCCGATCGCCATTTTTATTGATTGCTTTTGTTCATAGGCGGGGAAAGCTTGATAGCGTGTAGGGGCATTAAGTTTGATCAATTATATGAATTGACGTCATTTAGGTGAAGAAAATTGTTCGAACGATGAAAACCGGTGTGAATGAACGATTTAAAGTAGCACAAGTAAACTTCGTAATTGACTTGGGCTACTATTTACGAATGCTGCGTGCAGATTATGATGATGTATTAACAAATGATCTATACGCGTCGTTTATACATATTTCACTTGTAGATGTTTTATGTTACGTTGGTAGGCAAACCGATTGATTGAAATTAAATTAGCAAGTGTTTTGGTCGCGAAAATTTTATTTCAGTTTGATTTCAAATATATCTATTTTAGGGAATTTAAGGGAATTTTAGATTTGATGGCTGTGTTTGTCTGCAAATTAAATTTTCTAAATGGTATTTCTTACACTATAGTTTACTTTTTTATGTTAATAGAAAATGCGTTGAATAAGGTGGCTAATCAAGAAATAATATTATTGTTGTTGCATTATTTGCGTCATAGGTATAAAGTTAATTATAAAAGACATACAGTGAGAAATGTAATAACAATAAATAAATCAACCAAATTTTTTGAAACAAAGCATCGGTCAGAAAGGCCTAAAATCTTATCTGAGTGTGAAAAAAGTGGATTATCAGAAAAATTATGAGAATCCCTAAATTAAGTTCCCCAGTTTTACAAATTAAGATGAACAAACGAGTTGAAAAGAAAGTCTCTACTCAAATTATTCGAAATTCAAAAAAGAAAGCGGATTTAAAGGGCAGAATGGCAGAAGCTAATCTTATAATAGCTAAAAAAATTAATTTGTTAAATAACGTTTCGCTTAAGAGTGCGCAAAAAAGCCAAAATAATTCTGGAAGTCCATAACTTTTGTTGCTGAAGTAAAAATTAATGTTTTTGAATCTAATAAGCGGCAATATGTTCGGCGAATGTTTAATACAGAGTTTAGGAGGGAACATACTACTTCCACTCTAAAATACAGCGGAGTGAACATTATGCTATATATAGATTTTATGAATGGTAGGATGGATCAAACGTGTTGCCTGGGTATTCTTAAAAGAAATATTAAACAAAGTGCTGAAAAATGAGGCATTTTATACAATTTTCGCATGTATCCGGAGCAATGTAGGCTTTGGGCTATTTGTTACTGTCCAAATGCTATTACCGAACTTAAACCCGATCGAACATTTATGGCATCAAATTTATGGCAATCAAATTTGCATTTATGGCAATCAAATCTATAAGCTCGTTCATATAAAAAAACATGTATACCACTCTTGCCACTCTCTCGTATGATGCATACCAATTTATTTTGCAATTAATTGCAATGAAGCCGTTTATGTACTTCGTTTTACTCAATGCTGAAAATTTCGCCTCTTTCAGTAAATTTCAGTAGAGTCTGAGCTATTGAAAAACACTGAAAAATGTGAAACGCGTGTCGCGAGTAAAAATTTCCAAATGTGCGCGGCAAGCAACATATTTTTGCGTAATGTTGTTTTGAAGATCGAATATTTTTGTGGCGATAATTTATCACCACTTAGAATGACTTTATAATTACTATTGTTCTCACAAAAACCGACAACTGAATCTTTTCCGGAAATACAATCAGAGCGTTTTTGTACTTTTCCTGAATATCCCCCACTACATGATTCACAAAAATTCTGTGAAACTAATTGATTCGCTATTGACGTGAATTACATTACATCAATATTAACAAATTTTTATTTGCACCAAAAAAGTTGCCCTTTAATTTTACAATATTTCACGCCGCCCTCGTCATACAAACACATTGCGACCTCTCGCTCACACAACTACACCAGAGGTCGAAAATTGCTTCATTTCTCTCGGCCCATTTCGTATCCATTCCTCTCTATATCTATGGGGTATACTTACATGTTGTAAATACTTCTCCATTTGGTTAATGCCTGCAGTTACATAGCTTTGCTGGCTTCTTAAGCTGTTGCCTTTGTCATCAAATTTTCACCATGGCAAATTTTGCGCTCCTTATGATGTAGGCACCGAAATTAGATTTTCATCACTTGGTGGGGAAATTTACAATTCACTTGCTTTTTTTGCAGCAGAGTCCTAAGCAAGTTTGTACGTGGATTCATTTTGCTATTTTTTTTAAATCGTGGATCGAAAAGAACGCTCTCTAGGCAAAGCATAATTTCTTCATATGATCTAAATCTGAAAGTTCTCTTTGGATCACATTTAACCCTGGAATGGTACGGTAAATTTTTAGATGATTTTAGGTACATGTTTTTACTAAAAAGATGGCAACAATAGTATTATGTACATTTTTTATTTTATCATTAGACATAAAAAGATTATATAGCTTCTAACCTCATGGCAGTGGGAGTGACCAACTGGCTGGTGCGCGACGAAATGTATACCCTATGTGAGTAAAATTTACTCATCGGTACCATTCTAGGGTTAAAAAACTTAAGGTTATGTGAGGTTCCGTGTCGATTTACTATCGCGATACAATTGGTCGATACAAAATGAAAGTTATGATTAAATATTTTTATTACAACGCATCCACGCACAAAAAACTAACGTTTTATTCATATTTTAGCTAAAAAAACCGCAAGTGAAATCTCGGTGTGTGTCGGCACTGCCTCGTGGAAATGTCGAAATTCCCTATCGCCATGACGTCACAGCGAGAACGATTACGTAGCCTGACGGCCCGTACTTCTAGGAGGCATTGCTCTTATACTTCTCACTACTCACAAAAATACCAATTCACTCTCAGGCTGCTTTGACAGATATTGTATTGTGCAAATCAATGCCTTCTAGAAGTACGGGCCGTCATGCTACGTAATCGTTTTAGCTTTGACGTCATTTTTGCTGGTCATTTTGACATTTCCACCTGGTAGTGCCGATATACACGGAGATTTCACTTGCGGATTTTTAGCTAAAATATGAATAAAACGTTAGTTTTTTGTGGGTGGATGCGTTGTAATAATAATATTTAGTCATAACTTGCATTTTGTATCAATCAATTGTACCGACAGAAAATCGACACGAAACATAACATAACCTAACAGCAACTGATACACATTTCGTAACGAATTTTTCATATTATACCGCACGCGCCGCATTAATTTTTGTTTTGGCTGTTCACTAGTACTGTTCCGCAGATCTCACTTATTTCACTTCACTCACTTTAACACAACCCGCACAATTTACGATTTCCCGCGGACGTCCCATAAGACTGCGTGTGTTTTTCGCGATACTTTGACAGCTTTCTGTGACGTCATTATTCTGCATTACGGCCCGTACTTTTAGAAGCTTGGCCGTCATATAGAAGGCCGGTCGCAAAAGCAATTACCATACCAAAATGGCGTGCTTAATGTACCCTTTTTCGACCAGTCGATATACATTTCTCGACCAATTCGACCAATAAAAGTACATTAGTACCTGTCAGATTGCAAGTCGCGACCGGCCTTCTATATGACGGCCAGGCTAGAAGGCATTGCGCAAATGGTGGCGCAATTTCAAGGTCAAAGTGTTTTTTCCCACAGTGGAAGGAGCTTACCCACTTGTCTTCCATAGACTTTTGCAAAACAGCACCAAATCAATGCCTTCTAGCACAGCCGTCATTTAGAAGGCCGGTCGCAAAAGCAATTAACGTACCAAGATGGCGTGCTTAATGTACCTTTTTTCGACCAGTCGACGTACATTTCTCGACCAGTTCGACCAATAAAAGTAACCTAACAACTAACACATAACCTCACAACAACTGATAAACATTTCGTAGCGAATTTTTCATATTATACCGCACGCACCGCATTAATTTTTGTATTAGCTGTTCACTAGCACTCTTCCACATATACCACTTTGTTTTCATTTCACTCACTTTAACACAATCCGTACAATTAACATTTTTCCGCGGACGTCCCATAAGACTACGTGTGTTTTTCGCGACATTTTTCCCGATGCTCTGACGTCATCATTCTGCATTACGGCCCGTACTTCTAGAAGGCATTGACCAAATTCACCGATTTAGGCTGTTACAGTCAACGCAGCCTACCGCAATCAACGGTGCTCTATCGCAATCAACGGTGCTCTATCGCTGCGAACAATATCCTCTGGCTACACTATAACGCGCCGAAATGCCAAATGCACAACAATTTTCAGATTAAAATACAACTCGGTTGTTGAAATCGAAATTCAAACGATTTCACTCACTAAATTCACTTTTATTTAACGATGTCGTTGAAATTTCAATTAAAATTGAAATTTAACTTGCTATCGACGCAAATGTCAAGTGCTTGGCTGCGTCAAAGTTGAAAATATTTCAACTTGAACTGCGCGTAGCTGCGACGTGTCGACGTAGAATGTGCTCACTGCTATGGGAAACCCATATAATCAACTAATCTGACAGCTTCGCTGCGCTTGACTACGGTAGACACCGTTAGCTAATCAAGGCTGTTACCTGCTGATCAGGAAGACATAATTTTGTCTACGATGAGCAGGAATAAACCACTCAGCAAAATTGGTGAGTACTTGCCTATGGAAAGATATTCCAGGAGGCCGAGAACGCGTACTGTTTGCACCAAACTACAGCTAACACTTCGTTGTAAATTTTTCCTCTAGATTTTGGAGTGTCACCTCTATTTTAAACAATATCCTGCACTTATTTCAACTTCCTACATTTGTTACCACTCGCATCGTTAAGTTTGTTTTACGAAAAAGCGATCGTTGTACTTATATTCACAACAAATTTACTCGCGTACTTACGAATTGCTTAATTGATCATACGGCATGAAATTGACACCTGTGTACTTGACAGCTCCTCTAAAAGTTCAACGGTGAAGACAAAGGGAGGAGCAGTTTACATAAAAAAAAGTAAACTCTCTCAAGCTTTTACAGGGATACCGCCACTCTAATTTCTTATATCTCTATGGATCTCAACAAGTGCGAGCTTATGAAAAGTGTCAAACGGTGCGGCGCGAATAATATCAAATATGCGCGGTAACGAAAATTATTTTTGAGCAATGTTGCTATGAAAGTGGCTTAGGATGGCTTTATAATCACAATCTTCATTTCAAAAAGAGGCAACTGTCACTTCTGTTTGTCACTTTTAAGGGAGTACTATGGGAGCGTTTTTGTACTTTTCATTAACTTCCCCCACCACATTACTCAGGAAGTTCCACTTCGTGATCACGACTGAAAATACACGATCAAACCTTTTATATGGCTATGAGATCTTCAAATTGAGTTGAGTCATGTAAAAGTTGACTTGCGTCAATCCGTACCAAGCACTACAAATGTATTTTAATGAAGCGACATACCAGGTTTATCAGTTTCAAGCGCAATATTGTTTTGTAAGATTGCATGTTGGTATCTGGGTTGCAATGAAGCTCCAGCATATGGGAAGTGTTTTCTAGTTTTCCCCACAAAAAAAAAGTGATACAATATTAATCTTGCTCAGTTGACTCAAATGTTGACGTAGCAGTTGCTTCGAAAGTTCATTTGGGTGCGAACCTTCTGACAGGGCTGGAATTTGGACAAATGCAGGAACTTTAATCATATGATTTTGGCAGTGTCTGCGAGAGGAAACATTTTCCAAGTACATGTTACAGTTTTCTTGTTCATCAAAAAGGTAATTCTCTTTTGGGATCTATTGATGTGAGTGCCTATTTAAACACAAGAGCTATTGGGGCAAGTGAATGCAACGAGAGTGCGTAATTAAGTTTGACTTCACTTGCGCTCAATAAGTCGATTGTTGACATAATATTACAATTATAGCTAAATTCGACTACGTGTTCCCCATAGCTGGTTGACGATTTTACAGTTAGATGCCTAACTGGTTGATAGGCTTTAACCAATGATCTACAAAGATTACGACAAGTGCAAGTCTCTCAGCCTGCTGTTTGTGAGTGTTGTCGATTGTAAAGTTTAGTTGGTGAACGAGTGCATTTAATTACAATAGAATGCGAACTTATGCATGAAAACTATATTTAGGTCTGAAATATCTAGCGGCTTTTCTTCTGCAGCATTTTTTGTTAAATTATAAACTATAAATGAGCTTATTTAGCATTTAGTAGATGTTGTTTACAGGAGTCTATTTGCAAAAGAAAAAAATGCGGTAAAACTCGAGTTTATGGTCCAAAGCCAGGAAATTTTGTCAATAGAGGACGAATATGTGGTAACAGTGATCGAAAATTGAAGAACATACAAAAATATACAAAAAAAGACAACACACGGAATAAAAATAAAAAAAAAACATCCCCTAGAAACAACCACAAAAACACAAACATATCAGACAGACATCTAGCGGGCTATGGGGAACACGTAGTCGCGTTTAACCAGAAATGTGATATAAGGTTTAGGCAAGTTTCTTTAAAAATCAAAAGAAAAAGACGCAGAAAAAAATCTATTCACTTCTATGGGCCTTTCCGAATTGACGTCAGACCAAGTCGAGCTTGTTCAAATTCAGTTATCTACGTCTTGGCACATTGCTCTCCTGTATAACAGTTGGGGAAGTCACGTTATTGTTTTACTTTTCGTTGGCTTGATTGTGTTTTGAGGTAATGTTACGAAGCAAATCCATAGATTTCGGACACCTCATCTTTGTCTGCTTCAAACTGTTGGAATAGATCAGCTACTCTGCTGACGTCACAATCTGTCATAACAAGCTGAAGATGAGGACGAAGATGTGACATTCGGAAATCTAAACTTTTTTCTTTTAATCTAAAACTATTATAAACATCAATAGAAAATTGTTATCGTTAAATATTTTACATATTCGCACGCAAATGCATTCTATTTATTATTAACTATAGCCAAACATAATCCTTTTCTTTGTTAGACAAAATAAATTCTGTAAGCTACTGTATACACAACATGTGTTTATCAACTTAATATGAAATTCGTTTCAAGAAACATTATTGAAAATTACAATTTATTGAAACATTGCGCATAAATAATATCATTACAAAATCACTAGTACAATATAACACAAACAAATACTCAACAGGCTCTTTGATTTATGCAAGTGATTTTCTCGTGTTGTCTATATGTCTGTCGTCCGATGTTCCCAACTTGACATCTCCAGGCTGAGCTGGTCCCATGAAATTAGATTAGATTAGAATTTAAAGATTTTATATTTATACTTTTAATCGTAACTAATTTTGCCTACTACTTTATATATAAATTAAGTACTCTCCCACTTTTTAGATTTCAAGAAACTATAAAGAAAAGTGAATCAAGTCATATCGGCAGATATGTCGACTCTTATGTTTTGGAACAAACAAAATTTGGGAGCAAATTATAATGATGCGAAAAACGAAAAAAAGAGCTGGCTACATGGCTCAGATGCGCTCGTAAATGGACATGTCGTGTATCTAGTCAAAGTAAGTACTATTAATTTCTAAGGCAGCGTTAAAAAAGTGAGTAAAGTACAAACTCGAATTTATTTTCTTATGTTATCTATTTGTTTTAAATTTCACTAAAGCACAGCCCATTAAACTGTTAATGTAGTACTACCACATTATTATCGCAAGTGAGATCAGATGTTTTAAATAATTAAAAGTAACTTATAGCAGTTACTTTCGGATGTATAATTGTTATGGCCTCTGAGACCAAGGAGGAAAATTTCTGTCATTACAGTAAAATTTCTTGATTTGAATTATGCTTGATGCTATTTCAATGTTCTTCTTTAAATTCGCAGATATTATTATATCTATGTATATATTTTCCAATCTTTTGAGATTATTATATTTATAAGATTATTATATCGCAAGACAGGGGCACTAAGAGTATAGGACTGTGTAACATTTCAACCTCGCTTTTATTAGTAGATTGTGTGTCGGTAAGGCAACTCTCCCCTTGCTATGTGCGCAGCATTTCCTCTAAGTATTTCAAGACTGCGCGCCACCTTGTTACCCATCAACCTGCACAGCGAGCCGACGGCTCTCATGCAGCCCTGGATCTAGGGGTGGACAAGTCGGAACCCGTGCCCCGGGCGGCAAATGCAAGGTTGGCAGATGAATACATTTCTCAGCATTATCGCAACTTTGCGATGACAGACGCGCAATATAGTAAAATAATATATAAATAAAAGTAAAAATTGTTTATTTCGGACAGCTAAAGGATCCACAGTGTGCTAGTAAGACTTATAATAGGTTACTACCAATAAAAACACAAAACTTTTTAAATATAAACATAAAAGACGCAGATAAGTCCACTTCCCTGCACCGAGGGCGATTAAGGAAAGCGATCTTTTGCCATATCCGACTCACAAGTTCCCCATGTACAAGTTCTGGCAATATCCCTGGAAAAACGTTACTTTAACTCGTACAACAGGAAAATCAGCGAGCCAACATATTACCTCTGACTGTCAAAGCTTTCAATATCAGCATCGTCTTAAAGGTCGTTGGCAATTATATGCCCTATTGTAATTTAAGCACATAAATTATTCCCCTTGGGGCAAATAGGCATAGCTAGGACAAAAATTCGCCCGGTGCCCACGAGACAGGCGGTTCAATGGCAGTGTGCAAGTAGAACGCACTCACATTGGAGGCCGGTTAGCGTCCTCGCGAAAGAGATGCAGCTATATTTAGACATCCTGCGTATTGTTGTGGATGCTATATTATTGTATCTATCAAAAAACGGTCTTTCTTTTCGTGGGTCCCACGAAAACCCTAGCGACCTCATCACACAATGTCCAGAGCCTGGTCTAGGGAGTTTCTTGAATTTAATTTTCCTGCTCTCCCAACATAATTCAACTCTCAAGTTTCAATTAGAACACTTAAAAAAGGGACAAGTATCATTTTTATTAAAGACAACACAGAATAAAATTATTAATAATGTTCGACGGCACTTCAGATATCTCGCATGTAGAACAAATGAGCCAGGTCATTCGCTATGTAAGAAAAAATTGGCGATGTTGTGTGAAATTAAAAAAAATTTCATTGATTTCATAGAAGCTGCTGGAAAGACCGGAGAGTACAATTGTCAACAGATTACGGAAAAATTCAGAGTTGATCGTTATGATATTAGACAATGACGTGGCCAATTTTTTATATTTTCATTTTTATAGTTAATTTATATTTTATTTTTTAATTAAATATTCGATTCAAGTCAATTTTTTACTTCCTTAATTTTTTTTAACTTGAAGTCTAAATCTTTCTAGTTCTTCGGAAACATTCAGGTTGATCAGCCGAAAGGAATAGAAGTCGTTAAAGATGCGATTCGAAGACTTCAATTTGCACAGCAACTCAAAAAAGCGGAAACTGGAAACAATACTCAGATTAAAAAGGTGGAAATAACAATAAGTGTCGATGGACTGACGATTCAGGAACCGCGGACACAAAAACATCTGTATCAATTTCCATTGCATAATATATCATACTGTGCAGACGAAGAAGGCGTGAAGAAATTTTTCAGTTTCATTGCTAAAACTACAGGAAATACAGGTCTTCCAGGAGAAACTGAAGAAAAACATGAGTGTTTCGTATTCATATCAAGCAAGTTGGCATCCGACATAACGCTTACTATTGGACAGGCATTTGACTTAGCCTACAGGTACTAGTTTCTTGTTCTTATTTATAGACGTGCTTATTTTTATCATCTTAATTTTTCTTTTGGAATAAGTCTCTCTCTCTCTTTTACTCTCCATTATTGTGTTTTCGTTTCGTAAAAATATATTGTTTTAACTCAAATAAATAATTTTAGAAGATATATGAATGACAGTTTGAAGATGTTGGAACTAAGTAAAGCACAAGCTCAGATAACAAATCTAGAAAGTGTTATTTCTACTTACAAGCTACGCCTTAAAGAATTGACTAAGCTAGTGCCGCAATCGGACTTAAATAAAACTCTAGCCCGGTTGAATATTCGCGATATATGTGAAATTAGACAGGAGCATGATTCGAATGAAGTAACATATCCATACGACGAGCATAACTATCAAGGTGAGTTCAATGTAGCAATATTTAAAGTGACGATTTTTTCTTTCTAGGCAACATGAAAAATCAATCAAATCTAATTGAACCACAATTCGAAGGTATAACATCCATTGCATCAATACAAAATATTCAAAGCCAAATTAATCAAACGCTAGGCACGCTTAAAGTCAATACAGCAATAACAGAGCAATCGCAGCAAAAATCTGATTCCGATAGTGATTTTGATCCGCGAGCCGATGAATGGGATAACAAAACTAAGAAAAGCCTAATTGAATTCGAGGCACAAAAAACTTATGGGGAGCAACTTTTTACAATTGATTCGGTTAGTAAAAAAACAACGATTGATTCTCAACCCGCGCTTCCTTTATGTAAGTTGTTAATAATATAGTGTTGTATTTGAAAAACTTAAATCAGCACTCTGTTTGCAGTAGCGCCACCCCCAAAACAAATAACGCCCAGAAGAGGATTTCTTGCGGTTAATTCAACGAAATGTGAAGACCTGTTTGGATCGGATCCTTTTAGTCCATCTGCTACCACGAAATCAAATGTAAGTTTGCTATCATATTACAACATGCTAAATAAATACAAAAAGAAACTGAAAAAGCTCAAGAAAAATGAAGATATAGTGAATTTACTCAAACTGTACGCACACTATTTTGATCTATCATAATTTCCGTTTTTCTGGCAAAGACATGATCCCATCAGGAAAAAACTTTTTGGGTTTATCGGTGAAAAACTTAAACTAGTGGTTGCTGATATCTATCACTTTCAAAGTGTACCTCTTACCCGCTGGACATATTCATACTTGCACGGCACACGATCTATTGCTGTCGAACTTTTAATTTTGTTCCCGAAAAAAATATATTCCTTCATAATAAAGAGTTAGATCATTACATTTTATGAACAAAAAACTATTTCCTCTAGTTTGGAAAGTTCAGGACTTTAAAATGAGCTCATATGACGGTGCGAATTGTTTCTACATCTGCTGAATCCAATAAATAATATGCGCGTCTTCTCCAGTTTAATATCCCTGCAAACCAAATGGCCGACAATGCATGCCTTCTTAAGTGCAAACTCACACTATGCCAGTTATGACAACATGAGTTAGTGATACTTCCTTTTTCATGTAGAATCGCGATCAATGTCTGCGTGTCCACTTACTACTTCGGAAGATTCATAAAGAACCATTTCGGTTGTTCGTACTATCTTTGCAAGATCCTAAACTGGACAAATGCTTGAGTTTTATCGAAGCAAGGTTTCAGTTCTTAGACGGTTTCGGAGAAGAAAAATCCTAGAGACACGAGAGAAAACATTCCACTCTCTTGTCGACTGAAGAAGGGGTAATTAATGCGTCTTCTGTAAACAGCAGTGTATCAATCTACGGTAGTGTTTTAAGTTTATACAGCTCTCGATAAAGGAGAGACATGAAACAATTAAGAAATTACAGCGGTGTCTAAACTGCTTCATAAACCGCTTGACATCATGCATTGCTGCATTATGATACTGCCCAAGTGACACAAAGATCAGCAGACAATAAAGAAGTAAGTTATTCAGCACTTCATTTATTTAAAGCTGAGTTGTTATGTTTTTCTGGGAACGGCTGCAATTAACGTTAAAGACATAAACGGGCAACATCGACTATGCCGGGCTATATTGGATTCTGGATCGCAACTCAACATTATATCCCAACGGCTGTTCCATAGGCTTAGACACACGAATGATGGGCAGCCAGTTGACATAAGTGGCATCTCGCATCAGCAACTAAACACTATGTTAGAAGCCATCATTCTACCTGAGATTACTTCCGACCAACCGAGGCGCACGTTTGATACAAACAGATGGCCAATACCCGAAAACATACAGATAGCCGATCCTGAATTTAGGTGTCGACGTCTACACAGATTTTGATGATTCCGGGACAGATTAAACTGAATCCAGAACTACCTACTTTACAAAGCTCGGTGTTTGGATGGATCGTTTTAGGAAGAGTTAGATGCGATCATGAGACAGTGTCGCTGTCCTGCCATAAAGAAGTTGGAAGAGGAGCTTCAAGCCGGAATCAGACCGATGACGAAGGAAGAAAGACAACGTGTAAACTTTTTCCTTAACACTGTGCAACGAAACTCAAGAGAACGGTTCATCGGAAAAATACCTTTCCGGAATTCTAACTGCGATTTGGGACAACCAAGAAACATCGCGATACCAAAATTTCTTAACCAAGAAAGAAGACTGTAAAGAAAACCAAAATTAACAGTACAATATCTTGCATTCATGAACGAATTATTAAAACTTGACCACATGGAGAAGGTTGAACTGCATCAGATCCCAGAAAAGCACTATTTTTTACCACATAATTATGTTCTGAATCCGGAAAGTAGTACTGCTGCTTTGCGTGCTGATTTCAATGGATCCTGCAAAACAAGCAACCAGGTCTCTCTTAATGACACTCTGCTAGTCGAGCCAAATATGCAGGAAGAACTGTTTTCTATCTTGCTACGCTTCAGACTCCAGCGATATGTATTCACGGCAGACATTACGAAGATGTGCCGCTAAATACTGGTCGATGAGAAAGATCAATATTTCCAACTCATTGCGTGGAAGAGAAGTCCCATTAACAAGTTAGAATACTACTGCCTGAAAACCGTGTGCTCCATATCTTGCAATCAATGTGCTCGAAACTTCAGCATAAATACATAACGAAAAGCATCCTCGTGTAATCAAAATAACCCAGCGTATTTCTGTGTAGAAAAATCCATCAGAATACGAGGTGAACTGACGGCTTTGCTCCTGGATGGAAGATTTCCCCTTCGTAAATGGTGCCAACCAGCTATTAAACTCCACCCCAATGGAAGAATTACAAACAATGACATTTTCAAAAGAGTATGACCCTCACATCAAATCTCTCGGTATGAATTCAGGTACATACAATTTTCATGTCGTTTTACCAGAGATAAATGAAGTAACAAAACGCTCAATTTTATGGGACATAACCCACATCTACGACTCCTTTGGCCTGATCAATCCTGTGGCCACAAAAAGAAAGATACTTCTTCAGCAGACTTAGCAAGCGATTTTGGCTGACTGTGATGCAGCTGTGGAAGACGACATTCGGGATGAGTGGTTAAGATTTCGCGAGGATTTAAAAAAAAACTTCATTCGTTTGTGGGACCTCAGCATGCACTGTCAAACCCGGGCTCTGTGGAACTACAGCTTCACGCCTTTTCTGATGCCATTCAAAATGCATATTCCACTGCAATTTATATTCGCTGTACAACACAAAGGCCACGACGAAATTACTTTGCGCACGTTCACGAATAGCTTCACTAAAGAAAATCACATTACCCAGATTAGAGCTCTGTGGCGCTCACTTAATAGTAAAATTAGTTAAAAAAGTGCAATACTCGTTGTGCGCTCCTATAAGCAAGGTAGTGCTTTGGACAGATTCCACGATCGCTCTTTCATGGATTAAGGCAAATTCAACATCATTCAAGACATTCGTAGCGAACCGGGTAGCCTATATTCAGGAACGAACGGAACCAAATCAATGGCGATACGTCCCAATAAAGGAAAATCCTGCCGGCATATCACGCGGAACTGCACCACGTAAATTGCATAAATGTGGCTTATGGTTACACGGGCCACTATTTCTTGAAGAGCCTGAAAATGAATTGCCAGTACCCGATTAAATTTATGGAACATGTTCACGGCCATTTTTAATTAATATAAACCGCAAGAACTTCTTTAAACGTCTACAACGCACCATTGTATATATACATTGCTTCATTCAGAATACAAAAAATGCAACATTAGAGCGAAGACAGGGTATTTTTCACCCATGTAAGGTACAAAACCCGTTGCACAGTATCATCCGATTTGTACAAGCTGATGTCTTTGCTGACGAAAAAAGACAGCTCAAAAAAGGTCAAATGCTTCCCTCAAGTATACCACTGAGCAGCCTGAAACCATTTATAGATCAAGAAGGGCCCGTTCGGGTGGGTTGAAGACTCGAAAATGCTAATGTTAAATATGATGCGAAACATCAACTATTGCTTCGATACAGTAACAACATTGCTACCCTTTTGATAACGATGATCCATGAAGATCATTTATACGTATAACCCCAAGTGCGACAACAATTTTGGCCACTAAAAGGAAGGGAACTAAATCAAACTATCGTTCACAGATGATCTACCTGCATAAAATCCAAACCAAAATTGATTGTATAATTAATGGGAATCTTGCCAAAGGATAGGATACGACCTACTCGTCCATTTACCACCGGTAGCGTGAACTTCTTCGGACCAGTGTACATCCACTACAAAAGTCGATGAAAAGCTCCAAAAAATGGCTTACTTATCAGTTTTTGTATGCTTCTGGACAAAAGCCGTTCACCTTGAGCTTGTATCAGACCTTACCAAGGAGTCGTTTATTGGAGCCCTTAAACGATTTATCGCAAGAAGAAGAAAATCATGTTGAATATGTTGTGATAACGCTACTAATTTCAGTCGAGCGAAAAATGAACTAAAAGAGATACAACGGTTGTTTGCCAATCACTAAGTGCAAAATAACATGGAATGCTCTTTCATACCTCGTCGGACGCCTGACTTCGGTAGATTATAGGAGGCCGGCGTAAAATCAGCTAGTTAGATTAAAGCCATTTCCAACTCAAGACCACTTACCCCATTCTACGATGACCCAAACGATTTACAAGCACGGACACCAGGCCATTTCCTTATCGGTCCGCCGTTAACTACAAGACACAAGAGGAGAATATGTCGGTTTTAAAAAGAAAAGGATTATTCCCAACACCTGCAATTCACTAGAAAATGGAAAAGTGCGACACCACAACTTTCTCCTGGAACACTGGTTTTAATCAAGGAAGAAAACATTATTCCCCAAAAGTGGCCATTAAAAAGAGTACCTAAAGGAATACAAGGGCTTTGATGGTCACACTCGAGTTGTAGACATAAGAACAGAAAAGGGAATCGTCAAAAGAGCCGTCCCCAATAATTGCTCGTCCTCTGGTGGTAGGAGTTGCAAAAACTTGAAGAATAACTAACAAAAACGTACCAAAAATGAACGAAATGACAACACACTGAAGATCGAAAACCAACGAAACAAAAAACACCCTGAAAAACAAACACACAACATCAAAAACACAATCGGTAAAATTGTCTAACGGCTATGGGGGCCACGTAGTTGAGTTTAGCCCGAAATTTTCTGGGACAGTCCTTATATATGCAAAAAAATATGAAATTTAGGTAAACTGATTCTAATTATATAAAATATACGAAACACCATTAAACTTTTGGATATCTAATAACTGACTTAATTTAATAATTAGTATAATAATAAGGTGTGAGGTTACACAGCCTTTTCTCTAAAGATAGAAAACTTTTTGGGTATTAACGTTAGATAATTATCAATGCTACTTGATACATATTATTTTATGTAGATGCTTACATTTATTTCCTATTTTTGCAGCAAAACTTCAAACACACAAATCAGGAGACAGGAGTTAACGATGATATTTCGATAGAGAGTCTAGACCCACTTCAGCACTAATGCAATTATGTATAAGAAGATACCGCGTTTGTTACTAAGCTTGGAAATATGTATTGACAATTATTATAACTGCAATTTTATATGTGCAATAAAATATTAAATAAATCTTGGTTTTTTTTTCAATTTTTTTTCTAGCCAAAAGTCAAAGCGAGCGATTTCAACCAGCGTAATTCTCTCCACTGCAAAATAATAAGACAGCTCTCAATTTGTCTTAGTTTTCAGAAACTGTAAAGAACGGAAAAACCTAAGTACCTGTATTGTTGAACTATTGAAAGGTAATTGAAAAAAGGATTATTCAAATACTCCGCAATGAGCTTTTTAATTATCCTTAGTAATTGGCTGTTGTAGAAAGTTTTAGAATCTTCATCGCGCGAGACTGGATCGTGAAATATAGAAAATAGCGAGGATTCATAAAATAAAAAATAGTTGAAGAATAATCAACATAAAAGTATAAACAAATCAGTAAAATAAATTCACAAGTAGTACCTCCACTCCAAGGGAGTGATGCTGTAGGATCATTTCGAGGGCTGTAACAATGTTGGTGCGGCTGTCGGAATGCCTTCTGTATTGCGCAAATAGCTGTGCCGACTACAAACGGCTTTTTACTATATCATTAACCGTTTTGCGATTACAGCAACGTAGTGTTATTGAGTATGTGAAATTCTTTCGCTTCATACCAAATGTACTTCTGGTCGAAAAAAGGTACATTAAGCCCGCCATCTTAGTACGTTAATTGCTTTTGCAATCGGCCTTCTATATGACGGCTAGGGTGCAATTCATTCTTTCGAGCTAAAAAGTAAAATTGAATTTGGCAAACAAATGTTTTTTCAATAACTAAATCGATCGAAAATTGACATTCTTTGCGTATTCTCCGTCAGAAATGGGCAGTGTCTCCGCTTTTCTCCATTGTCAAAATTTTTCCTCGAAAGAATTACCAGATAATGGAGACTTGTCAAAGTTTAGCATCACGATTAACTTCGTACCGGCCTTAAGCCGCTGCGGGTTTACATCCCGGTTTGATCAATTTCAATCAACTTTCAAATCACATTGTATACGTAACTACAGAGAGGCATATCCTGTAGTATAATTGGCAGAAACGACCATAGAGATAAGAGGTCTGTTTCCGTACTTGAATCTATTATAATATATTATAATAGATTCGCAGCAAGTCGTTTCCGTACTTTTGCTGTAAATAAAATCTTGTTGACGTCATCGCTTCCCCTCTTTCAGAAAGTTGTAGAAAATTACAGCCGAACTGAGCTGAGGCATTTTGCTGCAGCTTGTCAAATCGACTACGATGGGCTTGGCGCGAGGCTTTGAAATGTATATATATTCAAATGAGCGCGCGAAGAAAAATCTTTTCTGTGCAATATTCCAATGAACACGGAATATATTTCTCGCACAACGTTTTTATTGCTATTACAAAATATCCAATGGTGGATATTTAGTGCATGGTGTGCACTTATTTGTATATGATCGACTTCGGTGGAGGCTAGGTTTTAATAAGGACAAAACTGATTTGTACTTTGAACTCGTTAGTCATTGCAACTGAAAATGAAATGTATTGTTGGCGGGAATATGCTGTTCTTTTATTTTGCAGGCATAATAATATAGATGAATTATAAATTTTGTTTCGCAGGCGGATCAATATTGATATGGGCTCCATTAATAGAGCCTGTTATATCTATTAATGGAACTCATAATTGCGCACGAGCAAAATATGATAATATTGTAGATGGAAAAGGATATGTTCACAAGGTGTTTCCAATGCATATGATGGCTTCATCTGGTGTGTGGGCTGTGATCATGACACCAATGTTTCTCACAATTGTTTTTTTTATTTTGCATACTACAAAATACATACTACAAAGATAAGGCTGATTTAAGGTCCGCAAGAACGTTTTTCGAAATTCAAATCAACGCAGCTGTCACTTTTAGTGTCTTCTTCTTACTTGCAGCAAGTTGCAGCAGCGCGTTTCTGTACTTTTCCAAATGTTCCCCCACCACAAAAATAATCAAGCTGTAAAATTCTGTTACTGCTGCATTTTGCTGAAAGTACGGAAACAGACCTAAGATAGTAGAGGCCCATGTGATACGACTGGTTTGCATCTACCCCTGCGACTTTCGCCAAACGTCTCATCCATCAACTTGACAAGAAATTTGGCAAGTCGTGATAATATAAAATTTTGGATGAGATAAACGTGCAAGAGGGAAACAAAACATCGGCAATAGGGAGACAAAACATCGTATTCCCTTACTTCATGGTTTCATCCCCTGCAATACATTTTAAATGTGAAGGGCCACTCCATTGTCTACTACCTCCATTGAAACGACTTATCCATTGGAACGAAGATAGCTGTCATAAATTCGAGAAATTCACTTAATTCGTCGCGCTGTCAGTTTGCAAGTACGTGGTGTCGAATAAGTGATGTGATTCTGTAGAAGCGAAGATCTCAGAAGTTCTGCACCGTTGATTATTGGATAAACTGTAAGCCTAAACGTCCCAAAAATCTATGACCTTGCGTTCTTTTTGTTATTTTTTCTCGCCTCCTTCCACTCCATATCTCAATCAGTATGCACGGTCCGTGTGCATCATCGTATCATCAAACACATCGTCCTAGTACTTCCCGGACATAGATATGAGAAAAATAGATGCGAAATGGCTGGAGGAGAAATAAAGCATTTTTCAACCTCTGTTCTGGCATAATTGTGAAAGCTAGAGGTTGAAGTGTTTTTGTATGACGAGGACGGCGTTAAGTATTAGGTCTGTTCCCGTACTTGAATCTATTATAATATATTAAAATAGATTCGCAGCAAGTCGTTTTCGTACTTTTGCTGCAAGCCAAATTTTGCAGCAAAAAGAAGCCAGCTGCCAAATTCTGTTACTGCTGCAGTTTGCTGAAGTACGGGAACAGACCTATGGTTCTGTTATGGGTAAGGTTGGGTAAGGCAAGCAAAAAAACGCGCCTATTATTGATATGTAGTTGATGTCAATCGCGAATTAATGTATTACAAACTGTATTTAATGCGATCGGATGTGCCTCCTAGATAGAAATGAATTGCGTGTTGTTGATAGAGAGGAAAATGTTTTTTCTGTAAATATTCATTTTTGAGCAGCCGCAAATAATGCCAGCGAAATATTTTTTCTGAATTATCATTAAGGGGAAGTTTCCATATGTGATCATGCAACCAAAAAGGCTGTTTTTTAAAAGGCTTCTTAAAACCCGGTTGAATTGCATGGTGTATAATCCTCTTAAAAGTTAAAGGGGAGTTTACACATGAATCCATGCGTCCAGCCCGGTTTTTTAGAAGGCGGAAGCAAAGTGCAAGTACAAATCAAGATACCTGCCCTCTTTCGTTTCCGTCTTCTAAAAAAACCGGTCTGGACGCATGGATTCATGTGTAAAATAGCCCCACGTTGTATGCCAAATGTCAAACCTTTGATGTGGGTGCCCATTTCAGTGATATTTTAAGCAATTAATAAATTTCCAAAAAATTAATAAATTTAAGCAATTAATAAATTTTCCATGCCTGCGAAATTTTGAATGTGTTTCAAACGCGCATATGATAGCGTTGTAGAAATTGGCAATCCTATTTTTACGCTAGGAGTTTTGGAACATTTGCTCCAAAGAATCAATCGCTGCAATCGTGTGGACATACGAAAGAAATCAAATTCCATAATTACACTTGGAATAAATTTCACCACGATATTTCAAGGATTCTGTTCTGTGTTTGATTTAAATACAAAATTATTGTTCTTATTCAAAAATCTTACATTAACTTTGAATTCACAATAAAAAATGGCCCAAATTGTACAGGCTGCAAATATGCAATAAAGAACCTGAATAATATATTCAATAATTTCATATATGATTCTCATTTTTAGGCCAATATTCGATTTTCCTTTCGCACTTACAATTATTTTCATTGTTTTAGGTTTCAGTTATGTCATCTTGTAAGGCAGTAAACGAGTTTAAACCAAATTATTCCTGTAGAAGATGCAAGATGGTAATTTTTTGACATATAATTTCTGACAATTTATTTTATGCAATATAGAAATTTTCAACAAAACGGGAATCTCTTCTTCATAATAAAACAACTCATGAATCTGACCCGGAGCAAAACAAGTTTCTCTGCAAAATATGTAATAAAAGTTTTGCTAATCATGGAAATATGTACCGGCACATGAAAGGGCACGGAGATATAAGACCACATGTGTGTCGCATATGTGGAAAGGCATTTGCGCAATCAGCAAACTTAAATCGACATTATTCGGTCCACAATGGAGAGAGACCATTTACCTGTATAGTATGCAATAAATCCTTCACTCAACAAGGAAACCTCAAGCGTCATGAACTAATTCATACGGGCGAAAAACCTTTTCGATGTAGACGGTGTGGAAGAATGTTTTCACAACGAATAAATTTAAAAAAACATGTAATGCTTCATCAAGGCTATCGTCCTTTTGTGTGTGGAATATGCAGTAAAGCGTTTCTTCAAGTTCAAAATTATAAGAAACATTTGCAAAAGCATGGACAGGAAGGAAAAACGAATGAAGAAAATGGGCTGTAAGTACGATACACACTTAAGGAAAAATTGAAAATTTGTTTCTCCTCATTGTCTTGCAGGTTATATGAATGTGCCATTTGTGGTGTGGTCTTCAGCAATTTTGCAAGCTTTCAAGGGCATGAGATATTTTGTGAAGTTGCCAGTGAAGAGCAAGTCGAAACGACTTTTGACTCCAATGAGCAGGAAAGTCAACATAATTTAAGTCACCAACAGATCTTGTGCCAAAAAATAATATAATTAAACTCCTTTTATCAAATTTATCTAGTTATTAATTGGAAATTATTTTTTTCCATGATATGAATACTCATTACACACTGCTTGTCCATTAGTTTAAACCATATTCCTGTATCATTGATATGCAGGGAGAAAAATAAATCGCTGAAGCAAAATATCGACTTTCGACCAAAATACTGAGAGTAGTAAATCCGTATATTAATGTATACTGTCTCTAATTACATTCGCTTTGCCATTGATTTTATCAATGTAAAGTCTAGTCCGAGTTACTAGTTCTAGGGAAAATTAATGCCAGTGAGTTAATATTCTGTAATCATTTTTGTTGTATTGATTGCGTCACTTAATAATTACAAATCGGAAAAGATATAATTCGTAATGTCAAGCACGACTTTTCACGAACAGGTTATCGGGCCTGGGCCTGTTGCGGTAAAGAACTCGAGGCGTCCCAGTTTTTCACCGGCACCGGCGTCAAATATTCAAAAACATACAATCGGTAAAATTGTCCAACGGCTATGGGGGGCACGTAGTCGAGTTTTGTCCTAGTCAATTTTTTTTATTTAAATTAACGTCTGTGGGGACCACATGGACAGTGTCGCGGCATTACCCACACTGCATAGCCATCGTCAGCAGAACTTAGAACCAGACTTCATCTTCATCAGCCGACCGAGCAGGTCGTGCCGTGAACGCGTTCATGATTTCTGTTCTGTCTTTTAGTTTCCTTAGTAATAAATTGTTTCTTTAGTTAACTACTAGTTCCGTGTTTACATTATTCAGTAATCAGTAGCCCACACGCTACACGTCGTTTTTGATCCGCAAAAGGAAATTGATAGCTCATACAGCAACCAGTTGAACTGCATTATCTATATGAATAGCAAATTTCATTTCAGATGCTATGCACGGCAGCACTTCTGCGTGTTTACAATGCGCAGATGTCAAAATACAAAGTTTAATGGCGAAATCGCAAAGTTGAAACTCGGTAAAATACGACTACGATTCCTCGCGGGCCGCTTGAATCCTGTAAATTGAGTGTGAATAAACCGGAAAACGGATTCGGAGACATTTGTTTGGTTCCAGAAATCGGGTTCCGATTGTGTAACGTGTATAATCCGTGAGAGTGTATATAAATTGGCTCTTATCTCGTTTTTCGGTGATTGGCGCCCCAATAGATTATCCGGGGCTGTGAAGTGTGTGACTGTAAATTGTGACTAATATGGCTTGGGGATTTGTTACTTGCGGTCCAAATGAGGCGCTCGTGGTATCAGGTAAATTATTGAATTGTTGCTTTCGATTCCATGGGAACACATACTATTCATATATACCGTGCGTTCATCGGCTCCCAACCACTTTTACCCAAAGAAATAATTAATAAAGCAATGCGAGTGCACTAAGAACAAGCGTGTCCATATGTAAGATGTGTGTAGTATGATGTCATCATCGCTAAGAAGCTACAAAAAGCATGTCCGTTCTGACCTTTCATAAACGCTGAAGTACGTACTCAAATTGCAAGAGTCTATTATGACTATTCCATCGGGAATTGCTGGCTAAATACCAGTGAACTGGAAGTTATGCTCTTATGAATCATCAATCTACGCTAACGATGAAAATTGTAAAATTAATCATGGGCATAGGATCAATATTACAGAACAGTGTGTACATATTCATGACGCGTTTATTCTGTCCTCAATACGCAAAGATGTGGAATGATTGCGGAAGGACTGCGGAAGGATTGAGGGATGGTAACTTGACAACATACAAGATGACGATACCGAAGAAGAGAAACTAATGCGGTTATTGGAATAGGAGGTCATTTCTTGATTGTTCGATGCATATAATGTACTTTTATTCCTGGTTATCGATTGGAAGCTTCAGTTATGATAATAATATATACTAAATATTGAATGCAATTAATTCACTGAATATAGTCGGTGAGGGGTTACAACAATTTCATGTTGTAACCCCATATGCATAGAAATATGTACACCGAGTTTGAAGCACCCTCAAACTCTGAATATTTTTAGTCTTGCTTGCTGACATGCACAGTCCTGTGGAGTGTGATTCAATGCGTATAAATTAGGTCCCCTCTTCAATTAGAAAGAGGTAAAGCCCTTGAAGTGTACATCAATTGAGCCTAATAAAATCATTTGATGTCGATTGCTACGGCGTTCCGTTTGAACTCATATAGACTAGTGGCATCAAAGATATATACTGATATCAATTTAATTTTATCAAATGTTTTTATGATGATTGAAAGTAAATCTATTGATGTAGCTAGTTAATAAATCTGCTACTAAAAAAACGTAAGAAATTAATAATTTAATGAAATATTTAACTATACATATAAGAGTCAAATTAAACATAAACAAGAAGCTATAGGACAGTAGAATCGCAATGCTTGTAGTGCTACCGCTCCATCGGATATAATATGTTTTATTCTGATATGACAATGGTGGTCTTAAAAATCACTATATTCAACCACTATAGGTACTCCAAATATTCTTTAAATTCATAAGCGATATAAAAATGTATCGCTTGTTCAACTGGGTAGTGTTTTGAATGTGTAATGTTTCTCCATTGGTTTGTGGTAATCTTGTGAAATAAGTAATATACGGGTTTCTTCACTGATATGCGAATTCTATTTTCTTTATCAGTTATTACACTCAAACTTATCGAGGTTCTTCCCCAACTAAATCCGTCTCGCTTTCCCTCTCTAACATGTCATCCCATCGTTCACGTACAGTTCAACCAAAACGTTCTGTAGTGGTTCGCTAACTTTGCACATTTGCTTGGATTCGAAAAAATTCTCTGACAGTGATAATTGAATACTAATTTTCGGCTTTAAAGTTCAGAAATGAAAAATCTCTGAGCTAAATAAATTACTTCCAAATAACTGGTTATTTGGTCTTTCAGAAATATTGATAAAGGCACGTGTAAAGTACTAGCATTTCACATTAGGAACCTAATCCGAGCAGTTAAATTTTCAACTGGAAGGGCGTTTAGTCTCTCTATAACTGACGTCCGCACCTAACGGCGGCTGAACAAAAAGTGTCACATTTATTTTTTTTTAATTTTATTTATTTCACCAAGTAGGGTATAATCTTATTACATATATATAAATACCAAATCGATCAAAACTAAGAAAAACTAGAATTGAAAGCAGTACCAATAAACAAGCTCAAATAAGTACCATATAAATAAATAAGATACATTATCTAAATAACAAATAAATAAATGAATAACAGCTAAATACCATACATATTTACAAAAAAAATATAAAATGCGGGATAAAAATGGCTTGGATAAGGGAGGGTTTGAGTAATAATTTTCAAATCTTTAGGGAATAAACGTTGCTAAAGCCATTAAATATCCTGGAGCAACAGCTCAATAGCTGTGAATACTGTGGATATTCTTTCAGCAAACTGTTGAACCTTGTGGTCCTTACAGTGATATTAATCACCATTTTATTTTTCAAGAATTCAACTACAATAACACGCACAAGGTACATTTTCTAATGATCTTGTGACCAATCAGTTTTTTAATTCTTCAGTTCTTCGTTTAATAAAGCCGAGCTGTTTATTCGCACGGGAAAGGATTTTGTCACAGTGCAAGATGAAATGAAGTTTCCCATCCAATACAACACCGAGATCACCAAGTAGGTGGTCTGTGTAAGCGTGCATTTGTGGGTAAACTTATAATTTGACAATTATCAATATTAAGCGAGATTTTGTTTATATTACACTACAGATCAAGTAATCCAAGCTTGGATTAGAGAAATAATGCATCAGATTTAGATTCAATGATATGGTACAGCTGGAGATCGTCTGCATTAAGTAGGTGCGGTATATCTAGATAGGAATATGTTTAAAAAAAAGTGGGGCCAGATGGCTACCGGTATACCAGAAAAAGCAATTATATTTTTGACGAAACTCCTTTGAAGTTTTACAAACAGAATTCGATTGTGGAGGTAGAAACTGAGCTAGCTTAGTAAAGAAAATCAATGTAAATTTCGTTAGTTTGACAGCCTTTCTCCATTTTACACAGAAATTTATGGCAGCTGAATATTG
Organism: Nemotelus nigrinus; assembly: GCA_947369275.1. Lineage (NCBI taxonomy): Eukaryota > Metazoa > Arthropoda > Insecta > Diptera > Stratiomyidae > Nemotelus > Nemotelus nigrinus. The sequence goes on from OX376372.1 coordinate 219,603,361, forward strand.
ACGATAGATAATCGTTAGTTTTTCGCTTCATATTTACAAAGTCAAAGTATTTTTTCGGATCGCGGATTTTATATTTGCCGGTTTTCTCAACGTGATTGGCATAAGCATAGAAGGCTTTGTCAAGAATTGCTTAGCAACTTCATTATATTCTTCCTGAATAGCGGAAAATTCAATTTTGCAATAACAAATAAGGATTTGCACAAACAAAATATATCGGCAAACTCCCCAGAAATGAAATTGCATAAGCTACTGTCAATACATTAAATTTTCTCAATTAGTATAGTCTAAAATCTCCTGACTAAGCGCTTGTCTCATATTATGAGGTAATTGTTACAATTATATTATACAATATTGGTTACTTGTAAGCAGTGATGGGTAGCTCAAGAACGTGCCAATCAGAAAGAACTACTCATTTGAAAGAGCTATGCGAGCCAGCACGCTTCGTACTATCGAAACCACTCATCGCTTAGTGCTCAGTTATCATTTAGAAAAGCTCTGTAACACACACTACAGTTTAGTTACAAGAGCGATATTGCGGAGCCATTCGAGCAAATAGAGCTTATTCAGAAACTCAATACTTCAGTAGACTACCGTGGGGGTAGTTGAAGCGAAATCGAGACTATTCGCGTCTAGCCGTAGCCGATAATTTATATAAATACCTGAGCAAAAGGCTAAATGTGGTGTTTTCTCATGTAATTTGTCGTTCAAAAGAGGAGCCCTTTGCGTTTTGAAACTTCATTTGAAGACTAAACAGTCTGGAGTTGAATACTTAAGTTCAAGAGGTCAGCAAGAATAGCCAACACCTAGTTCAGGAGGTGCTAAAAATGATATACAATATTGTTCTAAGAAGACACTTCTACAATGGAGTATTTTTTAAAAAATTAATAGCAGTTGCTACAGATAATATACACAATATAGTCGCCGCTGTTCGTTTATGCAATTGAAAACATATTCTATGTTTTGCTCGCACACTCAGTTTTATAGTTTAGAAGCCAATTTTGCAGCTCGAGCAAACTCTTTCAAAACTACGATTATAACTTCTTGAGCAGAAGATCACAAGCAACCGCAAAGTTCATATTATGACTAGGTGGAACTCTACATATCTTATTCTTGTCCGCATTCAAGAGGTTAAAGAGTCACTATTAGCCGCCTTAGGTGTTCTGAACTTAAATCTACCAATTCCCTCCTCGAATTAATGGAATATTATCAAAAGAGTCAGCGATATACTGAGCATCTTCAATGAGGCTACTCTAGAAACAAGCAGTCACCAAACGGTATCAACTTCCAAAATATATATCTTGACATCAACGATGCGAAACTACATTGCAGAGTTCTCTATGAACGTGAATGAAACTACTGATGCACGCTTTTTTCAATGAGATCCAAAAAGAACTTTCGAAAATATTTGTACTGTATGAAGAAAATATGCTTTTTTAGAGAGCGTTTTTTTTTTCGATCCACAGATCAAAAATTCAAATAGTGGTTTGTATGTTTCATTATGGCTTGTTATTATTATTAAACAAATAAAAAGAGCAGTCGAGTTTACCCTTTTTACGAGAATGAAAAAAATTGCTCATAATGGCTCTAAAGAGCGGCTCAGTAAAATAAGTGAGCTTAACTGAGCTGAGCACTTTAAATGGTCATTTTGCCCATCGCTACCTATAAGACAAATTCTTTGGATTGTGTAGAATTTTTGGGCGAACCATTTGTGGAAACGTTTCCATTAAGTGACCATAATGGTTGTCGTCGTAGCCCTCCTGTCAATTTTCAGGGCTTGGTGTCTCGCAGATGACTTCTCCAATTGTCGCAGCTTAGTCATCCGCACCCGAACAGCGATGCGCAGTCTTCAGAACAGAATCAGGCCAGCGTTTCCTGGATTTTCCCACTGGCCTAAACCCTTGGCTTTTCCTTAAAATTCCAACTTAAAGTCTTCAAATAATTTTGTCGAGAGCGTTAGGAGATTAAGATATGAGTTATATTAAAAGCTTCTATAAATTAAAAAAAACAAGAAAATGAAATGATTGACCTAGAAAGGTATTTTGCCAGCCTGCATGTTTCTGAGAATAATAATTTGTCGATCTGCGAACAATTATTGAAGATTTCCTACTTACACCTCCAACAATAGAGCACTTGGAGTATACAGATTTAAAATCTGCTAGGGACTAAGTTCACATCAGTAATAGATACTAAGTATAATTTCCATATTTTGTTTGATGGTCAATTTTCTTAGCTAATGCAAATTGGCTACGTAATTTAATAAGCGGTAACTGAAATTTTAAGGGATCAATTGTGAGTATAATATACAGTCTAATAGTTACTCGTTCGATTTCAACCCGTTACTTTTCAAAGTCGTTACTCTTAGCGGATTTTTCATAGAATAATATATCTCTTAATCTCGCATATTTTTCTCAACTTCTCTTGGAACATCGCTTGATTTCGGGCATCGAGAATAAATCCCCGACATGATTCTTCTAAAAAGATATCTGGGTGTCTTTGATTATCGACGAGTGGCTCCAGCGAGCATGACTGGCACTTATTGCGATTGAATGAGCACTTAGACCCTTCGTTTTCCGACCCATGCAGATTAGTAAATGGGAATATTGAATTGATATTTTAAAATGTGGGTATATCTAAAAGCTTGATGCCTAATGTTCTCGTAGAAGGTAGTCGTATGAAATATTTTTTCGAATAACTTCAAGTTCAACCCTCTCATTCACCATGCTCTTAAATTGTTTGCCCTTTTCTGCCATATTTCATAACTTCGCTCGGGATCTAATCTACTGAGTCCATCCCACCTTCTACGAAACATTCATTCACTGAAGTGTTAAATATCTAACCAACATCGTACTCAACAAAACCAGTCATTATTGACGAATCTTTCAAGCCTGGTTGATATCAACAAGGAGTTCTATGTAAATATTTTAGCAGTCGTGAGTGTACACTTCCTGCAGTGGAAGGTTGCATGGTGTGTTCGCTAGAATACTGTCGCCAGTTTAATATTTCGCATGCTCATACAGTCTAGACGCAACTGTCATGAAAGCTTTATTCGTGTACGTTAACAGTTCTTATTCTATATTAAAATCGCGTGGTATAGTCATCGGCGAGTGCTCTCATCGACATCCTTTCTAAATTTTATTCCACGCTAGAGTGGCGTTTTTATGAACGCCGACCATCTTTCGCAACCCCATGTTTGTATGTAAAATGGTTTGCACACTCATGAGTTATTTCAGGCCAACTGAAAATGAAGTGGATGTACTGTAGATTGAATAGGCTGTTGGTATACGTTTGAATATTCGAGATGACGAAGCATCAAAGGGAGGCTGTTAGATTGAAATATTTGACGTAATCTAGTGATTCTGGTTTTGGAGAATGTTGTTGAAATATACTTTCTTGTTTCAAAGGGTACTACATAAAGTCCCTTGTGGTTTCATTCGTCCCTTCATCGAAGAAAATTTTAGTCAAATATTTAAGCTAGCTTTGTGGTTAATTTATACGTGCATATATGTACTTCGAGTCATACAATAAATGAACTTAATATTGTATTTGACTGGGCTGTATTGTATAAGTAGTAGTAAAAAGAGTAGAAGTGCGTAGGCGAAAGTTTAGGGATTTAGCGAAATATCCTAGCGCGAATTACAACTCTTTTGGGCACAAGTCAAAACTGTAAAATGGGTCGGGTTGCATATTGGATGAAAATTGCGGGAGGGTAAAGGGTTAGAAGACAAAAAACGATCAGGTGCTCCTAGATGACATTCAAGAAAATTGTGATATGTGTTAAAGAAGCAAGTGTAGAAGTATGAGTATTTGCAATGTTGTTAAAAAACAAAGACTATCGACAGAACATAACAAGTGCAACGTAAAAGCATATAAAAAGAAAAATTATCAAAACGATCGGTCAAACAGATTAAAATTGGTATAATATGAGCGAGGAAACTATTTAAAGAACAAGATGACAAATTTTACGATAAATATAATTTATACACATCGCTTGGTTCTCAATGTTGAAATCGTCCCAAAAGAGGAAAGATCCATAAATTTGGCGAAACTCCGGAAGAATTTCCTGCTATGGCAAACGAAGTGTGTCGTTTTTTTTATGGAGGGAACTGCTTTACACTAATGAATGCCTCAAAAAGCAACATTTGGCATTTATGAAGATAAACGAAGACTCGATAATATTATTTTTTAACATGTCCTGATATGTATTTCTCTGAAATCTATACCGTTTCACTGTAAATAGAACTAGTTGTTATGAAATACTGCTAACCCTAGTGATGGGTAAACTGGCTCTTTGTAGTGAGTCAGCTCCGAAAAATTCACTCACTTTAAAGAGCCATTCAAAAGAGCCATTTCAAGCAACTTTTTTCATGCTTGTATAAGTGTAAACTCAACTGCTGTTTTTTTTTGTTCAATAATATTAAACCATTATAACTTAACATTGTTTTAATAATAATGACAACATAACTTAAAAAATATAACATAACATAAATTAAAAAATAAACCTTAAATTGAATTTCAATCGGATTGTTAACAATAATCATATATGAAAATTTTTGTATCTTATAGATTATAGTGTAAAAATAACACATGTGATGTTCGTTTACACGTATAGCACGTATACACTTTTTGAAAGCACTCGTTCGCAGAGGTCTGAAGTGGCCACAATACCCAATCGTTGAGTTCCCGTAAACAGCTTTCTGATACTAAAAATATTAAATTGGGGAAGGGTTACCGTTCTTGTCCGATGTGGAATTTCAAATTTTTACTTTGGCTGTTTAGACAAAGCATAAAATTTATATATGAGTTCCTTTTTCTCTACAATGCAAAAATTTTTCAGGAGGGTCAATAATTTGAAGGTTTTCACTTTCAGTGCTTGCCATTGCTGCAGGGTTGCCAGCACGTTTATGAAAACCTACGTGCGTCTACAACTTTACAGTATCAATATGTTCTCCAAGTTTTATAATGATTTGGTAATATAGTCAAAAAGTATCGCAATTTAAAGTTGTTCAAATATTCTTGATCTTATTTCAGGCAGACAGGGCTAAAAGTTTCCAAAATGCTATTATATTTAAAATAAGTTTGAAATACATTTTGCAATATTATTTTTTTTTTTTAAATTATTGGTTATAGAATTATAAGGATAAGGATTCAAAATATCACCGAAGCTGCCGCTGGCGCCAAAGGATTGGACCAATTTAATATGTACACAAATGTATCCTGAAAATTTCAGCTCAATCAGACGGCGCGTTCCCGAGATATTGTCATATTCCCGTTCTACTCATCTTCAAACATTAGTAAAAATGAAGAGTGAAAACTACCACAATTGATAGAAAATCTTAAATAAACTCACAGTCTCTTTTAATTTTCTACTCATTTTGAGATCTTTTTTTAATTTGCTAATTGCCAAAACATCCAGCATACCCTTCAAAAAACGAAATCCACCGCTTTGTAGCCAACATACGGCAAAAAAGTGCAAATACTCGTAAAACAAAACAAAGTATATACACGTAAACGCACACTCTGTGTTCACAAAATATCGCCATTAATAACCGCACACGAATAGAATGTTTTTTTTCGCACAGTTCTTATCATTCACACAGTACCATCATTCACACAGTACTCATAATTCACATTCTATTCGTACTGCGCACAGTGCTGGCTCCGTGCTTTCATTCATTCTTCATTCAGACGGAGCTGGCTCTTTCCTCTGTGCAGTACGATAGTCGTATACATATGTACATGTTCCGACAATAGAATAGCCTAGATTTCACTTCAACTACACACGGTAGTCTAATGAAGTATGCAATGCAGTGCGTATAAACATAAACTCTATTTTTTCGAGTGGCTCCGCAATATCTCTCTTGCAACTAAAGTGAAGATATGAAGTATGCAGAGCAGTTCTAAATGATGTCTCAAATAGCTCTTTCAAAAGAGTTGCTCTTTTTTCTAAAGAGCTGTTACACATAGCTCTTTTAAAAGAGTTGCTCTTTTTGATTGACTCGCCCCTGAGCGACCCATAACTAGCTAATCCATAATAACCTGTTTTTATTATCCTTAAAGTGGAACGGCATTTTGCGGGCCAGGCTTTATTTAACATTTCCGTGTCAATTGTCCTGGCGATATTTGGGAACATAAATGATTCGACGTATAGTGCCGAAAAAAGTGATGCAAAAACCAACATTTGAAAGTAGTTTTTGCTTACATTCTTCATATCAGTAAAATTAATGGACCTTTTTACGTTCTTCATCTTCAAATTAATGGCCGAATCGGATATATAAACAAAATTGAACTCGATCTTCTTCGGATTTTAAAATTTCTCAAATTTTTTATTTTTTCTCTTTGATATTTTTCTTAACATTTTTTACTTACATACTAGGATGTAGAAAGCAGAATTGAAAACTGTAATGAATGTGATATAAGCAGTTCAACCACAACCCTGTTTCTTAAAATTGCCAGAAAGAGTCGTTAATATATCATATCATGATATCCCGATATTTTTCACGTCTATTGAAACTTTACTTCTTGCAAAAGCTCAGAAAAAATTAAATTAAATTAAATTTATCAAATTGTATATTTATGTCTAAATTTATTATTTGTCCTCTATTAGGTTTTTACTATCATCTTAGTAATGATGCGTTTGGTCTTTCTTTTCAGGATGCTGTTACATGAAGCCTCTACTAGTTCCAGGCGGCCGAGCATTTGTATGGCCGACAATTCAACAGGTTCAAAGGTACTAAAAAATCATATCATTTAAAATAGAATACAAAAAATTATGTTAATGGTTACTATTCTTTTTTTTTTAGAATATCTTTAAACACAATGACATTACAAGTTGAAAGTCCATGTGTTTATACTAGCCAAGGTGTACCGATTTCAGTAACTGGAATCGCACAAGTAAAAATCCAAGGGCAGAATGAAGACATGCTCCTGACGGCATGTGAACAGTTTCTCGGTAAAACTGAATCTGAAATCCAACATATTGCCCTAGTTACACTCGAAGGGCATCAACGTGCAATAATGGGATCAATGACAGTTGAAGAAATTTATAAAGATCGAAAGAAATTCAGCAAACAAGTATTTGAAGTAGCATCCTCCGATCTAGTTAATATGGGCATTACTGTTGTCTCGTACACATTGAAAGATATTAGGGATGAAGAGGTAATTATTTTTCGTTTGTGTGTCGCAAAGTAATTTGAAATGTAATAAGATTAAAGTTTTATAGTTCCTAGATGGCAAAATAGCTACAATTTGTTGTTTTGTAGATTATAGAATTGAATTTTTGAATTATATGTATGTGTACTGTATGTACTTTATTCATATGTACTTTCTAGTAGTTCCTACTTTGTAATTTTTTTATTCGATCTCTTTGCTATCAATTTAAACCAAAAGGGTGAAGCTAAGGTATGTTTGTTGTATGAACACCAAAATTAACTAAATTATATATTACGATTTTTTTTTTGAACATATACATTAGCTTGGTTTTTTTCAAAATTCAAATCACGTTTTTATTGTGTTGTTCCCTGTTTTATTAAATTTTTATTATATTATGCATCAGTTTAAAAGAATTGTGCTCATTTAATTTTTGAAAACACTCGAAAAATGTTCAATTGTATATAACTCTAAACATATAGAAAATAATATTTAATAATGTACTGAGGAAGCAAAGACACCTATTATTAGTAGGCGTCCGCTGATAATATTTGCAATGTTGCAGATATTTTTTTTATTAATATTTACTAAAACTATCGATAATTGGGTCGCAATCTATCCTCATCTTGAATTTTTATTAGTATCATGTGATAATATTGACAGAGTTAAATAATTTTTGAATTCAAGCAAAGTTGCACTGTCGTGGTCTAATTATCCCATTCTTGACTCCCCATTAGGTCCCGCCCTAAGGTAGGTCCCTTTGATATAATATTCAGCTTATTCCTATTTTTTTTTATTTTTAATCTTCTTGGTCGAAAGTTTTTTTTATAAATCCAGCAAACACTTGATTTTGAAATTCATTTAAATAATGAGCTACCGCTCATTAAATTCATTGCTTATCGACCAGGAAAATAGAAACAATGCTTAGTGAATTCAGCGGATGAGGTAGAACTTTCCAGATTTTTTCCTTTTGAATATTAATGGGTAGGTTCAGCATAATGTAGTCTAGCGGTTGTAGGATAATTTTATTATGTCCATTGCATCATTCTGAGCGTTTTTCGGTCAGAGGTAGTTTAAAACGTATGAGTTGTAGTGAATAACGATCACTAGCAATAGTTTCGTCAGCTTACGGCAAACCACATCTTTCTGGCTCTTTCTGACAAATACAGAACTTTATTTTGTTCAAGTTAATATTTCATTTTGGCGTTGATGGACTTGGCTGAACATGCCTTACATAAGTCATCTTACGCTTTAGATTATCACAGTAGGTTTACTTTTCATCATCAGTCATTATTCGATGCAGTAATTACTGTGATTACTGTCAAACGTCCTTCTTTTGATGTGTCTTTCTTGCTTTTAATGTGATAGTGAATATACCAGCTTTTGAATCATTCCCATTGCTTGTAATCGTTTACCAATAGTAGATCTAATAGCATTTAATATTTCTGTTTGTTGGGGATCTTCATCCACGATTCCAATTCATTGCCTTAGAGTTTCCCGGGTCACCTGAGCGTTTTTTGTCGTCTATATGAGAACCATCACTTTCAAAATATCGAAACCAGTTGATTCGAATAGCGAATGTTCATTATAAACTTTTCCTTGTAATAAAATAGTGAAGTCAAACTTCTTGCAAATAAAATTCCGAATGTAATTAGACAAAATCGTCGTAATAAAGAACCTATCGGAAGGGACGACTTTTTGTAGAGCTTTGGTATAAAAGCATTGTAGCACGTTGCCTGCCTTTCCAAGAAATAGCTGTAGTTCTTCTGGAGTAGATGGTTTTGGAGTATCCCGTGTAGCTTCTGTATGATTGCCCGATCTATGGATACCTTCTGCATCAACACGGTGCCCCAAAAACTAAACTGAATCCGCGAGGAACATACATTTCCCACGTGATATGATACGATTCACCAAGTTATCTAGTATTTACATCATGTTGTTGAAACTTTGCCCAAACGCTATTATGTCGTCAAAAACCACTAATACTTTAGGAAAGTCGTGCAAGACTTCTTCTATTCTTCCGTACCATATTTCTGGTATATTGGCGGCGCCATAATCTCGTTTTGGTCTAACCAACCCTTGAGTTGGTGTGTTTAAAGCTGAAGCATAACCAAATTCGTCATAACCGTCAGATAAGAGAATGCATTGGTTATATCTAAATGTCAAAACAGCTTTGCTCCTCTCATTTTATGAAAAAAAAATCGAGTTTTTCTGAGACTTAAGAATGGGTTTATAGTTCCCCGTGATTCGAATCGTTTCGTTTTTTAGTTTTTTTTTTAGCCGCGTGCGTTGCCGATGCCCATTCGGAATGATAAATTCATCTACAAAGCAACCCGTACCATTAATTGAGTTTTCCAGTTTGAGGATTTTCTGAATGATCGAGTTTTCGATCCACTCGTTTGTGCAAGCTGACAAGCTGCGACGTTTGTAGCCGATGAATGAACCTTCCTGCCGTTGGTTGAACCTTCCTGCCGTTGGTTGAACCTTCAATTTTTTTAGTAGGTCATTTAGCATGTTGATAGCCATTTGGTCTCGATAATTCCCGATTATTTTTTTTATTTACGTAAATCGCGCACTTCTAACACTACTGTTGCTTGCACTATGTATACTTTGAGTCAAATTACTTTGAGTTTTATGCAACTAAAATAAACAGATTCATTTGAAATAATTAACAATTCAGTTTAATAGTGCTAATTTAACATATTTCCACGATCTGACTGACTAACTGATTGACTGTGAAGAGGCTTCTTCGGTATTCATTATGGCGAATAGGATGTTGCGAGTACAGTATCTAGAGTAGTCGTCCAGCTCCTGGAATATCTTGGCAGTTTCTGCGTGGAAGATGGCCTGTTAAATTTCCACATAGTGCTCTTATACTTTTAAGGAGAGCTACTGCTTATTTTGCTCTTTTTGTATCGAAACTAGACTACTTCAGCTTTGCTCAGGTTCCTCGGTGTTTCACATCTTCTATCTTTCGCCCTTTTTTAGTCCATGTTTTGATTTCCCTATCTGTATCAGCCTTCGAAAAGTCTCAGCATGAAGTGCGACCAATTTAGTCCCTCCTTTGCCTTGATATCAGCTTCCTCGTTTAATTGTTGCCCCTCATGGCCAGGTACCCATATAAGCTCGAGGCTGTTCTGTGCCTCTATTTCATTTGGAGCCTCTCTCACATCTAAGAGTATAGCTGAGTTTATTTTATCGCGATTGCTAGCCTTGAGAATCGGTTGGGTATCCGATAGGATCTTAATGCTAACCCTTTTAGTGTTACTTATCTTTTAGGAGATATTTCTCCTTAGTAGATTAGTAATTGTTGCCCCTCATGGCCAGGTACCCATATAAGCTCGAGGCTGTTCTGTGCCTCTATTTCATTTGGAGCCTCTCTCACATCTAAGAGTATAGCTGAGTTTATTTTATCGCGATTGCTAGCCTTGAGAATCGGTTGGGTATCCGATAGGATCTTAATGCTAACCCTTTTAGTGTTACTTATCTTTTAGGAGATATTTCTCCTTAGTAGATAGTAGCCTTTTTAAGAAGCGGAGAATGCGTTTTGCACCTGGAACTTAGCTGTAATGATACTTAAACTACTAGGCTTGAATAATAAACAAAATATATAACAAAAATGAATAAAAAAAATAACACAAGGAATTAAAAAATATTGATACATTCATTTACAAAGCAACCCTTATTATTAATTGAATTTTCAAATTTGAGGATATCTCAATTTTCTGCAGGGTTTGTGAATTCCACAAGAATAAATGAAACATTTCACTATCCACCTTTGGCTCGATCGTCTAATATTCAGTTATTCGTATTTTATTTCAAGTTCTATGTTGCAGTTTATGTGTGAGTTCAGTCTGAACTTTACGACTCTCATACGTCGCGAACTTTGTTATTTTGAACAATTTGTTAAATAAAGTACTCGTTTCTTAAAAGCGGATGCATTTTTCACCTCAACTAACTGACGTGTGATCCATTTTTAAACTAAGCACTTGATTAATTTCGTTTCTTTTTTCAACGGTAGAAAACTGCATAGAAAAACATGCACATCGTTTTTATTTCCATTCAATTATCTCATTAAAGTTATTGTGAGAGCACATGCTTATTTTGTTTTGGCACATTTCTTATTTTTCAGGGCTACCTTAAATCGTTGGGTATGGCGAGAACAGCAGAAGTGAAACGAGATGCTCGGATCGGTGAAGCTGAGGCACGTTGCGATGCAACAATTAAGGAAGCAATTGCGGAAGAACAACGCATGGCTTCACGATTCCTTAACGACACGGATATTGCCAAAGCTCAAAGAGACTTCGAATTGAAGAAAGCTGCCTATGATGTTGAAGTACAAACGAAGAAAGCCGACGCCGAAATGGCATATGAATTGCAGGCGGCGAAAACAAAACAACGCATAAAAGAGGAACAAATGCAAATAAAAGTAATCGAACGTACACAAGAAATTGCTGTTCAGGATCAGGAAATGCAACGTCGCGAAAAGGAACTGGAGGCGACTATACGTCAACCGGCTGAAGCCGAAAAGTTCAGATTGGAAAAGATAGCTGAAGCGAACAAAAATCGTGTCATCCTAGAAGCAATAGCTGAAGCTGAATCGGTAAGTAAATTATCGCTTTTTTTTGTTTTTATATAAATAAAATAAATTTGTTGATAATAAAAAGTGAATGTGCAAGCTTTTTTCGTTTTTCCGCCTAAATAGGGACTCTATCATAGGAACGAAAATATATAATATATTTTGTAATGTTATTTTTTTTATATTATTTTTTTATATTATATTTTTTATATTTTGTTGTTTTTTTGTATTTTTTTATTAAAAGCTTAATAAATCAATTTAGGCTGACTCTGAGCCAGCCAATTTATACTATTATCATATGTGTCGTTTTGGAAATGAGTAAATCACAAAATTTACGAATCAATAATTTATTTTAAATTTCCAGTCCTTAAAAAAGCACAAAACATGCCAAGATCGGAGCGTAATAATCCAAATATATTAATATCTTTCAGATTAAAATTCGCGGTGAAGCCAATGCATTCGCGATATCAGCTAAAGCTAAGGCAGAAGCTGAACAAATGGCTGACAAGGCCGAGGCATGGAGAGAATACCGAGAAGCAGCAATGGTTGAAATGATTTTGGAAACCTTGCCTAAGGTAACGTTTACTTTCAAGTTTCAATGCACATTTTACCAAATCAATACACCTCAATCATTTTTCAACAGGTTGCTGCTGAAGTTGCAGCACCTCTATCTCAAGCAAAGAAGATAACAATGGTTTCATCGGGTCAAGGAGATATTGGGGCTGCTAAACTCACGGAAGAAGTATTGCAGATTGTAAATAAAGTGCCAGAACTGGTCAAATCTATAACCGGCGTTGACATCGCCAGGGTAGGTCCAAACTCGAAGTACATTTAAGTCTACTAACTGTAGGAAAAAATAACTTCTAACCTGTAGCATTCAAAAAGTCAATCAATCGAAAGCCATTGATATAAATTACCAATGATATTCTTTCACCTATTCACCAAAATTTCATCCAAACTAATATATTAATATTTATTTTGCAAATTGTATTCGGATTGGATAACTTGTGAAGTTATCATTCTCGAATATAAAAGAAATATGTTCGTTAAAAAAACACCGAGCTTTCGACCTGCTGCTTTTAGAGAATTAGAAATATATTTTTCCAGAAATCTAATAGAGAATTAAAGTGATAGCGAGTGTCTAAGTCGTAAATGTAAAACCAAAAATTAGTATACAGTTAATGATTTTCTTTCGTAGCATTTGAAATAATCACACCCTACAAATTATGCTGACAAAAGAAGATTTAAACATAATTCTAATAGAAACTCCTTGGTTCTTTTACTTGATAAAACATTCTAGAAAAATCAATGTCATAGACGATTAGATAATATAACTCACTGCCACCGATTTTATGGGTAGGTAATATGTCTTATTGGTGAAAATGTACTTATTTTACCTATTAAAACTGAACGCGGTGAAGCCAGTTTATATCCTATTCAAAAAATAGCTAAAATGAATGTTTTCTAAATGGAAATTAGGAAACGGGGTTTTCGATACATTTCTTAAAATTTCAATTACGAGTTTTTCACACTTTTTGACTATATTTTGATTGCGCAAATACTTAAATATTTAAAATACGAACTTGATATCATCGCTATAAATGAAGAATAATAGCTACAAATTTTAGCTTTAAGTTCATGCAATACGCGATTCAAGATCCAAGAGGATGTTATATACAGAAACATTATGTTCGTTTTGAATTTTCAATGTGCACGTACATACTTTACATATGTCACGATATTAAGACAATAGATAGTTAAAAATAATATTTCATAGCTTGACAGTAACCATGATACAAGGAAACCAAGATAACGACATGCATATGTGTTTTGTAATCCAGTGATTTCAAATGATGAAAAAGCGAAAATAGCTTTAAAATTTTAACATTTTTGTAAAATTGGTCGAAGTATAGTGTGCTGTTATTGGAAAATATATTTTTTTGCGGAAAATAAATGAAATCCTACATTCAACAAATCATCAAACTTACAAGATGACGTCTTGTGCAGAACCAGCACACCGAACATAAACAGAATAGCGTTATCTTGTTTTGATCGTATCATGAATATCATCTAAGCGCAAAAAATGGGCAGAATTAATGTGCTGCCGTATTGTTTCATTGTCTTTTGATTACAATTGAGTGTTCGCCTGCTTTCATATTGCTTTGCAAACTCTAAAGTGCTACTGCTGCAAATACTATTGAAATCCTTTTAGATTTGAATAATTTTTAGTTGGGCTTTTTTCCATTTCGGCTGTACATCAAAAAATGCTTAGAATATTCTACGGGCACAGGCTAAAATAAAAAAGTATTTCGCAATATTCTCATAAACAATTTTCTACATAGAAAAGTGTTGCGATACTATTAAGAAATGAATTTTAACTTTGTGGCTTAGAACATATGCACCGTTTCTTATCAGACATCGTCGCATAATGCATACCTGACTGATGTGACCATTTGCAAGTTTGTGGATTATTGATTTTTATTTACTTTAGTTGCGACAGTTTTTATGATCTGCGAATTTTATCCAACGTTAAGTCCTCATAGAAGTGTTTGCTTAGTTGCGATCAGCTTTTTCCCTTCCTGTCTAAAACTATATCGGATCCAACGCTTGGATTCTAAGCACTCCCCTGGTCTAACGAATTCGACTTCTTCCATGTTTTTATTTAGAAAACTTGGATGTAAGTTAATTTTGTATCTCGAATATCCCTTTTCAGGGGAATGAAGTCAGCTTACATCCTGACGTATCAGCCTGCGTTGTCGATATCGCTCAATGTTGTTTTCCGCAGCTATGATTGCATTTCTTGGTCTTAAAACTAAGCTTACAGTCTATTCTTGATATCTAATGACATCTCTATTAGTAGACAGTTTAACAAAAGCTTCAAATGTCTTCCTAATTGTAGCAATAATGTTTTTTTTAGCTTTTATTTAAAAGTTAGTATTTATTTTTATGTTTATAAAAGCAAGCCATGCATCAATTCGAAATTTTACAAGCAAAATAATCATTTTTTGACATTCATTTGCTTATGAAATTTAATTTTAAGATTTCGCTTACTATATTACTTAAGTATATATTACTTTTACCTAATTAAAACTATTTTTAATTATATTAACTGTAATTTTTATATTGCTGTTAATTATCTTGTGCGCATCCTTATATGACTGAGCCGAGGTTTGTAAAAAAATTAACTTCATTTTTAACAGTATGTGTTAAAGATATACTATCATTACTATGCTTGTTAAAAAATCGGTTTTGCTTGCTCAATAAGTTTTGCTGACTGAGCGATGTGCTTCTATTATGTACCACAAGAATTGAATTTACTGGTTCTCTCTTGAGTTTTGAAATTCTGTGCAAAAATTTGATTATCTAATTCATCCTTATCGTTCGTATCGCTAATTTGTCTTCAGATTTGCTAATCTTTACCTGTTGATACTTAGTGAGAAGTCTGTTTAATTGTTTAGTTACGTTACTACTATTACTAAACACCTGCACTGAAATTTGTTTCTCCTTTTTCCCTTACGCTTTTTTGTCATTCATGTTTGACCTTTAGGTAAATTTCATAAAGCACTTAATCTGCTTCATTTATTGTCGAGAAATTCCTCCCTTCAATTAGAATTTGTTTCGCAGCATTGTCAACTTTATACATAACTGAAATTCCACTGGGTCCTGCAGACCACAACGTGCACTATTTGTTTGGATTCGTTTGGAATTTTTTTTGGATTATGTGTTTAGTAGCAGAGTTGCTATCAAGCTCTAAATTGGTCTGATTACAGTCTGTGAGCCCCAAGATTTTATTTTTATTTTCATCTATTCCTCTACATATTGATTGAAAGACACCCATTAGTAATATATTTATGATTAATGTTTAAGATGGAAATTTTTCACAATATATTTGGATAGTATGCTGTATGCACATCCAGATTCTAAGCAAACATTTGCTCCATCCAAGAGGATGGCTTTTCTAGATGTTTCTTTAACGAATTCTTTATTATTGTGGTCTATTAATTTATGAAGCCCTGTTTTTGGAGAGTCACTATGGCACTAAATCAGAAGGCAAGTGGGGCATCTCAACTAGACCGAAGTCCAGAAGAGAACAAAATGTTATGGTAGATCATCACTGAGGCAAAAAAGATTAAATTTTCCTGTACCAGGATATCTTAAAAATTGCCCTGAACTCCTCTAGTCCGCGTTATCGGAGAACACTCTAATCCATACTTGACAGATGCTAGTGTGTCAGTTTGCTAGTGTGCACAAAAATGAGTGGATTTGCTCCAAGAGGGAGATACGTGTTTTCATCCGTAATGGAATCACGCAATAGCCGCAATGTATAGCGAAACCACCGGAAGAGAAGCATTGTCCCAAAAGGACAAGCAGGCGTGAACTGGAAGCCAACAAGAAACATATATACACATTTAAATATAGACAAAAAACTTCCATTTTAGAAGCGGACCTGGTTGGAGGCAGATACCCGGCGTTCGCAAATGTAATCTTTCCGATAATTTTTCCTCGTCAAAGTTCTCAAATTTGTGGAATATATCTGTCAGCCAGACTATGTGAGATTCCAAGTCGTTATCTTCAGCCATGCGTTTACTGTATATTTCAATCATTCATTGTATACTATTGTGTCCAGTACCGTTGCCGTTTTGTATTCTCGACGCACCATCCAAATTGCCTTTGCAGGTTTTTGTTTGCGTGCGCGAACTAGTTGATTGTTCCCAACAGATATAACTTGGCTTTCATTTCTTATTCAGTCTTTGGAACTGGTTCAAAATTGTAATCGTATCCCAGCAGTCCTCTTTGGCTGACAACAATTTTATCCGAAATTTCTACAAGTGATAATTTTCATTGTTGAGCTTTTATATTTACTTTATCTATCGATACCATTCAGTGTTCGTTGCACTAAAACGCTTTTCACGAACCGATGTGAAACTTAATGTCACGTTTCCAATGTTGGCGTGAGCTTTTGTTGAACCTCAGAGTAGATTTGGCCTGTTCTCAATGAGAGTGTTTCCAAATTTTAAAAAAAAAAGTTAAACGTCAACGCAAATAAGTGGCCGCTCACATGGTTCAACTCAAGTGTTTATAAGGCGAGGGTAGAGGGTATACGGTATTTGGATTCGTGTTCCATCAACTTTTTAACGTTTTCCTTTTGATGGTTGTCATTTGTGTCAAAAGTTCTGGATGACTGAAATTTTTGCCAAAATTCATAAATTTCATACAAATTTCAAAGTGCTTATAAAAACCCATAAAAAGGCACTAACTAATTTCTGTATGTGATAGACAAATATTAATTCGCTTAAATTCGATTTCAATATGCCATCTGTTTTACTAGATGTTTGAATTTCATTTTCAATTACTATTTCTAGTAAAATTTAGAATATGCTCCAATTAGACTATGCTTAGCTTTTCCAACCATACAAGTGACTTTGAATACATTATAACAAGAGCTTTGATTATCACCATCTGTTAAAAATTAGTCTATGCAAAAATTCGAAAATGTTCGAAAACTTTCACGCTAGAATAGGAGTAGATCCTACTTCAGATCTTACAGATTGATTAGAAAGAGAGGAAGACATGTGAAAGTCCATAAGAGCAAAAGAGTACGCAAACTCACCCCAATCCAAGTTAACATTGAAAACGCGGCATGATGCTTAATGTTGTAGGCAAATGATATTTGGCAGACAACAGCCTTAGAGTGACACCAAAGATGTAGAAGAAGTGAATGGAAAATGATGGGAATCCGTACAGCGCCAGTTCATAATAGTGTGCGACATTCTTTAACACCAACGTATATAACAAGAACGTAGGTGCTTTTAAATTTTTAGTACATCTAGGGGCCAAGCTATCGGTGCGCAAGTTTGAACTGAATTTCACTTTGCTAGCCACTAGCTACTTGAGTAGCCTAATGGGTAGAGAACTGACTTCTTTTGGATGGGGTCCCTGGTTGGAATCCAGGTTCAGATAGGGGACCGTGCATCGAGCTTTGAGTTCACCTAGCTTCAGATACGTACCTAAGTTAATCAGGGGTAAAGTGAGCCGTGGAACTAATCACTCCATTCGTATTTACAATGATTGTAAAGTAGTAAATAACAATGAAGTAAATAACAAACTTTTTTTACCTCACATGGAAGAAAATTTTCGGAAAAGTTTTTAACAGTTAAAAATTATTTAATTTAAGTATGATTAAAATTCTTTTAGCGTTTATTTCATTCCAATCATCATTAGTTTCTCAGATATATTTCTCCCAAAATACATACTTCCTTTATCTTTGGTAGAATTAAGGCTCTAACTTGAAAGATCATAGTATTGCTCGACGTCGTCTAGACTTTATGATTGGTTTCATATCATAAAATATTTCATAATTATTAAAATTTATTTACTGTGGTTCGGAAATCTTTCAAAAATATTTGTGACCCCAAACAAAAACTATTGATGCGCCTAGAACGCCACTCTTCAACATTTAGGAAAACTCATACTGTCAAACTACCCCATCATGGATCGCGCTCGCAGTATAAAGTTCACCAAAGGTCGCTTATAGTGTAGTTAATCATTTATTTGGGGCATTTCACGCGAAGCGGACAAATCGAGGTTCTGGATTTCGTTCATATTGTGCACAATATGAACGAAATCCGAAACCTTGACTTTTTTCCGTTCTCCGCTTCACGTGAAATGGCCCATTTTTTTAACATAGATTCTAATGAAGATGATTCTTAGTTCAATGATTGACATTTTTAACTGAAATTTGCTAATCCGATGGTAAGATGAGTGATTCTAGTTGAAAAACTTTCTACCATAACGTTAATTCCTTGTTTTAAGTTAGATATTTCTGATGCCACTTTTTTTTCTTGCTCAATGAAGTAAGAAGTCACTTTCAAATTTTTCCGTGATCCACTTTTCCCGCATAATAATGTTGCTAATTATTTGAATTGGAAAAAATAATGTTGCTAATTATTTGACAAGATGAGTTTTTTCAATGGCAGAATAAGGGGAGAGGAAATAATATTCTACACAAGGAGAAGTCAAATATTGGTGCCATACATCCACACATCCTCGTCTTCTCTACCTTTATTCTTTATCTTTGAGTGAGCCACACGTTCTGAAGCAAAGACGGAAGTGAAGTTTTATTTTGGAAAGATGCCAATACAAAAATTATACAGAGGCGTATACCCAGGCAAATGAACACTTAGTGTTTCTTACACTGTAAATTAATTTAGAAATACAAATCATGTAGTTTTACCAGTTATATTAAATATTATTTGCGAATTTTTGAACTCAAAATAAAATAAGTTTCGCGTGGCATATGTATCTGAATAAAATCAATTGAATGAATCTTAATTCAGCTTGATCTGATGGTTTTAGCTGTTTTAAATGTAAATATATTTTTAAATGAGTATGGACTCTACAGTAAATATCTGCATCACACATTGACCTTCACATTGAATACGAAAAATAAAACAGTTTGTATAATTTTTGGACTGTAATAAAAATTCACCTCTTCCCACACAAAAATGTATTACAAACGAGTCATACTCTGTAAATGTGTTAATTTTGTCCGAGATATTCGATTTGACACAAATGATGTTGGTCACACGACAAATTTACTTGATATAAAAAATGTTGTCAACTAAACCATGTCAATCATGTTTATGCTTTATTCAATTTCATCAATTTCAACTGCAACATGGACCATTACGTGTCTGTATAGACAAAAAATACATATTGATATCATCTAACGCTTCCTCATGTCTTCTTTTTTGTATTCTATTTCCAGTCCTTACATGCAGTCTAAAAGCTGTAGTGCAGACACAATCCAACACAAACTAACTCAAAACCAAAATACAGTATTTACATGCAATGCTATTGAAATATATTCAACAAATTTTGAAATATATATTCAACAAACTAATGTTTTACACATATATTTCTACAAAAAAAAAAATGAAATAATTATTGTTTCAAAACTATACTTCAGCATTTTATAAAATCTATACTGTAATGATTATAGCTTAGCTTAATGTTCTATTATCATCAGTGGCAATAGAGATTATCTTCCTTCACGTGTTTGTACATTATAACATCCCGAAAAAATCTTCACCATACAAGAATTTTTACAAATCCAATCAACATGGCAAGATCAATAAAATGAAAACAGAACAATCAATAGACTTTGATAAAAACCCGTATACTCAATCTAATTTCATGTTTGAGTTTGAAAATAAAAAACCAGAAATGAAAATATAAGCAACAAAAAAAAAAAACACTTTCTAAGACATTTATTCTGAAACAAAAAACAAAAACGATTAACAAACTGTTTGGTGTGTTCATATATGTATTTAAATAAAACAACAACAAGAAAAAAAAACAACAACTAAAACAAAAAGTGAAATCCTTAACAAAAAAATATTTTAATAGCGAATTGTTTAAATTAAATTAAATTAAATTGTGACTTTTTGAGCAATTTAATTATAAAGTGAATTTAATTATAAAGTACTAAAGAATAAATCAGAGAGAGAGTAAAAAAAAAATGAAAAGTTATGTCAAATGTAGCTTTCTTATTATGTATTAAATATTATCTTGACGAAAGCATATGAATTCATAAAAAAAAACACACATTCCGTTTCAAATATTTAGCGTTCTTTACTGTAAAGATGTTTTCGTTCGGTTACAAGGGTAAATAAAGTACTCAATTCAATAATACATACAAATGTTTTATTCTAAAAAATTGATTTGTAGAAAATTACATATATGTTACTTTTCGTTCAGATTTTCTTTGATTTTTGATTTTGTACATTTGTGTCTTAAGTTAATTTGTGATAAATGTTAAATTTTTATTGTGAAAATCATTCAATACCAAAACCAAAACAAAATTGAAAATTTTAAATTAGAAAGAGCTCGTTACTGGCTCAACTGTCCAAGACAATCGAACCGACTGCTATGAACTTGATAAACAACCAACTTACTCCGCATAGTCATTTTCGAGCTTCATCTTTCCAATTGAAACTTAAAATTTTGATTCTACGAAAACTATTTTGTCTTGAACCATGAAAAATAGAATACAGAACTTCGATTGATTTGCCGAATGTGAAGTATAATTTTTTCCCCTTTAAGGTTCACAAACTGTGCATTCCAGCAGCAAGGCACATTCTCATTAATTTTGGTGTATTGAACAATCATTCTAAAAATTTCTTTAGTTCTCATGACAACATTATAATTACTATACATAGTAATGAAGGTTAGAACATACTCATAACGAAGAGATTCTCCGATTTTAATTTAAATCAATTTGAAAAGTCAGATAACTCGCTTCCAAGCCAATTGCTATTCTGAGCTTTATAACTAAAACAAGAGGTCTTTCATTTGCCTAGCGCACTAGAACATATTCCAGCCGTAGTTATTTAATTTTAATTTATAATAATTTTTAAAACTTACTTTTATTTATGATTTTCATATTCTTTATTTTCTTATTTCAGCTAATCATGGATACGCCAGCGGTAAGACGTATTGGAGATACTAAAGTTCGTGCGTAAATCGGACATTACCGAAAAGGGACAACATATCACACCCAAAAAGATATTGTTTGATTTGATTTGATTTGTGTTACTGGTACTTTTGTTGTTATCTTTGATTATTATTCTTGTTTCAATGCTATGACATTGTTATAGCTGACTATCAGTGTTACCATATTTGAATATTGCATTTATTGCAAAATATATTTTCCAATTCATTGTGAGCGTTTTTTTTTAAACGCCATCAAAATTATTTGATAGATTGTTACTAGTCTTAATTGCTACTATTTTTTTAATACACTCTTAGAGCATCATAATCCATTGTTGCTAAGCCGATTGTTGCCTAAATTGTTACCGACCTCATTCTTTCCGATTTTACTGGTAAGGGTAATCGCATTAGATCCAAGGTTTTGAATTTTCCCCGAAAATGAAACAGAGTGTGATGTGGGCTTGACGCACACATTTAAAGTTAAGTAGATGTTGGGAAAATATTTTCTCTGCAAGTATGATATGATCAATTTGCATTAATCTTATAAATTTTGAATAATTTCGATCTGAAACTTTATCGCTATCAAAGAAAATAGAAAATTGTGTCGACTGGTAAAAAATCAAATCAGCTAAGAAACAGCCATTTATTGTAAAGTGTTCTTGCACGATCTGACAAAATACCAGATCTCTGCCAATATTTCCAGGCCATAAATCTGTCATAGTAATTGTGCTGGTGGCAGATATTCCGGCATCGTTCATCTGGCGCAGAGGTAACCAGATAAATTTTGGCGTTATCAACCGTGCGTCCGTCTTACTGTTTATACGATTTGTAATGTTTTTATCTGGTAAAAATTTTTTGCGTGCAAACTAACAATAGTTTAGAAAAATGTCCTCCCGAAAATGGCCGCCTGTATTATGTTCAGTATCTTAAATGAAAGGAAATGTGAAAAAATTGACAACAAAAGAAATGAATATGGATTAAAATACGTATCGCGAAAAGAAACTCCGTCCGGGAATCAAAGAAGTCATCTGGACAAGAAGTCATCTGGAGGGTTTTAAAAATTTCTTTCGATTTAGTATTAATGACTTGAATTATTTAATGGAAAAAATACTTCAATAATTAAGAAAAACGACATAGTAATATCACGAGGTGAACGACTAGCAATAACTTTGAGACTTTTGCCTACTGGCACGTACACTTCAAAGGTAATATAAATAATAATAGCAACAATATGCATAACATTCTATTTCAGGTGACACCTATCAGTTAAATGTGTTTATTCAGTGCACCCAAAAGTACAATTTCAAGAAGAGTCCCGAACGTTGGCATGGCTCTAAATTCCGCTTTGAAAAGAATATTTGAAGGTAAGAAAACAATTCATGGCATTATTATATAAAATTTATTGAATCATTAAATTTATTGAAACTGGAAACAGTTAATAAAACTTGTTTTTTTTCACTCGTTTCGTAATGTGAAAAATCTAAACATGTATCTGTATGTGCAGGTGATGTAGGTGTAGTTTATGATGAAGTCGTGAAATTGGAGTTATGTAGAATTTTATAAAGCTTGTAGAATTTTATGTCAATTCCTCGGAATCTGAAGAATTGTTTGTTGGATCACAATCTCGAATCGCTCTTTTTCTTCTCAAAAAAAAAAAAAATCTCAGCCTTTGGGCCACGAAATCACTAAAGATTTGACAAAAATTTAATAGTCTGTTTGAATTGCTTTCTTGTTTGTGATTTGCTTTTTTAGAATTGTAGATTTTTGGAGAATGTGTCCCACATTCTGATTCCCAATAGGTGGGCCTCCAGTATTCTGATGGTGCGACCTTTCTGTGGGGCAACTTCGATTCCGACCACTATCTAGTCAAGACCAGATATCGATGTCAAATCTCGCTTATTAAACCAGAGCAACACAGCAAACCGAGTACATATCTGCTCTGGAAACTGAACTACCGTCCACATCTAACGCTATCAACGAGATCTGGACTGCCATCAAAGGCGCACTGAATGCAGCATCCGAAAGGTTAATGGGATATAGAACCCGGTCTGACGAGGAGTGTCAAGTGACGCTGGACGAAAAAACCCACATGGAACGACTGACAAGACGCAAGAAGGAAAAATATGATGATCTTCGGTGAGTAGCCAATAGAATAAATAAGCGTAAAAACTTACAATACTTTGACAATATGTCAAATAGATTACTTGGTGGCCAATAACACTTGACACGCGTATCAAGGAGTAACGAACTTAAAACAAGGCTTCAAACCACGTACTAGTATGTCTAGAGCTGATGACGAAACTCTCATAAGTGGCTCAGACCAGATGAAGGAGATATTGGCATCCTACTTGCAGAAATTACCAAACGGATATGTTCTCACACTGTATGATTCGCCATTATTCATCAGTGCCTCGTCACCCCTTCAACATTAGATGAATTCCAATAGACCAGCTACCGCTTGAAATCTAAGAAAGCACCGGACATCTCTCTTAGAAAGTGCCAAAGATTCAAATTCATCAAATGCAGAACTATTTTCTTTAAAAGGTTAAATTATAACGAATTACATTACATAAACGCACTGGCATTAAAGTTATAAACAACATCACAGACATTTAAATAAATGATGTGATTGTGGTAAAGTTATCTGAAAATTTAAATTACTTTACCAAATTTGACTAGTTCGTTCTAACAAGCATTGCTTGTCAGTTCCATTAGGCTTTGCTGGTATTTTCGGGGAAAACAATATTGGTTTTGCTTCCGCCAACAAATTAACGACACATTCTCATTAGCTTGAACATTGGAATATTTATCTCTACTCATAGTCTTATCTTGCTTCAAATAATTTTCATTCTTTTGTTGTGCAAAACATAAGTTTTATATGACACATGATGATTAGATGAAAATTTAGTTGATGTTATCAACTGTAGTTTTAAATATGACCAAAGCATACAGAGGTTTACGAAGTACTTCGAATGCTTGGATTAGAATCACGTTGAAAAATTAGATACATACTTAAAAAACGTTCTGCTCAAACTTAAAATCTCCGAAAGTAGCAGTCAGACATGTTATCGACGTGCCGCACTCAACTTCTACCACTGTTAAAGTATGATGAATGTTATTGTTTCAGAAATTTTTGTAGTATAGTGAATGTTATTTCTCCTAATAAATGTGGGCAACGAAACGACCTCCCTCACTTCAAATGGGAGGGAAGTTCTTGACGTTATCGTATTCCGTAGGTGGCCCATGCATCTCCTGAATGAATGAGGGGGATAAAAAAAACATCCAGGAATATTCCAGGCAGTAGCTCGGGTGAATATAGGAATGAAATGGATAAATTTTCAATTCCTTACCGGGTTTACACTAGAAACCAAGCAGCTAGCGTTCTCAACTCTGAAACCCACCCAAAGCCTCTATGGTGAAACTTGCGAATAACCAACTTTCGGAGAGAATGTAGGATGTTCCAATGAAGAATCACATTATAAAACGAAGCTGAAGGTTTTTCAGTACATCGTACAGCAAGCAAAGGTATCTATGAGTTAAATACCAAAGGATGCAGGCTACATGCACGGACGGCATCTGGACTTACTCGAGCATCGAACCCCTAACTGTCCTCATAGGTTCAAGTTTTTTTTTCATTGGGCAAATTGTAAAATCTCTCGCTCTAAAGGCGTATACGCTTGCTTGCTTCCTGGACATTGAGGGGACTTTTAACAACATCAATTTTGACGCAATTGTGGAGGCACTCGCGGAGTTGGATGTTGACATACATTTATTGAGCATCTTTTCAAAATCAAAGGGGTATCATTTTTCATTGGGAATGTTCACTTGCAACGAGCGGCCAACATGGATATAATTCGAAATGGATTTCTTTTTGCCCTGTTGTTGACCAAAAAATACATTTCTGAGGACGCTAGACCGTACATAAAAAAATGCAAAATAGTTGCTCATGCGGACGACATAGCCGTATTATATACCTATGCCGTATTATATACCTATGCCGTATTATATAAATATGTCTAAGTGTCAACTATTTAGAACTGTCTCAAGACGTAGTTACTAAGGAACAAAAACACGGCAGCAAGAGCGCGGACGGTTTTCTGTGCACTTTACTGCTAGTAAAAAAGTTAAGTTGGTGTTTGCAGTCTCGCATTATTGTATGGATTTATACCCCTGTGGTTGAGCCTATACTCGATATGAAGTGGCGTTTTTGTGACAGGCTGCACTTAAGACTGCCCACCAATTGATGCTTGCAAAAGTGCGAAGGGTGGTCGTTCTTTTGGTGACAGGAGCCTTTCATATCTTCCCTACTAAGATACTATGCGTGTTGCTTCATTCACTACTGAAAATAATATTGTTACTGTGAGACTTCATTGGATTTCGATATGGGTCGGAATATAGTAGACATGCTAGAGTTTTATCTTAGGATGATATAAATTTAATGGCATTAAAGGTATTCAGCTAAATTTGTGGAATGGTAACAATATTTTCAGGTGAGAAATAAACGCTGCAGAAGCAATTTACTTTTAAGCAATATATTATCACTCAGTGGTAGTAAATAAGAATCCCTCTCTAGAAGACATCGAAAACGCTAACAGTTCACAAACGGTAGCGTAAGGGATTGAGATCTAGAAAACCAAATGGTCGACCTTTGTCGGATATAAAGTCCGCTAAATTATCATCAAAAAAGGCAGCTAAGATGCTGCCTTAGGTATGCCAGGTGCTGCCCATTGGTAGCTCATATTTTGACCCATTGCTGACAAACTTACGGCTCTATCTCACGCCACTCTTCAACAAAAAATCTTCGTAGTTAGCTCATTCAGCTATCGAGGCACCCAATTTCAACTATTGAATTTTCAGTGGCTTTTCAAGAAGCGTGCTAGCAATTTTTTTTGTTTTATCTGCAAATAGAATTGTTTTTTATTTGCATGTTGCTTGTGTGGCTTTAATTATGCTGGTCTAATTTGGGTTCAAATGATTTTCAATCGTTCACTGGTGTTTCTATGGGCAACCCACGTTAAACGTGTTGATCTTGGACGTATCTCTAACCGGAAATAAGCTGCATTTCTTGAGCCGTAGTTTTTTGCTTTCAGAGTGGATTCCAACGATTTTTCTCCGGTACAGCTTTAATGATAGCTTTTGTCTCAGTTTCGGTTTGGTGGCAGCTTCTTAGACTGAAATGTTGGTATATTTTACGGTTCTTCACATGTATTTCTTGCTAGTTTGAGAAATATTTGCGAATGGTAATTTACACATTTGTCCGATATATTTATTGCAATATATTTTGACTCCTGCTTAACATGCTGACTTATCGACACCAACCGACTTTTATTAAGGGGGGAGTAGGGTTAATTCGTGTAAAAAAGGGCACATTTTTGTGATTTTTTTTTTAGATGAAACAGTTAAAATCTATTAATTATATTTTGTGAAATTTTCATGACAAAATATTAAAAAATACGGCAATGGCAGCAATTCTTCTGGACCGTCTCAATAAAAAAGGTGAATTGCGGTGTCCATCATAACTCGGTGCCGGATCTTCTGAAATCCTAAAATCAAACGTAGTTAGTTAGATAATCGCTTTCCCCAAGTAACGCTGGGAGGGTTTTTCGAAATTTTAATTTTTCACTTTTTGGGAGCACTTTGAACGAAAAAACGCGATTTTTTGCAATTGTTGAAAAGACTAATAAAAAATCTATTATCCTATAGTATTTTTGAAGATCCTCCGTAACTTGATCTTCAATGGTCACTTTTATTTTTTTAGCTGACGCGCTACTTATCGAAATGACTTCATTTTTACGTTTTTGCGGAGGTACAAATTTTTCAGGTCGATATAATATCGCACTAGTTGTTGCTCTATCAGATTTTGCAATTTTTTCGGCATTTCAGCAATATTTTAGCACAAAACTGAACGAAAATGGAGCTAAAATGATGCGAAAATCGGAAAGTGCGTGTACGTCTGCTCGATAGAACGTTTACTGCCACACTAAATTATATACTCTACATTGACTAAAGTTATAAATAATATAATATAATGTTATTATAGACTAAAGCTAACACGTTTGTACCCGTTTTTAAATTTCTATTAAGAAAGATAGGGGTAGCTTTTAAGGTATTCTATAGAAATCGAACCAGCTGCCTGGTAACAATAGCGCGCTCGAGTCAGGTAGGTATAAAAATCTGACAGGTATAAAAATAGTCATAGCTTCGTCAATTTTGTTCTGATCGACTTGAAATTTAGACACAACATTAGGCGTGTTTTCTTGCTCCGATACAGAACAGAATAGAACAATGACGCAAAAAAAACGATCCATCACAAAACAGTTGATGCTTTGGCTAAGACTGACATAGGTTGCTGTATTTGCTGTGGTACCACAACAGCTCAAAATAAAGGGAGAAAATAACGAATATACACTACCACAATCGATAGAAAATAGCAAAAGGACTAACAGAAAATTATCTCTTTTAACTTTTTGCACATTATGCGAGCTTTTTTTAATTTACTAACTACCAAAACATTCAACTTAACCTTCAAAAAACCAAAGCCATCTCACAGAAAAAAAGACAACTTCGTATGAGCTCTCAGCACATTCTATACTTCAGCACGTGAACCACCTATGACGAATACAATTTCTGTACTAGTGAATTCACTGGTGCAGGAGTGTTGTTGTTTCCAATGCGTATATCCTATTCTCTACTGGATAGAGGAACAAAAAAACATGCCTATTCTTGAGATATTAGTCATTCATTTAAAATAAAAAATAAAATCGAAAAAAAAAAAATTTAAAAACCCTACTCCCCCTTAAGGTCAGGTATTGCTTAAAGGCCGCTGATAATTTTGAAAAGTTGAGTGGACAGAGCACTGGCTGCTACAATGTGAGGTTTCTGGTTCAAATCAAACTGATCTCATATACCAGGCGTCGAGTTAACCCAGCTGTATATACTACCTGAGTTCAAAAAGGAATGAAATCGTTAAACTAATCACTCTACACTGCATTAGATACTTTGAATAAAAAAATTAGACGAATTGCGTTTAATATGCATTCAAAAAATGAAATTAATAAGAGAATTTTCATAGAAGGTATTAATTTGCTATCGTCCTTTCCCTTCTTGTTGCCGATAAAAGTTGTCTATGATATTATAGTCAAGAAGGGAAAAAGCGATCGCGAATTAATACCTTCTATGAGAACATACTATCGTTGGATAGAAGTCGAATAGCTCATCCAGAACAAATCCCGTGGTACCTCAATAGCCCGCCCGCAAGATGAAAAACGTGTGGCACGTTCGGTATAACTTGACAGTGCGAGTTTTTGTAACATGAATGATCAAATAGGGCATGGCGCTCGGCTATGTAGTCGAGCCACAGTTTTTCGCGCGTTATTCGATTTTTTAAAGTTATTCGATTTTCTTGTCAAATATTTACTGTTTTACAAGTGACGTCGAATTCGCACTACTATTTCTATTCTTTGTTATTTAAGGTCTGTATGAAGAACATTAAGGCTTATAAGATTTTATTAACCAGTACAACATGAAATGTTTTTCCTATTTTTTTTAGAGAAATTTATGCAAGCGAAGATTCTTATAAAATACATTAAATCAGTGAGACTTTACATCGAAAATACGAACGAGCAATGAACAATTTCGGCTTTAATACATGTCCACATTAATTTGCACGCATAATTTTGTAACTCAAGAATACCAAAACAAAACATCAGCCATTCGTTCCCATTTCGTCTTATATTTTCATTATATCATTTCAATTTTTTTCTACAAAAATTTAACAAATCTTAACACTACACAATCCAATTGTTGAAACATTTACAATATCTTTACATACATACATCAATATTTGAAGTCAGTATAAAATATACAATGTCTTAGCCACAAACAATTTCATATCAGTCACATGCTCAGCTGCTTTCCATTCATACTTTACCTAACATACCATGTATGTAGGGCTTCTTACGATATCCTTTTCTTAAGAACAGTTTCACTGCCAAGAACATCATTCCAACGCAGAAAATATACAAAAGGATACCCATACGCATATCAATATCAGAAAATACACTGTATATCATTCGCTTGGAACGCATTTTTGCTGGTGCTGCAGGCAAAACGCTTTCGTCAGATACTCCAAAACGACTAACATTATATGGACTATGAATTTGTTTGAGGAAACGCAAAACTTCGATTTTATCCCAGTTGGGAGTGTAATTTTGTGTTGGCGGTCTGGGATTGTCACGATAGCATGAGGGACACGATTCGAAGGTCGGGAACTGAACTTTTGGGAAGTCAGGATCTTCGGTAACATCTCCTTTTAGGCGTGCGTTTACTTCGTTATGAGCTTCCCATAGCCAAAGGACAGCTTCATCTTTACTAGCTACCTCCCATATTTTTCTGCGAGCTGCCATTTGCTATTAAAGAGAAAAACATCATATTAGTAGTTATTTGTGTAGCAGACTAATTTAGCGGACAAAAATATAATATTAGTTATTTCAACAAATTATCTTAAAATAAGCTGAATTGAAGTTAATCTGAAATTAATGAAGTGATTTTGCACTGGTTCCACCTTGAAAATTCCCTGCGAAAAAAACTGCTCTTTAGCTTATATCTCCCGATTCAGCCAATAAATTTGAACGAAATTCACACAGTATCTGAACTTTACACAGTATCTGAACTTTACACAGTATCTGAACTTTACACAGTATCTGAACTTGGTAGAAATTTGGTTGAAAAATTAGACTAGAATTGCCAGTTATGTTAATTTTTGATACCTAAATCCTGTAAATTTGCTCAGTAAAATAAAGCTTTCTTCCCTCTAACTTCCGATCCAGTCATGAAATCAAATTGAAATTCATGAAGTAAATGGACCTTATTGTCAACCAAATGATGTAGGAATTTCGTAGAAAAATCATGAAAGAGCTGCCAGCTATGACCATTTTTGTAATTTTTTAGCAATTCTTTACTAAGCGATGTTGTCATTAAATTTTTAAATGGGAATGATCCTAGAATGACAATCAACAACAAATATTGAGGTTTCGAAAATTTGAAAGTTATGAGGGTGATAACCCTGCAAATCTTTTCATCCCCATAACTTCCAGCGCAGTCATTCAATCGAAACGAAATTCACAGGCTGGGTTTAACTTAATGTGAAGCAGATTTGATATATTTTTCGCTATGCTGCTAACGCTGGGTTTCCAGACATTTACAATAAAAATAAGGAGCTAATGTTTAAAATTTTCGGGGTTTCATAATTTTTATGGATGGCAGCCTCAAACATAGTTTAATCGCTGAAACTTTCGATGAAATTCTCGGATGAAAACGAAATTCAAAGGATAGATTGATTTTAGCATGAGCTTGTTATGGTAGACTAATTGCTACTTCGTTGGTAAAGTGCTACCAGCACTGGACATTTTCATCATTTATGTTATAGTCGGGAAATGGTTTTTATGGCTTTGGGTAAGAAATGGTTGAAACCCAATCTCTTCGAAAATGAGTTTTCTAGCGGTTCTGATGCGCTAGAATTTTTTTACTATTATTTTGCAGATATTTAACTTGCTCATTTGTCAAAGTCATAAACTGCACTTGTCGCTAGTTTACTTGAAGGATACCTTACTCAAGAGCTGGAAATTTATCATGTTGAAATCTCTATATTTAATGTAACTTTTGATTTTAGATACCTCAATTTTATAGATCAGGAAAATCAGATAATGTTTGACCCGGGGACCTATGACATTAGGAGTGCCACAAGGTTCTGTCCCTGGACCTGTTTTATACACCATTCATACACCATGCTGACCTCCCTTTTCCAGCGGGCAATCCTTAAGTTACAAGTCCTACAATATGCATATGACACGTTCTTATTTGCGTCGAGCCAGGATCCGCTCAAAGCTTAGAAGAGCATTGAAGATTACTTGGTCAACCTTAGATTTTATTTTGATGAATGGGGCATCAACCTAAATAGCTGCAAAACACAGCTGACTGTATTCAGGAACCCTTCCAAGTGTTGGTGATCTCAAACCATCCGCAATAAGGCCAAGAAAGTCACTGTCTTGTTCGTTAACTTGTTATGAACTCATTAACTTGTTGTTAACAACGTTAACTTGGAGTAGACATGCATGAATTCTTAGAATTTAACCCCTATGTTCGACATAGAATTAAAGTAGCCAGGTCCGCATTTCAGCGCATCAGACATATTTTCGACAAAGGCTAAATCCATTTGCTATAAAACAGTCATTCGGCCAATCCCCATCCAGGATTACCAGTTCCAAATCTCCCATGGCAGAAGCGGCAACTAAAAAGTAGCCGAGGAACTGTCTCCTATATCAGGAGACAGGACTTGAGCCACTTAGAGACCGGGTTGTGGAACTAACGACAAGGTTTTACGCATAGGCAGATGGACATGAAAACGGACTGATCGGGGGTATCGGACGCACGAGCGGCTCTAATGAGCCATTTATGCGCCTGGCGGTGATAGCAGGACAACGGCGGCTCATGGACATTATGTTCAATTATGTTGTCCTTCCAACGAATCCGAGAGGATAATTAAGACCTAGCTTAAGTTTAGGTCTAAGTAGGCTAAGCTAATTGAAGTTAGACTTAAGCTAGATTTAGTTAGTATATAAGTATTATATAGCTAAGTCAACCACAGGTATTGTACTACCTGGGTAATATTTTATAAGTGTAAACCGAAAAATAGATGAATGAAAAAATATATAATCAACATCCTAAAAGAGACAGCAGGCCAAAATAGAATAGCCGCTAAATATTAGGATCTTTCATGTTAAATTCCCCTTAAGTTAAGTAATCTATGTACAATTTAATGAATAAAATTATTATTATTATTATTGTTATTATATAATGTTTGAATAGCACAGATACAGACAATTGGTTATAAACCAATTGATTGATGGTTATGCACCCATATGAATGGATATGTAGTGAAAATTGATGATTATCATAAGCAATAAAGAATATCATAATTTATTTAACGGCTGAGAATTAAAACCTCTTCTGCTCACTTTGTATGCATTTGAATACGTTTACTGTGCATAAAACTATAAAGTTTTATATCATAGCATAACTTATCATTTTTTCAAGGTGGACGAGAAGTATGTCTGTGATTCATAGTAAAAGTATACGTACAATTTTAAAATAGTGTGTCATTCTAAAAAAAAAAACATATATGCCTGTTGGAATTAAATTATTTACGAAAATAATCAAATCATAATCACTTTCTATATTACTATTGCTTTCGGCAAGAATTGGTGTCTTATTTGATCTTGTCTTATTTGCTTTGAATATGAAAAAAATAGTTTGCTTAATATTTAGTCTGGCAGCATAGCTACATAGATTTATATTTTCATCGTATCTTTTATTTTTGGCAGAGATGACTTTCACCAGCTCAAATGTTAAATGTGTGCTAATTATTGCTTGCGACAAAAACTGTGATGGAACTATCAGATTATACGAGCATTGACATTGCTATGAATTGGAACATTTAAAAATATATCGGATGGCATAAAAGGCAAAATGGATGATAATAATTTATATTTACAACAGGCACCAGTGTAAGCCGGTTATTCGAGTTCTTTTGCATTTGCATAGCCCAGCCTGAGCCGTTGCAACTGAATAGCCAACAAAGCGACGTCAATTTAGTAGATCAATCTAAATACATATGCATACTTTCCAAATTGAAAAAGATAAATCCGTCCCTGGCAATCTTTGTATGATGATTGGATGTAAACATCTTTTTGTCGAGAGATCTTTCCGTTATTTTTATGGGATATGCCTAAGTTCAATGGTTGCGAAAAGCTCATTTTGGAAATCCAAATGGTTTTTCTGTTTTTGAATGGCTAATATTTTTAGTGAATGACTAAAAATCTATACAATGCATCTACTAGTAAATTTAATGTAAAATGAAACGGTTGGACATGTAGCAATCAAGCAGTTGCCATTATGATGAGCGCAGTGTAACGCAAAGTACGCAATTTCTACGTTCATTGCAGCACGTACACTAGAATACGTAAGAATTAAGCAAATATATGACTCCATCGAAAAGTGAGAATACTAACCATATATTGCAAATTAAAGATACAGTGGAATTTGTTCGATCTAACTATCGTGACAAATTGTACTAAATCTTATCATCATGCCTCTAATAGGGAAGACACAAAATCACACGTCGCACTCGAAAACAATTTCGAAGAACATGCATAGTCAATTAGCCAAAAGAAATCTGCACCTCCTATCACACAATTGCGAAGATAAGATTAGACTTTGAGAGTTGCATATTTGAGAAATCAATTTGAAATTATATGAATTGAAAATAATTTTTTTGTTTTTGTTTTATGTGCACGTTCTTAGCCCAACATGTTGTATAACATCAGCCAACCAGCGCCGGTACTATTTTAGCTTACTGGAGCTGTGATTGTTGGGTTTTCCTGCTTTCGTTTGCTCAATGAATAATGACGCTGATACGTTAACAGTGCTGCCAAACTTTCAGATGTATCTTAAAGATTTCAAATCTGATGAAATTTCTTTACACAATGTCATTGCTTCCTTATAAGTTTGCGCTGATTTGGATAGAATTACGTGATATGCCAATGAAATTACAAGCTATATGCAAATGTTAAAAAGAAGTAAAATAAATTGTAACTGTGAAAATGCAAATATTATGCATGCGATTCACATCTAAATAACGATTTATCATTGGAGTCTGTTGGATTTATTTATTTGCACGTGAATATTTTGTATTTGGTTGCAATCTGAGCAAATAAAATTTCAAGTGTGCTGTGACAAATATGCATTTATTTATTTAGTGGTTTGTTATATTGGATGGGAACCGCATGTGATGCAATATTGATGGCCATGACTAAAACACATGACAATTTTTTAGTCGGGTGTAAGTTGTGAACGATCAATTTGTATAGGGAGAGCGGGAGTTATCCGAGTATTCACGTCTATAATGAACCTCTAGTTTAATTTCAACGTTTTACTCTGATTTTAATGCATCGGACATTTTAAAACCTGGTTAAATAATGGAGAGTTTATATAGCGCCATCTATTACAATATATTATTATTTATCAGTTTTTCCACCAAACTTCGTATTGATTTATTAAAATCATTAGCTAAATTTTTGCTTTCGATTTTAGCTCTCGAGTAAAATTTGTATGAAAATTGACATTTTACTTGAATCTCCCTACTTGGCTTTATAATAAAAATGTAAACATTATTATCTCAGCATGCCGGGAAAATGATGAGAATGCAGTAGCAACACTTACAGTACAGTGTTGGTTTAAAAGTTTAAAAGGAAATGAATATTTAAGATACGAGGGTCAAATATAAACAGGATTTTTATTCCCGAGCAACTAAAGCTGAGTTAGACAAAGAGCGATATTACTTCGCGAAGAAAACAAGACAGAGGCTCGGGCAGCTCGGTAAGAAGTTTAATGCAGGCGTCTGAGAAGATTTCCTTTTTGAGCCTCTCGAGCAATAAAAGCTGTCACTTTACGCCGGTAAACTGACTGGCGATGAAGAAACAACGGACCTTGCAACGAACCTCGAAGCGGACGTGGAGGAAACCACGATCGAGGAAAGCGTGAGCGAAGTTCCACAATAATGCTCAAGAAGCACAAATAGCACCAGCTGCGTTTCCTGGTGGAAGGAAAAGGGTAAGTCCCACTTCCCCATCACTATCGCCTGTTGGCCCTTAAACAAAAAAGGTCTAGGTCTGGTAGGCTAGGCTAGGTAGGCTAGTTCTTCTGCCCCTCTACCTTCACTCCCGATTCCATGCCGCATGGCCCCGAAACCTGCAAGAAGAAAGATTTTGACCCCTCAAGGCCAAGCCACCAAAGAAACAAGTGGCAGGATCCCTCCCATAAAGCCAAACTACACGAGCGGAGCTATCGCAGCGTTTTTCCGCCGAGCTTTTGAAAATATATGGATTTAATACGCAGCCAAAAACGCGCTCGTATAGTTTGCTCCATACAAACTCATGTGTTCTGTTTTGAAGCTCAAAAGCTCTCCGCTCGTGTAGTTTGGCCCATAGTGTGCCACAAACTGGAGCTTAAAAGCTTCAGCAAAACACTTGAACCAATTTTCGCAGTTAGCTGTTACTTGTTATTAAACTTAATAAAACTACTCTCTTCCCTAGGAACCTTGAGTCGCATCAGCGGCTCTTTGAAATTTTGAAAACAAGGTCTACCCCTTGTTTTACTTACACGCCACAAAGCGTTAAGAAGACAACAGTCCACCAACTAAATCACCTCCTCGCTCATTGATAGTTTAGCTAGATTTACCGCAAGATATCATTCAGCTCCATAATCGGCGGAAATCTTTAACACGACGTCTTATCAGAATCTACCACAGATATCTTAGCACGGAAAATAACCAATATACACTACTGCTCAAAAATACTTGCCCACTCATATATTTAGGAGTTTTCCGTACTTACAGGTAAATTTGTTCCGTAAATTGATCTTAATATTGCATTAACTAACTATTGCATTAACCGACGATCACCTCTTCAGTCGAAGATAGAAAAATTGTGGTGACTAACGAACGCAATAGAAGCCTTGCTGCACCAGAAATTGCAGCACAAGTGAATGTGGAGAGATCTGAGCCCCTCAATGATTCTAGGATCAAAAGCAGACCTCAATGAGCAGGTCTTCATGGTCGGATAGCTGTTAGAAAACCATTGTTACGTGCCGAAAATAAGAAGAAGCGACTGGAATGGGCTAAGCAACACAAAAATTGGACACTTTACGATTGGACAAAAGTTCTGTGGAGTGACGAGTCAAAGTTCGCAGCAGGAGAAAGAACATCCGATCAATGTTTAGTGCTTTCCGTGAAACATGGTGGTGGTTCTGTTATGATATGGGGCTGTTTTGGTGGAAATAGAGTCGGTAGCATCTGCAGAATCTAAGGAATAATGAGAAAAAAGCACTATCGGGATATTCTCGAAAACGAAATGTTGCCATCTGGACTGCGTATTTTAGGAAAAGGATTCATATTTCAGCATGCCAATGACCCGAAGCACTCTTTCAAAATCTGCAGAGAGTATTTAAACCAGTCATCAACTGAGGTAGCTCTTAAAGTTATAATTTGGCCACCACAGTCACCTGATTTCAACTCCATAGAGCTCTTATGGGATAAGCTGGACATTACAATCCGAAAAGTCTGCCCTACATCTACTGAACATCTGTGGAGTATTTTGCAAGCACAATGGAGCAAAATCTCATCAGAGACCTTGACCAAATTACTACGTAGGATGCCAAAACTTTGTGAAGCGGTTATTGCGAATAAGGGTGGACACATTGATGAGACAAAGATTTAATAATGATTTTACCATTTTGAAACTTTTTTATAAATATAATATGAAAAACTATTATAAATATACTTTAAACTATAAATATACTTTAAAAACTATTCATAAGAACTTGTTTTTCAAACTCCAATCGTTTGACATAGTAAATTTATTGGATGGGCAAATATTTATGAGCGGTAGTGTAGGTAAACTTCTGCTTTCATTAAAGGCTTAAACATTCTCATCATGGTGAAGACCGGAGCCCAGCTCAACAAGAAATTTGAAGAACGTCTCCAAAAAAATAGTACCGGGCAAAGACATGTTTCAGGTAACTAATAAAATCACAGGTCGGAAAAGACTAAAATGTAATTTCACTGCTAATGGCAACTCACTCCTTGATGATAGAGCCACCGCTAATGCATTTCGATGTTGAGCATAAAAGAGCTTCGTTGAGTTTTGAAGTTTTTTATAGGGGCTTACGATTCTCTCTTAATTTGAGTTGGTTGCACACTGCTTTAGCTGCAAAGTTGAGAGTGCTAGCAAGAAAGTGGCTCAGATCCTGGCAACAATCAATGTTCTCCGGAGAAAGTTCCAGTGAAGATCGGATAAGAGATCCTTTAGTTGTTCTTTTCCTATTAATAAAGGCTACTCGTCCCATTGGTTTTCGGCCGCCCAGGTACAAGGATATATTGCATGTTCTTCGATCAATTTCAGCTGCAACACCCATGTTATTATATCTAAGATATTTTTGGGAAGAGTACAAACTTGTGGTTTCTGCAAACAGTCAGCTATAATCAGTCTGTATCCATTTGTGCGTAGACATTATTGGAGGCAAATTGTCGAATTTGTTTTATTTTTAGTTAATAACTTCGTAATGAATAATTTGAATGGATTAGTTTTTGTTTCTAAATTAAATAAAAATGTTTAATGAATAAATCTGCATTAAATCTTTTTCAAATTTCTTGCGACAATTTATTGTTTTTTATCACTTGAGTTTCAAATAACTGCTGTACGAAGACATTAATGGTACAATACTTTAATTGATCTGAAAATGATCGTATGCATGCATAGTCATGTCCACATACGAATTGAACTGAAATGTGTTATGACTAATTATTATACAACAGAATGTACATATATACATATATAATATGATACATGCATTTAAATGACCCAATTCGCATTGATAATCGAAAATGCGCTCAATTGGCGTTATAGTCAGTCTAAACAGTCAATAGAGTAAACTGATAATAAATTCCGGTTGATTCAATTCTTATTTTGAATTCTAGTACTATGCCTTTTTTTTGTGCATGTTGACAAAACATTTCCATTGAAACTTGTATTCTGTGAAAAATATTTGTAAACTAAATTTGCAAATAAATGTGTTTGTTTAGTGACGCTTAAACAATTAATGGTAAAATGCTTGAATGACTGTCATGGTAGAGAAACTCGCCTGCTTTTCTCTCTTTTCTAATTATCATGAAATTAATAAGCGAAGCATCAACTCAATAGTTGAGAGAGCAGTTATAATGGATTAAACATGCAAAAATTTGAACGTTTGAAAACAAAATTAAAGGTATTGTGTTTGATGTCATTACCACGCAAACGTAAGCGTGAAATGTGACATCGATTATTCTGTTGGTAAGCCACAGTACGAACAATTTGATGAGTACATATATACTTTTTGTTACAGAATATAAGTTTGCATAACAGATTATTTAAGTTGATGGATAGGAAGCTTCTATGCCAAGGTTTGATTTGATGATGACTCTTGTTGAAATATGGATACGTCTCAAGGGAACATCATTTTATTGTGATTTTGAGTTTTTGGTACATGCATTACGTAGCTCGACTGGACTGCCAAAAAGTACTGTGACGTCAGCTGCTATATATCCGGCTTTTAAATCGGATCATAACAATTTTGTATTTTAATACAAATGCTCTCCAATTTTCACTCGCAATTATCGTTCTACCAAACAGGCTGTTCGTGCTATAGTGGATAAATTTGGTTCAACATAAATCAAATCAGTCGATTGTCCGCCGTTTACAGGCATTGGGGATATCTTAGTTCACAAACTAAAAAAAAATCGAGCGAATACTTTTCTTTAAGGGGTTAGTCCACTGTTAAACTGCTCAAAATGAACTTTTTTTTTAAACAGCTACCAAAAAAAACTATTCAAGATATCGATTTGAAATTTTACATACATCTTTAGTGAAGTTAAGAGTTAACATTTTCATTGGAAAAAAATGTTAGAAAACAAAATAGCGGCCGCCCCAATGGATCGCCGCAGCACCGCCGAAAAAAAAAGCAAATTGCGCCTCGTAAATTCCTGGACAAAATAAGCGTCTGTGAACAAATTACCAAAAATATTTCATTAGTTTTGAGTATAAAGGACTGCACGGGCCTAAATTTAGAACAAAAAAAAATTTTTTGACGATTTGGGAAAAAATTTTTTGATTGAAAACATTTTTTTGGTTCATTTTTTTGATTCAAAAGTATACCTAATTTTTTTTAATCACTTTAGGGCTCTAAATTCGATAATTGGCTTAATGAAAATTGGTCAAGGGGAACTTTGAAATAAAAGTTATATCAGGTATGGGCTAGGGTTGGGAAACTAATTTTATTCATCGGTAAACAGTTAACTGGCTTTTCGCCAGTGAAAG
Source organism: Nemotelus nigrinus (assembly GCA_947369275.1). Lineage (NCBI taxonomy): Eukaryota > Metazoa > Arthropoda > Insecta > Diptera > Stratiomyidae > Nemotelus > Nemotelus nigrinus. Next base: position 219,642,544 of record OX376372.1, read on the forward strand.
TCCCGAGATGGAAAATTTTAATCGGTTAATCGCAAACTTTTTTGAAAAAATTCTCGAAAATTTCTAAAACTATTAAATATTCAGATTTGCATCGAGTTTTGAACATTTTATTGAAAAATGAGATTGATCAAGATTCAAGAACTTCGAAAATCATTTATTTCTATGAACAAATGCAATCAAGAGAACAATTAAATAGAATTTCTGTAAAAGAAGTAGAATTGCTAACCAATATAAAATTCGAAAATGAATAATGAGCAGAAAGAGATCATACAAAACTTTGGACTTAGAACTACTTAGAAAATAGCTTATTGACTGTTTCTGTGATTATTTTATTTAATCGATAAATGTAGAATAAGGGATACTGGTGGCCATGTTTTTGTTTTCGAAGTTATCGAAAAATATAGGTCACATGAATGTGTATTATATTATTTGACCCAAAGCCTGCAACCGCTTGCTATGTACCGCCAAGTAGCGGTCAATCTTCCGTGAGGAGTGATAGTTTGCCTCATATTTGTATCCTTTCGTTCGATAAATGAGGTGACCAACTGTAGCAACATGTTATATGTCGAATCATCCATTCTTAAATAACTTTGCCAATCAGAAGGCTCAAGTGTGATTTCTTTTATCAAATTTATTTGACTCATTTGTTTCCGTTTGGCAAGCCATCCTTTTTGCCACTTCCTTTTTGGACTGTTCGTGAATGGGGGCCTTTAGAAAAAAAACTAGATGCAAATTGAACTCAATCTAACGCTATGTAAATACATTATAAAATGTAAAAATTTGAGTTTACACCTGGACATTATACAGTATTAATCTCAAGACTTAAACCAAACTTCCTGGGTAACAGATAAACTTTAAATGGATACTCAATTGCATGTCAAAATTTTTTTCTCGACTCTAGTGCTTGTCTATAAGTCTGTTTTAAAGCCATCTGGACCTATGGCTTAAAAATCTGGAGAGCAACTCGTCCATCAAACATCAACATCATCCAGAGGGCCCAATCAAGATAACTTCGATCTATCACCGGAGCCCCGTGGTACTTTCGCAATGCTAATCTCGAAAAAGACCTACGGATCGAGACGATTGCCGATGAAATTAAGAACCGCAGTGTAAGACACATTGCAACCCTCGCTCATCACCCCAACAAGCTGGTAAGATAAATACTAACCCGTGCTAATTTTCAGTGATTGAAAAGAACTGACCCGTTAGATCTTCCGTCTCTAACGTAGAAGAAAACGACTTGCGTAGCCACTTTTCTTTGGTTTTCGAACTCTTTGCATTATGTAAATTGTAATTCTAGAACACTAACTTTTCTCTTTGCTCTCTGACTTTAAGTCAATAATATAATTTGCGATCAAAATGTACACGTCCTCAACTGTGCCGGGTGCACATAACTTGTCCTAGCATGTAAGATTTGAAAACAAACTGAAACATCTTAAACGAAGGTAGCAGTTTAATAAAGTTATTACGAAAAAAAATGTTCCTGATTCCAGAATATGCTTGGCTTGTCTTATTTTGACTTTGTCGTTGCGAGATAAGAAAAGTGGCTCAGCCGAGCATCCGTTTGCAAGGCACCCAACCTGTCCCCACTCCCAGCAGTTACTGCTATATATTTATATATAATATATACACAATATATATATATATATATATATATATATATATATATATATATATATATATATATATACATATAAATATATATATATATATATATATATATATATATATATATATATATATATATATATAAACAAATTAATGCGTGAAATTAGTGCTATAATATTCAATTACTTGCTTTGCAAATCTGAAAGTTAACTTATGTTACAGTGTTTGTTATCGTTACGTTCTGCTTATACTCACAAAATGATTGCCTACAATTGTTTTACGATAGTAAATAACTTTACAGCTAAAACTTATTGTTCTTTTAACATAAAATTTGTCAACTATTTAAAGCTTTCCGCAAGCCAAGGAAATACGTACACAATAAAGGTTGTTACTAAAACACAATACAAGAATTGAAACTACGTAAATTAAATTAAATAAATGTAAAATTTACTATCGCCTATTACTAACGGAATTGTTTAGTAAAGTCAAGCATCGGAAAATTATATTTATGTTGGGACCATAAGTATTTGAAATTTCAAAGCTAAAGAAATGACGCAACAAAAATGAATATCGACCTTAGAAAGTAATTCGGCATTCAAATTTCAAAATTTTATTTGGGTTTAAAATTTCTAAGTCCATATATAAATTAGCTATCATTAAATGTCGCGGTAAAAGATCTGAATATTGACGCAATGTTGGTGATTTGCCAAGATGGACGCTTCAATTCTTTCGGATACTTAATGATTATCGAATCGGTTACTTAAAGCCTCAAGATTTCGAGGAATTGATCATAAGAGCTTGTAATTTTAATTTAATTTTAATTAAAATTTTAACTGCGTCCTTAGCTTTGAGGGCAGGCGCCACATCGCGTCCAAACCCAAGCAGCGTCATTGATCTTGCGACGACGGCGGGCAGGAGTGAAGCGGAAGGTTGAAGAGGAAGTTATGAAATTTGATAGCAAATTCATCAACAGCAAGGCCGCGGGTAAAGGAGTAACAGTTAACCAAGTTAATTTCAGTCGTCATACCAGCGTCTGCTTTATTTAAGCGTACGATTCGAGGAACTCCAGTAGTCATGATTAACATGAAGTGAGAGGTGATGCAAGTCAGCTTGGACGTAGAGACCGAGAGCAGTAGGGACATTGATATTAGGTCTGTTTCCGTACTTGAATCTATTATAATATATTAAAATAGATTCGCAGCAAGTCGTTTCCGTACTTTTGCTGCAAGCCAAATGCAAGCCAAATTTTGCAGCAAAAAGAAGCCAGCTGCCAAATTCTGTTACTGCTGCAGTTTGCTGAAGTACGGAAACAGACCTATTATGAGATGAAACATTAGATAGGTCTAAGTCTAGTATTCTTTGTTTAGATTGGAAAAAGAGGTGAAATGAGAAAGATAACACAATGAAAGAAGAAACGGGTTATCAATGAAATGTTGGATGAGATTAGGGAAGAAACGTTATGATTCTATACTAGGCTTGGTAAGTGCAAATTTCCACATACTAAAAATGAAGAAAAGGGGAAGCTATTGTTGTGGTAGCTGGGAAGCTATTGTTGTGGTAGCTAGTAAACTCAATGAAAAATTTGGCATAAACCGAAACTAAGCAATTACAGGAAACATATACTGAGAAAATAATGAGAATTTTGGAGGGACTAAAGGTAATTTATATACCTATAGTTCAAATCTAGTATTTGTTTATCATTTTCATACAATAACCGTGTATTTTCGATACGAAAAAATTATTTTATATCTACATACCTGATCAATAAACAATAATATGAATCTTCACTTCATACTGATTTATCAATGCAGTACATTAATTTTTCAACAGGGCTCTTTAGTCAAAACTACAACGCATTGTGACCTATTAACTATTTATTAGCGATTATATTAAGTGATATCAATGATGCTTCGAAAGTTGGAACGAAATACCAACAGAAAAAGGTAGCGGATCAAAATGAGTTAAATTTTTTTTAAAAAAAAGGTACAATAAATTAAGAGCACTTATCATCTCCCGTGATTATAACTATCATGAAATTTCAATATACTGAAACAAATTGTTACGCGCTGAAGCCTATTTATGACATGTAGCTATATGAAGCCATTGAGTTGTGTTATTTGCACTCCATAATCAACTTATTTCTAGAGAGTATCAGAAGCACATTTATTTCAAAATCAATACGTTTCATATGTATGGTTATTTCACGGAAACATACTATTCCCACGCTTACGTTCTATTTGTTCTCTGGAAAGTTATCTGATTGTTGTAGTCCATATTATTACATACGTTAAATATAATATCAGTCAGCTACGTAAAACTCATGTCATTTTCTCGAAAACCCAATTTTCCACAGTGCAAAAACATCTGCTTGATTGTTTAACATTGCTTATCTTTAGTCGTCAACGTAGTACCTACAGCTTTCTTAATTCGTTCCCCTAGTCGATACTATTTGCTCAAAAAGTTAGGGTTATCATTGAAATGATTCTTCAAAACGCAAAAATACTCGACATACAACTGATAAGGACTTGATAATTAACCTAAACATCTCGGAAGACTTGATAATTAGCCTAGCATCGATTCACATTGCCACTGATTAGTGTTTCTTATTAATTCGTGTAATTTGAACAAGAAACCGAAACAAACAGAATTATTTACTTACTTGGAAATGCTGCGAGCAGTCCGTACAGCCAAAGAAAGACTTGACGAATCCATGAATGGCACCCAGAACTTCCACAGGATCGACCGCTGCATCGTCCTCTGTGGCTTGCACGGTCAACGAATGGAAGAGAGTCCACAAGCCGCACGTATATCCGCGGAATTTAGGCTTCGATGCTATACACCCAACCCATTTACTCGACGAGAACATAGGCGAGTATAATTTCTCAAGCTCCAGAGCTTTCTGTTGGAACTTCCAGCCTTCAAGATCCTGATTGTGCGAATATGCAAAATTTTTAAGGTCATCCACAAATCGTCTCCCGTTCTCACCTAGTAGATTGTAGCGACTCAAGACCCCTAAATATTTTTGCATGGCCAGCAATTTTTCTCCAGTAATATTCTTAACTGACGGAATTTCGTGGAAGAGTGTGTACCGCAGTGCTTGTTCTAAATCAGCTTGGAAGACGGTTTCACGAGGGATTTTAAGGACTTGGAAAAGAAGATCATTCTCGACATTTGTGAGAGCTGTTGCAGCATTCGTTACATCGTGATCATCTGCCGTGATACCTTTATCTTTCAAGAACAATTCTATAACCCTCTTAAAGGATGCAGGGCTGGCGTTAGGAACGGATATAGACATCGAATCGGTGCCTCTTTGGAATACCTTTATTGTATTGAAGGTTTCTATGCCCATTTTGTTTGCCGCCTGAACATTTGTCGTTCGTCTGACTTTAATTTGCTTGATTCGCGAAAAGTTTAAAATGGTCTGTGCGCCGATCGTCGAGTTCTCAGGTTCAAATACTATGACGACATATTTCAAGTTAGATGGCTCATTTTTGAATAAGGCCTGTGAACTACTATCATCGAGAAGAGAGAAATCGGGCCACTGTGGTTCCGAATGTGATTGCGCTATTATGTTTCGAGCCAGCACGTCTGCAATCTCGACCAAATCCTGGGATACAACAGGCGTCCCGAAGTTCTTATCACCACTCACGTAATGTGGCTCAAAGTACCGCAGAGTCGGATATGCTAATATCTCATATTGACGACAAACATCATAGTTTTCGTCTGTTGAGCAGTCGATTGCCGCGACAACTAGTATGTCCCGCCAGGGATATAGGGTTTCGGCCAGCTGTTTATACTTGGGTGCGAAACGCCTGCAGTGCCCGCAGAACGAATTGTAGAACTGCAACAAAGTTCCATGATTCTTTCTCATGACCACACTGTCCAGATTCTGAGCTGTCACAACCACAGCCTTGTCGTTCTCATCGTAGAGTCCCTGATTTTCGACGTTGGGGCTTGGCGGTCTCTGGAACGGTAGTCCAGAATCACTTTCCGCCACGTAAACAATGAAAAATATTAGAACAACGTAAAATTTCATGATGCACGCGTGAAAACGGTCACGGAAATTTCTAAACTATCACCGACAAATGTCCATATGTTCGATTTGTAAGCTTTGATCCGATATTAGAACACGGTCTATTTACACTCTGCTCGTGAAGCCCGACCGCGTAGAGGAGCGATGATAAGTTGAAAGCGCAACGATTGCCGTATAAAACCAGACTGACGATTTCTCGCTCTGTGAAGCAACTTTCACAAGTTCCCACATGCTGATTAGAAACCCCCACAAATGCCCCAATATCTCTGCTTGTGTCAGACAAAAACGAAATTCAAGGTTGAAGACATGACAACTTGCCCAGAATTGTTATGACAACGGGTTGACGTATCCCAAATATCAGGTGAGGTGGTTTGGGATACATTGCATACGTTCAGGCGCTGGTTCGACAGTGAAAGCTGAAATTATTGATTCATTTAAATTGAATTAAAGTTTAAACATTTTTGTACTGCGGATTTAGCACGGTATTTCATTACTACTACATTGAGTAGCTCAATAATAATATCATTATTTTGTAACATACTAGTTGTACATATTCAGTATCACATTTAAAACTGTACTACTAGTAATAAGAGGAGATGTCGCTGGTGTAGTTTAGTAGTTTAAGTGAAATTGTCGGGTGGCGTGGCGAACGGCAACACGCTCATTCACGTGTTGGCTCTTGCGGTGGAAGGTTGTAGCCGGAGAAGTGCGGAGCAATTTGCTTTTCTCCGAAGGACGGCCTTTCGCTGGAATTGACAAAACGTGAATCATCTCTGAAGAGAGAGATATAAGGAAATGAAAATGGCAGTGAGAAGTGAAGCAATTTGCCTAGGCAAATTGTTAGTAGTAGTAAGCGAATTTGACATTCACTTACTGTGCCGAACAGAAAGATAGAGTGAGATAGATGGAGAAAAATAGTTCACCATGTGCACGCAAATTTGACAATTACTTACTCAGCAACAACAAAAGCTCAGGTATCGGGGAAACCAAGGGGAATATCTGAGGTAGCAATTCTCTCGATTTGTTCTATTTATAGATTTTACCTTTGTAGTAAAAATGCTTCACTAAATTTCGTATATGTATACGCTTGTTTCATTTCCTTATATCTCTATGTTCTAAGTGAATCATCGTGTCTTAACTGCGTGTTCGCGTTGTTTAAAACGCTTTTGTGTTGCCCTTAAGTGTTAAAGTTTATTTATAATCAAGCCCACCATACGGGTGTTATCGAATCCGATGGCTGATACCTCTGATGAAAGGCGAACCACTTTGTTTGGAAAATAGGAACAAACAAACGCAAAAAAAAAATTGTTTCGCTCAACGGCAAGTATTATAATTTTAAACCAGCTAATAATAGAATAATTTTGAGCTAAAGATTCAAGAAGATAATAGGCGTGTTTTTTCGCTCCCCCTATTCATAACAGAACAGAACAGACGCAGCGGAAACAACAACAACTCCTGTCCCAGTGAATTCACTGGGACAGGTGGAGTATTGGAAACAACAACAACTCAACAACCCAGTGAATTCACTGGGACAGGAGTGGTTGTTGTTTTCGATGCGTCACCTGATTGCGAATAGGGGGTTGCAGGGGTCAAAAATAGAAGAAAAACACAAAAATATACAAAAAATAGACGAGAAGATAACACACTTAAGAAAAAACTAAAACAAAACCCACCCACCCAAAACAAACACAACCACAAAAACACAAACATATTAGCCAGACATCTATCGGCAAAAGCCACTGTTATGGCAGAATACGTTGTAATGACAAGAAATAAGCGCTCTAATTTTTCAGTTTTTTTATTTCGACTCGGCTCGGCTCGAAATTGCTGCTACCACCTATTCGCCCTCTGGTGGTAAAATTTCCCAATTGGTGATCGTCATGTCGAGTTTTGCCGGAACCGGATACACTACAGAACTCCCAGCCAGCACTGATGCCGTATATCGGCGGAGCGTGAAAAAAAGACAGGGAAGAGCGGAAGCCGATGCCGACGTTTTTGACCGCAAGGTCCCGAAAAGGGCCAAAATCAGTGAGAGAAATTTTAAGGAGGCTGGTGTATGGCCAAAAGTATGGAAGAAAACATAAGAAGAACCTAAGTTGCACAAGCCGTGGTGTGTTGGACTATTGTGAAGGTCATGCATGCTCGCTACACTAAAAATGAGTGTAAGTCTAGATACATGTGGTGCCATTAGCACTACTCCTGGTGCGGACCTCCATGCACTTCTGCCTCCACTCGACATTCAAATTTGGAGTGTGGGGATGAGGGCGACGAGCTCTGTCCATAGACTAATTTAACTTGGCCTAGGGCTAGACAACGATGATGAGAGAGTGCTTTATTAAAGATGTCTCCGGTTCTCGGGATGCTTTCTTACGCTCGAGTGCCTCTATTCGGTTTCAGGAGAAGGCCCGAAAGCAATTTTTATGAGTAGAATTATCTGGGAGCTATACTCCGGGGCTGGTATCTATCTGCATTTATCGAATGACGTATGCTATGTGGATTATGATATTATGGTGCTGAGAGCTTATAGCTAAGTAGCTCATAATATCATTATGAGCATAACGTACTTCAAACACATTGAAAGACCTGATTAGTCCTACGTGTTGCCGCTCAATGACCGAGAATATTACAGACAAAGATAAGCAACTATGGCAGATTTTGAAGACCGAATTCTCATCCAAGAAATTTCTCCGCTGCTCAAAGAGATAAATGTTTAGAAGAGACAAACGTTCATTGTAAGGTAGATACGGAAAGCTATATTTAAAAAGTAAGGTATTTCTGGTGACAATCAAAGGTGACCCTAATTTCAGTTAAATGCTCAACAGAAGAGAAGATAGTACCACAAATAACATAAAGAATAACATGAGTGTGAAGCTTTAGGGGAAAGGACGTGAAAAAACACTTGGAAACATTTAGGCCCATTTTACTCATGCGTTCATGTGTCCATCAGTTTAAAAAGGTTTTCTAAAAGATGGGATTGAGGCGGAAGTACAAATCAACGCAGCCGCTCTCTTCGACTTCACTATTGACTTCTAAAAAACCGGTTTAAACTGATGGATGCATATGTAAAATGGGCCTATTAAGGCTAAACAATTCAAGTTGCACCAACCAGAGAGAGAGAGAGAGAGCATTTAAATCTTTCTGAAGAAGCAGAGAGTCAGCAGAATTTTTGATTACTTGGAAGACTATTAAGTCTTCAAGACAAGATGACTTAAAAGCGCTAGGAAGATCATTGATGAAGAGATTGAAAAGAAGTGGTCTTCAGATGGATCCTTGAAGTACACCAAAAAAAAGGAGCAAGGTGAGGACGAAAAGCCCAAGAGGAGACAACTCCTTCAAATTCCTTCCCTTGAGTCACGTAGAGTGTTCCTCGACGAGTGCCTCCTCTTTAAACTTTTCAACGGCTGTATATTGGTGGACCCCAGCATTCACCTTTCTGTTAGAGATTCGGGCCGTCCTAATAGAACATTTTCCAAATTTAATGTTACATTTGCCCGTACTGACACCTATTTCTTTTCTCCCCTTTTGCGTTTGCCTCGTCAGAATAATAGCCTTAACCTTGGTCCTCTGCCTCGAACATTAGCTATGTTTAAAAATATTTTAAAAAATAACGTTTTATCAGGTACATGAAATATGTCATAATTTAATCTTTTGTTGTATCTTTTTTTCGGTCGATTTTGCTTTTGATTACTTTTCCTTTCTGAATTTCACTTAATTTTAATTTTTCTTTTTCTTTGTATATATATATATATATATATATATATATATATATATATATATATATATATATATATATATATATATTTGTTTTCTTTTTTTTTTTGTTATGTCTAATCTATAATTGGATTTGTTCTGTTGATTTGGACATTAATAAATAAATAAACACAAGTGCGATTCGTTAAAAAGCAGAGATTCCGGCTTACGAATACCATAATTCTTTAGTTTGACAAAAACTAGCTCATGCTGAACGGACTCGAAAACTTTGGCAAAATCAGTATAGATGAAAACAACTTGATTGTTGCTGTCAATGGCACAAGCGATTAACAAAATTCAACTAGGTTCACAGCGGCCTTTTACAAGGTCACCTTGTTGCGCTGAAAAGACACGGTTGAGAGCATCATAGATTTTATTGAAAACGAGGCGTTCCAAAATTTTTGAAAAACACGGAAGAATGGAGATAGGGCGGTAGTTCGAAGCAAGATTACGTTCACTCGATTTGAAATCGGGAATAATTTTTGAGAGCTTTCAGGAGGAGGGGAATTCACCAGGACAGAGACTGACAGTGAATAAGATGGATAAAGGTACTCGAAGGGAAGATGTTAGATTTTTCACAGACAAATTGGGAACACCATCTGGATCAGCGGTACAATTAGAGTCAAGTGAGGACAAAAGAAATTCAATATCAACATTGTGAGTTCGAACAGATGAGAGGCAAGCAGGGAAATCAAAAGAAAAGCAGTCAGAAGTAGGAATTGACGCCCAGAAACTTTTAGGGCCATTCTAGTTTAGAGAAGATCCAACAAAGGTTGAATAGTTGCAGAAAGCTAATCTTACTTCCTTCTTGGCAGATGGCAATTTCGATTGCGTAGAATTTTTACCTTTAAATGCAATATTTCATCCTCTCGGTAAACCAAAGAGAAACGCGGTGCTTGCGAAGACAGAAAACATATTTGCCGAGATCAATTACTGAAAAATGACGTAGAATTTCAAAACAGCAAAGTTAATATCAAGACTCAGGAATCAAATTAAACGATTAATGAAACTCTTATCAACAGTCAGGCGGTCAGAAATAGTTTTTTTTAAAAGTTAAATGAACGCACAGTGGAACTCTTATTACGGTTCGAGAAATTGATGAACACATTTACAGAAAGAAGAGTACGATACGGATAAGGGTGCGTGTAGGCTTTTGGATCAGAGGATGATAAAGAGGCACAAAATTCAATTTTATAGAGAATGAGATTAATGATCTTGTCATTAGCATTGTGGAAGCAGTTAAATTGAGGAAGTGAGCAGGGAGAAAGAAAAGAAGATAGGCAATAGAACGATTGTTGATAGATTCAATGTCGAGAAAAGTGGAGTCTCACTGTACAGGAGGCATGTTAAAGTCCCACAGATGATGATAGTCGACGAGGAAAAGTCACTGTTCAGATATGCGGATATTTCTGATAGTCAGTCAAGAAGGGCGTGTTACAAGGGATAAACAATTACGAACAGGTTTTAAAAGACAAAGAGACAAAGCAACATATTTAACAAGTAGGCTGGAGATAAAAACAGCACAAAGAGTCTTATTGAGAGTTTTAAGCATCGCAATAAGCACGCCACCACCATCAGACTAGTTAGATGTCAAGCGATTACGGCCACAGTGGTAAATATACTGTTGCACGCACGCTAAATAAATCATATTTCTACGTAGCAGTGCCATAAATAGCTAGAAACGTCCAGAAATGGCTGTCTCAACCATGTATTTTAAAGAACGAAAACAATCTATAGGTAAAACGCAGGCCAGAGCCCTCTAGAAGGAAAATCAGAACATTGTAGAAACCAAGAACCAATCAGATCTCATATTGCAGCGGAAATATACAATAGCCTTCTAGAGCCCAGATCAAGAACCGGTAAAACTCGACTTGATGCCCCACACAGCTGTTACATGAATTTCGCCGATAGATGTCGGGCTAATATGTTTGTGTTTTTGTGGTTGTGCGTTCGCTTTTTTTTCTTTCTTTTTTTTTGTTTTTCTTAATTGTTTTATCTTCTTTTTTATTTTTTTGTATAATTTTGTCTGTTTTTCTTCAATTTTTTGCTCCTTCTACCACCTTTTCGCCCTCTGGTGGTGGAATTTCCCGGGTGTGGGGCATCAAGTCGAGTTTACCCGCAATGCCTTCTAGAAGTACGGGCCGTCAGGCTACGTAATCGTTGTCGCTGTGACGTAATGGGTTTAAGAAATTTTGACATTTCCACGAGGCATTGCCGATTTACACGGAGATTTCACTTGCGGTTTTTAGCTAAAATATGAATAAAACGTTAGTTTTTTTGTGCGTGGATGCGTTGTTATAATACTATTTACTTGCATTTTTTATCAATCAATTGTATCGCGACAGCAAATCGACACGAAACATCACATAACCTAACAACAACTGATAAACATTTCGTAGCGAATTTTTCACATTATACCGCACGCACCGCATTCATTTTGTTTTGCTGTTCACTAGCACTGTTCCGCATATACCACTTTGTTTTCCAGGAAAATCAGGTGATCATTTTCAAGTAAAGCTGAAGTTTTCAAATTTTCAAGTTTGGTCCTCATGCCGCAAACATTCTGATAATACAGTAAAATGTTTTTATGATTAAGTACTAGGTTTGGGCTCTCCGGCTGCTTGTCTCTCAAGAAACAAAGCCACTCAAGTAACAAAGGTATGAACTTTTCGATTGCCGACTTTGGATGGAAACAAAGGAAATTAAAACGTGTAGCGCCGGATCCATATTTCGAAGCAGTTTTTGGAGGATTAAGCTGATATTTGAAAATTACATTACACACTTGGAAACAGTTTCAAACAGGTTTGAAAATGTGGTAAATAATTGTACTTAGGCTTAGAGATTTTGACAAAAGTATCTACTTACTTTAAAATGCACCCTACAGTCCTTGCAGCCAAAGAAGTTTACAACATAATAGTACATTGCACCCAAAACTTCTAAAGGATCTGTCGCCGTATCGTCACATGCAGCTTGCACTGTCATCGAATGAAACAAAGTCCATAAGCCGCACGTAAATCGTCGCATCCCGGGTCTCGTTGATCTGCACCCAATCCATTTTCTATAGGTGAATATAGGCGAGTTAAATTCCGCCAGACGTTCTATTCTATCCAGGTACCTCAGCACATCCAGTGACTCACTTTGTGAGTTCACATAGCTTTTTACTTCATACAAAAATCGATTGCTATTCTCGCCTAGCAGGTGGTAGCGTTTCACAGTAGAAAGGTACCTTTTCATTGCCTGCAGCCGTTTGCCGGAAATTTGTCTGTTAGATGGAATATCATGAAAGATTGAATAGCGCAGTGCTTTTTCCATGTCAGCGAGAAAAACAGTATGAATAGGGAATGGAATTACCGGAGGCAACTCTGTCACCGGGCTTATTGCTGTAGTTGTTGCGTCTTCTATGATTATGCCGTGTTCTTTCAGGAAAAGCTCTATAATATATTTAAAGGAGGCAACTGTTGCGTTGGGTATGTATATACTCATAGGAGCATAGCCTCTTTCGAATACTCTTATTACATTGTATCTATGTATTCCTAGATGCTCCGCCACCTCAGCATTCGTCGTATACCTGATTTTAACTGTTTTGAGGTAGGAAAAGTTCAAAATGGTTTCTTCGCCAATCAACGAGTTCTCTGGCTGATATATTATTATGACATATATCAACTCACGAGATTCGTTTTCGAACAATGCTTCCGGATCGGCGTCTTCGAGAGAAGAGAAATCGGGCCACTCAGGCACTAAAGGTGCCTGCGCCACTATGTGCTCGATCACATTGCGTGTAAGCTTTTTTGAATCCTCGAATTGAATATCTTCACCCTTATGCGTAGCATCAACTATGCAGTGCGGCTCATAGTATCGCAAGGTCGGAGTTTCCGTAATATTTAATAGGATACAGGTTTTTAAGTTTTCTGATCTGGAACAGTCCATTGCTGCAATACTGACTATATTTCGCCACGGATGCAAATTTTCAGCGAACTGCTTGTACTGGGGTGCAACACGCTTGCAATCACCGCAGAATGAATTAAAGAATTGCAACAATGTTGAATGTTTTTGTCCCACGACCGCAGCAAGGCTATGCCTGCCTGTCAAAATAACGACTTTGTCGTTTTCATCATATAAACCTGGACCTAAATCATCAACATCGCGCAATAGATTCCCGCGCTGCAGATATGATCCACTTTTTGCCAGGACAGTAATGAAAAGCGCCAAGTAAAAAACAAAATTCATGTCAACTATCACTCAAAATCACCAAACACAAGGACCACCGTATTGACTAAAACTGATGATTCTCTGCTGCTCAAAGCAGTTTTTATAAGCCTCTGAAATCTGATAAGAGTGTGAGCATTTGATATCAAATGCGATGGAATCGGAGCATAGAAATTGTTGCGACAAAAACACGACAGATCATTAAAACCATATAAAATAAATAAATGTTGTAGCGGTATCGTACCGTTCAGTGGAATGTTAATGTTGCATGATGTACACTATTTTTTACACTGATTTTCAAGGAAAATTACTATTAAAATCACACTATACACACAAGGTGATTCAGATCAAGGTGCTTTGAGATATACCACTTGACTCCTTCAGGCGAACTAATGAGACGTTTGTTCCTCCTACATTGGATGCTCTCGTATGAGTTACTATCCTTTAAAGATTTTTGGACATTGAATGTGTCCTTTTAGCTTTTAAAAAGCTCTATGGATTCTGATTATTTTTATCTCATTTAAAAGGTATCATAATTATCTTTCAATTGGTACCTCATTTGTAATTATTCGTAAATAATTCTTCGAAACATTAAATACATTGCAAAATTTATCTTTTTGAATTAAATTTCCAAAAAAAATCTTTCTTTTGAACAATACTCATCATGTTTACCTTGTGTCTAGTCCATCCCGCTACATACAATTGATTTTCTACAGGAGGTCATTGGGTCTATTCAAGGAGACCGAAAATTTCATCATCTGAGGCACTGTACAGGGGAAGCATTACCTTAAGCGAATTTTCGAAATTTAAGACACTAAAACTACCATAGCTGGCAACACCAACCTAAGTTTTGAATCAAATTTCTATCAAACGCGCTTTAGAGCTATCAGACTTAGATACTGTGTGAATTTTGTCAAAATCTGGTGACTGAATCGAAATTCATAGGGAAAAAAGTAGTTGGTTTTCTTAGCGATTTTTCAAGATGGCACCACTGGTACAGAATCGCCCAAATTTGAAAATCGCTTCTATCAGACCTGGTCCTACTTAAGACCAATACATATTGAAATTTTCAATTGTACCTGGTTTTTGGGTTGTAGGTTCTCGTGAACAGAAGTTTTTGACGTTAAAAATATAAGTAAATTGGAGAAGGGTTGCCGTTCTTGTCCGACATGAAATTTCCAACGTTTTAGTTTGACTGTGTAGACAAAGCATAAGGTGTGTATATTAGTTGCTTTTTTTCTAAAAAGGAAAACTATTTCAGGGGAGTCGATGGTTTGAAGGTTTTCACTTTCAGCGCCTGCCGTAGCTACAGAGCATGTTCATACAAAACTATATAAGTATACAACTTAGTAACATCAATATGTTCTGTAAGTTTTGTAATGATTCAATAGCTCTGTCAAAAGTTATCGCAATTCAAAAAATTTAAAATTTTCCCGATTTAATTTTAATCACCTACCGCACACACAGGGTTAAAAATTTCCAAATCCTTATCAAATCTTTGTTAAGAACACGTTCAAAATTCATTTTGCCAACTTAGTTTTTTTGAAAACTATTTTTTGATAGAGTTACCAAAATGGCCGCCGGAGCCAAAGGGTTAAAGCAAATTAACATCTGGTGAACCTGGACCCATTTTGAATATACATAAATATATCCTGAAAGTTTCAACTTAATCGGATGGCGCGTTCCCGAGAAATAGCCACTGAATTTTTTTGATGGTATATATATATATATATATATATATATATATATATATATATATATATATATATATATATATATATATATATATATATATATATATATATGGAAATATGAATTTTTATGAAAATCGATTTTAATACGAATGTTCTTTGAACATTAGTAAAAATTAAAAAAATATTCAGTGCTGGGTTCACTTATTTAGCGTTGCAAGAAAAACTTTAACATTTACTACTTATTATCATTGTAGATGTTTTTCATATGGAAATTCAACGTTATCATCTGTTAGTACGAAAATTGCAAAAATGTATGGTGCTGGTAACCCTTTGCTTACAGTACAATTAAAAGTAAACCAAATCTGCAAAATGTTGAGAACAAGCCTCCCTGTAAATTTCGTTTTAATCCGACGACTGCGTTAGAAGTTATAGGGGTAGAAATCATTTTAGGGTTATTGTTCCCGGAAATTTCAGTATTTTTGAAATTAATACATTGATTGTTGTTTCTCACTACGAAATCATTAGTAATATCTAGAAAATCATTATCATCTAGAAAATCACAATTATTTAGCATCTCTTAGTAAAAATAAATAAAATGAATTACCAAAGCTCCCTTCTAATTTTTCAACCAAATTTCTACCAACTTTAACGTACATCCTATGTGAATTTCGTTAAAATTTAGTTTCTGTATTAGAAGATTAAGGGGAAAAACCAACTATTTTTCATAGCAATTTTTTAAGATAGCGCCAATGCCACAAGATTGCCACCATTTGCAAATTATTTCTATAAAATTTGGTTCTACTCAAGGCCAATACATCCTGTGAATTTCAATTGCCAACCCAAGTGTCGAGTGTTAGAAATAGAGGTAATGATGAAATTTCGTATGGACATGCGTAAAAAGTAATATTTCAGCTATTGTGTCTACATTTGCATAACCGTATTTTTTATATCAATATATACTCAGATTTTCCTACCGTATTTTAAAAATGAGAAATAATCACTGAGCGACATCTGTCTATGTGATTCATATCTGTATTTGCCTTGTCAGACATATGGAATATTGTAATCAAATGCACAGAAACTTCCTAATTCAACTGTTTGTCATCATGTTTCTAGCAACATCAACCACACTCATGTGTCTGCAACATTCTGTGTACTATGCATATACGATACACACCTGTTGGCTGGAGGCACGTCGTCTTAAGATGTTGCTAGCATCCAGGTGAGTTACGAACGAACAATTCCGATCTAAGACATCTGGGCATATCGCCCGATAGCGTCGAATAGCCATCGATGGCCAGCATTTGTGGGGGTATCGACTCTGCGAACAAATTTCGGATAATTTTGGCTCCTTTGTGCTTTCGATGGGAGCGGATAGGGTTTTGCCGTGCGCAACAGAAAGCGGGTATGCTGTTATGAGGAATGGAAAAGCTAATTTGACCGCGAGTATCGTGCCAGAGCTGCCGTCGCGGAGATTTGCAAGACGAAGAAGTTTTTCTTCGAGTCGCGCGAAGACGAAGCCGGTCTCGCATCGGATTTATAAGACGTTGAATTTGTGAAGTGGTGAACGCAAGCCGGCCGTCTCGCTGGGAACAGTTTTGTGCTTGCGACAGAAGGAGGTAGTCGTGAGTTTTTGGCGTCTTGTTCACTGCGTGACATCCACTTGCGAAGAAAGTGAATTATAATTCTGGTAACGGTCGTCCTTATGTGGCGAGAAGATTCAGGTGTACACGGCGTTGTGGTGACTGCGGTGGCTTCTTATGATTACCTGCTGTGACTTGCGAGGAGATTTTCGGTGATCTCGCGGTTTTCGATTAGACGAGGTGCTCAGTTCAGTTCGGGATCGCGGTGATTCGTGGCTGGACGTTGCGAATTTACGCTATGCAGAAGTAGTTTAGTGATTGCGCTAAGAAGTTGAAGTTTGCATTGTTTTAACTGTTAACAGTGTTAAAGGGTCTTGTGTTGCATTGATGATGACAGACTTGTAGTGCTCTTGAATTAGATACGTGGTCTGGATAATTCTGAAAATACTTTCTGCAGAAAGAATAAAATTCGCCCGACGGCCATTCGTTATTCGAACCGGTGCGCGAAGCTCGTGAAAAGTGCTTGCGAAAAACTCGAGAGTTTCGGGAATCGAGCGAAGATCAGGTGTACGTGTTTCGCTGGCTGGTGGAGGTAAAAGGTAAGTTCTTTTGTGGGTAAAGAACATACGATATTTCGTCGTCGAAGTCGTTTGTCAGCTTGGCGAGAGTGCAGGGCTCTGCGGCTATAAGCCAGTTAATTGAAAATTCAACCGCGAGTCAATAAACTATTAGTTTACAGTATTGTAGGTAGCTTAGATTGAATGCCGGCTGGGGTCAAGGTGCACTAAGCAACTTGTTGGAATCTTCAAACTATAATATCGGAAGAATCTAATAAAAAATGCGAACGTTGTGATGACCTACTACCAATTGTTGGTAGCGTTTTGTTTTAATTAGTTAAGTGACTTCTTTCCCTGCTCTTAGTTTCTGAGCGCCGGCAAGTGTTTTTGTGTATTTTCTGGAGCTTTCATTGATAACAGGGTGCTAGAGTCAATTATACAGTTTAACACTTCGTATACGGGTGATGTTCGGTTTAGTATAAATACTTATCTCTATTTTGTTATTGTTTGTTCATATGTTAAAAATGCGAATATGTCAAATGATGGAATAAGGTTGTTTTGAAAAACTTTAAGGAATGTGATACAGCGTAAATTTAATATTATCAAATTTGACAATTTTTCGGAAACCTGCTTATAAGTTTATTATTAAGAAGTGAATATACAGAATATACATGCAGCAAATCCTAAAATGCCTTATCAATTCAAGAAAAAAAATTATTGAAGATTAGAAGAGTGGTGGTTTCTGAAATATGCCTAAAAACTTTGAACCTCTTTAGGTGATACCGAATAGGTTACTTTCAGAGTTTGATATATACAATCGAATTTCTATAGATAGCGGAAAACATTTTTAAGACAATATCGAATGGTGCATTATAATTCACTATTCTTGAATAGTTCTATGGACGAACTTTTCTCGCGCAGTATTTTGTATATGTTTGACATTTCTAAATAATAATGTTTTATCCTCTCCATTATTTAATTTACATGGTAAACAAGGAAAAATATTGTCATAAAATATTTTGCATAGGGCTTGAGCATTATATCGTTTATTAGTTCATATGAAAAGTAATAATTTGACTCAATAAGATAAGACTTTCAGTTTCTCCACGTGGCAATAATGAGACATATTTTTGGTCACATTTTTTCTTAAAATTCTATGCGTCAAATCTCATGCCCAAATGCTCTCTGGTAGCAAGCAAAGTTTTGATCCTTCGTCTGAGTGGTAGCATAAGATCCTTTGTCTGAAGTATTCGACGATTAAACGTGATAAGTTGCATGACTTCCGGCTATGGAACAAAACATTCACAATACGGTTCCACTTCGTGGAATTGAAAACACTGCTTACATCTAGTCTTACTATAACTATATAAAGTCTGAGAGCATGAATTTGCAGTGCTTCAACTTGGGACTATAGTAGCAGTCGATACCCAAATGGAGGAAGAAATACGCGGCCAGTTGCTCAAATCCAACAAAGCCTACTATAGTCTGTCAAGGCTCTTCAAATCCCAAATTTCAAGTGATCATCAAAGCTACTATTGTTTAAGAGCATGGTCATTACTTGCCCTGCCGGTACATGACCGTCTTGGCAATATCTTCGAAAGAACTTCGACTAGTCCAGCGAGTCTTATTCGCTATGTGTTCAAATTCGAGGTATTAGAAAAATCTTTTTACAGAAATCTGCACGCAGCAGATTTGGACTTTGATGATTGGGACGCCTTACTTAGTGAAATTTAAGTGTGTCTCTTAAGGACTTTTAAGCTCCTCGATGTTAAATTCCTCCACATTCGCCAGCATTAGTTGTTCCTTGGGAGCTCTGCAGGCTTGCTCTTTCGCAGTTACTTTGTTAATACTGAAGTATTTAGTAGATGCACGTTAGAAATTTACTTGAAGATGGGGCTCCGTTTTTTTCTGAAATTCATCGTGCTCGGTTTCACTAGATTTAACTTCGAGTAGCCAGCAGCCCTTCTGTGTCTGTTTAATGCTGGCTGAAAGTTAGGGTCAGCCTTTAGCTGCTTCTAAGTATCTTTTCTTCCTTATTTCTGTCCCTTTCCGCGTCACGCAGTTTGCGGTGAATATTTTTAAGTGCTGATTCGATGGCATTCCACGCAGTTTAGGATATCAGCATGCAGTTTAGGATATTTACCGCTGATATCCTTGTGCCTAGTACCGTCTCTAGGCTACTTCTACATGCATCAAAACGTGGACAGCTGAACATAACGTGTACCGCATCCTCGGGTACATTTTTGCAGGCTGGACAGTCCGATGAGGCATCGTGTTCAAAACGATGCAGATAATACCGATAACCGCCATGTCCGCTCAAAAATTGGGTTAGGTCATAGCGAGTTTCTCCGTGGCTTCTTGAAGTCCATTGCACAACGTTGGGGATTAATTTGTACGTCCAACGCCCGTTTTGCGCCTCATCACAGCTACTCTGCCATGAGCGCATTGACACTAGTCTTTGAATCTCCCGCGTGCTTGCTGTCCGTGCTTTGTTTTTATAGAGTTGAAGCGCTTCATCCGCAAGAATTTCGATGGGCAGCATACTGGCTATAACACACGTTGCCTCGGAAGACGATGTTCCAAAGGCGCAGCAAGTTCGAAGTACAATCAGTCCGTAGACTGCTTGCATTTTTCGCCAATTCGATTTTATTTGAAGTGCTGGTGCCCACACTGGTGCTGCGTACATTAGAATAGAGGTCATCACTCGTGAGATCAGTAGCCTTCGGTTTTGCTTCAGGCCGCCAATCAGGCCGTCAACAGATGCCTTCTTGTCTGCTTTCTCCAGATGAGGTTTGAAGATCAGTTTACTGTCGATAGTTACGCCTAGGTATTTTATCGCAGGCTGCGGGGTAATTATGCAGCCACCAACCTTTATCTGTACTACTGGTAGTTTCCTCCGCTTCGTGATTATACCATTTCCGTCTTATAATTGGCGAGTTTAAGTGCAACGCAACCAAGCCATAATTTAACCACCCAGATTGCGTAAGTTTCGACTCCTTCTAGATAACGAGTTGGAATCAAAATGTCAATATCGTTGGCGAAATCTACCAACACCACATTTCTGGGTACTCGTAGCCTTAGTATCCTGTCGTACATTACTTTTCAAAGCAGGGCCCAAGGACAGATCCTTGTGGTACTCCTGCCGTTACTAGAGAGAGTTTTGGTCCTTCGTCTGAGTCGTAGCATAAGGCTCTTTCCCTGAAGTAGTCGACGATTATAGATGCCAAATAGCGTGACACTCTATTATCGACCACTCGCAGAGTTAAAGGCATTGTTTACGTCTAACGTGACCGCGGCGCAGAAGCCTCCTTTATCTTTTGTGTTCATTGCCATTTCTGACACCATTCTGACAGCGTCCACAGTTAATAGTCCTTTCTTAAAACCGAATTGCCAGTCCGATAGTCCGTTTTTGCTTTCGATTTCCGACAGCAGTCGTTCGTATATCACCCGTTCGAAAATTGTCCCCATCGTATTTAGCAGGCATATTGGCCTATAAGTTGATGCCTCCCCAATAGGGTTATCCTGCTTGGCCAGGAGGACCAGTTTCTGTTGCTTCCATTGCTTGGGAAAAACGCCTTCCAGTTCGCACTTGTGAATGTATCAGCGAAGAAATTTGGTATCCCCTTTACCGCCAGCTTAAGTGCTTTATTCAGTCTCGCATCCAATCCGGGCGCTTTTATTGTCACCGATTTTTCGTATGGCTGCCAATACTTCTTCTCTACTTACCGCCGGCACGTTTTGAGGGTCTACCTGTATTATCGGTAGGCTATCGCCTCGATTCTGTGGGAATAGCGTCGTGACTATATCCTGGAGCATCTTCGGACACTTTATTTGTGGAGAATTCTTTCGTTTTATTGTAGTCATAACGGCTTTTTACGCTCCACCGCCTGGATCGGAATCGGCCTCATTACACAGCTTTCTAAAGTGCTTCGTCTTGCTCTTAGCGATCGCAAGTTGTAGGTTCTTCCGGGCGTATTTGTACTGGTTCTGCAAGTTCTCGTAATCTGTGGTCTACCTGCGGCACTGGCTACATCGTCTAACTTGAAGACATTTTTTTCCAAGCTCCTGGATTTGTGCATTCCACCAATAATTTGCTTTTCTGGTCTTGTGGAGAGGGCGTCGTGGCATGGAAGCATCACACGCACGCTGTATCTTGCCAACGATTCGCGCGGCCTTCGTCGACGTAGTTCCGTCCAGCTCCATATCAGGGAGTAGCATTTCCCAGAACGTTTCTTCGTCTAGCTTTTTTGATGACCAGCCAAACATGTTTTTTTTTCACATCATGTTTTTGCTACGTACGCAGTTCACCGTAGCTGTTATTACTGTGCGTGTAGTGCTTGCTAACCAACCACGGCAAGTCCTTGACTAGAGCGTCGCTCACAAAAGTGAGGTCTACGATGGAACGCAGCTCTCGCCTACTGAAGTTGTTGGCATTCCCATTGTTTGCGAGGATGATATTTAAGCGCGGAAAAGCTTCCAATAAAACTCGTCCCTTAGCATTGGTTTTCTTGCTTCCTCACTCCTCAGCACAGCGTTGAAGTCGCCGGCTATGAGCTTCGGATTGTGCCATTTTGCCTCCATTGCTATGCTGTCCAACATTCGTTCATATTCTGCTAATGTCAAACTCGGTGCTGCGTAACAGCTATATACAGATATGCCATCAAATTTAGCCCATACATATCCATTCCTCGGTTGTTGCACTACATCCTGGAACGCCTGATTCCCTCACGCTCATACTGCTGCTCTACCATTTGCATTCGTCGTCCAGACGGCACTAGGAAGTTTTCGAGGTTGTTCGCAAATTATGGTGACGTCGGCTTTGAGCTCGTGAGGCGACTAAAGCAAGTCCTGCGCTGCTCGACAATGATTGAGATTCAGTTGTATGATCTTCATTTTCATCTGGAGTTTAACGCCTTCTTGAAAACTGGACACCTGTTGCTACCCGCTACATGCTTGTTATTGCAACCTGTAGAAGAGACAATTCGTATCCTTATTGCAATTTTTTTTATCGATCCTGCGGGTTTCTGCAGTTGTTCGCTATGTGTCCGAATTCGAATATCTATCCATCAATCTATATATTTATCCATCTATCTATACTTGCATTTAAAGCTCAAGTCCCTATTTGCTTTTAAACAGGAATTTCGAAATAAAAATGTATGCTCATCCCTTCTCGCATTAAATGTGCGAAAATTTTCCGGAAATTTCAGCTAAAACGATAGCTTTGATTATTTCAACAATTTCAACACATAATGCTTTCTATTTTTGAAACATTTTCCTTCCGAATCCAATGATTTGTCTTATATTTGTCTAATATAGCCTTTCCGTCAAAAATTATTGTGCCGTTATTTTATTTCATAGAACAATTTTGAATAATAATTTTAGTGCGACATTTTCAGAATCAAATTTAAAAATCTTTTGAAGAAAAATCCCTTTAAAATAACCGACGTGACGAAGTTGATTGATGACTTCGATTTCAGAGCTGGGCTATTTCGTCTCAAATATTGTTTTCAAGCCACTTTTATAGTGTTAAAAGTCAAACAGTAGTATCTTCGCAATTTTCCCTAGTACAGTACTACATTGAGCGCGATAAACTAAATTGAGATGAATCTGAATGTGATAAGAAAATAGCCAACTGTCCTGCACTGCAGTCAATGTGGGTTCTCTATAAGAATCAGAAAGATCAGTCGGAAAAGAGATTCAACATATGTACTCGTATGTATATGAACGGGATCTCCCTAAAATTATATTTGTTCTTTTGGTTCGTAATGTCAGTTCTTCATAGCAAATAATGAATTATCTGGGGCATTCCACGTGAAGCGGACAGGTAAAAAATTTTGAGGTTTCCGATTTTAGTAATATTTGATTATGTTATACCTATATATGTTTTCGATCCAGATGCAAAATATTTTTACCGTAATAAGTCTGGTTAGCGAGCTAGAGAGCTTTAAACATTTGATTAATCGGCAG
Source organism: Nemotelus nigrinus (assembly GCA_947369275.1). Classification (NCBI taxonomy): domain Eukaryota; kingdom Metazoa; phylum Arthropoda; class Insecta; order Diptera; family Stratiomyidae; genus Nemotelus; species Nemotelus nigrinus. The sequence continues at coordinate 219,665,942 of OX376372.1, forward strand.
GTATACGCTGTTTCGAATCAAATTATCCAGTTTAAAAAAGTAGCAATAAAATAAATAGAGCACTCGAGTTGATGAGCTATATAATGGGCTTATTAAATGCAATTTCGGGTATTTAGAAAAAAAAATGTTTGGGGGGAAAAAATATATTTAAATTTTTTAAACTTGAATTTCACAAAGTTCGACCATTTATTTTTTTTTTAATCTATTTTCTAAAAATAGCCAATAGTGTATAGATAATCTTCGCAAAGTTTCATAATGGGCGTAGAAGTCGTTTAGGAGCTAGACCAGTTTCAGATTCGAAGCGTAACGGCCGGCGCCGAGTTCGCACCTACCGCCCCCTAACGCCAGAAAACAGAAACTTTCAATCATACAAAATGCCTTAAGTCCGAATATTACATCATATTCTGCAAAGCTTTAATGATGTAAATTATATTTTGATATAATATTCAATTCAATTGTACACACCAATTAAATAATAATGAATCATATATACATTATGTTTTATATAAATTTATGAAGATTGATTTAAAATGGCGCTGTTCGGAAAGTTTTCTTTGTAGTGCAATTTTATTAAATATTTAATTTTAATTAAAATACGTCAATTGTCTAAATGAGACAAACCCATGACGCTGTGTATTCAAACTTTTGCGATAGTTTAGTCCGTGGCTTAGCAACTACTTAATTAGACAAACGCGTTACAAGTGTTTTTTTTATAGTTTTGTGAGATAATTTCGCTACAAAACAATTTATATACATATTTACAGTTTTGTTTCTATAGTTTTAGTTTTTTGTTGAGAAATTATCTCACAAAACTATAAAAAAAAAACAGTTGTAACGTTATTTAATTGTTATTTGTTATTTAATTGGAATGCACAATTGAATTGGATATTATATAAAAATATAATTTACATCATTAAAGCTTCACAAAATATGGTCTAATATTCGGACTAAAGGCATTGTATATGATTGATAGTTTCCATAATCTGGCGTTAGGGGGCGGTAGGCGCGAACCGGGCGCCGGCCGTTTCGCTTCGAAACTGTTATTGGTCTAGCTCCTAAACGACTTCTACGCCCATTATGAAACTTGGCAAGGATTATCTACACACTATTAGCTATTTTTAGAAAATAAATTTAAAAAAAAGTAAATGGTCGAACTTTGTGAAATTCAAGTTTAAAAAATTTGAACATATTTTTTCCCCCCAAAAATGTTTTTTTCTAAATACCCAAAATTGCATTTAATAAGCCCATTATATAACGTATCAACTCGAGTGCTTTATTTATTTTATGGCTACTTTTTTAAACCGGATAATTTGATTCGAAATAGCGTATACCTCCCGATTAGTCAAATTTTTAAAGCCCTTTAGCTCACTAACCAGACTTATTACGGTAAAAATATTTTGCATCTGGATCGAGAACATATATAGATATAATATAATCAAATATTACTAAAATCGGAAACCTCAAAATTTTTTACCTGTCCGCTTCACGTGGAATGCCCCATCTATTGCATGCAAGCCGATAAGTTTAACCGCATCCAGAATTATGGATGTAAACTGCATACAAAATACGCAAAGTCAATGTCTAGAAATTTGAATGGCTCACGATTGGGCAACTCTTTGCAAAAAAATCCAAACAAAAACCAATTCGTGAACCTTTGGTGGACATTGAAAACAAGTTCTTCCAACTTATATACGGCAAAGTAAAGATTCAAAATAAAACCAATGAAATCTCTTTTGAAAGGGCAACATTCAATCGAAGAAGGAACAACAAGTTTGGTCATAATTAAATTTTGAATGCGTTTATGATGAAGACAGTCGGCCTGTAGGAGCCATTGCGTCTAGGTTTACGAAAAGAAAACTCCAGATGCCTTCTCATAAGTTCCCGATCGTACATACTGTACTGCGGGCCTGTCCGTTTACTATAGCTCGTCCAAGTGCGATCGTCCGTATTCGTGTAGAAGATAGCGAGCCAGGCGACACTATGTCTGGTAAGGTTTTTGGGCTCTTATTGTGTCCCTTAGCAGTTCCGACCGACAGAGGCAAGACAAACTCCATGTAAGCAAACAGATATATGTGTGCATACGTATGGATACACACAGGTAAGTCGCAGGCCATAATTCTTCTGGAGTGCGACTGAATCTCAGGTACAAATGGGCCTCTCAAGTGGCTATCGTGTTATGTTTTATCGTCTTATGTGCACACAATATGTCTTTTGGAATTTCAGACTTTTCAGGCTGCTAACTAGAATGCCGTGCGAACCACTCCAGCAGGGAGCCTCAAGGCACGACCCGTCCGTCTGCCATGCCCCGTAGCTTGCATCTTGCTCCTCTTCATACTTACATGCAATATATTTTATCATACAAGCTGTCCATTTGCTTTTGTTATCAATTGACGCTTGAGGCATTTGAGAAGTTGGGCTTATCTGTCGTGTTGTTTCAATATTTTATTTATTTTATTTGTTCTGTGGTTTTTGTCGGATTGTTTTCGGGTTTCGTGGCGAGTTAAGGAAACGGACAAGTCAAATGGTGTGCTAAGTGGCTGTACAACTGCAGAGATGTGTATTTTCACTCAGTATGCTAGTATGGCTAGCAGCCAAATGAATGCTTGTATACGAGTCTGTATATATTTTATGTATAGATTTTCCCTTTCTTTTCTTTGCAATCTGCTAAGACTTTTAATTGCATCTTATGTATAGTATCTTCTCTGGATGGCAATGAATTATATTCATGCATGCTAATAAAACCTTTCAAGCTTCATAGCATGAACAACCTGTTTTGGGACACTGTAGAATATTTTTTTGACATAAAATATAAATCATTTGTTGAGATTTTCAACGATAATTTGAGTCTTATTGGTCCGATTGGAATGCATCTTTTATATATCTTAATTTTCAATTCGAATCTGTTTAGCTAGTGATCATGATCAACTCGCAGTTCTTTCAATAAACCTGAATTTGAGATTGCATTTGTATTAATTTAAGCTAAATATATTTGTGAATGTTTAACAAAAAAAAAAAGAATTGGTTGCTGATATGCCATACAGATAATGAGCTTCGTCTAAAAAAAAATATTTTTTCAGAAAAATCAACGGGTTGTTCTTGAATGAACTGAGCGAATATACGGCGATGTGAATGGTTGCAAATATTGAACCAGTTGCATCTTGTAAGGCTTCAAAGCCAAAACCTTACGCAAAATTCGTCATGTGGTCATTGTGGATAGCCCCAATTTTTGTGACCGTCGAGGAATTGACAAATTCGGATCTTCTTCAACACTTTGGCTCACGGTTGCGATATTTTCACTGAACACGCGTTGGTGTTGTCACATTATGTACCCAGCCTGTTGACTCAAATTTATCGACCAAATTCTTAATAGCGGTCTAAGAAGGACAATTATGTTGTACGGAAATATTACGAATTTTAAGAAATGTAACTTTTACAGATCCACCATTTTCATAATGGATTTTTATTATTTTAATTCGATTTTCTAGTGGTAATCGCTAGAAAATCGAATCATCTCCTCGGTAATCGCGTCTGATGACATTGTCTGCCTAACAGAAACCTGGTTGTTTGGGGATACAGTAGTGAGATTTTGCCGATCCCTACGAAGGGATCGGAATCGATCGGTGGGTAATCTTTCATTAGGAGGTTGTGTTTTAAATGGTATACACAAATCTCTGAACGGAACGCTCTGCAGTGACTTCATTCCCTACGCCCCGGTTGAATGTGTGTTTGTATATAAAATATCTCACATATCTTCGATTCGAAAATCTTATCTTACTACACAAATTTCCGTAAGGACCAGAATGGTTTAGTTTGTGGTAAATCCGATGGTGGAGGTGTTTTCCTCGTTATTAATAAGGTACTCAACGAAACACTCTGTCGTGATATCCCTTTCTATCTACCAGGGGAGTGTATTTTTTTTTGTGTATCTCCTTACCTTCTGCCAAAATCTTAGTCGTCGCTTCAATATATATCCTGTGCAACCTTCTTCTGTCAGTTTGTGAACGACTGCTTGCGGAAATCTTTCCTTACCTCTGCTGTTATTTTGCCGCCGCTTACGTTCTGCTATGTGGTGATTGTAACCTCCCGACTCTAGATTGGGATGCAGCCTATTCAGGTATCATTTCGACTAGTAGTGTCGCTTTGATAGCGTCATCGTTTCTCTCACTTTGTTCCCTCTCACAGCTTAACAACATACCAAATGCCAGCAATAGAATTCTAGACCTTGCTTTGTCGAATTTTCCAAAATCATCACTTTCCTTAGGTGCTGCTCACTTTCTCTATGTACCTCCTGACCCTCATTATCACCCTCTTATTCATGAAATTTCTAATATTAATTCTATGAGGCACAAAATTCCTTGCTTAGTACGTTTTAACTTTCAAAAAGCTAATTTCACTGGCATGGCGATTGAAATAAGTAAAATTAACTGGTTCACTTTCTTTATAGCATAGCTGGTACTCTTCTTTCCTGGTCCAAATCTTACATTTTTTGTCGTACCTATTTTGTAACTGTTAATTCCTGCTCTTCAATTCCCTTTTATCTTCCATCAGGTGCCTTGGTTCTCACTTTATACAGTTCATAAACGATCTCCCTCGTTTAATCCGAATGCCTTGTCTTGTGACAAGATGACTGTGCGCTTTCACAAAACAATTTTAATAGCTTAAAAACTTGGTGCGGTGCCAAAGCACTCACTTGAACATCGTGAAATGTCACAAAATGTATTTTACTTAGAAAACGTCACCTTTGATGTTCTCTTATTCTGTTTCTGGCTCTTCTCTTAATGTTGTTGATAATTTTAAAGATCTTGGGGTGATATTTGATCCAAAATTTACATTTAATAAGTATATATCATATATTACTGCCAGGACGTCTAAATGATCAGGTTTTATTATTAGATCCTTTAGGGCCATCGTTAATATTTCCAACTGTGTACACCTTTTTTTCTCCTTTGTACCTAGTGTCCTATTGCTATGTGGTGTCCTCATTATGTCTACTTAAATACTGCGTTTGAGTCTGTTTAACACAGATTTACTCGTACCTTGTTCTTCAAGTTTCAGCTTCCTCACCATCCTTACAATGACCGTCTTTCGTTCCTACATCTTCCTTCTCTCGAATCACGGAAACTTTTCCTGAATGAGTGCCTACTCTTTAAGTTATTTTATAGGATGGTTGAATTTGACATTAGTAGCCACGTTTCCGTCCGTGAAGCAATGCATGGTACGCGTTTTTCCTTTGTGTTTAGTGTGCCATTTGCGCCTACTGATACCTATTTTTGTTTTCCACTGTTGCGTTTACTGAGGCAACACAGTGATCTACAATTTGGTCCTCTACGGCCGAGATTACACGCTTTCAAAACATTTTTGAAAAAACATGTTTTGCATACTAATAATTCAATGTATTTTTTTTTAAATTTAGAATTTATGCTTTTCCACCCTGATTTTGTTTCTTAGTATGTTTTTTTCTATATTTAGTAATTGGAATTTTATCTGTTGAATATGTTAAATAAATGAATAAATGCTGCTCTTTGTTCATTTTACTGTCAATGAACAAAAGATTCCCGACTCTTGTCTCCGCAATAAACCACCATACCACCATGCTTTACTGTAGATGCGATGTTTTTTTCTGCAAATTCGGATTTTTTAGCTCGGCATATTTTCCTAGACTTTTTAACCCCGTAAATATCAAATTTGCTTTCATAGGTGAAGAGGACAGCAAAATCCAAACTCATAGTTTTTGTATTTATTTGCATATTTAAGCCGCTGCCGTTTGTTTGTGTCCGATATGAAAGGCTTCTTTCTTGGTGCACGTCCATGTAAACAATTTGCATTCAGTAACTTATGGATCGTAGAAGCCCTCACTGACTTTTCTGTCTCATGGGTGATATTTTCTGCAACTGCAGCGAAAGTTGGTCTTGGATTAGCCGTTACTTCTATGATGATTCCTTTTACTTGCGCGAGATCCAATTTCCTGGGTCTACCAGGAAATTGGATTTTCAATTTTCTACAAGATTTGAAATTTGCTGTCATCTTTCTGATTGTAGACATTTTTTTTTCCAATTTGAAAGTAACATTTAATATAATATATAATATAATTTCAAATAAATTTGAAATTATTCAATGAAACAATTCATTTTGTGGAAGTCAATCGTAATCGTTTCACCTGTTTCGATATTCGGTGAGAGAAAATGATCACTGCACAACCTTACATATAAACCAATCGTTTAATTTACAAAAAGAAACACAAAAATCTTGATTTTTTCCACACAAATAAATACCTTCATTACATTTAAAAGCTCCGTAAGTAAATGGAAATGTTGATTTCAAATGTACAAATATGTTAGCATTTTCATACTTTCTCCAACATCTAAGAACATTTCCACGAAATATCGCTGAAACTATATCCATAATCTCCCGAAAAGTGAAAGTATCTCAGCATACACTTTTCTCATCTCCAACATCCACAAAAACTCCCGTATGCTAGCTATGTAGCTAGTTCCTATATTGAGAAAGTTTCAAAAGAAAGATAATACAGAAAGTTTTTATCGTCACCACCATCAAATTACAGAAGCTTTATTCAAGTGCTCATCACATTCAAGGACAAGTCGTTCAAAAATAAGTGGTTGGAGGTGAATGAGCGAAATAATGCATTCGCTCCAAGTCCAATTTGTGCAGTTTCTTGATGAGGTTTATCGCTTGCAGAAAATTGTGTTAGGAAAAAGTTTTTAATAAGGATTCTGTTGTGAGTTATTAGGTCAGCCAATTCTTAGGACTTGTTTTTTGATTAGCGTATACGTCACGATAGTTAGTTCGTTTCAGAATTTCATGATTAGTTTTTGTAAGTTTAGGTATTTTTGTATTGGTCTTTAAGAGAACCGATGTCAAGTACAGAGCTTTCATATGGATAGGAAAAATAGATGCACTTAATAGGAATATCATTTTGTGTCTAGCATGGTGTGCTTATATTTTTGTTGTCTATCATCATAGAAGTTATTGATTTACGATCGCTTTTTTCCTTCGTATCTACAATAGCATAGACAACGTATATCGGGCTCTAAAGCTTCTCCAAGCAGATAATATTTGATGCGGGAATATGAATAATTTTGAGGATTAAGCGTCCGAAAGTAATGGCAAATGGAATTGTTTTTGGCAAATGGAATTGTTTTAAGTGGTTAGTCCACTGTTAAACTGCTCCAAATGAACTTTTTTTTAAAACAGCTACCAAAAAAAACTTTTTTTTAAAACAGCTACCAAAAAAAACTATTCAAGATATCGATTTCAAGTTTTACATATATCTTTATTGAAGTTAAAAGTTAACATTTTCATTGGAAAAAATTATAAGAAAACAAAATGGCGACCGGCCCCAATGGATCGCCGCAGCACCGCCGAAAAAAAAAGCAAATTGCGCCTCGTAATTTCTGGCCAAAACAAGCATCTGTAAACAAATTACCAAAAATATTTCATTAGTTTTGAATAAAAAAGACTGCACGGGCCTAAATTTAGAGCCCTAAAGCGATTAAAAAAAAATTGGTATACTTTTGAACATTGGTTATCCAGTTTTTCGCATTTTTTCAGTCAAAAAAATGCTTCCCAAATCGTCAAAATTTTTTTTTGTTCTAAATTTAGGCCCGTGCAGTCGTTTATACTCAAAACTAATGAAATATTTTTGGTAATTTGTTCACAGATGCTTATTTTGTCCAGGAATTTACAAGGCGCTATTTGCTTTTTTTTCGGCGGTGCTGCGGCGATCCATTGGGGCGGTCGCCATTTTGCTTTCTAATATTTTTTTCCAATGAAACTGGTAACTTTAAGCTTCAATAAAGATGTGTGTAAAATTTCAAATCGATATCTTGAATAGTTTTTTTTTTGGTAGCTGTTTAAAAAAGGTTCATTTGGAGCAGTTTAACAGTGGACTAACCCCTTAACTGAAATTTAGCTAAGTGGTCTCGAAAATATGTTGTCTGTCTTCTTATCAAACACCAGCTCATAGCGCATACCTGACTAATGTGACCACTTGCAGTGGGGGATTATTAATTTTTATTTACGTTAGTTGTGACAAATTTTAATAACTGCAACTTTTATCCAACGATAATAAGTTCTCATAGAAGTTATTGAGCTGATGTCTTATGAGAAAACAGTGCATACTTTCGAAACCACTTAGGTAAATTTCAATTTTTCATAAACTTAGAAAACAATTCCATTTGTCTATCATGTTTGTATGGTTGCGTGTGAATTAAAATTTTACACGTGTTGTATGTTGAGTCCAGCACATAAACACACATTTTGCACGCACACACAGGTGCGTTCCATTACTATAACATATTCTCCTTAGTTTTGGCTCTCAATTTATATCTGGGCAGCCTAGTTGATTACTGCTGATTCCTTGCCATTATGAATTTTTCGAATATGAAGCTTTTTTCTAAATTTTCTAGCTAAACCTATATCTTCGTCCTTGTCTGTTCCACTTGCTATTATTTTCAATCCAAGCATTACTTCGGGTACAGTCCTTTCCCTATAGAAAACGGCAAAAGTTTTTGCCATACATAAAGCTGGTGACCCTGTTTGCATCTGTAATTGTGGGCCCATTTCTCTCCTATCCCGTTTCAGTAAACTGCTTGAGAGGGTAGAGGGTCCATGCTTTTCTTGCTCCAGAGCAGCATGGGTTCGTAAAAGGCAAATCTGCATTTACCAACTTGCTTTCTTTCACCAATGTGGTTGCATCTGCCTTGGATCAGGTTCATGTAATCTATACAGATTTCTCGAAAGATTTTGACTCTGTGAATCATGATATTCTTCTTCTGAAGCTTCAAAGTCATGGTATCTCTGGTCCTCTACTCTCCTGGTTCACTTCTTATGTTGTTGATTGTTCTTGTGTTGTAACTGTCAATTCCTGACCCCTGTTCCGTTTTTTCCTAACTTGGGAGTTCTGCAAGGTTCAATTCTTAGCCCTCTGTTGTTCCTGCTGCTAATTAATGACTTGCCATCTTGTATACGTTTCCCTTGTCTTTTGTATGCTGATAACTTCAAGATGTTCAGAGTAGTAAAAAAAAATTTAATGATTGCTTTCGGTTACAAAATTATCTCTCTGCGTTAAATAACTGATGCATTGCTAACGCACTTACTCTGAATGGGCCTTTTTAGACTTGTATTCTTGATACAGTCCTATAACCGGTTTTCTGGGCAAGAGGTAGAAGAATCGAGGGGAAATCTCTACAAAAAGTGATGCACTTGGAGAGAATTTTTCATCACTTTTGAAACTGATTGAAACTGATGCAAATCACTAACACAACTATAAACATAGTTCACGGGTCAGGAATTTTTCATGAAACACTCAATTCGAAATGAGAAAACAACAACACGCACACATTCATATGCATAATCGGTATATGAACGCTTCCGTTGCTGATGCACACCAAGTGTGGAAATGTTGATTGTGTAAAACCAGTTTCAGGAGTGTATCAAGAATACAAGTGTAAAAAGGCCCAATGTCGCTAAGTTTCACTAAATATGTTATACGCATAAAATTACGTATATTTCCTTCTCTTACTCTGTTTAAAATTCCTCTCTTAATGTTGCTGTCAATATAAGGACCTGGGCGTAATATTTGATTCGAAACTCAAATTCGATCAACATATAATGTATATCACTGCCAGGGCTTCTAAATTGTCCGGCTTTATCCTGAGATCTGCCAAACCCTTTGTTAATCTCTCCACATGTTTGCATCTCTTTCTGTTATTTGTATTTGTTGTCAACTGTGGTGTCCCCATAACCAATATCTTGTGCATAGATATAAAATAGTAGAGTGGCCCATGTGATACGCCTGTTTTGCATCTACCCCTGCGACTTTCGCCAAATGTCTTGACAAGACATTTTCCACGTGGTGATCATATATCATATCATTCCAAATGAGATAAATGTGCAAGAGGGAAACAAAACATCAGCAATAGGCAGACAAAACATCGCATTCCCCTTACCTCATGGTCACGTCCCCTCCAAAACATTTCAAATGTGAAGGGCCACTCCATTGTCTACTACCTCCATTATCTTGTGCAATGCTTAGAGTCCGTCCAACGTAGGTTTACCCGCTCTTTGTTTTATAAATTCAACATCCCTTACTGTGTTGATAATCATCGTCTCTCCATATTACAGATTCCTCCCTTGAATTACGCAGAGTTTTTCTTGACGAGTGTCTCCCTTTCAAACTGCAATACCATCTTGTTAACTGTGACCTATGCGGACGGGTTTTTCTTCGGGAATCTTGGCGATCTAATGCCGCTTTTACACGCATGGCAAATGCTGGCGAGCTGAGTTTGTAAATGGTCACCTGGTCTAGTATCGTCTGTTTTTTTTACATGCGAAGACATGGAGGGAAGTAATTTCACAAGTTCCTCGATGAAACGTTCGCCATATGTGTAAACGAGGCATAACAGATCCTATTTTACCTTTAACGTTCCTTTCGCGCGAACTGATGTGTACTTTTATTCACCTTTGTTACGTATAGCTAGACAACATAATGAGTTGCAACTTGGTTCTCGTCCGTTGACGTTCTTTGGGCACAAAAACTTTTGTTAATTTTTTGACAAATTTTGAACTTGCTAATAGTTTGGTCTTTTATTTTTATATATTATTGTACAGTATTTTTTTTTCTTTTCTTGGATTATCTTTTTTTCTCCTCTTGGATTATCTTGTTTTCTATCTTATTTTTATTTTAATTTTTCTCATGTGTAATTGGACGTAAGTCTGTTTTGGAGAATTGTTAAATAAATAAATAAATAAACTTTGAGAATTTCGTCTCAATAGCTCTAACTTTGCTCGACTTTTTTTTACAGCTGCTCAATTCTTACTTGCCTTGATATGGTCTGCTTTTTTTCGGAGTCATTAAACATACCTTATGTGTACCTAATGTATTCATTATTCTGGGTAAATGTGTTTTATTATTGTTAAAGCATATTCGTCTGAACAATAAAAATAAAAATAATAAATCAAATGACGTAAAAAATAATAAAATGTGGCAAATATTTCGATTTTTTTTATCTACGAAATCAGCTCATTGTTCCCTCACAGATGCCACACTATCTTACTTGACATTTTTCGAATACTGAAAATGTTTCCTTGTTCCGCAAACCTGAAAATATTCGCTAAGTTATTTCAACAAAAGGCATCACTTTTTGTAGTACGAGTACTTATTGCATTGTCACGACTCAAAACACACTTAGTTCGTCTACCTTCCTATTTATTATTAGACTTTCTATATCGGCGCATTGTCATAGGTTTATCGTTGCATTCAATCTCTGTATTTTTGAAAATATCAACTTCTAAACGATTAGATACCTACTCAATAGTCACGAATCCGCCGTATGTGCACGCATGCGGTAAAATGATGATGCATTCTGTAATGAGTGAAATGTATATTGCAACCAGTTGCATTTTTCGAACTCACTTCTGAACTATACGAGTACGAGTGCAATTCGCAATAAGGTATGATGCGACTACATTAACTAGATATCATACTCGTACTCGAGCACTTAATGGCATACCTACTGAAGTAGCAATTGCTCGCCTCTCGTCTTGAACAAAAGAGTAAATTACAAAAACCGCAGACAGACAATCTGACGACATGAAAACTAACAACAAAATACATCATACCAGCCTGTAAAACATTTGCTCTAAAAATATCTTATGCATGAGAAGACACAACCATAAATTGGTATCTGATAAAAAATTATTATTTTAGATAATTAAAGGTGTTGATCAGTTAACTTATCTTTATGAGTATGCAAGTATCTTTATAGGTTCACAGACGTACAAAGCAAAGTAAACACACTGGGATTAGTTTTAGCTACCGATGCAATGCAACCTATAATTATCTCGTAAATACAAATTTGCTTATAGAATATATGTTTTGAGAAAATGGTGAACTATTCAAATATCTATAGGTACACAGTCGTGGTTTTAAAATATGTGATATTTTATCTTTGTAAATATGAAAATTGACATAGGCTATCGGATTAATTTAAAGAATTTTAAAATATATTCATTTCAGAAGCGTGCTGCTAACAATTTTTCATTAGTTTTTTTTTTTTTTTGCGAAATATCAAATGCATACCTACAGTGTTATTTTTTCTGAACACAGAGTATAAATTTAAGATGTATAAGAAGGGGCTACTAGATGTGTCATTAACACTTTTACGGACAGTTACATACATAATACAGGGTGTTTTTTTTAGAAGTATAGTTGGCAACACTTTAACTTTAAGTTGACAACACTTCTTAATGCTACATATGGTGTGACAGTTGTCATGCGTTTTATGGTTAGGCTGGTTTGTCATTTTATCATGTATAGGTTGACGCCTGAGCAACGTCTGCAAATGGTGCAAATTTATTTCGAAAAAAATGATTCTTTTCGAGAAAGTCATCGCCCACTTCTTCAATTTGATGGCCGGCATAATCGCCCATCAGAACATTTAATTCGATTAACCATGGATCGTTTCCACACCACGTTTCCTCTCATTCCACGACAGTCCATTTTGACCCCCGTGCACAGAACTATGCTAAATACGTTACTCATTGGATCAGATTTAGTGGGTGATTAAAATGGACTGCACCAGCCGATTTTCCCCTGGTATGGCTCAGAGTGGGATGTAGCTAGATTGCCTCCACGTGCTGTCTTCAACTGTCATGTGAAGTAAAATATCATGGAGTAAACGTGGACAAAATAATTCGCTGGAAGAAGCATGTGGAAGTGAAGTTAATTCGAGCTCTTAATGATTGTGCAGAGTGCAGGAAAGCTTTCGCCAGCTCATGGTTAGAAGATGCATGGCCATTTACGCATCCTTGGCATAGTGGACTACTGTGAAGCTCTCGTATGTTTGCAAAAAGTTAGCCGAACTACAAAGATATCTGCATAGGTATATGTGGTGTTATGAGTACTATTCCTGGGACGACCTTTGGTGTGCCTTTCAATCTGATTCCCCTAAAAAGTCAAATTCGAAATGTGGCAACAACCTGTACCCATAGGTTAATTCAATTTGGCCGATAGGTAGACTACGGCGGTGTGGGGCACCGCTCTATTTAAGGCTCACTGCGAGAGATCTCTCTAGTTTTCGCTTTACACTGGAGATTCCATTTTGAGAGAAGTGACTGAGAGCACGCAGATCTTTACACGAAGGGATGCTCCGATATCTTCTTCCCGGAGAGTTCAAAGATACATGGTAGATCTGGAGCTGATGTCATCCTGCCTGCATTCATCGAATGACAGGTGAGTTTTCCTCACGGAGAACATGTCCCTCTTTTTCAAGAAAAAATAGTTGCTATCTTGAGAGCTGCTTGCTGACGAATTGCTGAAAAGTTGGATGAAAAGCGTACGACAATTTTCTGTGACAGTCATGTTGTGCTGTTGGCATAATGTAGACCGAAAATTTCCCAAGAATGCAGGACATAATTGACATTTTTTGTTAAGTTGAATAACGTGCATCTACTCTGGATGCCGATACAATGCATAAGTTGAAAGAAACGATATTGCTGAATTGATTTTTTTAATTGATATATGTCATAAGTGTTATATTTGAATTTTAGGTTGTCAGAAGTAGGCGATGCAAGTCAATGTCAAATATAAATAAAAGAGTTATTTATCTTCTATTTTTGTCAGTCAAGGAAATAGACGTTCGTTTTCTTATTTTCCCACATTTTGGTGCCGAAAACCGGGAAGGATCGAATTAATCTTTCCCAGTTCATATTTTATTGTTGGAGGGAATGTGGATACAGCGTCACGTGCCACTTATCGAGGACTGGTTACAAAAATTTGTAAAGCCGCATCGGAGTATTTGCAATCGCCAACATCACGAATTTCTGAGCATTGCAACTTCGATGGAATTGAAGAAGAGCTGACAGTCTTAATTACTAGGCTAATGGCAGCGAACGATAGTCTCCATAATGCTAACAAAGTATTTCGAGAAAGATCGGCCAGATCGGATAATTTGGAACGGGAGACAGAACGCATCGCCGAATATAAAGATTTAGAGATTAAATCAATTTAAAGGTTAAATCAACGGTTGAAGCACGTGACAGCAGTGCGAAACCAGTGTGTTGTTCCAATTAGAGCCGAAACGACCCAGTCACATGCTGAAATTTCGATTTCAACGCAACTGATTTCGATTTCAACGCAAATTTAACGTCAATTTAAATGACTGGCTACCATTTTGGGAACAATTTCGTGTAGCAATACACGAAAATAAAAATTTATCAGGAGCCGAAAAGTTTAATTAATATCTTCTGATGTGGTCAGACAGATGAATATCTTCTTCTTCAAATCTGGCCATGGAACAGCAGGACTAAGCAAGAGCATAAACAATCGTAGAGACTGACTGGCCATAACTACCTAGGAGGATAAATGTTTCGCATAAGTGTTGCACGAGATGATTTTTGCGCATCCTACTTGAAAGAGGTGGACTCTGAGAGGCATTTCCTTTGCGAATGTTCATGTTTGGTGGCTCACTGCCGCCAAAGTGTTAAATACGTCTTAATTTGACTTAAGAATGACCTGTAATAGAGGTGGGCTGTGACAAAAAATGCCGTATCAGGTGCATGTGGATGCTGGTGCTTCTTTGCCACTGATACTTTTACTTGACAGTTTTTGTCACTGATACTTTCGAAAACTGATACCCATGAACCGATCACACGGCGTCTGAGATTCGTTAGTTCTTGTTTCTCTCACCGACCAGTACCAAAGATGTCACATGCCGAATAATGGTTATATTTTTCGGATATTTCAACCCCGATTTTAAAGAGCCCTGAGCATAACTTTTGAAAAGTACATGGAATGATTTTTTGTTTTCATACTGCTGGGTGTTGTGTCTCTTTACAGTAGTACATGAATAGAGCGTTCATTAAATTATTAGGTATTTTTTCATAATGCTTACAACTGCGCCTTCAAATCGATCTATCCATTCAATTTGCATATACCATACCAAGAAATGGGCTGCAAAAAGAGTTTTCTGTATCAGATAAAAGTTCTTACTCACTGAGACTTTTTGCTACTGATACATTTTGTAACTGATACTTTTTGTCACTGATACTATATCACACTGATACTTTTGGAACCAACAATGGCATGGCGAGTAGAGTAGCATTCATATAACTGTATCATCCAAATCGTACATCCAAGCACGTTTTCACATTCAACCACAAGGAGCATAGTACACGAGAATCACAAATATTGTAAGTTGTGATCGATTTTGATTTTGCTAGGCGTGAAAGTGACTCCTCGAGCCAATATGATGGCTGTTACTAGAAATAACTGATATATAGATTTGGCGTGTATCACTTCAGAATGATACAATGCGACTCATTTATAACCTGTAATTTGCATACACGAATGCCTCTTGAAAATTTCAGGTCAATCGGCTGGTGCAATCATAAGTTATGCTCGTTTCGGACATATCGAAACATTTTTTCGGACATATTTAAACAATAGAACAACTGTTCTATTGCTGGTTTAAATTTAAAAAAAACTAGACTTATGTATGTCGTAGAGTAAATATCAATTTTTGAAATATTTTTCTTTATTAAGGACAATCGAACCTAACAAATGTTTTTTTTTTAAAATAATTACTATGATTTTCAAATTTTGTATTTCTTTCCAGAAACTTTAAGACAATTCATTTACTCATCTAAGATGTACGAACCACATAAAGTGCAAGTATGAAATTCGGAGTGTGAACGTTTTTCAACCGACGCTTGTGCTTATCAAGAAATACTGAAACTCACTGACCGAAAGAAAACAAATCTAAAATAAGGGAAAATGATTGTCAGAAGCTGCGCACTTATCATATTATTCTTAGTCTACGGCATAATATCGGCACATGGAAGAGAAAGGAAGGAACAAAGGGTGAGTGAATAAAACAATTTGCACATGCATACCTATGTACCTACATGAAATTTTTATTTAAAATGCGGTATTTAACTTTGAGAATCTAAATTTTTGCTGGATGGTAAGTAAAGGGAGAAATGCCATCAAAAAATTGCTTTGTATTATTTATATATAAAACTATTCATATTGATCTCTTAGAGTACATGATTCAATAGTCCTGAAGGTGCATACAAAGACCATTACATTATAATATTCTATTGTTATTTTACACTGTTATTCTAGTTTCACGTATAAATTCATTTTGATGACTATGCATTTTATTACATATGTACATCGTAATTGCAAGTAATCTCGTTGATAACATATTCAACTGTATTAGCAGTACATTTAGATAATATCTGCAACCCGGCTTAAACCGTATGACCAATTTATTAATAGATTATTCCTATTTACGCTATAGGCTATTATGCAGAATTTCTGTTTGATCAATATTAACAGATTATTCAGACAAGAACCACAAAAATATTTTGCTAAACATACAAAAACTGTGCAGAAATCTTGCACACAGACGTATTTAATTTCCAGTATTAAATTCGAAGAACATTTACACTGCGGTGCGCGTAAACCGAAATCAAATTTGTAAATATTTAACTAATCACTTTTGTCAACAACATACTTATCCAAAGCTAAAGAGCTACGACGAATTGCATACATACATACATATACCGATTCGCCTTTGAAATAATATCATTATGTACATAATCCATTTCTTGAAAAAATTTCCATGGAAAAAAATCATCGTAATCGTCATCTTGACGTTTCAATTGTTTTATTTGCGACCACCTACACTTGGCAAGGCAATAAGTCTTTCTTTCGGGGCATATAGCACGCGCCAGAACTGATGATGACGGAGGAAAATTGTTTTCAGCTTGTAATGTATACATGCAAGTATGCTGTGTACGTATGGTTATGGATTGGAGGACTATATGATGGATTGGAGTTAATCTTGAGCTGTTGTAGATAGATATTGTAAGCGGACCATATTTTTGTTGAAAGGTGCAATTGGCGTTGTTTCTGTCACAGATAAAGCTATGAGTGCCTTGTAAAATGTGCAGGTTATAATCCATATCCTAAGTAGATTCATACATGACCTATACATTAATTGACCAATTAACTTATTGCTCAAATCTATGCAGTAATATAACTTCTGTTCACGGGAACTCCCGACCCAATAATCAGATATAATTGAAATTTACAGAATATATTGGCCTTAAGTAGGACCAGGTTTGATAGAAGTGACTTTGAAATTTGGAGAATTCTGTGCCAGTGGTGCCATCTTGAAAAATCACTAAGAAAAATAACTGCTTTCGACCCTATAGATTCTGATTCAGTCACCAAATTTTGATGATTTTCATACAGTAAAAAAAAAATCGTTTGGAGCTGCCAGCTATGGTAACTTCAGTGTCCTATATTTTGAAAATTCTTTGCCCTATAGCTCCCAGTGCAGTCATGGAATCATAACGAAATTTATGTGAAAAATTGAACTTATTGTAGACAATACTCAGCAGGAATCTAGTTGGAAAAAAATCATAGGGTGGCCAGCTATGGTTGCTTTTGTATTTTTTTTGCATATCTTTAGTTAGTGCTTCCTCCTGCTGTAAACACTCAGTACCCGACCCAAGCGATAGATCAGTACACGATTTCAAGTGACCTGACCTAATATAGGTCGTGGATTATATCGCTGTAAGGACACCCGACCTAAGCCTTGATTTTTGCTCGACTATTAATAATATATGTACGTTGAATTTAAGCTCGCAACCCACAACTCAAAATCATTTGAATAATCATGTTTGAGAGACAAATGGAAAGATAACTAGAGTATATGAACTAAAATTAAACTAAATGACAGCTGTCACGTACAAACAAAACTAAATTCGACCTGATCAAATTTTAGGTCAGGTCACCTTAGGACTAAATTTACTTAGTCCGCGCTATAGGTCAGGTCACATTTAGTCCAACGGCTGTAAATCCTAAATTTTTTAAGTTCTGGACATTTTTTGGGTGGCAACCCCACAGCAGATGTCTAGTTACACTGCTGCGTGTTTTGTTCTTTGTAGTGCGACTAGCTTCTGGCGAGCATACACGAGCTTCACAGTAGGTCACCAAACCACAGATGTGTCCTCCATCGTAGGCCTTTTAATTGCTAAGTGAATCTATATAAATACATGATACTGCTGACCACATACGTACGCAAAATCTCTCTTGCACTACCCGACAGTTTTTTGAGTTTCAGTAAGCTTTAACGCCACATGTATCTTTGAGCATAATTTTTTCATCAAAGATTACTCCAAGGTATTTGACTTCACTCAAAAGTTGAAGAGTTGTACTCTTCATTAATGTTCTTCCAGTTGTTCTTTCCTGGTTAACAAGCCAAGTTTAGTTTTACCAGGATTCTCTCAAGTACCAACTGTCAATAAAAGCCAATGCACTGTGTGTATTTAGATACACCACATTGAAAGTATCACTGACTGCTGGTGTGATCGCGTTATTAGCATAAGTGTTTGCGTTCAGTTCATTTAGCAGGGAATCGATCGGAATATTCCACAGGAGTGGCGATAAGTTACCCCCTTGTGGACACCCATTTGTCACCTCCGATCTCAAGAATAGATCGGCTTAAAATTCCGCGGATCTGAATAGCCATCTCTTCCAGGTTTGGATGACCTTAACCTTAAAGTAACGGAACATACACCAAGGCTAGGCAAGCCCAAACAAATTGCTTTAGGTTTGCTTCCAGGTAGTCAATTCCATCTCCTAGAATAGGCGGATAAATAGCATCCAGGCCCAGTAAGTTGATTTATTTTTAAATATGTAGCTGCTGACCACAGATCTAGCTTTATGGCGGCCTCTACAAATAATAAACGCCAATATTTAGAGAAGCTTTCTACGCTTCAATCACTGTAGTGTCTGGAAAGAGATTATCGAGTATATTCTGTAGGTTCTCATTTTCGGACTTGGCGAACTCACCATCTAGGCATTTAAGAGAGTCCAGTTTAGCTGATTGGTATTTTTCCAACATTTTACTCAGCCTCAAGCTCTCTCTTGCAGTTCACAGTCTCTCACAGTACGATCTGAATGGTTTCCTCTAGGAGGCCCTCAACAAGTGGTTTGTGAAACTCGTACGTTCGATTGAGGAGTTTTTTGGTATCTTTACTGAGCTTCTGTAAGTCTCGGTTCCACCAAAGAACCATCTTGCTGCATCTAATCTTGCTAATTCAACAGGCCTCTTTATAGTTACCTGAAAAGGCTCTGTTTATAATGCTGAATCGAGATTTTATTGACTTAATTTTGCGCTGGGACCATCACTAAAAACAACACAAAGTACCGGTAGTACATCCGATACGTGCCATGCAGTTTTTAAGCAAATAATTTCACATCAGCATAGTGTTTTATTAATGGCCACACTTCTGTTATAGGTTCCAAAGGTTGAAGACATTCTAGTATTTAAAGTCATTATTTATTTTATTTATTTATTTATCTATTCACCAAGCAAGGTGTACATGTACAGAAAAATAAAATAAAATAGTACACGGATAAAATTACGAAACAAAATAAAAAACAAAACTATATATGAATACAAGACTAATAAATAATGCATAAATAAATTAGTTACAAATTGATAACAAATAAAGTAATAATCGCCAAAGTTGTAAAATCAAAAAATCTGTCTCTTTTGATGATGTATTTCTGGCTGTCCCAACTGATATGCTGAGAGTCAGCATTGTAATCCACCAGAAAATGGGCCACATCAGCTTCACTAGCCAATCGCTTCTCTTGGTAAATCCTGAAGTTCCGCGGCCTGACATACAGTTTCTTTGGAAACACTTGCAAATTTTCTCGCGTTGCTTTCCCCGCGGGTAGCTTTTCTTACGGACGGAGAGCCTCCCCAATCTCGCAAGGTTCACAGCAGAGCACACAATTTATTCCTATACTTTATGCAGACTGCCTCCTATTTTGTAAATATGTCTGAGAGGGCAGTTTTTGCCCAGTCATAAGAATAGTCGGACTTTCAGCTTACGCTCTGCTCGCCTCATAGAACCTGCAACCATAGGAGATATAACTAGCAAGTCGGAAAATTCGGTTACAATGGATTCTTCCGCGATGTTTAACTAGGGTCCTCTTTTGCAATTATACGTGAGTTTGGGGCCTGCAGAATCCGTCCTACGACGTGCTGAGCTAGCCCAGCACTGATGACTCTCTAGATTCAGTCTGTATGCCACCTGCAAAATTACAATCCTTTGGATTCAGCCCTAGGCTATATTCCAGGCACTCTTTGTGAGAAAACTTGTGGAACACTATACTCTCCACCACAAAAAGGTGATGTTCGAAAAGAGTAAAGAGTACCATAATGGACCTTTCCCCACTTGTATTCTTGATGCACTCCTCAAACCGGTTTTCTGCGCAAGAGGCAGAAGAATCAAGGGGAATTCTCTACAAAAAGTGATGCAAGTGGGGAGAATTTCGCATCACGTTTGAAACTGATGCAAATCACTAACACAACTATAAACATAGTTCACGGGTCAGGAATTTTTCGTGAAACACTCAAGTCGAAATGAGAAAACAACAACACGCACACATTCATATGCATAATCGGTATATGAACGGTTCCGTTGCTGAAGAATACAAGTGTGGAAATGGTGATTGTTGTCAAACCGGTTTGAGTGATTTCCACAAGTGTGGAAATTTATAGTTGTGTTAGTGATTTGCATCAGTTTCAAAAGTGATAAAAAATTCTCTCCAAGTGAATCACTTTTTGTAGAGATTTCCCCTCGACTCTTCTGCCTCTTGCCCAGAAAACCGGTTTGAGGACTGCATCAAGAATAGAAGTGTAGAAAGGCCCAATGATTGTATTCGCGCCTGCCGCTCACCAGGGTCTTCGCCTCCGCTCGGCTGCCAGGAGCTCTACCACCAGCCAACGCTGTCAAATGTTTGTCGACATCAGGGGATGTCAAAATCGATGGCGAAACGTCAAACGCAACCATTCATTCGTTAAGTAAGATTCAGGTTTATTGGCCAATTGATTTTGATGCAACATGAAGCCCCAGAAGTGGCAGCTTATTTGCAGCTGCAATTCATGCTTATGCCTAGTACTATACTCTTCGCGAAACGAATTCAACGGTCAAACCAATGCCTTCTAGATGTACGGGCCGTAATGCAGAATGATGACGTCAGAGCATCGGGACAAATGTCGCGAAAAACACACGTAGTCTTATGGGACGTCCGCGGGAAAATGTTAATTATACGGGTTGTGTTAAAGTGAGTGAAATGAAAACTAAAGTGGTTTATGCAGAACAGTGCTAGTGAACAGCTAAAACACAAATTAATGCGGTGCGTGCGGTATAATGTGGAAAATTCGCTACGAAATGTTTATCGGTTGGTGTTAGGTTATGTGATGGTTCGTGTCGATTTACTGTCGCGATACAATTAATTGGTACAAAGTGTACGTTATGACTAAATATTATTGTTATAACGCGTCCACGCACAAAAAACTAACGTTTTATTCATATTTTAACCAAAAAACCGCAAGTTAAATCTCCGTGTACATCGGCACTGCCTCGTGGAAATGTCAAATTTCCTAAACTCATGACGTCACGGCGAGAACGATTACGTAGCCTGACGGCCCGTACTTCTAGAAGGCATTGGTCAAACCCCATACAAAAAGAGCTTTACTGACGAATTGAAAAGCTCTTTTTGTATGGAATTCGACCGTTGAATTCGTTTCGCGAAGAGTATAGTACTAGGCATTATTATGAATGGACATTGAGTGAATTTACGATAAGGGTACGATGTGTGAAGTCAGCTGACGAGCTGAGAGATCGCAATACTCGCTCGAATTTTTTTTTACGAATTTCCGGTTATATCTGGCGTCGATTCTATAGAAGAAAAAATTGTACACAATTTAATTCAAGTACTGATTCACGTATAATACATCAATTGAAAAAATGAGTCACACGTACCTATGGTATATTGCGTAAATTGTCAGAAAGAATTTATTGAAATTGAAAGTAAATGTTGTTACAATTGCAAACGGCATGTGGATAATATGCTATAAGACCGAAGAAGTATCAGACTTCTCTTGTTGACATTTTTTTTTTGCATGGCGTCTACAGTTGTGTTTGCTTTTCAAGTATTTAGGAATGATTGCATCGTAGAATAAACAAATGAGTAAGTTCGAACAAATTTTTATCATCTGATTGAATTACGGCACCGTTTACTTTCGGTTCAATAAATTTGATTGGGTAATTGATGTTAGATTATACAGGAAATAATCCAAAGATTGAATCATGCAATAGAGTTCTTCGCGTCGGAGCTGGTGGACATTCTAACGAATAAAATTGACAATTTGGATCTTTTACTCTTTTAGGAAGCACATGAAAGATAAACTCATGCAGTCATAGAATTCATGGAATTAAATAACTTATGATTGGAGTACCTATTTACAGCTAAGACAATATTTCCAGATAGTATCATATTTGTGGGAGTAGATGAGCTATAGGGGTGTATTGCGAAATTAGAAAACATCATATCGAAAGGAGTTACCTACCAAAACATAGTAAAGTCAAACTTAGATTATGTCACTACTAATAATTACATCTCCCATCCAATATAGAATAATTATTACGATTTATAATAAAGTAAATCACAAATAATTTGTACTTAAAGGGACAGATTTTGGTTTTATTCCAATTTTGACCTGATTGTATAATGGTGAACAATTTCGGAATAAACAGAGCTGAGATTCCTCTCTATTTTTAATCCTTCATATGTAAATCATGTAGATTGGGCTAATTCTCATACCACTCCAGTACATATTAAGATAAATCAGATTTTCGCGACCAACCACTTTGAATACAATCGTGTTTTGTAGCATTTGCAGTTTCTTGGTGCAGACCAACTGTTCCGTTGTACTTTAACTTGTTCTCATGGCTGTGGCAAACACTGCCATTGTGCACTTCTTCATTCTACCATATGAACAAGAAGAATGTCATGTCCAAGAGTTAATGTCTTGTAGCCGTGCACACGAGATCGACCCAGACAAAGAGTAGCCTCGTCTTGTCGGCGGTCCTTAGAATTCCGTATTAATACCTAGAAGTAGTATGGTTTTTCTGAGGATCGAAATAAAGCAATAAACCGTACAAAAAGGAAGCACAAAAGACTCAACAGCGTTCTCAAGTGGTTGGTTATCCATGATGTTGAAGATCACACCGATCTTAATTGCGTGTTGAAGACTCTCGTGTTTTACGACCGTGTAACACACCTGGCATAGAAGATGCCCAGTTGTCTGTTGTTGCTCAAGTGGCTATTGTTGGAACTCCTTTAGTCCAAGATCACAGCGTGTGCAGAAATGAAATCGTAATATAGATGGCTTGAGGATAGTTTGGATAAAAGTGTATGGTTTTGTAAAACTACTATTTTATCTTCAAATATCAATGTTTCTAGTTTGCAAGCTCTGTTACAGAGTATTTTTTAAGGAATATCTGCCTGAAATTAAATCAATTAAATCAGTTTTTCAAACTATCACAAAACAACGACCAGAATCCAAGATTTTTTTTAAAGAGACACACTGTATAGCATCATGCACCTGGGTGTATCTATATCTTAACCACAGTAGGTATATGAACATAAAATGCCACTTCTTGGCTTTTGTTGTGTTGTAAATATCTGTTCTACCGTCAAACACAATAAAAGAACACTCAAAAGAAGATATGTTCTTCACAAAGACCTGATGTGAAAATCCCAGACACTCTGGCACTAGATCTGGCGTGAGATATTGACGAATACAAATCTTCCTACCTCGCATGATATCTGACGGGTTTAGTGGATAGAAGTCGATTGACTTTAAGGTAAATTCTTTGAAGGTCATCTCAATGGTGAATCGAACGAGAATGTAGAACCGATAAATTAGCGATAAGCACTCACTCACAGACAACCTGATCAGGTGAATGTGTTGGAAATTCATCTGGCTAATGCTTGCGAAATCCGTAAAATTGGATTTTGGAGAAAGGATTGCGTTGTAGAAGTTGAATAATGAATAGAATGCCGAATAGGCATCATATTGAAATTATATATGCATATGTATATTCAGCTGATTTAAGATATAATGCAATATCATGTATATACAATAGATATTGAAAAATTGCAAAGAAAGAATTCGGCTTAATTTCGATTGAAAGCTATATAAGTATTGAAGGGTAATCCTGTTGAGTATAAAGATGGGGTTTTCACTCAATTTTCATTATGATAGTTTTATATTTTTAGTAACCATCAGATTTCATTAAGGACTGGCTAGTTGTTGGCGCGATTGACCGCACCATATTGGAGATGTTATCTTAAAACTGTGATATCTTCAAAACAACCCATAATTTTAAAACAAGTTCAATTATTCTAGTCTTCGTTGATTGTCGGAAAACTGACATTATTTTTGTTTGAATACATCAATTATTAATGATTTAGTATACTTAACTTTGAACATAATTAATTTTCCAATTCTTTACTTATATTTTGCAAATATTTATTTTCCACAAGAAAATAGAAATTCATGAAAATGCCCGCTATTTTAGTAATGAAAAATTCTGGTTAGAAATAAAAACAGCTAGATCTCTTCATCATCACCAATTAAAACTCATATGTCATCATCAATACGAACAGTGTGAACTACACAAAATCCTGATACAAGAACGTGAGAGCAAGCAACAGAAAAACGTCAACCTTTTCCGATCATTAACCGCCAGCCAGAGTGATGGACATTCCTGGTCCCACTTCTCAAGAATTTTTTTCCCTAGTGTAAATGGCCATAAAAAAATCTGCTTATCAAATCTTCGGGTAACGTATCACCACGGGGTGTGTGAGGTTCTCCAAGCCCACGAAATTCCGAGTCGGTTTATGGGTCGTTAAGGCAACCCTTCTCCCGCTTTATGCGCAGCACTTTCTCAATGTATGTTGAGATTGCGCGCCAGTTCTCTTCGTTTCACAGCATTGCATCCACAATCGTTTCAGGTGCTGCCAAGCCGATCGTGGATTCAATGGTGCGCCTTAAACGTACGAAGCGACTGCACATAAAGAATCTGTGCTGAGCAGCATCGAGCTCAGTCATACAGTACCGGCAGTACGGTTTGACCACCTCACCCATTCTGTTCAGGTATTTCCTGAAGTAACCGTGCCCTGTCAAGAATTGACAAAAGTAAAACTTTACTTCTCCGTGGCTCCGGTTAAGTCAAGGCTTAGCTTAGCCGTCCAGCGTCCTTTGTCATTTCCTTCCAACGTAGTTGCCATAGTTGGAGGGTTAACGTACGCGCGTGCGTCAAAGCCTCAGTTCTGTCCAGCTCTGACCGAAAGAGGTACTCTTCATTGCGCTCTCGTGCTAGTAGGTCGGTCGGGATTACTCCAGATACCACCATCACAGCCTCTTCGGACACCGTGCGGTAGCAACAGGCGATTCGCAGGGCATCCCTGTGCAGGACACTGGATAATTCGCTTCCGGAACTTCTTAGTTCGGAGCGCATCTCCCCAAATTTCGGCTGCATATAGCAAGATGGAATCGGTTGTTAACATCGGCAGCCTCCGTCTCGTTTCACTGGGTCCACCGACGTTGGCCATTAGTCTACTCAGTGAAGTGACGACTACTAGAGCCCTGATGAATTGACGACTACACATGCCGCAAGGCATATGATACGGCACTTCTCAAGGATTGGAACGCTAAGTTTGACACTAATCTTATCTTAATCTTATCCACCATAATCTTATCTTAATCTTATCCACCATTTCAGATCATCGAAAGATAACCAAGATCTTCACTGACCGCAAGATACAATATCACACGTACTACCTTGCCGAGGAGAAGAGTAAATGTAATCATCCGATAGCTGTATGGTCTAACACCGGGAGGGGGGAAAGATTACCTTAAAACTCAAGGCTTCCACCCAATAGACGGCTTTTGCTTCAAATTGAGAACAGTTCCCTCAAAACTTATTAAAATTCTCCGCCCAAGAAACAAGAAAGATATTTATAACGTACAGGGAAGTTCTACTAGGTGGACAATCACAGTGCCGCAATTGTCAATCGTTTGGACAATCAGCCAAAAACTATCACGCTCAGACCCGTTGCGTCAAATGCGGTGGGATTTGCAAAAAGTTGAAAAAAGAAAAGCCAAAATTGCGTAAACTGTGAAGGCGAACATCCTGCGAGCTATGAAGGCTGCCCACAAGATTCAAACAATTTAAGAAGATAGCTTGCACAAACTGGAAGTGTGAGCATAATTATTCTTAAAACTGTTGATCTTCTCCGATTAGGCTCTGCAAAAGATAGAAAAAAATTTTCATTTCAGCGCAAACGTGACTCAAAAAAAAGAACTTGTAGGATGTAGAGGCACATACTGTAATCACAATAGGGAATACTGAGCTTAAAGAATAACGAGTGGGTGAATCAGTGTTGCATATATTCAACCGCATCGATCAATTATCTATAATGGGGTCACTAAATTTGTAGTGTTATAGGAGGAGAAAAACAGATATAAAGAGGTGGAGAGGTCAACATAAAGGTTAGAGGTCCTTAAAACTAGATCACACCAGGTCCTTGAAACTAGCAATATCTTTGGGGGGCAGGGGAGAGACAGATGTTTAACCAGGTAGGTGTTTTGTAGGGGAAGGACATTTGACTACACTTCGCAACATTTAAAGTAAGGGAATTCGCAGCACATCAGTTTTTTTTTCGCAGCTGAAAAATCAAAATCGCTCTGCATGAAACAGTCAATTCAATCACTCTGAAAATTTTAAGGTCATCAGCGTACAATAAGCAGGGTGAGTTAAAGAAAGAAGGACGATCGTTAATAAACAAAACGAACAATAAAAAGTCAAGAATGGATCATTGCGGAACTTCTGAAGTAGGAAAAAAGGATAAGGAGAGCAAACATTAACAATAACAACACAAGAGCCATCACAAACGTAGGAAAATAACTAAGTATCAAAGACACCGTAGAGACCAAACCCAGCTAGCTTTGATAAAAGAATATTATAGTTTATAGAATCAAAAGCTTTGACAAAGGTTGTTCATAGGATATACATTTGCTATGCTGGTCGACAATAACTTTGTAACCGTTGACTTATCTTTAATGAATCCATGCTTTTCACCCTTTTATCCAGCAAGGGGTGGATGAAAAGTTACACTCTACTCTAAACGACTATTTTAAGCAGCTTACTAAAACAAGGCACAAGGGGGTATGAGACGGTTATTAGAGATGGAAGAACTATCACCAGATTTATGGATACGAAATTAATTGGCGGATTTCCAAAGTGATGGAAAGGTTCCGGTCGGAATGCTAAGATTAAAAATGATTGACAAAGGAACACACAAAGAAGATGAAAGTGATTTAGTAAAAAGATTCGGAATGCCATCAGCACCGAAGCTAGTCCTAGCGTCAAGAGACTTCCTTAATAATTCGATTTCCAAAGGATCAGTAGAAACAGAAGAAAGGGTTCAAGAAGGTGTGAAAGAATTGATGATGACGTAAAGTTACTGTAACGGGAAGTGAACGAATAGAAAAATTGAGAAAAGGGCTCACAGAATTCTTGTAGTGACGAAGCAGACGTATCATGATCAATATCAAAATGAGTGCTAGAGAAAGTTTTAACGGAGTTGATATAGGACCAGAAAAACTGTCATCTAAATCCAACGTGAATCTAAATCCAAAGTGGGACGAGAGTTCCACAAAGAAACATTCATATACCAGTACTACTATATACAAGAGATGTAGTTTGGAGAAATAAGCACCACTGAGAATACTGAAGGAGAAACACGGACAAGCACACATTCAACTGAGGAGGAGGAAATATAATCACTGCAAAGCGTTCCATTCAGAAATTTGTTTACCAATTAAAACACGACCTCCTAAAGAAAGATTACAAACTGGTTGGTTCCGATCGGTACGAAAAACTGTGTGAAGAGGCCAAATTTCACTGCTGTATCTATGTTGGACAGACAATACCATCAGACTCGTTTACATATGAGAGTTTTATATAATTAACCTTGGTCCTCGGCCGTCGAACGTTCTGATAGTAAATTTTCGTAGATCGATTCAAGCTCTGCTTTTGTTTTATGTTCTGGAATGAAAATTTCTGGAAATTTCTGAAAAACAATTCCGTAACAAAGAGAATAGTGGTGAAAAATTGGCTTCAAAGGCACCATCATAACAAACGTACTCGAGGTGGTTATATGAACATTATCAAATTCCATACTGATATGTAACATGCTTACAACATTTAGAATAAATCTGCCCGATATCTCAATTATTATGTAGTTCATTTGCATATGAAATTGTTATGTCCTTATATGCAACCCTGCATATGCACGACCGTGAGATTTTAATTTTCATTTTCCACAGATTTCACACAAAATGCCATTTGATCAAAACTTACATACGAGTACCTGCATATATTTGTCAAGTTCCCTGAAAACTCCTAACACAAGAAATAATCAAATTAAAAGACAAGAATGTTCAAATCATTCAATAAAATTTCCCTCGCGTGTAGATAACGAAACGAAAATGTG
This sequence comes from Nemotelus nigrinus, assembly GCA_947369275.1. NCBI lineage: Eukaryota > Metazoa > Arthropoda > Insecta > Diptera > Stratiomyidae > Nemotelus > Nemotelus nigrinus. Next base: position 219,694,404 of record OX376372.1, read on the forward strand.
GAGAATGAATTCCATTCATCACGGTTCGCCCACTTAGTACATTCTTGACGTCTTCAAACTGGAGGGACTACAAAATATTGTGTGGGCCAACAGATTAATTTAATTGAAATTACACGGAGTCTACGTCACAGTCCCATGACACATACAATGATTAAACTTATGACAAGTGCACGGCTCGAGTCCACATTGGAACGGAACTGCACTTACATGAAAAGTGACCATAAATTAATTGAATACTGTCTATTCGGATTGAATGAAGCTATCTTTGTGACTGATACAACCCAAACTTAATTTCATCAAAGAAAGATGAGTGGTATTGTAAGCACAAACATTAAGATGCTTTAATACAACACAGTGAGCTGTTAAACACTTGATATGTGAAATGTAGTAATGATTTACGCGAAAACAATTGGTAGCCAGAAAGCATTTAGATATAATCCAATACAGTTTTTCCAAAACATCTATTTATTAGTTGAGTCCTCAAAACCATACAAAAATGTCCATAAAGATATTCTTGAATTCTAATATATGCTTCTATAAGTCATGGAAAAATACTAATAGCCATGATTGTATCTCGCTTGTAAACAAACCAACATTTTCCAGATTGAAATTTCCCTTGTGCGAAGAACTAGTGCCGTTAAAGCGAAAGAAACGGAAGTGTAGGAGTCACTTACAAGACGATGATAATTCACTTAATTGTCCACTAAAAGTTGTCAAGGAATTGAGTTGGTTTCGAGATGATCAATTTTATCGTTATTGACGCAGCTCGACCCGTTTTTGATGACTCGGCTACAAGCTAAAGCAAAACAGATGCAATCTTATGATCCAGCTTCACGTCACACTTGCGGAAATACTTGTATGAAAATACACCTTCGCCCACAGTTTCAGACTCGAGATATCGACGGAAAAAATCAGAATATATCACGACTGGCGCCAAAATTTATTTATTTATTTTTTTATGGAAGAGTATATATTAGTGAAGTAAAACAATCGTTCTCCATTTAGAGAAATAAACGCAGACACCTTATTTCGTATGAAAAATCTATTAACGCAATTTTCACTTGCTGAAGGCTAAGACTTATGGAATGTGAGGTGGTTTGGTTTCGTCTGGATGGAAAAAAAAAAATGAATTAACGCGCCCACAATTTGTTTGAACTTTGTTACATACTTAGCAGTTTTGATTCGCAGGTAGATAAATATTTTAGTGTTTCAACTAATAATTTGAAAGTTTTGATGTACTTGATATGCTTACGATTGTAAACAAATCGGTAGTGAGTATTTCGATGAAAAATTCCGTGTAATGTTTTAGCTCCATGATTTATTTATTTATTATTGTCTAAATCAACAGATAAATCCAAATAGAGACTACACAAAGAATAAACTTATGTATATATATATATATATATATATATATATATATATATATATATATATATATATATATATATATATATATATATATATATATATATATATATATATATATAGATATATATATATATATATATATATATATATATATATATATATATATATATATATATATATAAAAGAAAAAACACAAGAAAAGAAAGAAAATAAGATAAGGTACAACACTTCAAAAACAAAAGAATAAAGAAAGAAAAAAGACAATAAATTCAAATTGAACAGAGTATATAAAACGCGGTTCAAAGATCCAAAGATCGAAATTTGAATCGCGCGTATGACCAGATCGAGTGGAAGCATCGAAAGATTGAAATAAGATTGAAATGAAAAGCAACATAACCTTAAGCCTTTATTCTTATACCTACGAGCGTGAAGCGTTTTTTTTGCGTGCTGTTGGAATAAACCTAATTCAAAATCAATTTTCATTGTAAATGAATTTACGTCGAAATTAGTATGTTACGGTACGCGAACCCTTATCTGTTGAATTGATTGTTACCCTTGGAATTTATAAGCTGGCTTCAAGTGTAGAATACAGAGTTGTAACAAACTAATTTGAGATGGACAAGAGTACGGTTCAGAAACGCTTAGATACATTTTATAACGTCATGATCAAAGCATTGATGCAGGAAGAAATAAAAATATACCTTCTGGAGCAGATGTGGAAAATATCATAAATGGTTTCGAAAAGTAAAGCGGTATTCCGCCAGTTGTAGGAGCTCTTGATGGATCACATATATGCCAGTAATTGCGGCCTCAGCAGCAATTTCCGACTGTATTAACATATAGGGAGAGTCTACCATCAAAACAATTGAAAGAAAAGTTGCTTTTCCATTATTTCAAGGATAACAATGGTTTCTTCATACCCCCAAATATTTCGTTTCACCGAAAATAAATAAGCTGAACAAAACCGTTATGCACAATTTATCAAACAGCTACTTACATCACTTTTCAGTCAAACCAAGATTTTTGTAGACATTAATCACGATTTGGGATTTAAAGTCCAGGAGACAAAATACTATCTAACCTTATAATGGGCTGAGTGATCTGACGCACTCAGGCTGTTAGTCGGCTACTTTTAGACACTCACCACGTGTGTGACTCTCCAGCACTTCACGCAGCGATGCACGAAGGAGCAATTACTTGCCACATGTCCGAAGTTTCAGCAGTTGTAGCACTGCAACCTCTCCTTATTTCTTCCACACCAGTTTTTGGAAAATAATGGACCGTATTTTAAATACAGCAGCTAGTTCTTAGTAAGGTACACTGGGGTCTAAAGTTTTCAGTCTCAACAGATTTCTTCAGTAACTGCTGTTTGCGGACGAGGAACTGCATTACTGACTTCAGCTTCAAATGAGCGTATTGCACGACTAACTCATTGTGGATGTCCACTAATTCAATGCCGCTATGTAGGACACCACGGATGACATATTTAATTTTTTCCGAGGCTGCAATATAAGGAGTCGTAAATCGACCACTGAGAAGACTTTTCTATGATCTTCTAAGGGAGAACAAAGGATGAGCAATTTGTGATTCGAAATATTCTTAATAAGAGGCAAAATGCCTTGGACCTTCATCTCACAGATGAATTTAGAGACTTTCATCGTATTGTATATGCCGTGATAGGAAGGACATTTATGAGTCGATTTTGGTCATCCTAGTCAACTCGCGATTGATCTCAGGCTATATTGACCATTGCAAAAGAAAGCGACGACTCACTTACATCTGCCAGTTAATAGGACAAGAATCTATTGTAGTTTTTACAAGACGATAAGGGATTTGCCTCCAATCAATTAGCCTGCTCTATTCGTAATTGTTTAACACTCGAGTATTAATAATAACCATCGAACACATAATTAAGAAATCCACATCTCACTTCAAATTCAATAAACAGAACTATGAAATAAACACTTTCCACTGAAGAATGACATTTGTTTACGTAGCCAACGAGCGCTTGCATTAAAATAAACATTTTCTCTTCAGCCAATTGATAAGCTTTCCAGAGTATTTTATAATTCAAAGATTAAACAGCAATCACTTGGTTCTTTTATTTTCGATTGGATTTAGCGCAACGTTTGATCGCGGCTAATGTTCTACATCACGTTGCGAATTCGCTAGACGAAAGTGTTGAAAGATTTTGCACTCCCTGCTGTTTATTACAGTTTACACTTTATTCTTTTCATTCGTACATACAGACATATCTGACTGGTATGATTGGAAGTGCGGGCTGATACAATACGAAACACGATGAGAGGTAAATTTCTCCATCATGCATCTGACACGGAATAAAAACAATTGATTACATTCTTACTTCTGAAAATTTTCGGCGGAGGCTTGCTAGCTGTTGCAATAAATAATTTTTTTCCTGAAACGAAAACTCACAGCACTCAGATTCATACCATGCCATCTGTCTTGTTGATAACAAAGTGAGAAGAGAAATTAATTAAATCGAGAACCTTATCTGCGGGCGTTGCGGATCGTGAGTTGTGTGACAATCGCTAATTTGCTAATTGATTTCATACACACATTCGCATACATGCATATATGTTTCGGGTTATTCAAATGAAGTGTTTATTCGTAAAAAAAATCAGGTAATTAGAATTTCGCCTTGGCGATTGAGTGCGATTCGTATCTAATGTCCAAACCGAATCGAAAGAGCCAACATGATTTGAACAACAAGCACGTGTCAAACAATAGCAAATAAAATGTCTGAGATGCTGCGTAGGATGAAGCGTGACAGTAATGCAAACAATCATTGAATTCAACTATGATTTCTATAATTAATGACTTGTCCACTCGACATTATGGACAATCTTGGCGGCTACTCCAGATGCAATGCAAACGAGATAACAAAGAGATTGACACTACACGGTTGCTTAAGTGACATTGCTGTTGCGCTGTCTCGAATACCAGCGCTCGATATTTGTTTTGGTTTTCAATTCGATAAAACATAAAGGACTTTGGCCGAAATTTGAACGATATTCAAAGAAAAGTTGATCGATCACTTGTCCAGTTAAAATATTTTATCAATAGTTTGCTTTAGGCTGAATCGAGGTTTAGAGAGGAATTATGTATTTCGAACTACGAGTCTGTCGGCAAGTTCTAAACGAACGCAAGTCATTAGCATAATTGAAAAATTTTATTCGTGTATATGCAATGAATAATCCATAGCTTTCGGATATGATAAGATATTGCGTGACGATTCGAGTAGTTTTGCATGTCGTGAAATATATTTCGTACCATTAATGAATTCAGCTATTTATTAAGCAAAATTAATTTCGTGGGGAAGCATCTTTAGCAAAGGTTCCTCAGATTCGCCGCACGTATAATTTTCCAGAACCAATAATAAAGCTACAAAGATTTACTTTCAACATCGAGCAGGCACTCAAAATGCTGTTCCAGACGCTTTATCACGAGCACACGACTCCGGTAATGAGGCTAATTGTGTGGTTATTTTCGTTCCCGAGCATGTGTTGCTGGGGAATATTCCGATAGATGCCTTCCAGGATCCTGCTTACATTAATCTGGTCCGTCAGGTCGAGCAGCATTCCACTGGCAAAGGTACCTGAATAATATAGACAGGCGCTGTTAGCACGCAGCCATGACAGCCCGATGACATTGCTTTGTGGTATTCGTCAAACTCTGGAAGCGAAAGAATTATTACTGGCCTAGACTCCGTCAAGACGTGACCAATTTTGTTAATAATTACTAAAACTGCAGACAAATTAAGGCTATTATAGGTATAGTCGCGTTAGCATCACCTTCTCAAGCGAAATTGGTGATACGACCCCGCTTAAATTATTTCAGCATAAAATTCTTCGAATATCATTCGACAGCACATCAGTATATATCGGTTTGTTTTATATCTCGCCTAAATCTGACGACTCTGTTTCCATTAAATATGCGAATTTATATCTACTTTAATGGCATCTCGTAGCGCTGAGGATCAAATTATACTATTAGGAGATTTTAATCGCCCTAATTTACGTTTCGTCCTTGATGAAACTGATAATTACCTAATACCTATTAAACATCTTGATTATTCTGATTTTAACCTTGTGAGTACTTTGTATGGTAATGATTTGCAGCAGGTTGCTCCGACTCCCAAGCGTAATGGTAATTGGTTAGACTTTATGTTTACAAAAGTTTATGACAAAGTAGTGGTTAACCCAACTATTGACACGCAGAATCTTTTCTCTGAAAGCCTTCATCATTCCGCTCTTAGTCTTGATTTATCCACTGCAGATTCTAATATCTTTCAAACTTACAATAATACTATTGTATACGATTTCCGTAATGCTGATTGTGTTAACATTCACCATTCTCTTGATAATGTCGATTGGACAGATACGCTTGTATCTCAATCTCTTGATGACAATGTAAATTCATTCTACAATATACTGTTTGACGCGGTCGAAAGATATGCCCCTAAAATTGGGAGAAATGATAAACTTTCTGGGCCTTGGCTTGATAAGGCTCTTAGACGTATGAAAACTCATAGAAATAAGCTTTACAAATCAATAGAAAATAATGTCGATTCTAGCCATCGTATTAAAAAAAATTCTCACGAGCATATGACTGAACCATTAAAAGTACCGGCGAGAATATTATCCACAACCCCAAAAAGTTTTTTGACTGTGAATATGAAGCGGCCAACAACCTCTTCTATGTGTAATAAAACCTCAATGTCTTCTTCTTCTCAAGAAATTTGCAACTTTTTCGCAAACAACTTTCAAGACGTTTTTAATCCATCATCCTGTCATTCCTCAAGAGTAACTAGACCAATTTTCAGTGAGGCTATGACCATTTCTAGAAAGCTTTCTTTAAGCTTGAACAAAGGCCCTGGGTCGGATCTTCTTCTTCGAACGTTTCTTTTTAAATGTGTCGCTTAGTTAATCTCTCCTCTTCACATTATGTTTAACACATCTCTTTTTTCTGGGTACTTTCCATTGCATTGGAAATCCTCCTACGTGACGTGGCAATACCTCTAACTTATAGAGGTATTGCCATTCTATCCACTATTCTTAAACTGTTTGAATAAATCATAGGTGTTAAAGTATCCCCTCTGGTCGATGCTCGACTTAACGAACAGCAGGTTGGTTTTAGGAAAGGTCGTTTTACCACTACCAGCCTAATAGAGCTGGTTACCTATGTTCTTTGCAAAATGGAGAAAAGTGATCAAATTGACGCAGTCTACACTGAGACTTCAGCACAGAGTTTGTCCGTTTTGACCACCCCATTTTGATTTCCAAGCTGCAGCAATTCAGAATTGCTGGATCTCTACTAAGATGGCTTAGCTCTTACCTCCACAACCGCTCACAACATGTGAAATTCCAAGGGCCTATCTCTAAAAAAATTCATGTTAATTCAGGTGTACCTCAAGGGTGCCATTTTGGCCCTTTGCTTTTTAAGATTTTGTTGCATCTGACCTTTAAGCCGAGCCGCCGTCAGTGCAGCATAATCTTTATTTAAGGACTCTTCTCAAATTTGCCCCAGCGAGCCTTGTTTTGCCAGCTAGCCCAGTCTGGCGTAGGTGGTTGCACAAAGAGAAGGAGCCTCTTTGTGCTACGCACGCAGAAAGCACAAAACGCACATATAGACATATGTTGAAAGAAGGAACGGGTCAGGGTAGGATTCATTATTTTAAATAAAAAAATCAAATTAATTCATCTTCAATATATTAACCTAGATATTTATTAGTTTCGCAACTCGGTTCACACCACCAGCTAGATAAGCAAACTAATTGATGTAGATACGGTAGATTTACATGCGTGTTTAATTCCAGATTTAAATAAAGAAATGAAACAAAAAAATGGACAAGTTAGCAACTAAACTGAAAATTCATAAAAAAATGAAAACTAAGGTGTGGGTAGCTAAAGTCCCAATCCCGGCCGAGATTGGTTAACACCAATCTTCACATGATGACCAAAATAATGCTAATATAGAAATAGAGCTTAATCAGCCCGTGAAAGTCACTAGATCCCGACGAATGCTACTTTTTTTATTTATTTATTTATTTGAATCCATTTTAACAGGTTTCTGCCCAATTACAAAAATAGAAAAATTAAATAAATCCAAAAGAAGAAAATAGCAAAAATTAACAAATAAATGAAAATATTAGAAATATACATATTAGAACTTCAACAAATTAAAGCTAATATACAATTCAACATCGAAGAAAGTGCAAAAATAGTACTAAAATTAAAAAGAAAATCAATCATTATAAGAAGCATTAAGAATTACATATGTCTTTAATTTGGGACTTAAATTGACAGAACGTTAGCGGAAAACGACCAAGCTGAAGATCATTATGCTTCCTGGGCATACGCAATAGCGGTGAGTTGAAATAAACTTCAGAACGCGCGAAGGGAAGAGAGAACATTAATTGGGATCTATCTGATCGATTGACGTTACGTAGACACAGCATATAACCAAGATCGGAGAGCATAGGGCAATGGATTAGCTTGAAAAGTAGGCACTCGTCAAGGAACCCTCGTCGGGACTCTAATGAGGAAATTTGGAATAAGGAAAGACGATCACTATAGCCACAGTAAGGGATTTTGAATTTAAATAACAGTGAGCGAGTAAATCTACGCTGAACGTGTTCCACTGCATCACTGAGATATTTATGACGAGGAGACCACACTTGACAACAATACTCTAGGATGCTACGAACAAGTGAAAATAACAAATGGAAAGAGGTAGCGATGCTAGTAAACGAAGAAGAGCATCTAAGAATGAAACCGGACAGACGAGAGGCCTTGGTGGTTATATATGCAATGTGCAGGTCAAAGTTGAGCTTTGGATCAAAGTGCACACCAAGATCCTTAAAATTATTCACAGCCGTAATGGAAGAGCCGTAAAGAGAATAGGAGTAAATTAAGGGTGACATTTTATACGTATAGGACATCTGATGACATTTGGATATGTTCAAAGCAAGTGAATTATTCGAGCACCAGTCGCACAGAGTACAGATATCGTTTTGGAGTTGGAGGCAGTCGTTGGTAGATTCAATTACTTTGAAAATCTTGAAGTCATCAGCAAACAATAGGCAGGGAGAACGAATTAAGGAAGGGAGATCATTTATAAATACTAGGAATAATAAAAAACCGAGAATGGAGCCCTACGGAACACCGGAAAGTGGACAGAAGTGGGAAGAGGTGGACGATTGCACAGATACAACACAAGAACGATCAGAATATTAGATAGAACAAAGTCTAGTATTTTGTTATTTACATTGGGAACACAGTTTAATTGGGAGAATGAACACAAAGATAAAAAGGATGAGGTTATCAAGGAAATATTGCAGGATGAGATTATGTTAGAAAGGTTATCATTCCATATCAGGTTCGGTAAGTTGAAATCACCACATATTAAAGATAAGACAGAAGGGAAGCTAATGTTGAGGTAGGTGGATAGCTCATCAAAAAATTTATTATGAACCGCAACTGGGGAATTACAAGGAACATATACTGAAAAATCAATGAGAACTTTTGTGGAAGCAAGGGTAACGCGCACAGCAACACCATTTAATAGGAGGAGATGGAGAGAAATCCATACAGAGTGTTCCTTGAAGAGACCTATGAACTGCAACTAATACACCACCGCCATCGTTTTTACCTGATGTAGCTCGGTCACGATCACGGCGGAAGACTGTATGAAACGAGAACAGCTCATTATCGTAAATATCTACTGTCAACCATGTTTCCGATAAACATATTATATGATCAGGAGAAAGAGTAGAGGAGAGATTCAGAGTGCTCAGCTTGGTCCTAAGTCCACGAACGTTCTGGTAATATACATGAATTGGATTGATCTTATTAATTTCGAAGGTACTGATTCCATTGGCTCTGATTTCTGTTAAGCACACATTGTCAACTAAGGCTAGGGTGTTTACGTTGTGGAGATCTTTGATCTTGTTTGATGAAAATTTGTTCGAGGTCTCCTGGTGAGTTCCTTAAACACTACACCAGATGGCCAGAATTCTTTGTGAAGCAGAAGATCCGTACTAGCAGTTACCGTTATTTTGAACGAAGAAATTCGAAGAAAAGCACCTCATATGCTGATAATGAGCCAATAAACAGATGCTGCAAAATATTCAACACTATGAGCCAACACTTTTCCCCCACGATATCCAAAGCATCCTTTAAAAACAGAGCTACCAAGGCTCTCTTATCCTACCCTCTCTAGTCTACCGGCCTAGTATCCTCTTATGATTTATGACTAATTAATTTTATAATTAATCAATTAATTATTTAATTTCGTTTTGTGTGCTACCTTGATTGGTGAAATAAATAAATAATATAATATACAAAATATAATGTAGTTTTATCAAGAGACTGTCTGATGCACCAGAATTAGTAAACTATTTAAGCTTGGATAGGGAATGGGAGGCGGAACGCAGGCTGTGAATTGACCATAGTAGAGAATATCCAATTTCCTTACCGCTGATCTAAGATGAATGCACTGAAACCAGATTCATTTGATCATTCCAGACGATCATTATAATGACTCTAGCTTCTGGGAGTGATGGGCATAATGTGTCCGGAAATACTCATGTTTCCAGCAAGTGGAAATTCGGTTTCGTTAGCTTAAGCCTACTGAGGACTCATTAGATAAACAAGTCAATCGAGAATGGTCTTGAATAAAAATTAGGTGTCCTTATAGATCTCACTTAGATTGCATTTAGTTTTCTACTCAGGCACTTAATATTCGCGTCAGAGGTGCTATTTTTGGTGCCATTTTAATCACACCCTCAATCGTGCAGCATGATAAAAAATGCGTAACGAAAATCTGTTTGCGACTTACGAATTCCTGGCACGCTTTTTGCATTAACAAATTAACGAGCAGACGTACATGGATTACACATGGCGCCAATATTAACATTTAACATACTATCATAGATTGATTTCAGGTAGAGTTTTTGCACCTTGTCTCTTGATTTGGAACGCTTCTAAGCTCGTTTCTCAATACACTATTATTTCGTTGTTGTTTATTGCCTGCCTACATAAGTATGTAGCTAGAATAAATGTATGCAGATCGATAAAATGTCAGTTAAGTACAGCGAAAATAGTGTTGCCAATTAGCTGCCAGCCTGGCTTCGAGTGATGAATAATGGCACAAAAAGACAATCATACTGTCTCTAATGCGGCCGCCGCAGTCGGCCGTATCGCTGTGGGAACTGGTCTGATTGAATCTAATTATAATTACGAACGTAATTACTTTTCAATGGTTTGGCATTCTGTAATTATTTGAACTTGTCGGATTTGGTTAATCATCATAATGTATCACACAGCAGTTTTTTGTAGAACTGGTCTGGTTTTGATCAGGAGGAAGGTGCCTTGTAGTCGGTGTTGCTGGAAAGCTTTCTCTCCAGGGCATTCAATTCAATGAGTCTACAACTTTACAAATAAGTCAATTATATTGTCAATATAGGTTTTTAATGAGCTGTACGTAAGGCAAGTCTAAACTTAACTAGCAGTTCAAGAGTAGTTAATAACTATAAATCTACACTAACTGAGTAATTTCTGTTCACGGGCGTCGATACAACGAAAGATAGAAGGCTAATTAAATGTTGCAAAACGTACTCTCGTCAGCTAAATAATTTGCAAGCAGGAGCTTGTGAAACTGTTAACACCACGTCCATACTATGCTAATTCGACGATCCTTGAAAGTTTTTTTTTCAATTTTGGCTAGCTCGTATGACTCATCAGATGAACGCTTCCTGAAATAGTGATCATCAAACCAACAATACAGAGCTCGCATCAATTTCGTCATATCCGCAAATTCTTCTCGCAGATCATACGACTACGGATCAATTTGAAAGTATCTTCAAAATATGGCATCGTAAAACCATATTTCATATAAGGCTGTAAGCACATGAATAATCGATACTTGACGCCACCTCAGCGTTCAGTTGGAGGTCGTGCAAGATCAGCATATACAAATACGTTTGGCGCCATCTTAAATCAATTTCGGGTTTTTGACCAAAACATATTTTATTTTTATTGAGCTCAATTTGAATAAAATTACAATAAATTATACTAAATAGACACATTTGGAATTTGTTAGCTCAGCGTTTTTTTTTTCGACTTCAACCTAACTTCTGACTAGTGCTGCAAATCCGCTATAAGACAGATATGGCAGCATGCCGGATTTTTGAATATTCTCGCAGACCAATAGGAAATTCGATACTGGCCGAAAAAAAAACGCTAACAAAAACATCATGGTTAAAATAATTTAGTTATACACGCTATTGAAACTCGGTGGTGCATTTATCAAACTCAAAATGGGAAATGTTTGACTTTGTAGTAAATATAAACTCACAAAATTAAATATATTGGTATACACGGACTTGAGATGACATAATCGAAAGTGCTGTCTAAAATTTGGATGCTGGGTATTAAAAAAGTCAAGATTTGTAAAAAAAAAATCTTTTCCACTTAGACTAGTTTCTATCCTTTCTTCGATAAAAAGGTCAACTGGAACTTGTTGAGCATCAATTATGCATGTTTCAATAAATTGGTTCACTAATTTACAGATATGTCTAATGGCAGTCAGTAGATTTAATAAAAAACTTTGAAATTACATATAGCCCTCTACACATGGAGCTACTGAAAAAAAACTGATTACTAACGCAAATTACTAACCAGTCCGCAATGAGTCACTTTCAATGTAACTGAATGGGACACCACACACACAGGTAGTGAATATGACAGGTATACACCAAGCTTTTTTTGTCACATGGTAAAGTGGAATACTAAAAGCTTTGTTTTCAAGTTGTATTTTATGTTCTTTAACAATTTTTCCACTGCCAGGGCAGATTTCCTAGTGGTGTTCGAGAATAGTTCGCTCAATAATTCCTGAAAGTTGTTGCTGGAGAGTTCACGTGTATTAATATATTTTGTGGTGGTTGCACCATGACACGGCTACCACCAAATATGAAGGACTAAAGATGTTCCTTTTGTGCATGCTGCCTGATCTCCTGAAAATATCTGATGCAGAGGTTCAACATTTGAAGCGTAAAGCCCTAGAGACTGTTGATAAAATTTTGTCCCCTCAAATGGCATTTTCATCCCGAACCACAACACCTTCATCAGTGAAGAAGATGCTACTTTCACCAAATCCTGCTGATATGCCTGATAAGACACGGGGATACAGCCTCTGCACGGTTTATGAAGCAGTTGAAGAAGACCCACATAATGATATATACTAATATTACTCTATATATTTTTTTCCCTAGTATAGATGGCAAAAAAAATCTGCTAACCAGATCCCCGGGTAACCTATCACCACGGGGTATGTGAGGTTTGAAAAAGGACCATCTACAAGCCCACGAAGTTCCGAGTCGGAACCCGCCTAAGCACTGCTTCGACTCGGTCGTGCTGACTCACCCATTGATAACCACGGACTTCTAGAACTACCACAGCTTATGGGTCGGTAAGGCAACCCTCCTCCCGCTTTATACGCAGCATTTTCTCAACGTACGTTGAGACTGCGCGCCAGTTCTCCTTGTTTCGCAGCATTGCATCCACGATCGTCTCAGGCGCTACCAGGCCGATCGTTGACTCAGTGTTGCGCCTCAAACTTACGAAGCGACTGCACATAAAGAATGTGTGCTGAGCATCATCGAGCGCAGTCACACAGTGCCGGCAGAACGGTGTGACCACCTTACCCATTCTGTTCAGGTATTTCCTGAAGTAACCGTGCCCTGTCAAAAATTGACAAAGGTAAAAGTTTACCTCTCCGTGGCTCCAGTTAAGCCAAGGCTCAATAAGACCAATTAGCTTAGCCGTCCAGCGTCTTTTGTCACTTTCACTCCAACGTTGTTGCCAAAGCTGGAGGGTCAGAATACGCGCGTGCGTCAAAGCCTCAGTTCTATCCAGCTCTGAGCGAAAGAGGTACCATTCCTTGCGTTCTCGCGCTAGCAGATCGATCGGGATTGCTCCTGATATAACCATCACAGCCTCTTCTGAGACCGTGCGGTAGCTACACGCGATTCGCAGGGTACTCCTGCGCTGGACACTGGCAATGCGCTTCCGGAACTTCCTAGTTCGAAGCACATCTCCCCAAATTTCGGCCCTATATAGCAAGATGGAATTGGTCGTCACCATCAGCAGTCTCCGTTTCGTTTCACTGGGTCCGCTAACGTTGGCCATTAGTCTACTCAGTGGAGTGACGACTACTAGAGCGCTGTCACATGACTTGCGGATATGATCCCAATACGTCAGCTTGGTGTCCAGGGTTACTCCCAGACACCTGACCGACTTGCTGGTCTGGACCCCGACGGAGCCAACCGTCATGGGTATGACGGTTGGTATCCTCCGCTTCGTCAGCATAACAATCTCTGACTTTGAGACTGCCAGTTGCAGGCCGTGCTCAGTCATCCACCGATTCACCCTTCTCACAAATTGGTTAAATCCAAGTTGAGCGAAATCGGCAGATCTAGAAGTGATTACAGCTAGGACGTCATCAGCGTAACCTACTAGGAACATATCCGCAGGCATTTCCAGGCGCAGCAGATCATCGTACATGATGTTCCAGAGGTCAGGTCCTAAGATCGACCCCTGTGCCGCACCTGAGGTAACAGGCCTCCTTCTGACTCCGTCCTCAGTGTCGTAGAGCAACCATCGGTCCCGGAGGTAGTTCCGCATCATGGCCAGCAAGTAGCCAGGAATACAGAACCTCCTCTCAAGAGCCCGAAGGATGTTCGTCCACCTCGTCAAGTTGAAGGCGTTTTGCACGTCAAGCGTTACCAGCAAGACGACCGGTCTGGCATGATGACATGCCTCTTCCGCTCTTGCTACAGCCCCAAAAAACTCTGAGATGGTCTCGATTGTTGAATGACCCTTTACTCTATATGGATGCATTGAAACTAAACTTCTTAATAAAACTTCTTACCTGAGAGTAATTAATATTCATTCCTCAGCATCTTCGCACTCCCTCATAATTGATGTAATTGATTTTGATGTCATTGCGATCACCGAAATGTGTCTTTGTGCAAATATTCACAATGCTGAAATTCTTAATTCAGAGTATACTATTTTCCGCCGGGATAGACATGGAGATCTTACTGACGCTCCTGTTGGAGGTGGTGTTCTTCTGACCTTTCACAAAAAATTCAAAGTATCTCTAATAGAAATACCGCATACAGATGATGAATTTATTTGTGCTCAAGTCGAACTTACGACAAAGTAAGTATTTTTTGGTGTCAACTACACGTCACCAAACTCTTCGTATGACGTTTACGCTTCGCTAATACATATTATGCAGCTCATATGCGACCTTGCGGACAATAACGACGACGACGTCATCTTCACCAAGTAACCAACTCAATTGAAGCTGGCCTCCAAACTGACTGTGCTTACACAGACTTGACGAAAGCCTTTGATAAGCTTGATTACTCTATACTTTTAGCTAAGCTTCATTCCTTTCAATTCCCTTACTTGTTTTTGAATTGGGTTGAGTCTTACTTGATGAATCGAACGCAACGTGTATCCTTTCGTGGTGCCTTGTCATCTAAAATTAAAACCACGTTTGGTGTTCCACATGGTAGTCATCTAGGCCCTTTACTGTTCGCCTTATTTATTAATGATGTAGGTTCCATTCTGCAGTCATCTTCTGTTCTTCTTTATGCCGATGACGCTAAAATTTTCAAAGTTGTGAGAAACTTTAGCGATTGCAATGATTTGCAGCAGGATCTAAACAGGTTTGCCCGCTGGTGTTCCGAAAACAGTTTCCTAATTAATCCTGACAAGTGTACGATTATACACACACGCAAAAATAACCCTACAATATATGAATACTCAGTTTTGAGTACACCTTTAAATAGATCAGTGAAATTACTCGATTTAGGAGTACTGCTGAATCAATCCTTCACATTTGAAGATCACATCGATTCAATCGTTGTGAAAGCTAGCAATGCCATAGGTTTTGTCAGAAGACGTTCGATGGAATTCAACGACATTTTTCTAACTAATACTCTCTTTTGCAGCTTAGTCAGACCTATTGTCGAATATGTAAGTATTGTATGGGCGCCGTATCAAAAAGTTTACATTGACCAAATTGAGTCCATCTAAAAGAGGTTCTTACATTTCTGCCTCCGGGGTCTTCCGTGGTATGACCCTTTAAATCTACCTCCTTATCAAGGCCGTTTAAATCTTTTACGAATGGATTCCTTGAATTCTCGACGTCAAAATTCCAAAATTTTATTCGCAGCGAACTACTTATTAAGCCAATTTAATTTTAGCACTAATAATAAACGTGTCAGGCGGGTAAACTTTTTGTCGATCCCTCAACATCCGGCCAATTATGGTTGCAATGAACCAGTCGCTGCAATAAGCAGATGCTTTAACGCAGCTTACAATATGTTTGATTTTCATTTATCTACAGCATCACTTAAACGAATTCTGTATAAGAATAATTAATTTCTATTGTATGTGTATAGTTTGGATTAGACAAATTTAATAAAATGAAAATGAAAACTGTGTTTTGTTTTGTATAACAGGAGAAACTACTAGCACAAGTTCGAAATAACTTTCTTTAGACATTCGATAGAATGACAAAAATTTGGCATCCGAAATTTGGAGTTTTTTTTAGCAGCAACAAATAATCGGCAGTCCACGTTTCTTTCAATGCTCGATCTGGATGAAGAATTCTCGTACAGCTAATTCAGATCTTCCAATTATGTCTTGGTGACGATAGTCCCTCTCGTTCACGCACCAGAGTCTCGGATTGCTTTCCCCAACGCTAGGCTGAAGAGGAGGCAGGCTAGGCCATCCTGTTTTCGGAGCCCATTGAAGATGTTGAACGGTCTGGATAGCAATCCGGCTATTTGAACTTGGTTTGTTACATTGGTCATGGTCAACCTACACAGTCGTGTCAGTTTGTTTGGGATGCCAAATTCTCTCATGGCTTTATACAGCTCTACCCTGGCTATTCTAACATTGGCGGCCTTAAAGTCTATAAAAAGATGGTACAGTGGAATGTTGAATTCCAGGCATTTTTCCATCGCCTGCGTGAGAGTAAAGATCTGGTCAATTGTTGGTTTACCTGGGATGAAGCCACATTGATATTGTCCAATGATGGCTTTAACATATGGAGCTATGCGTTCTTGCAGGATAGAGGGGAGTCTTATAGGAGATATTCAACAATGTTCTACCCTTATAGTTGCTTCTGGCATCTCTTCATGCTCTCATACGTGCAATATATGTAATTTCATGAATTGCTTGGTGTAATGTGGGCCCTCCATATTTAATTAGCTCAGCTGGTATGCCGTTGGTTCCAGAAGCTCTGTGGTTTTTACTAAATACATAAATTAGAAACCTTCCTAGTAAATCTAAATTTTCTAAATAGTGCATCTCTTCGTATATGCATACATCAATTGCAAAAGACAACACTATTTGTAAGAAACGTTTTAGTTGCAAAATACATATGTAATTAGTTGTAGGGAAATGCCTTTATCACATAATTCTGCATACATGCATTTTTCCGAGCAAAGATAATGTAAGTAGGCCATTCGGAACGGGCAGTAGTCTTCAAGCTCTTATCATATCCAAATAGTGAAAATTATATCATAGTTCACTGCTTCTCGCGAACAGATCACATGTCTGTAAATCGTCATCTTTTATTCCAAGGAAGAGTGAAGTACTAGCATTTTTTCAACTTTGCAAAAAATTTTATTGATTCTTCCTCTGTCTGCCATAAATCTTTTAACACTCTTAGTGGTCTTATCGAGGATACGAAACGAATAAAAAACCCATTACTTGTAGTTGAATGAATGTTCCGAAAAGGAAGTTGTCAGTTCGGATAATATGTACTTTGACGATATTTCGTGACTTAGCGCTAAACGGAAAAATCTAGATTACAATGCCTCCTTAAGTACATAAATATTTAACTGGCATTAACTATTCCGATAGTCTAACTAAGAGTTACAATTTAACTTTTGGCAATATAAGCATTTGGTAATTAAAAGTAAGTAGTTAAGCTCCTCTAACTCGAATCATTTCACTGTTTATAGCTTTTTTGTGGCTGAGCAGGTGTTGGAAATTCGGTATTTCTGGCTATGTGGGATTCCCATGAAAGCTAAAATCAATAAGAGTTAAGAAGCAAACAAAGATAAGTTTACTGAATTTCGAATAGGTGACAAACTGATCATGTTTAGTAAACAAATAATTTTGTTGTTTTTGGGCGATATCCACTGGATGTTTTCAAAAAGCTACATATCCATTTTGTTGATATATCTGATGTGTACAAGTAGCTTCTTTAAACGATCACTCACAGCAATCTAACAAATTTAAATCCAGTGTCACTTTCTATCATTAATTTGATGCTCTGTGTCTCCTGTTCAATATCAATTACTGTCAAGCATTTTTGATCTTTATATTTACACAGCACGTACTATTTATTTGGCTGTTTGGTTATCAATCAAACAAAATAAATGCCATAACCATCAGCGTGTTATAGTAAACTCGTATTGTGTTTTATGAAAAGAGATGTTTTGTCTGGATTTCAGATATCCGAATGTGCAGCCAAGGGAGGTGAATGCGATGAGAAAAAAGGACGACCCGTATGCGGAACGGATAAACAAACGTATCCTACTCGATGTCATCTAATACGGGCACAATGTAGTGGTCATCAAGTGAGCCTGAAACATCGAGGGTCGTGTCGAGGTAATATATTTCATTAAATGTTTGTTATCTGGTCTGCGGCTAAAAGACTCTAATTTATCCTGCTAATTTATGGCTAATTTTATAATATAAAAAATATTTTATGGAAAAATTTATTAGAATTTTACTTGCAATTGCCTAAAATTGAGAATTGATGTGATATCACGAAAAATAAAATGGTTGTAACTGGTCTGGGGCAAGATCAAATTAAATGTGTATTGTACGGAGAGAGTCTCCTAAAATTATCAAGAATATTTTCACTCTTATGCCAATAAGTTTCTCTTTTGTAAATAATCAAACCATACACTTTTACTCAAAGACCAATTTCTCTTATATAAAGTAGATGTATATTAATTTCTTGACAGATATCGATATTACGAGAATAATCTGCCCTCTATCAGTTTAAATATAAATTAATCCTAAATCTCTTATTTTTGGTTTGTCTTTAAAAGTTAATCGCCCTCTAACTTTCACAAAGCTGATTTCACTGGCATGGCGATTGAATTAAATAGAATTAACTGGCTCTCTTTCTTTCGTAGTCTTGACATTGATGATGCTTTGTGCAAATTGTATATTTTCCTCTCAAACCTTATTCCGCAATTCACACCAGCTCATCGTCTTAAAAATCGGAATGATGTTCCTTGGTTAGCAGCTCGTAATTTATACAAAAGATCTGGTTCACCTGCTGACCTGCTTTTGTATAAAGAACTACGCGCTAAAGCGAAAGAAGCGCTGCCAGACAGTCGATGTGCACTTACATTGCTGGCATTGAAGCGTCAATCAGAACCAACCAACCAATATCCTCTTGGGTTATTCATTCGTTCCTTAAAAAACTGTCCCAGCATCCCCAATGGTATGCATTTGGGTGATAAGCTGCTTCCACTCCGCTTGAAGTGTGTGAACTTTTTGCTTCTTACTTTTTCTCTTCCTTCTCACAACAATGCCCTCCTCCTTCCCAAAATCTTATCTTTTCATCTTCTCCTGAATTACATTCGTTTCGGATAAACCCTTTAGAAATTGAACTTCTGTTGGAGGATATCGACGCCAATACCGGTAGTGGTCCTGACGGTTTTCCAAATATCTTGGCTAAATCTCTTTCTTCATCTCTGTGCGTCTCTTTTTCTATCTTGTTCAATATAAGTTTATCTTCTGGTTCTTTCCCTTTCACTTTGGAAGACTGCCAATATCTTCCCTATACATAAAGCTGGTGTTCGTACATGCATCTGAAACTACCGTCCCATTTCCCTTCTTCCTTCTTTCAGCAAGATCCTTGAGAAAGCAGTCTACATGCGAGTCTACTCCTTTATCCAACCTACCTTAGTTCATGAGTAGCATGGCTTTGTCAAAGGTAAATCCACATTAACCAACCTTCTTTCCTTCTCACATATGATCGCATCCGCTCTTGACCATCAAAAGCAGGTCGACGTTCTATATACTGACTTCTCTAAAGCCTTTGACTCTGTCAACCATAACCTCCTTCTTCAAAAGCTAAGGAAAAGGGGCATAGCTGGTCCTCTTCTTTGCTGCTTTAACTCTTACATATATGGTCGTACCTGTATTGTAACTGCTAATTCCTGTTCTTCAATTCCCTTTTTTCCTGTATCAGGTGCTCCGCAAGGATCTATTCTTAGTCCTCTTCTCTTTCTTTTGTTCATAAACGATCTACCTCCTTTAATTCAATTTTCTTGTCTGTTATATGCTGACGATTTCAAGATGTTTCGAGTGATCGAGTCACAAAATGACTGTATACTTTTGCAAAATGACCTTAATAGTTTACAGACTTGGTACTGCGACAATGCTCTCTCTTTGAACATCGCGAAATGTCACAAAATGTCTTTTACCTGTAAAACGTCACCTTTAATGTTCTATTGTGCTTCTGGCTCTCTTCTTAATGTTGTTGATAATTTTAAAGATCTTCGTGTAATAGTTGATTCTAAGCTTAAATTTGATAAGTATATTTCATGCATAACTGCCAGGGCCTCTAAATTATCGGGTTTCATTTTTAAATTCTCTTCTTTGGACGTAGTGTCCTTGAATATTGCTGTCATGTGTGGTGTCCTCATTATGTCTACTTAAAT
This sequence comes from Nemotelus nigrinus, assembly GCA_947369275.1. Taxonomy (NCBI): domain Eukaryota; kingdom Metazoa; phylum Arthropoda; class Insecta; order Diptera; family Stratiomyidae; genus Nemotelus; species Nemotelus nigrinus. The sequence goes on from OX376372.1 coordinate 219,714,571, forward strand.
ACTGCGTTGGAGTCTGTTCATCGCAGATTTACTCGTACCTTGTGTTTCAGCTTACTCACTGTCCTTATAGTGATCGCCTTACGCTCCTAAATCTTCCTTCCCTCGAATCACGCTGACTTTTCTCAGATGAGTGCCTACACTATAAATTATTTTATAGGATAGTTGTTTCTGACATCAGAAACCACATTTCTGTCCGTGAAGCAATTCATGGCACGCGTTCTACCGTTGTGTTTAATGTGCGATTTGCGCGCACTGATGTTTCCTTTTTTTCCACTATTGCGGTTACCAAGGCAACACTATAACTTACAATTTGGTCCTCTACCGCCGACATTGCGTGATATTAAAACTTTTTGAAAAAATCATATTTGATATACTAGTACGTAACTTATTGTAGTTTTTCTTTTTTTAATGTTTTTTTTCTTTTTTTTTAGTTTGTAATTTTTTAACTTGTTTTTATTTCTTATAATTTTTACTAATGTTCGAAGAACATTAGTATTAAAATCGCTTCGCCGAAAATTCGTCATTTATATATATATACTTATATATATATATATATATATATATATATATATATATATATATATATATAAATAAATATAAATATATATATATATATATATATATATATATATATATATATATATATATATATATATAGCAAAATGGCTAAGGGAGATAATCTCTGGAGTGGCCAATCCGATTGAGCTGAAATTGTTGGAGAACATAGATGTATAGATGTATATAACAGGTAGGTCCATGACTTGCTAGAATTTAGATATCTTAAACCTTTTGGCGGCGGCGGGCATTTAAGGCGGTATTCCGGTTTTTCACGCGATAATCATTCATTATTTCAATATGAATTTTAATACATAAAAATAAATACTCAATGGATATGGTTTTATTTTGCGTTTATTGCAGGATTTAAACTTTAGAAAAAACTTGGATTTCAAAAAAAAAGTTGAAAATTGTTGTTGCTATGAGGGCTTGAAGTTGACCTTTGAAAATCAATCTTGGCAGGATTGCGTCCGTTTGAATTATCTGAAATTAGCAAATGAGGTGTCATTTTACTCAGGAAAATACCCGTTACAAGATGAACTACGCTTATCCATATCCAATTATTCGTTAAAAAATGGCAGCTGATAACAAATTTTTTTTCTAATTTTTCCGTTTTTTTTTTAGTTTTTTTATTAAAAATTATAGTTAATTGTTTTGTATCATCACAATCGTAGTTCAGCTTTTTTCTTAAATCATAGCGAATAATTTGATATATCACTCATTAAATTCTGTAAGACCGTTTTCGAGAAATATTGTCATGAAGTTCAGAAAAGATGGTTTTGAGAAAATCGCGTTTAAAGTTTTATCTCAAACACTCTCGCCTCAAGCGTGCCAGGGATTTTCCAGAGATGATAGTGGTGGAAATGCGAATAACTTCAAAACGAAAACAGATACTGCGATAAAATTTTAAAGCAAGATTATATGATCATAGTGGAATAAGAAAATGCAAAAAAAAAATTTTCGATTTTTTCAAACCGAAAGACCGGAATACCCCCTTAAGTGAATTTCCAGGTGCTCCTATATTTCCAAGCAGTGTAAATTTTTGTTAAAAAAAAGTACTTGGAATGAAAACTTATTATGTTTTAAGTTTGCTTATGATAAAGAGGTGGAAATTTTGAACCTTGTGTAGGTGCTGAGTGCCTAAAAGTAGGCAAGGATTATTTTTCAAATTTCGATTTGTCATAGCTTCTAAGAAAACCAATGGATCATCGTGAAATTTTCAGAGCGTATTGATGTAGACTAGAATTTTACACACATGGACTTTCAAGACAGTGCGGACAACTCTGTAGCTACAGCAGGCTCCTGAACAAAAATCCTTCAAATGATTTTTGAAAATAAATTCAAATTATTGATAAATTTTGACTTTTGTCCACCAAGTCAAATAAAATATTTCGAAATCCCGCGGTAAACAAGAACGGCAACCCGTGATCAAATTACGTCTATTTTCAGCACTCAGAACTTCAGTGTACGAGAACTGACGATCGGATAATGCGATCAATATGAAATTTACAGGACATGTTGGAATTTGCTAGGACCAGGTCTGAAAGAAGTGATTTTGAAAAACGAGCAACACTGTGGCAGTGGTGCCATGTGGAAAAATCGCTGCGAAAAAAACTGGTTTTTGGCCTATAGCTTCTGATTTAGCCACCAGATTTTAACAAAATTCACACAGTAGGTGAACCTTACTTGAAGATAGATTTCATATTTATATAGATTTCATTTCATTTGGTTGAAAAATTAGGCTAGAGTTGCCAGTTATGTTAAGTTTTGTCTCCTAAATATTGTAAATTTGCTCAGGAAAATAAAGATTTTTCCCCCATAACTTCGGATGCAGTAACGAAATCAAAACGAAATTCATGTGATAAGCATATCTTGTTGCGTTTTAAATTCTGTAGGAATTTCGTTGAAAAACCGTGAAAGTGTTGCCAGCTATGATGAATTTCGTAATTTATTGATATTTCTTTTTCGAGCGATGTTGTCATAAAATTTCCAAATGGGAATGATCCTGCAATGACAATTAACAACAAATATTTACGTTTCAAAAATTTAAAAAGTTTGGACGATGGTAGCCCTAAAATTTATTTCACTCCTATAACTTACAAACGAAATTCATAGGCTGGGTTTAGCGCATAGATATAAGAGCATTGAGGGGAAAACTGTTTTACAGAGAGTAAAATTGCATGTGTAGTAAAATTGCTTCATTCACGTACGGGTTCATGCATTGTGATTGCGTGTCCATTCTTTATATGTCTATGGTTTAGCGCAACGTGAAGCAGCTATGGTGCTAGCACATGATTGCCAGCACAGGACAATTTCGTAAATATCGCACCAACAGATGCTTCCATTTTCTATTCATAAGCAAAGCATTTACAATAAAATAAACAACCGATATTTAAACGATCCGAGTTTTGAAAATTTTTCGGATGGTAACCCCAGACATAGTTTAATCGCTGAAATTTTCGATGACATCCTTGGATGAAAATGAAATTCAAAGGATAGGTTGATTAAGCACGAGCATGTTATAGTAGATTTATTGCTGCTGTGTTGGACAAATGTTGCCAGCACTGAGCATTTTCATCATTTGTGTTATAGGAAGTACTGTCAGAAAAATGATATTTGTTCCTTTGAGTAAGAAATGGTTGATATGATACTACAAAGAAGTGTATAACGTCTTCACAAATTTTTAAATCCCTCAAAGATAACTTTTTCGAAAATTAGTTTTCTAGCGGTGCTGATGCGCTAGACTTTTTTTTTGTTCTTTGTATTCATCTTGATTCTGTTTTTTTTTTCATTAGGCAAACGGTTGCTCGTTTTCTTTTTCACCAGGTGCGATTACATTTCCTTGAAATGTAATTTCCTTGAGAATAAATGTCAGTATATTGTATAAATTCTACATGAAATTGATAATGATGTATGGCATATTACCTTATTCGGTTTCAGTAGAATCCTTACATGCTAATTATGATTTTACTTATGATTTTTACATGCAACCATCCAATACACTCAACAAACTCACGGACGAATCAAGAACGAAATGTAGCTTGTTTTATTTTCTTATCTTGTGAAATTTTCGTTTTAGCTGCAGACTCAATGCTCCCAGTAAACATTCATAAACGTCTCATAGATTTTTCTTTTCTAGAGTGTGCTGAATCACGTGCTTATGCACTATCGCATCGAAACTCATCACCTTCCAAATTCATACCGCGATGTCGAGCCGATGGATCATTCGCTCCAGTTCAGTGCATGGAAGGATCAGGATGCTGGTGCTCTGACAGCAATGGTATTCCAATTGCGAATACGGCTACGAGAAACGGAAAGCCGAATTGCAGGCGATACGGAAAGTCGAATATACGTCGTGCCACAAATGTGGGTAGTCGCAATAAGCGAGGTTGCTCCGACCTCGACCAGGCTGTCTTCAATGCAAATCTGATACAAGTTCTCAAGCAAGAATATGTCCGATATCAAACTCATCACATGCTAGGCGAAGGAAACACAGTACGTGATGACGTTGTTAGTAGTTGGAAGTTTATTACGTTGGACACAAACCACAATGAGATGTTGGACAGGAATGAATATCGTGATTTTAAGAGACTTTTGAAAAAGGTAGGTGTTTTAGCTTATTATTGAACTTTTTTTGCATAGTCCCAACGAAGCATTCCTTTTCTTTCTTCATGTTATCTTCATCATATCTAATTTATCTCTTTTCGTTCAAAATAACTGAATAAATGAATGATGTAATGTAGCAAGCCTTATATTCCAAGTAATATTCCACATGAAAACACCCTATACATCTAACGTTATTTTGGCATGCTAAAGAAAAAAAAAATGTTAAATCAAAAAAGTTTATTTTAGAAATAAGACTATTTTAATACGCATTGTTGTTTTCAGCATAATTATACCCAGAAATAACTCTGAATCAAGAGAACACTCCAATAAAATTGTCGTCTAGGATTATTTTGCCACAAGACACTACATAGTTTTTAAAATGAAAATTCCTACCTGGTTCCCACCTCTCTCATATCAGCAATTATAGGTACTGGGACCATGAAAAAATTAACCATACACACACAACTTCGAACGATATAATTAGTTTTTTCGGCGTTTACAGCTTAAAATTAAAATCCGCATTGAGTCCCATTTTTTCGAACTGCGGTAAATATTGATGAATAGCTTTCTCAACATCCACTTGATTTAGTTTCTCTTGAATTCGGACCTTGACGGGATTTTCCAGTGCATCCATGATTTGGTAGCGTAGAAGATTGGGTAAAATATTCGCTCCAAACTCCAGTACGTAATCCAGTGTCCCTGCTCCGTCGCAGCGAATTTGAATGTTGCCCAGATCGAATTGGAGATCACGAACTTGAGGGCGCTTGCGTGTGTCCAGTGGCTGGCTTAATTCAATTGTTGCTTTTATATGCTGAACTGTGAACTCAACATGCCCAGTTCGTGATAACATTCCGTTGCTCATACCGATTTCCCATTGCCCTGCACCGGCGATCTTTTGTGTTCCGACTTGGAAGCGCACTGACATCGTATTGTTGGCCATTGATATACTCATGTTCCCAACTCGATAAAATGACGAAATCCCTACAATGTACGTGTTTGCCATTTGCATCGAGAACATTCCCATTGTGTGGTTGTAGTCGGGTATCATATATGGTTCGTAGCCCATTTTTCGAACCATCTTGCGACTTTCGGCTATGGCCATGTCTAAAGGTGAAATGGAATTCGGGAATCGGAAATCACCACTGGTTTTTGCTATATTAGAATCAATCTCAGTTCGAGTTTGGTTGTATGCTTCGGCGAGAATGAACGGTTTCATCATGTCAAAGACGAAATTCGGCGCTGAGTTGACGAATCCTTGAAATACTGAACCTAACAAGCCCATGTTTTGGAAGTCCATAGCCATGTCGGAAAAGGTGATGTCAATATTGATATCTTGTGTTCTAAGCTGCCCATCACGTTCAACTCCTAGCGATGCATTACCTTTAACTAACACATTTTTCAGGACGATCTTGAAAGGACCTTGTGAACGACTGAAAAAGGATGACATCGTGTAGTCGCCCACCATGTTCATTAGATCCAGCTGAATTGCTACGAAAGCCTGAAATATAAAAATAAGTTTAATGCATATAATTAGTTTCAAATTAGATTTTAGTGGATTAAGCTGTAACTATTGCATCTTAACATTTCAAAAGTTATTCCTTTCTACGCTATCGATTTTCAAAAAGAAGTGGAAAATAGAAAATTGCATAAACTCCACCAAATGCAATGGAATGGCAAGAACATAACAGAGTGTTTAAATCTCTGATGTGGCTCTTTATCAAAAGCTGTAAGCGGATATTTTTATGAAAGTTTATTTTAATAGAATCAGTAGCTGCGATTCTTCTGCATCGGATACTTCCTTGGTATATAAAGGTCCATAAGATACATTTGCAAAATCCACAGTAGCTCAAAGCGGTCATCAAAACATATCTAACCCAGTCTGTAGGATAAGTATGGTAGAGTAGCTGTCAAACGGTGAGTCTTCCCGAAAAGCAAACATAGGTACTGTAGAGGCACATTATAACACCACGAATATACTCTCTCGGATATACTCTGGAAACAATGTAGTTCCTTTGGTTGACTGTAAAATAGTCTTTAAGCTGATAAAAGATAGATCAGTCTGACCTAAAAGGAAGAGTTCCCTGATTCAAGTTGACCGATGGCATTGGCGTACCTATGGAAAAAGGGCATAAAACCTTTATCAGTAAGGTGCTAAGCTTTCTCAGTTTATCACCCATACAGTTTTTCGCAACAGCGAAGTGAAGACACCACCTAAGCATTCCTTATAGAATAGAATACCAACTGCTCAAAAAACTGACTAAACCTCCTATCTTAAAAATTTTACAGGGCTCACAAAAATCTCAAAATATTTCAATTTATATATATCTCAAAATAGTTTTTTATCTCGAAGTATTTCCATACTACCACCTTGACGTGTGTGAGAGAGCCTTTTCTTCTCTCTGTTGGAAGATGGGAATCTTCAAAAGATGTTTCATGGCTTCAGACCTTATGCAGCATTACTTCGCAGGGACGGACTAGTTTTTAGCTGTTTCTCGCTATCCTTGCTTCCTCCTTCTTCGTGTCTCCTTCCGCGTCGCATGGTTTTTTATTTTTATATAGTATATGAATACATGCACGTGCCGCAACTATCTCGGCTGATGAAAGCCTGATCTTAACCTCGTCATGGTGGCTGCGGGCAACAACCTTTTTTCAGAAAACAAAGTAAATCGAGAGCCGGTATTCAGGCATTACACTAATGGCAACGGACTTCGAGTCATAGAACTGGCAGCATCCAAGAACTTGGTCGTTGCAAGTAGATATCCATAAGGCCACCTGGATATCACCTGATGGAGCCACCAGTAACCAGATAGACCTCGTGTTGATAGATCGTCGCCACTACTCGACCCTGATGACGCTACGAATGTATCGAGGTACCAACTAAGACTCGAACCACTATCTTGTTGGTATGGTTCTTCAAGCGCGAAATGCTTTGCATAGGAGCATTGTATCCGCGAATCAGGCATGAATCAACACGGCTGCTTTACGCAATGAAAATACCAGTAACACCTTTGGTCTTACGTTAGGACTCGATGGAGGGAGAGTAAGTCCTGGGGCCAGGATGCCAGGCGTAGATGAGCAGTGGACACGCCTTAAGAATACTGTCACTGACGCCATCTTAAGCAGTAGTCGCAAAGATCGGAGCGACTGGTTTAATGATGAATGCAGACTAGTGACTGAAGTTAAGAATGTTGCAATCTCATCGAACGCGGGCAAATGAGGAGGAACATAAAGAGCTCAGAAAAACAGAGAAGCGACTTCACTTATATTTCCATAGTGATAACTGTACCGTTTTTAAATCAATTTCAACTTTTTCAATTTTCGTTTGATACGCGGCTCATGAACACTCACCTTTAGCTCTTCCAAATCGATATGTACATTTTTTATTCGAAACTTTTTGATGCCATGTGCTTTTATATTTTTCATTTGTAATGCACCAACACCAAGAGATTTCCGGATTTCGGGTACAGGCATTGGATCTTTGATCTGTAGACTTGGCATTCCGACGGGGTCATCTTGTTTATAATGATCTAATACCGCCAGTATTTGTGCTGACATACGATTTTCGCCGACCTTGACATTGTGCGCGTCTAAAAAGAAAACCATTCAAAAAGATCAGATATCACTCGAAATTGTTTAGTTTAAGGATTTTAAGAGGTTTGGAATTAACGATAAAACGATTGCAGCGATGTTATTATGACAGGAACTTATTCGATTTTTTTTTTTTGAAACAATCACAGCACTAACCTTTGTCACCCGCATCTAATGTGTGCACACAGTTCGCTTTGAAAACTATTGCTAGAATTATAAATATTAAGATCCTTGCACTTGTTACACTTGAAGATCTCATTTTCGCACCACCACCAATCACATTTACACAAACTGCAAACTCTTCGAAGGGTTGGTTCCAAAGTCTGAGATCGGACGACGACGTTTCGTCAATTGAACTTCATATAATTTTGTCGTTTCGATAGCGTACAAAAGGTCATACTCGAAGCATGTGCGACAACATACTTGGCTGCTAGGGGTAGGAGAATACAGTGCCGTGCTAGCAAAACGCGAAGACAACGCACATAATCCAATCTAACTTGGAATCGAGAATATTATTCATCGCACTATCAGCATAATATGATACTCCTGATGCCCGACGAAATTTTCTAGCTCTCTCGCCGATTGATGATAGTCACAAGTGGCCGTCAGTGTTGCTTGTCTTATCACTTCCGACCGAAAGGAATCTGCTGGCTATTCTATATTAGCTAATGCTGATTTTATTACAGCTGATAAGATGAAGACGAAAGTTGAGATTCTGTGTTGTGTGCATTTAAGTAGCTTGGTCATGTTATTGCCTTTCTTCGAACACAAGCGAAAGATACTTTTGTGTATTGAAATGAGTATTGATTTTGACGAGTTTTAACAACAATCTGCATATCAATGCACAATATACATAGGTACAAATCTTCATGATTTTTCGTTAGTCTTTAGTGGTCAGGTGGCATCGGACATATTGCTTCTGGGGATCACCTAAAGAAACTGATTCTGAAGAATTATATTTTTTAATTCAAACTAAGATGTGGAGCTAACTAGCAGTCAGATAGGGTCTTACATTCTATATGCGTATCATCTGGAGCAATAGCAATTTAAGTAATGAAACATTATCATTCAAGGCCTTACACATTATGAATCGAGCTCTTCGTGGTACGTGACATTTTCAATGTTTTATAACATGAAAAAATATAACTTTTCGCGTTATTCATTTATTTCATTTCAGTTTCTTATCATATTTTTGGATCTCCCCTTGGTGTGATCCAAAAATTCAAAATTCAAAAGATCTTGACGTCGTATTCGACACTAAACTTAGATTTGATCAGCACATCGTGCACATTATTCTCGTTTATCAGATCAGGTTTTGTTCTTAGATTCTCAAAACCATTTAATAATATTTCTACTTCTCTGAATCGTTTTCTATCTTTTGTTCGCAACATCCTTGAATATTGTTGTCAAGTGTGGCGTCCTTATTATTACAGTACGTTAAGTTTCAGGTTATCCTATCGGACCTTATCGTATCGGACCTTTCTGAAGTTTTACCAGACATCCCTCACTTTTCTACGCAAATGATCTTGAGTAGTGGTGCAAACAAAATAATCTTGCCATTAATGTCAGTAAATGTCAAGCCATTAGCTTTTCCCATGAAACCAGTAATATAAATTTTGATTACTGCCTCAATAATGTTGCAATAAATAATGTTGATAATATCATCGACCTCGGGGTTACTTTGGATAAAAAACTGCGTTTTAATTTACACTATGACAAAGTCTTACGCATGGCTAATAAGCAGCTTGGATTCAACAAAAGACGTGCGAAGCAATTCAAAAACCTATGGGTCACGAAGTTTTCATGCATAGCTCTAGTTTGACCATTGCTCGAATATGCATGTATTGTCTGGTACCCTACCTTCGATGTCCATAGCGATAGGCTTTCAGTTCTAGCTATTTGCGTTGAGAGATCTGTATAATCCATACGAGTTTGATCATTTACCTTCATACAGATACAGGCTAAATCTTTTAAGTCTATCAAGTCTATCTTCGCGGAGGATAGTCATATGCTCCTGCTTTGCTTTTGATGTTATTAGGGACTTGATCAATGTTGTGTCTCTGTTCAATAGATACAATTAAACTACTGGGGAGAATATAATCCGCGACCCCAAACAATTTTTTTGATTTTGCTAATATGAAGCGGAAAACAAGCGGCTAACACTCTTGAATGTCCACTGAAAATTCGATGTTGCCTTCTTCTCCTCAGCTCAACTTTTTTGCTGACCATTTTCAAGAAGTTTTTGGTCCAGTTAGCATTCCAACACTGTATCGATTCCCAAGTGCGACTCAAGCAATTTTTGCTGGGGATATGTCCATATCCAGGAATGAAATATTTACTGCCATTATGGAGCTTGACAGTAACAAGGGCCCTGGGCCTGACCTCCTCCCTCCTACTTTTCTGATCAAATGTGTAAAACAACTGATCTCGCCCCTTCATACTATATTCAATATTTCTCTCTTCTCTGGGCTATTTCCTTCGTATTGGAAATGTTCTTATATTACACCAATTTATAAAAGTGCCGATAGACATTTTATTCAAACTTATAGAAGCATCGCCATTCTATCTGCTATTCCCAAACTATTTGAAAAAATCATCTACTGTAAACTTTCTCCTCTGGTCGACACACGACTGGACGAGCAGCAGCATGGATTTAGGAAAAGTCGTTCTGTTACAACTAATCTTATGGTGCTTGTTTCTGATGTTTTGTGCAAAATGGAGAAAAGTGATCAAATTGACGCAGTCTGTACAGACTTTAGGAAAGCATTCAACCGAGTTGATCACTCCATTTTGATCCCCAAGCTGAAACGATTCGGAATTGCAGGATCTTTACCAAAGTGGCTTGGCTCCTACCTTCACGACTGCTATCAATTCGTGAAATTCCAAGGTCTTATTTCTAAGGAAGCCAACGTTGAATCCGGTGTACCTCAAGGAAGTCATCTTGGTCCTATTCTTTTTCATATTTTTATATCTAACATATCGGAGGTTTTATCTGACATTTTTCATTATGCGGACGAGCTCAAAATCTACCATGTAATTAGGTCACCATCTGACACTACCTTTTTTCAGTCTAAACTGAACTCTTCAGACCATTGGTGCTCCGCAAACAAGCTCCTTCTTAACATTGCCAAGTGCCACGCAATTACCTTCTCTCGCAAAATTGCACGCGTTCATTATACTTACCGCCTCAACGACACAGCACTCAGTAGGGTTGACAACATATTAGATCTCTGTCATCTTTGATGAAAAGCTCTGCTTCAATCTACATAACGATAGAGTGCTTTCCCGAGCAGGTAAACAACTGGGATTCATTAAGGGGGAGTAGGGTTGATTCGTCTAAAAAAAGGTACATTTTTGTGATTTTTTTAGATGAAACAGTTAAAATCTATTTATTAAAACCAATGGTACATTATAGTATAACATTTGAAGAATATTTTGTGAAATTTTCATGAAAAAATAAAAAAATACGGCAATGGCAGCAATTCTTCTGGAGCGTCTCGGAAAAAAGGTGAATTGCGGTGCCCATCATAGTTCGGTGCCGGATTATCTGAAATCCTAAAATCAAACGTATTTCGTTAGATAATCGCTTTTCCCAGGTAACGCTGGGAGGGTTTTTCGAAATTTCAATTTTTCACTTTTTGGGAGCACTTTGAACGAAAAAACGCGATTTTTTGCAAAAAAAAAATCGGTTAATTTGTTATTGTAAAACTAAAAATATAAACAAATTCGAAAAAACTCTCAAGCGTTACCTTGTAAATTATGTAGAGAAATAGTGTTCAAAACTTCAAAAGGATCGGTGCAGTAGTTTTGGAGTTATGATGGGCACCGACTTTGAAAACGTGAGTTGTGGGAAAAACGCTTAAAAGTTTTGAACACTAAAAAATTTGGGATGAAATGTTCATAAGCGAGTTCTATCGGCTTACTTCACACTAAATCATCGGTGTCATGTCCATAAAGGATGTTGCTATCATCCACAATATCTAGAGCATCTTTTTGCTCCTGTCTACGATGAATCCTGCCTTCTTTTGTTTGCGTCTTTTTTAGTCGGCCTTCTTTTTTAATCGAATGAAAATTTATTTTTCCAGTACATTTTCTGCATTTCACTAGCATTGCAATTGTTGAAAAGACTAATAAAAAATCTATTATCCTATAGTACTTTTGAATATCTTCCGTAACTTGTCGAAATGTCTTCATTTTTACGTTTTTGCGGAGGTAAACATTTTTTAGGTCGATATAATCTCGCACTAGTTGTTGCTCTATCAGATCTTGTAACTTTTTTCGGCATTTCAGCAATATTTTAGCACAAAACTGAACGAAAATGGAGCTAAAATGATGCGAAAATCGGAAAGTGCGTGTACGTCTGCTAAGTTACCACGTTTTTCTATAAAGAAAGATAGGGGTAGCTTTTAACGTATTCTATAGAAATCGAGCCAGCTGCCTGGTAACAATAGCGCGCTCGAGTCAGGTAGGTATAAAAATCCGACAGGTATAAAAATAGTCATAGCTTCGTCAATTTTGCTCTGATCGACTTGAAATTTAGACACAACATTCTTGAGATATTAGTCATTCATTTAAAATAAAAAATAAAATCGAAAAAAAATAGATTTAAAAACCCTACACCCCCTTAAGCGACGAGCCAAAGAGTTTAACAATCTCTGGGTTACTAAATCCTTATACATTTCACTCGTGCGTCTTCTTCTTGAATATGCGTGCACTATCTGGAACCTGTTTTTCGAAATTCACAGCCAAAGATTTGAGTCTGTTCAGAAGCAGTTTTTACTATTCGCTCTGAGAGATCTTTTCAACTCTTATGATTTCAGTAATCTACCACCATACGAATATCGCCTTAAATGTATTAACTTGTTGCCCCTTGCGTCGAGGAGATGAATGTCAATAAATAGGTGCTGCGGGCTATTCAATAGTATCAGTGAGAACTTTTCGACTACGATTTCTAAAGCAACTTTTAAAAATAACATTATCGTGGCTCTCTCTTCATAGTCTACCCCTTCCCCCACCATACTAATATATATGATTGTATATTTAAATTTGGTATTTAACTTTTATTCATTCAGTTATTTGTCATTTATTTATTACTTTATTTGTTATCTATTTGTAATTAATTTATTTATGCGTTATTTATTAGTCTTGTATTCATCTATAGTTTTTTTTTATGTTTCGTAGTTTTATGCATGTACTATTTTATTTTTTTCTTTTATACATGTACACCTTGCTTGGCGAATAAATAAATGTTCTGTACAAATGTATTTGAATGGCTAAATATTAATTGTAAGTGTTTTTGTACGCCTTGTTTGGTTGGAATAAATAAATAAATAAATTGCGAACAGCCAGGAATTGGAGTTTTTTCGCCGAAAGTGGGGTTTGTCATACCGCTAGGATTTGTCATGGGTGATTTCCACACTTTTTATTTCATATGAATTTATTTCAATCAAGACAATGAGCAACTAACATGTACGATCGGTCTTGCATTTTCAAAGTTATGCCTAGTATTATACTCGAGCGAAACGAATTCAACCGTCAAATCCCATACAAAAAGAGCTTTTCAATTCGTCAGTGAACAATTCGCTGGCGAACAAGTATTATACTCTAATGAACGAGATCGAAGGCGCAAACCGCGAATTAAAAATGCTGATAGGTGTCGGTAAGTAATATTTCGCAGCTTTTCAATGGGTCGGATCCCTTTTAATTCAGCGAAATAAGTAATGTTTGTTGGCTAAAGTGGTTGCCACTTGAAAATGAAAATGTGTAACGTTTTATTGTGTGTTCGCGTGTATTTGCTGCATTGTTTTTGTGATGGAAAAACATTATTGTACTTAATATGCTAGGTGTATACGTATATATCTTGAAATATGTACGGCGATCATCAATTTTCTCCCTCAATGCTATAATGCAAATGGAATATTTATTGTTGTCACTTTTTATTCGTTTACGGGTCATATGCAATTAGTGATGGCTAGTTGAAGATATTTATTGCTGTTATTTTGAACTTTTATTATATGTCCTCTGTCTTGCGTGTATTTATTCCCTATTGAAATGCCGGTGGTAGATTTAAATCAAGTCTTCATTTTGACACAGTATAAACGTACAAAACTAGGCCGGTTTCCTGGAAGACTTGAGCCGAATATGTACCTATACTGAGTTGACACGCTGGTTAAGTAGCACATTACGCTATGATGATTTATGAAGGGAGGAACCAGGATATATAATTATTCTGATGCATTGGTATGCTGAATTGTATGTAGATAGTCAGGACACTTAATTAGATGACAATATGCGGAAACTATTCAAGTGTGGCTAAATGAGCGTTTTGGTGCCGACATAGATATCTTGTTTCTGTTGTTTGAGACTAGATGTATATGAAAATGCATCCGCTTCTCATAGTGTACATTAATTAATAATGTTCAGACATTTTTTGTAGTTAGGGACTGAAAAATACAACTAAAATACCAACCAACATAATCTCCAGAATTCAGCTGATGGGATGTCTTACAACACTCTACTAAGCCACTTGAGACTCTACAAATCCACTTGAGAGTCTCCAGAGCTAAGCATTTGTAAGAACATTTCAGCTGACTTTCATAACACTCTCAGTGTGAGACTGATAATCTTTTAGAGGTGTTATATAATGACAAGGTAAATTTATATCCATATGAGAAGAATTATAATCTAATATTAAACTTTTTATAAAAACCATAATCTTATATTAGCCTTTTTTTAAACATAGCGACTCTTGTACGGAGAGTGCAACTTTTATAAAAAGACGTTTGATCTCACAATCACACGTTCACAAAAGTACTTGTGTACACTAATAAGCATATTAAAAGTTAGACAATAAGAGCTTTATTAGTCTCATTATAAAAATTCAAACATTTTTATAAGGCTAAAATAGCTCCCATAAATTACCCATTTAATACTAGTAGCACACTAATTACCTACAAGGCTGATATTACTAGAACTGTCCTCTCAGTTTTCCTCTTATAAGAGTCTTGTAGTGTCTTATAAGAGCAAAAATGTCATTTGGTTTCTTATTCCCAAATATATTTATTACCAATATATTCCTGTTATAGTCCATAATCGCAAGAACGATCAATAGATTTTTATCATACACTTTCAAATTGTTCCCTCATTCTTGAGCTTAGAAACCAACGTTTCAATTGTCATGCAAACAAACTGAGACTTTCGATGAAATTCCAAATTCAATGCCGTATCAAGTTAATCTGTCGTTCCAGTCACGCTAAAACCTACTTTGACTTTTCAATAAATTAGTTTACTCATTTCAGTAATGTTCCTCGCTAAAAAAAGCTTTAATGCCTTTGTTTTATTATTGTTGAACTGATTAAAGCAAGTTCGCATAATTTACGTTTGAGCTACTTTCGAGCAGACATATTCGACAATCAACTACATCCGGCCTCAAACTTGACTAGTGCTCGCATTTGACTCACAAAATAGTGCCATCTATTATCAATATCGGCATGCTTTTTCGCTGCTGCTGAAAGGGTACTTTTCGCGACAATTCGTTTCGCTCGAGTATAATACTAGGCATTAGACAGAAATTAACGTGGGTTCAAATCACCTATTTTGAGCATATCTATGTAAATAAATCAAATATTTTCCTGTAATTCAGTCCTAGCTTAATAAGCTTTTGATAATAGCTTTCAGAAAACCTTAACATCACACCTAAACTTTTTTCTTTACATTTTCTATTTTCTAGGTCATTAAACCAAAAAGATGTGCCCGATCTTTTGTTAAATATTGCGATGTCGATCGTGATGATCATTTATCGAAGTTGGAGTGGGCGAAATGTTTATCGAAAGACGGCGTTAATCGTAAGTACAGAAACTCATTTTCCGAATTTGTTTATCGTTGAAAGCTTTGAAAGCAAGCATTAAAACATTTATCGGTCATTATTATTGTTACGGCATTGTATCTGGGGATCTATCGCAACAACAATATTCAACGCTTAAACTGCACATTATATTCCAAAACTATATAAAAAAAAACGATATCATTAATGGATAAAAAATAAATGCATATGATCAAAATCATTGTTTTAACACTGCTACTTGTTAAAAATGCTTTTCACTAAAAACTTAATACTCATATCATTTATCTGTATTTCTTTCAATTATCATTAAAAAAAATCTTAAAGAGTATATCCGAACCAAAAACGAATAAAGGAAATTCATTCAAACGGATTCTTTACTGTCTGCGATTAAGTTTTATTTGTAATCATGTTTAGATTTGAGCTGATGGATATATAGGCTGCGATGGAGGCACTATTCACCGTGAGTCCATTTCCTCTGAATTATCATGCAACTTCAATTCTCTTGATCTATGCGGTGTTTTGGTTGGTATTGCACGTACTTGCTTCAGTTATTGCGTTGATTCGATTTAAGTGCTGCACACCTGATGAGTAGGCGAATAATATGAAGAACGCGCAGGGATTGCATTTAGTGACGATGAGACAGCAATCTTAAAGTTTTAAGTCGGTAGGTTATAAGTCCATGCGCCATATATACCGCATTTTCCAACATTCTACATTAATGCCTTGTTCACCTGATGCCAATATTTTCCCAATAAAAATTGCACAATTTAGAAATTGACCTTCCAATGAAACAAAAAAAACCCAGCGAAACGGATAACGAGACTGAGTATTCATCTACGAGTAGCTTGAACTATACTAGATAGTAACTATTAACATGAAACCGAAAAAACACCTACGCGCAAAAGTTATTCAATAAATTTATATCTTTACTTCAGTACTAGTTTTCGCTCCAACTCAGTCGGTAGGTGCTCTTTATTTGATAAATTTTTTTCTTGCTATTTGCGTTTTCGTTTTTGGTTCACTCTACTCTACTCGAATTCAATAAAAACAACCCTTACCTATTGTCTAACATCATCTGGTTTCGGTCATTCTGTTTGTTGGGCAATATCATTTGCTATAGGTGCTCCTAGCTTTGCTGGTGCTAATAGAGGTGAAGGACACGAAAATGGCGTTTCTTCGCCAACTAATAACTGGCTACATATAAATCATGGCCTTGTATCTGATGATTTCGATGGCGAAGAAGATGATGGCAGCGATCAGCACTCAGATGACTACGAAGAAGATTACGACGAGGACCTTTTGGAAGAAGGTCCTCGCTTTGGAATATTCGGACCCGGAAGACATTTAAATCAGCCAGTTACACAATACCCACCACATTGTATGTATTAAAAACTTCAATCATTGTTAGTTAGGTATTTTGCCTGAAATAATGAAAACTTTTCAGTTTATGGATCGTTTTCCTTTTGTTTGTTTTTTTTTTGCATTTGGATTTAAAATTGAAAATGAAAATTCTAACCAGCAAATATTAAATAATAAATAATCGGTGACTAATTGATTGGCTCGTGAACATGAATTTTATTTAAGTCATAAAAGTCTTCGTATTTCAGAATTAAGTAAGATTTCATGTAAATGGGGCCATTTAACAGATTGGGCTTAAGTTCATTTGGCAATGATGATTGGTTTCAAAATTTAATTGAATGTGTGGATTTTTCTTCGAAAGCGTTATACTTTTCCTGCAAAATACTAATTTGAATTTGTCTATTTAGTGCTACGAACTAATACGACATCCGACCAAAATCAAATGCAATCGAAGAGTGAAAGTGAGTCAGATTGTATGGCAGATCGTGCAACAGCACTTGACGAACAACAGGTGAGAATTTAATATAAGTCAAAAAACGGTTAAATAATATTCTGGATTTAGTACTTATGTGTTACATGCATTATACGAAAGAATATGTGTTTATGCATTTAATTGTTTCAGCACGGCGCCACTGCTCTTTATGTTCCGGAATGTACGGCAGATGGCCGTTATCAAAGGATACAGTGCTACAAATCGACAGGCTATTGCTGGTGTGTTAATGAAGATACTGGACAAAATATTCCTGGAACATCAGTCAAGGACAAGCAGCCTCAATGCGATTCAATCTCGAGACCTATGAAAGGATGTCCTGAACCAAAGAAAACCGAGTTCCTGAAAGATTTAAAGGACTTCCTAAAAGAGAAGATAGCATTTACGAGGTAAGCTTAGAACTAGTTTTTTTTTTTCGATTGCATTTATCCTCCACCTTATTTAAAGCTCTTCCGTTCCCAAATTACCTCACAAATGATATCTTTATGGGTGAAATAATAACCAATTTATTTTTTTTTATACAGAATTACCAATTTTTCATAATTGAATTTTATTTGCTCGAAGCAGCATTTCTAATTAGATGCATTTATTTCATGAAGCAATTATTTTTACAGCCCGGTACATAGTTACAAAAATTGTAGATTGAAAAATCATGCCATAAAAATCCAAAAACTCCACAAAATAATTTAAACCCATAATTGGAGGATCATATCAAACCCTTTATGTGCCCGGCATTTTGAGATTTCTCAGAGTCTGGGTCGTCCCCACGACTGTTGCGATGCTGAAAATGACTGTTTAATGTTATTAACGGTGAAGATTTCTTCAATAAACATAACTTGTCATCGTTAATATATCCGAGAGGCTATCAATTGTTTTGAATTGTGGCTGAGAATCTGATTATTCCAAACGCTTCAAGAACACTTCCTTTAGCGGAATAATCTCATACGAAAAATATTGTCGCACAACATTCCCAAAATCATGTTGATTTTCATTGTCTAGTAACCTCCTAAATATTATCGAGTTGATTTTGTGATAAAAGTACGAATATCAATACACAGATCACGTTTACGTAAGTCGTCCGAATCACGTAAAAGCCCTTTTGTCATATAGTTCATATGTTTGCATATTCGTTGTTTCGCAAAGGATTTCGGCTGCATTTCAGCATCATGAGTTATTTAATGGTTTAATGGTTTTTCTGTCGACTAGTTCGTTTGCAAAGCTGTCCATTTGTTGATACGCGTGGATTTTTGAAGTGTTTACCGTAGGTTTACGAGAAATTTTTAATGCAGCGGAGTACTTTTAAGGCAGTATTCTGGTTTAGAGGCTCGATTTTGAGAAACCATAAACATTTATAGTATATATTTTTTATCAATTTTTTACTAACATTTCAAAAGTATAAAAATGTATTCAAAAAATAATAAAAAAAAATTAATGTAGATACAGGCAGGCGAAGTGAAGACTCAAAAAAAAAACTTGTCTCATGGTTGACATGATTCCAACCTTCCTGGTAGTCTGAAACATAAATTTTTGGTGAATTCTGTAAAAAGAAAAATGTCGAGCTAGTCTGACGTAGGCGATTTGAATTTTTTTTTTTTTTTCGCAAAATGGCGTCCATGTACAAAAAAAGTAGTTTTTTGCCTCATTTTTTCAACATTGGAAATTTCGGAACTTAGGTAAAAAAAATTTCAAAAATCCCTACGTTAAACCAATTCTAATAGTGTTAAGAGGGTTTGTGCGCAATTTCACGTAAATCGGTCCATTACAACTAGAGATATCGTGTCAACCATATCGAAAAAAGTAGTTTCGAGAAAAACGCGTTCAAAACTTGGAGTCTCGTTTCGGCGGTCTGAGTCGTTTAATAATATGTTATACATAGATTTTTTTAATCAGAGATCCCTGTCTCATGCAATGTTCCTTGTTCAAATTCAAAAGCGAGATTTTCGGGAGCTCTTTCAGCCATACGAGCAGTTCAAACTTCTTTAGAAACTTGAGAAGCTCGTGGCTCCGAGCGGTTAATTCGTTGTTCATCGCGTTTGTTGTTTTAGTTGGCGTGTCACGAAAATAACTGTAACTCCAAAAATAATTCGAATTTCCGAAAATCCTTTTAAATGCTTATTCTTAAAGATCTAAACTTTGAAATATGCAAACAAAAAAAGATCGATTTGATCAAATTTCTAGACCAGAGTACCCCCTTAACTGACGGCCGAGATGTTTCATTGTGGAATATTGCGCAAAGTTTCTAAAGGAATATTCTCTCAGCTGATGTTTGCGATCATGGAATCCCATGAATGCATCAAGAATTGATTGAGGCCCTAAGGGTGTGGAAAACATGCTATGTGGGAAAATAACCGGAAAATTGCGTTATTAAATTAAAATCAAAGAAGTTTAGATATTAATATAATTAGTAACAAAAAGTTAAATAAGTTAGGGTAGGAAAAGGTGGAGTACGAAAGACCAACAGCGAATAGATCAAGTTTGGAGTGGCTGTGGTGAAATGGACTGCGAACCAACTGTAAAATAAAATTCATCGAATTTCGATTCGAACTAAATAGTTCGAGTTAAACCAGCTACATTTCCTGTTGTATTATCATATTTGGCATGCATGACCACTTGAATAGTATTAATTATAATTAAAATTGAAGCCAGATAAAAGGAAAAAATTAGAAAAAACAGAATTTTCTCTAACTTGAATTGTTTTATACGAAACAAAAATCACTCGTTGGAGATGTGGAATTAAACTATATATAAACTATATATCCAATTCTTTATAAATAATTGTCTAAAACTATATTATTATATATTTTTTCTGGGTACATGCAACTTTCTCATTTTTCATTTTTATTTTCTATATTTGAGTTTGGTTTTTCTTATGTGTAGACACAAACCTCTAATTAATTGGGCTATCATTTATATATTTGCTTAATTTCTTTCGATATGACGCTGCAACCATTTTGGCTTTTGATAAAGACTTTATATTGTATGGTTGGTGTTAATTTTGTAGTTTGAGTTTTGCTTTGAATTACAAACAAAATGAATTATCCTAATCTGTGTGAGTGTTGTCATATAGTGGTTCGCGTGCCGTAGTACGAAAGGATTCTTTCGTCCGCTAGCCCACACCAGACTAAACTAGTCGGCTGGGGAAAAGGCACGCAGAGCAGATTATGAAAGATATCTTATCATTAATTATGTTGTACTGACGACGTCTCGACAGAGTTAAGTTGGTCGCAACAGCAGTCAAGTGTTTGGCTAAGTGTCTCGTACAAATTTAAACCACTAGCGATGTCCCAAGAAGTGGCCGACACCGTATTGGTCGTTTGAGCGAGAACATTGCTACTGTGGCCGAGGATGTCTGAGAGTGTCCATAAACATGGACGATATGACGATGTAGCCATTTTGGCATTAGCAGACGTTCATTGCTTCGGATTATGGAGAAAGACCTGAAGATGTTCCCTTACAGAGTGTATACTGTTAACAAATTGCCGACCAGTGGCGGCTCGTCAGGGTGGGCCCGGCCCGCCTGGCTCACCCTGACGAGCCGCCACTGGGCCCGCTCGACACAAAAACACTATTTTAAGGTATACGTCGATCCCAACAAGAGATATCTACTTTACTTTAACTCAGTGGCAGCTCGTCAGGGTGGGCCAGGTGGGCCGGGCCCACCCTGACGAGCCGCCACTGTTGCCGACTGCTGACCGGCGAGTGAGGTTGACTTACTCCCATGCTCTGTTAAACCCACTGCAAGAAGAGGATGATTGCGCATTCAAAATCATAATGAGTGACGAAGCCCATTTCCAAACAAGTGGTTATGTGTACAAACAAAATTTGCATTTCTGGAACACGGAGAACCCACATAAAACGTAAGACGGGTCATTGTTTTACTCAAAGTGACTGTTTTGTGCGGCATTTTCAGTGAAAAAGTGATTGGCTCTTACGTCTTTGAGGACGGTGGCGATACCGCAACTGATGAGTGCTAGAACTGTCAATGCTAAACGAGTTTTCTTTTGGCGTAAGCTGCTCGAGTATTGTTGGTTCCTCCAGGACGGAGCAACCGCTCATACAGCTCGGGCAACGATGGAGATTTTTAAAAACCAATTTCCGAGTCGTGTGATCTCCCGTTTGATCAACAAGCTAACAAACAAAACACACCCCCACAAACAAAAACAAACATGTCAGCCAAACATTCATCGGTAAAATTATCTAACGGCTATGGGGGCACGTGGTCGAGTTTAGTCAAATTAACTTCCTAAATTATTCGATGACTAATTCACAAACTGTGCGATGTTTTGTGTGCACTATACAGAAAGTAATACTGCTTTGATTTTTCTGCTTATTTTTTAAGCCTAACGCAATATTGAGTTTGTTCACATTATTTTTTTTTTTTTTTTTTGAGAAAAATCCCAACATTTTCATGTTTTAGTGAAATTTTTCCCGCAAAAAGAAAAATTCATTACGTTTTACCATTCTAATTGTACTTTCAATTTTTACACAATTAGATAATCCAAAATAACCACTTTCAATCATTTTCAGCGTTAACACAACAAAGTGGGGATCAGAGGATGAAAAAATTGCCACACTCAGTTTTGTTTTGCTTGATAAGAACAAAAACAAATTCTGGGAACGAAAAGAATGGAAAACATTCAGAGAGCTAGTGGCAGTTTCGAAGTAAGAGCCTTGCATATCTAAGAGTGATATACTAATAAGCTATTTATTTCAATACTAATATATGAAGAAATTCCTTCTTTCAGGTCACTCAAGAAATGCGGTAAGAAAATGCCCAGATATTGTGATGTAAACGGCGACAAAAGGATAACATTATCTGAATGGCTAGACTGTCTGCAAGCTATTCCACGAGCAGGAACGCCGCAAACAAGCAAACCTGCGCAAAGTATGCTGCCTGATCGAATTAAAAGTAAGCACACATTTATTGAAAATATTTAGATTAAGTTGTGGGCTTTCTATCTAGATAATGCTACGATATTTTTGAAGACATTTGCGGTGCAGTATTAACTATTTACGGTACAGTATTAACGGGCTGATATGTGGTATATGTAAATGAAAATACTTTGCAGTTCGATTTCATATCTGATTCCTATGAATGGGCTACGGATATTAATCGCAAGTGCATATCTAGAACATTAGATCCTGACATATCAAATATGTATACAGTGGGTAAAAAAAGTTAGGGCACAAACACTTAGTAAGAAGAAAAAACCTATTTTTAATAATAAATGATTGTGTTTTTGCATTTAATTAACAGTTTTGCATGTTTACTTAAATAACAACGTCAAAAAAACTGGCAACGAACCAAATTTCACAACATTAAGGTAAAAATGTTCATTGAAGTACCAAAATAGCGCAAAGGCACAGCGCAGTTTTTTCTGAGATTATTTCAAATTGTTTTAAAGTGATCAATTTAAAAAAAACATAACTTACATACTTTGTGAGCTCTTCCACGCATTTTCATCACTGCTCGCAGTCGTTTCGGCATCTGTTTAGCAATTTTTTTTTACAAAAAGTGGGGTGAAATTTTGGTCCATTCATCAATAATGACATCTTGGAGCCCTTTGTTGTACTTTACCTTTCGCAATGCTTCTGGTTTTGAGATGATGCCATAAATGCTCGATCGGGTTTAAGTTCGGAGACTGAGGGGGGTTTTAATAACATTTGGACAGTTACAAATAGCCCAAAGCCGACCTTGCTCTGAATTGTGCTTTGGATCGTTCTCCTGATACAGGCCAAAATTGTATAAAATGCCTAATTTTTCAGCACTTTGTTTCATATTTATTTTAAAAATACCCAGGCAACACGTTCGATCCATCGTTCCGTTCACAAAATCTATATTTCCAGGACCAGATGCCCCCATACAGTTCCATAGCATAATGTTCCCTCCTCTGTTTTACAGTGGGAGTAGTATGATTCCTCCTAAACTCTGTATTAGGCTTTCGCCGAACATATTGCCGCCCATCAGATCCAAAAACATTAATTTTTACTTCATCAACAAAAATGATGGACTTATAGAATGATTTTTACGTATTCTTAAGCAAAACGTAATTTAACAGTTTCATTTTTTTTACTAATGTAAAGTTTGCTTCGGCACATTCTGCCCTTCAAATCCGCTTTCTTTTTTTACATTTCGAATAATTTGACTAGATACTTTCTTTTCAACTCGTCTTTTAATTTGGGGCTTTTCTTAATTTTTCTGATAATCCACTTTTTCACTAAACTTTTTTTATTATTATATTTATTTTGGTGATTAAAGTATCATTAAAAATAAGTTTTTTATTGTTACTGAGAATTTATCCACTGTATGTATATTGAATAGCAAAAAACGTTATTAGGTTCTTAGGGCTTTTGCATCACTGCACAAATACTGATTCGATCCAGCGCTAATCTATAAAATTCATGTCAGAAAAAATCTAAAGTTCAATGCAATTGCCATATTTGGGTAGAGGCTAGAGGCCAAAATGAGCAATCGTTGCACTGTCAGAATTTCGTTGCCAATTTTGCAGCCAAGAGTCTGAGTAGGGTAAAGGCTGTCTCTTGGTACAGGCCACCTTTTACGTAAATTTTCTGAAAACTAGAAAAGTAAAGGAACAAATTTGAGGCATGATTTGCGTCTCTGTTCACATATTTGTTTCAATCTTTTACACAAAAACAACGTCAAATTAATCAGCTGTAGTATTGTAGTATTGCTTGCCAGTCGGAACCACTTTGGCAGAAATCGCCAATAGACAACTTTATTTCAAATTTTTGCAATAGGGGAAACGATGACATCAGCAAAAAGTGAAGTATTGAAAATAAGCATTAAGCTTTGTGATACTTCGTTTCAACTTATTAAGTTGCTGCAACTCCGCCTTAGCTGAACTTCTGCGCAAACTATTTTACTTGTCGTACTCGTCCAGAATACTTCATTTGCGCTGAAAGCTTGTAGTCTGAGATCTATGTAACCTACAGCCTGTGATCCATGTAACTATTGACGTCTTTGAATCACTTGCAAATTCAAAACTAACGAACTATTTTGAGTCAAACCATTTTATTTGTGGTTTTCGTTCTGGACAATCCACTAGCGACTTGCCTACATTTCTCATGGAGAGATGGTACCGTTATCTCCGTAACTTTAGAGAAGCAATAATCGTTTCGCTTGACATTTCGAAGGCTTTTGATGGAGTGTAACACCCAGCTCTACTAGCCAAAATTCGTGCAGTTGGTCTTCACTCCGTATTTACCAAGTAGTTTGAAAGTTTCCTCGTAGATAGTTCCTTCCTAGTTGCTCTGGAAGGACTCAAATCCTTCGTCCACATTATCAATGCTGGAATACCGCAAGGTTCTGTTCTCCCTCCAACTCTCTTTCTTCCATTTGTAAATGACGTACTAATTGCCTTTTTTTTCAATCTTGTTCACAGGGTTGCCAACAACAGCACCTTTGAACGTTACTTCTGTTAGTGGAAATCCCATTATTACCCCTTTAAACAAGGACCTATTCAGCGGACCGTAATGTATTTCATGCATCCAAACCCAGTCTCTTAAGTTTTTAATCCTAAAGACGTTTATTTTAACCTATTAACCCATATTTAGGTCGCTTCTACAAGACTCAAGACCAAGACTTGAGTTTAATTCCCATATATGGGCTGGGGCAGGCTGCACTGCTTTAGCAGAACTGGAGGGTCCAACGCAAAGCTTACAGCCTTATTAGCAATTAAACCTTTACTTCATGTGCGGAGCATCAACGTAATGTGGGTTTTTTCTCTTCTTTATCGCTATAACCATGGACATTGATCTAACGAAATATCACGTCTGATTCCTTGTCTCCACTTTTTTCGTGGATTCTCACATTCTTTCGATTTTTTCTTTTCTTTCTTATCTAGGTCAAGGTCATGTGCTGTTTCCCCATATTATAAGCCACTGCTGTTTAAGCCAAACGTGGACTGCTATCTGGTGTAATTGCAAACCTTAGCTTAACTTTCCTTCCGCCAAGGCTGGCTAATAAGGTATGCCTTGAGCCGCGACAACATCATAGAAAGGGTCAAAGGTTGCGAAAATCGTTTTTTCAAAAATATTTCGTCATCTATTGGTTTCGCGTGAATTTTCATCCGCATCTAATTTGTTCAGAACAAAAATTACGCATCCGAAATTTACGACCAGGACCAACAGTTCTCGAGATATAAGCCTGAGGAAATGCACAAAATCCTCTATCGTTATGCATTGTGATGAAAGCAGACAATAAATGCGAGTAGTTTCCGTGTACAGTCAGACAAAAAAGTCTCCGTACGATGCTGTTTTTTCTTGATTTACAAGAACAACATTGTGATATTACAAAATATTATTAATATCAAAAATTATATGCTTTCTACAACTCTTTAATTACAAATATAAGAAAATTTTTTTAAATTTTTTCCATTCATAACGATGTAGTAATTCACTAAAGTAAATTGTTCAAATTTTTATATCAAAAAAGTCTCCGTACGATTAAATGGCAACACCGTGTTATACAAACATGTGCAGTGCTAGACGCGCGTCAACTTCATACGAATTTGACCATTTGTCTTAGCATACATCTAGCATAATTATAGCCTTGTGAAGATTTGAGTCAAGTTCAGAAAACATAACCATCGGCTATGGGTAAGGAAATCAGTTGAGATACGCGCAAAATCATCGTTAAGCTGTATTGCCAAGGAAAGTCAATGGGCGAAATAGCGAAAATAATTAGAAAGCCGAAGTCTAGTGTGCAGTATGTCATCAAGCAGTACGGAGAAACCGGATCCTTGAAGAGTAAGTCTCGTTTAGGACGTCCAAAAATGTTAAGTGCTACAGCCCGACGGTCAATAGTGCTTAAAGTTAAAGCGAATCCAAGAACCAGCGCATCTAAAATAGCAGACGAGGTAAGAAAGGAATTCAATCTAACAGTTAGTGATGAAACCATCAGGAATGTTTTACGAGAGAATAGCTTCCATGGTCAAAAAACTACGCGTAAGCCTTTTATTTCAAAAGTTAATCGAAAGACGCGATTACATTTTGCAAAATCCACGAAAATAAGGATGCTACCATTTGGAATCGAGTTTTATTTTCGGACGAGAGCAAATTGAATGTGTTTGGCTCAGATGGCAGAGGAAAAGTCTAAAAAATCTAGTCCCAACCGTTAAGCACGGTGGTGGTAGTGTGATGTTGTGGGGATATATGGCGGCTTCAGGAGTTAGAAAGCTGCACTTTATATATGGTACAATGGATCGGTGGCACTATCTAAATATTTTGAAAAACATGTCTGCGCGAAATTGTCAATGCTTTGGTTCTGGAAAGTGATTTCATTTTCTAACAAGACAATGGCCCAAAGCATACCTCAGTGGTAGTTAAGGAATGGCTTTTGTATAAT
Organism: Nemotelus nigrinus; assembly: GCA_947369275.1. NCBI lineage: Eukaryota > Metazoa > Arthropoda > Insecta > Diptera > Stratiomyidae > Nemotelus > Nemotelus nigrinus. The sequence goes on from OX376372.1 coordinate 219,741,379, forward strand.
GTGCCCACGCAGCTTCACAGTCCACCACAATTACCTGACTTAAATCCCATTGAGCATTTATGGGATGAATTGGAACGCAGAGTGCGGAAACACGCGATGAAAAGCAAATAAGAACTTAAGGATAAACTACAAGAACAATGGAAAAAATCACACCAAAACCTGTTAACTCAATGTCCAGGCGTTTGGCAGAAGTCATAAAAGCTAATGGAAATGCCACCAAATATTAAATCACATCTACAGAATAATTTTATTTAGCTTTAATTTGATTCATTTCTACGTTCGTACGGATACTTTTTATATTAAGCCGCACTACGAAATTTTAAAACAAAACCGATGCAAAATAGCGCAAAATGTCCACCCTATAGAAACGATTTTGACAAGCAATTGAACGCTCCCACAACGGTTAAGCTTCGAATACATATACGGTGGTTTCATTTCCAGCCCCAAATGCTTTGTTCATCATTTTTTGTTTAAGTATGTAGTTCCAATTTTTTTCATAGTATTAGCAAATTCTATGAATATTTTTTTTTTCGGAATATCCCTGTTTAAAATCTCTCATTAGCTCTCATTCCCCGAGTTTTTCCAATAAATAAAAAAAAAATTATGTTTAATGTATGTTTAATTTCTTCTATGTTTTACAGTTACTTCAGAGCATCCACCAACACGAAAAGGAAACAATCCGTTTGAAACATACTTGAAAAGTGATTAAATATACGAAGTGATTGAATACTGTACGAACGTAATAAAGTGTGAATTTATAGAATGGGTGTATTGTTACGAGACTTGTGCCATTAAATTACTGCAACTATATTTTTTTTTACCAGTTTTTAGTTTATTAGCTTGTATTTTATATCTGTTCTATTCTTTTGATAATTTATGAAAGTGAAATGAGTATACATAGTAAGAAATTATATTTTTGTACATTTTGGCAAAGATTTATGCGATGCAAACTCATAACCAGTGATTATTTGTTGTTAAAAAAAAAATTAAGATGAAAGTAATTTCGTGTTTAAGTGAATGTAATTAAATCAAGGCAATAAAAGTAGTAATTTGATTTAAGTAGTTGTTTTGAGTGAAATAAGAATCGGTCGTGGTGTGATAGTCAAGTCTTCTGAGTAAAGTACTATATGTGAATGTCGATATGTACAATATGTAAATTTCGATGCAGGGAAGATAGTATGCTGCAAAAAGTACATACTACATAATCAAAAGTTAAGGACTAAGACATATCGTAAACTGCAAAATATCAGCGGTAAACAACTTTATTCGCTAATTATTATCAGTTTATTAGTAGCTGCGTTTTTTTGGCTTCAGTGGGCCAAATTTTTTTAGTATGAATACTTTGGGTGCAGTTTGAAATGTGACCCAGCAAGATGCAGAGAAAATGATCAAAGGAAGTAAATGGTTTATCCACAATATATACTTCCTCTCATATATCTCATACTGTAAAGATGTTTTCAGACAAAGCTGTTTGACGTGGGATGCAGCTACGAATAGCTTCATCCTGATTAGCCGAAGAAATATCAAACTAAGGTCCGTAATGTGCAGATTATTTTTTTATTTATTTATTTCACCAAAAAAACTAAAAATAATCTATAGATGAATACAAAACTAATAAATAACGCATAAATAAATTACTTAATAATAATAATAAATAAATGAAAAATAACTAAATGAATAACAGTTAAATACCAAATTTAAAAAATGTCTACAGATTAAATATATAATACATTTATATTAGTATGGTGGGAGAAGGGGGAGACTATGAAGGGAGAGCCTTGATAATGTAAATACTAGTGTTCGAAGAAGAACATTAGTATTAAAATCACTTTGGCAAAAATGAATATTTCTATGTATATAAATATCACAAAATATCAGTGAAAAAATCTCAGGAACACGCAATCCGATTGAGCTGAAATTTTCAGGATACATTGGTGTATATGCAGAATAGTGCCAGGCAGAGATTTTCCTACACCCCCCTAACACCCCCCTAGTACCCCCCTTGGAAAGTGCATACACCCCCCCTAACACGGACAATTTTCCTACACAAAGGGAACTTTGTGTCCTTTGTTCCAAAGGGACACCCCTCCTAAAATTCTGAACACACCCCCCACGAAAAATTCCTGAGAAAACCCCTGGCCAGGTCTCTCAAAAAGTTAATAATTTTTAGCCCTTTGGCGCCGGCGGCCATTTTAGTGATATTTTTAATATACCTATTATTCCGTACACAAATATTTTTTGCAAAAATAAAGTTGACGAATTTAATTTCGAACGTGTTTTACACATGAATCGGATAATGTTTTGGAATTTTTGAACCCCATGTGTGCGCTGGGTGCCTAAAAAGAGAACGGGAAAATTTGAAAATTTTTAAATTGCGATAACTTTTGACAGAGTTATTCAATCATTACGAAATTTTCAGGACATATTGGTATTATTTAGTTGTTTATTATTATTTAGGTGCAGCTTTTAATGAGCGTGCTGGCAACCCTGTAGCTAGAGCAGGCACTGAAAGTGAAAACCTCCAAATCATCGTCTCTCTTGAAAAAATGCCGCTTCTTCAAAAAAAAAAACCACTCATATGTAAATCTTGTGCTTTGTTTACATAGACAAAAAAAAATTTGATATGGTATAAATGGCACGCCTGGTAACCCTTGCCCAATTTACCTATATTTTTAGCATCAAAAACTTCTGTTCACGGAAACTCACGATCCGATAAGCAGAATTAATTGAAATTTGCAGAATGTATTTGTCTTAAATAGGACCAGGTCCGATAGAAGTGATTTTGAAATGTGGGTGATTCTGTGCCAGTGGTGCCATCTTGAAAAATCACTAAAAAAGATAACTGCTTTTAGCCCTATAAATTCTGATTCAATCGTTCGATTATGACGAAATTCACACAAAAGCTGGACTTTACTTCAAACCACGTTTGGTAGGTCGAAATTTGGTCGAAAAATTCGGTTGGAGCGGCCAGCTATGATAATTTTGGTGTCTTAAATTTGAAAAAATAAAAATTTGGAAGTGAAAACATTCAAACCATCGAATATCCTAAAAAAATGTCCGTTTCTTACAATAAAACCAATCTGTATACAAATCTTATGCTTTATCTACATGTTCAAAGTAAAACTTTGGAAATTTCATGTCGGACAAGAACGGTAACCCTTTCCCAGTTAACCTATATTTTCAGCATCAAAAACTTCTGTTCACGGGAACTCACGAATCAATAATCAGATACAACTGAAATTTACAGAATGCATTGGACTTAAGTGGGGCCAAGTCTGATGGAAGCAATTTTGAATTATGGGCAACTCTGTGCCAGTGGTGCCATCTTGAAAAATTACAAAGAAACAAGACTGCTTTTTGCCCTATGAAATGTGAATAAGTTACCAGATTTTCATGAAATTGACACAGCAGCTGAACCTTGCTCTAAACTCTGTTTGGTGGAAAAATTCGATTGGTGCTGCCAGCTATGATAATTTTTGTGTCTTTGGTTTTGAAAATTAGCTCAGGAAAATAAAACTTTTTGCCCTATAGCTTCCAGTGCAGTCATGAAATCAATACGAATTTCATACAATTAATGGAACTTATTAAAAACATTATTCAGGCCAAATTTGGTTGAAAAGCCACGATAGGGTTGCCAGCTATTGTTGGTTTTGTGTTTAATTGCAATATCTTTACTAAGCGGTTTCATCGTAGAATTTTCAAATGGTAATGGTATTGTAGTGACAATAAACAGCAAATATTAAGTTTTCGATTATTTGAAAAAACTCGCTGCAGGTAACCCTAAATTTCTTTATACTCCTATAACTTCGAATGTAATATAACAACGTGAAGCAAATGTGATATATTCTTGGCTTTGATACTGGCAAAAGGTTGTCAGCACGAGTCGGTTGTGCTACTTTTGTATCAATAAATGCTTACAGTTAGTATTCATACCGAAAACATTTACAATGAAAATAAATAACCGATGTTACAATTCGCAAAGTTCTGCAAATTTTTCGGATCGCAGCCCCAAACACCAACTTCAGTTACAGTGTTGCAGGTACTGAGCATTTTCTTCATTGATGTTTTATAAGATGCTGCTTTGAAAATTTTTGTGAAATAAGCAACTGATAACGAATATAATTAACAAGTGCTGCTCTCATAAACTTTGAAATTCATGCCACTGGTAATATCTGAAACCTTTCCACCATATGAGTTATCAGACCAAAGTAAAACCTGGCATTTGAAACAGTTTGGCTATAATAAGCAGCTCGTGTGGTAGAATAAGCACTCAAAATCTGCACGATTCTTCTACTGTTCTTCGAACATGAGTGCCTCTAGCGGTTCAGGTGCGCTAGAGTTTTTTGTTTGTTCAAAACTAAACTGCGCCTAGAGGTATGAAACATTTGTAACAGATGTAGAAAGCTTTGAAGCTTGCATTACTAGCAAACACTTCGCAAGCATTGCTGAATATGCATGTACATATGGAGAGATAGACTGTGTTTATAGCAGGTCCCAATATAATCAGATTTTCGATAACCCAAATACTGTGCCATGTTAAAGCGTGTAATTGGGATTCGATATTGTCTAAAATCCGAATTTCGCGTAGCAACAATAAAATTATCGGCGGTCTAGCTTACTCACACATGTTAGTTTGAAAATGTAAAATGACATGTATTTTTCTTGATTAAGGGGTTACACCACAGTAGAAATTTCAGAAAATTGATTTTCTTTTTATTGGCTTAAAAAATCCTTTGAAACCTCTAGAATAAGAGGCAAACGGTTTCATACCTGCTGGAAATCGTTTTCAAAGAAATTTCGAGCACTTTTTCGACTCTTTCCGACTGCTCGAAAATGACTACCTGCGATAGATACGACACCTGCTCATTGGGTACAGCATTATGTCTTATCATACGATTTCCAACTTCTCTAATACACTAATATAAGTCGTTAGAAACATTTTCAAGCATGTTCAACACAAAGTTCAGTAGAACAGTGTCCTTTGATGTTGAGAGAAGATGTAAATTTTGCGTGGAAGTTATTCGAATTACGATTTTTTTGCAGTGCTAATTTCTCACACGTTATTTGTAGCTTTTACATTTATGTGAGTTACAATGAGTGAAAAGAAAGTATGCAAGCCCTAAAAGCTCAAAAATATCGTATAAGACGCGGCAATGGACCAATGTGACGAAACGACGACCGTTGAACAGATATAAGGCGGAGAAAGATTCGGCCGGTGTCAGCGCTTCGGCAAAAAAATTGAAAGTGGATTCTGACATTATCGAAGCATAAAGTAAATTTGGTTATTGATTAAAGGTAAACAAAATTAAATGATCAACATTTTTTATTTTATCATACTTGAAAAACGAGTCAAAACTTTAAACGCGTTTTTCTCGAAACACGTTTTTTCAAATCGGCACGCAGCATAACTCAAACAATTTTCTATTTTTTCACTCCAAATTAATATCACATTTTTAAAACAACATTCCGCATAGAAATACGTAGCCGATTTTCAATAAGTAAATATATCGATTTTTTAGCTACAAATAAGTGCCGGTTTTTTTGAAGGAAAATGCACTTTTTTTTCAAATGCTCGCCAATTTTACAAAAATAAATATTTTCAAAATCCCCTACGTATTTCTCTAGCTATACTAATGTTCTTTAAGAAAAATTTTTTTAATTTGTTCCCGATTAATTTTTGGTGCACTTCTACTGCGTGCCGCGGAGCCCCTCCAAAAAAAACCGTTCCGCAGAAACGGCTGTTGGGCAGCCATTTTAAATATTTTTTAATTAACATTTTTTTTTAAAAAACTTCAAGACATGCTTAACCAACATCCTTAAAGAGAATTACTTTTTTACTTTTCCTTCCACTTAAAAAAAAAATCGCAGAAAAACGTTAAATTTTCGCTCTCTACTGTGGTGTAACCCCTTAAATTCAAAACCACTATATTAATTTATTACTTGCGTTTATAAAGTCTGCATAGATATAGAAATAGGGTCTAAGCCCAATTATTTGCGTTGAGTCCAAATTACCCGGCAAATCTGAACTAAATTGAGATTTCGTGTACCCACGGTCATATTTTTGAAGGCGCCGACACTGTTCAAAGCTTTCGTTCATGTTTAACATACATAGGTACGAGTATGTATAAGTTCACATGTGCTGAAAGATCTCCCTGTCTGCGGTTGCGGTGTGATTGCAGATTGCATATTTTTTTTAGTGAGTCTGCTCCAGTGTCTGAAAGCTATCAGCTTTGCCAGCTTCCAGAATTTAAGTCGGTGTTTAGATTCAGTGCAATTCCGAATATACATATATAAAATCTTTCATTTGTCCAGACCGATCTTGGACTTTCCGTACGTTCCTTCATGCCAAGAATTAGTTTCGTGCAAGTGCAAGTGGTGTTTGGCTGTAGTGGCGGTTGTATAAAGTACGATAATTTCACGCGCTGTAGAGTAAGTGCATTTCCAATTAAATATGATGTGCTATCAATAAGCCGGCAACAATGTTGTTTTACAAAATGATGCTGCTGAGTTGTAACTTTTGAAGTACACACTTTAGATTTATATGAGATTTTACACATTAGTTAAAGAAATCGATGTTTCGCTTGCGAGAATTTGTGATCGATGAAAATCAATCACTTCAGAAAAGTGGTTTGTGCAAATATATACTTCTGCTTAGCGAGTATTTTTAATTATTGATAAATATCTTCTACTTTCATTATCTACTTTATATCTAGAAATAGCAACTCTTATATCTGACCATAAACTGTGCGTAATTACATTTTGCATGGTACTTAATGTTGAGTAAATGCTTTCTGATTGCGTACTGATTCTTAAAACTTATAAATGAGGTCATTTTCGATCAACTGCATGTGGATTCAGGATATTTGCGGTAAAATACGTATACTTTTACAGAAGGGAATAAACTTAAACCTAACTTTTGTTGCCTATCTCTTATTTAAAGTTGACTTACTATCCTATGTTAAGCTGGCGCTTTTTAAACTTAGCTTAGTTTCTCAGATATTACGTTGGAGTGATAAAATTAGGGTGTTCTACTGGACTAAAGTAAAAAACACGGTTTTTCCACTATGCCCTTAGTCATTTTAAATTCGGTAGTATTTTGTGGCATATGAATCGAGTAATAAAAAGATTTATTGCAAATCAATTTGAAACGTTAGTTCTGGGCTATCTGTTGTTCGGTTTTGTAGCATTTCGCGCTTGTGACCCAAATTGAAGCACCGTATAGAAGAACAGGTTACATTACCTGCTTGTAAAATAGAATTTTGATCAGGTGCGGCAGTTTTCACCTACGCTTGACAAGTGTATAGATTTAAGTAGATTTAAGCGCCAGGCTCACTGAACGCAATCTGTTGTAGCGATAAGTCACTAGAGGAAACCCAGCGTTTATCGGTCTGGCTGCGTCACACTCACAATAAACCAACGTCGACACGGTCTACGATTGTCGCAATTTCTTCTTTGCATTTTCACTAATGTTCGATATACAGTGGGTAGAAAAAGTTAAGGAACGAACATTTCGTAAGCACAAAAAACCTATTTTTAATGCGATTTTTAATAATAAATGATTGTGCTTTTGCATTTAGTTCAAAGTGCTGCATGTTTACTTTAAGGGGGAAAATACATGTAACTGCTAAAAAAAATCGATTTATTTTTTATTACATCAAAATGTTTGAAATGCTCTTAAAATATACCAAAAAAAGTTTTGAAATGATATTCGTATTAGTTCTCGAGCTATAGTCAGTTATAGGCAGCGCGGCGATAAACGCGTTTTTCTCAAAGTAGTACTTTTTCAACTTCCGTACAAAATATCTCAAAAAATATTGAACCGATCCAGCTCAAATTTATACCACATCTAAAAAACAGTATTATCTCCTCGTTGAACCTAAATGTTATTGTAATTTCGGAAAAAATAATTTGTTTGTTAATGTTTAAAGCGTGATTTTTTTGAAAAATAATCGATTTTTTTGTTTAATCTAAAATTAATGTAAAAATTTAATTTTTTTTCATAAATTTTATTGGTTCACCTATGAATTATACATCTCATTAGCATATTTTTTTCTCTCTGATCGTTGCAAGGTCCCCGGAAAAGGCGTTAAGTGGTACGAGGCAGTTTTTGATGTGTTTTTTTTTCATTCGCTCGCATCGCCGCCATTTTGTGTTGAAAAATATTAAAAAAAATATTTGCATATACTGTAAGACATGTACTTTAAGGATTTGATATTAAAAATGTTCTGAATAAACAATATATATATTTTAAGTCAATCTGAAATAAGCAATTTTTTTCGATTTTACATGTATTTCCCCCCTTAAGAACAATATCAAAAAAACCGGTAATGAAGCAAATTTTCACAACATTAACCTAACATTTTTCACTGAAGTACCAAAATAGCGCAAAAAAATTTAAGGCACAGAGCAGTTTTATCTGAAATTATTTGTAATTCCTGGAAAAATAAATACCGTTAAATGTACTTAAAATCATGAAAATATGATATTTCTATTCAGTCTAGCTTGAAAAGTGTTTTGAAAAAGTAATTTTATTGAGGGTGCTGTTAAAAACGACTGTGAAAAGGAAATCGGTAGGTGCAGAAATCCCTGAATGTTTTTTGCGACGTTGGAAAAACACGAATGGCGTATTCTGAGATTGGAATACTAATGGGAAAATGAAAATATACAATGAGAAATGTAATAAGAACATATGGATCAACCAGATCGTTTGAAACAAAGCATCGGTCAGAAAGGCCTAAAATCTTATTTGAGCGTGAAAAAAGTGGATTATATGAAAAATTAAGAAAAACCCTAAATTAAGTGTCCATATTTTACGAATTAAGGTGAAAGGACGAGTTGAAAAGAAAGTATCTAGTCAAATTATTCAAAATGTAAAAAAAGAAAGCGGATTTGAAGGGCAGAATGTGCCGAAGCAAACTTTATATTAGTAAAAAAATGAAACTGTTAAATTACGTTTTGCTTAAGAATACGTAAAAAAGCCAAAATCATTCTGTAAGTCCATAATTTTTGTTGATGAAGTAAAAATTAATGTTTTTGGATCTGATGGGCGGCAATATGTTCGGCGAAAGCCTAATACAAAGTTTAGGAGGAATCATACTACTCCCACTGTAAAACACAGCGGAGAGAACATCATGCTATGGAACTGTATGGGGGCATCTGGTCCTGGAAATACAGATTTTGTGAACGGTACGATGGATCAAACGTGTTGCCTGGGTATTTTTAAAATAAATATGAAACAAAGTGCTGAAAAATTAGGCATTTTATACAATATTGGCCTGTATCAGGAGAACGATCCAAAGCACAATTCAGAGCAATGTCGGTTTTGGGCTATTTGTAACTGTCCAAATGCTATTAAAAACCCCCCTCAGTCAACGACCTTAAACCCGATCGAGCATTTATGGCATCATCTCAAAACCAGAGTAACATTGCGAAAGGTAAAGTATAACAAAGGGCTCCAAGATGTCATTATTGATGAAGGGACCAAAATTTCAGCCACTTTTTGTAAAAAAATTGCGAAAAATATGCCGAAACAGCTGCGAGAAGTGATGAAAATGCGTGGAATAGCCACAATGTAAGTTATTTTTTTTGAAATTGATCACTTTAACACAATTGAAATAATTTCAGATAAAATTGCGCTGTGCTTTAATTTTTTTGTGCTATTTTGGTACTTCACTGAAAAATGTTACGTTAATGTTGTGGAATTTGCTTCGTTGCCGGTGTTTTCGATATTGTTCTGAAAGTAAACATGCAACACTTTTAATTAAATGCAAAATCACATGCATTTATTATTAAAATCGCATTAAAAATAGGTTTTTTGTGCTCACTAAGTGTTCGTGCCTTAACTTTTTTTACCCACTGTATATATATATATATATATATATATATATATATATATATATATATATATACACTGTTATGAAAATGACTGAAAAAAAAACACCGGCCGGTGTTCCATGGAGTCCAGCATTTTACAGGGTACTTTGACATCAAATTGGTGGTGAATATAATAAACACCGTTTGGGTAACTCAGAAATATTCCTCAGTGGTGAAAATGTGACATAAACGGATAATTTTTTCCTGGATCTATTAAGATAAACAAAAAGTAATCCCACGACAACCCTCATACGGGTCTAGGAGTTGAAGCCGGTAGAGAGCTTCATTACAATTTTTTTTAATCATTGTGAATACGAGTGTGGAGTAATTACTTCCACGACTCACTTTACCCCTGATTTAAATCAGGTACGTATTCAGAGCTAGGTGAACTCAAAGCTTGCTGCGCGGACCCTCGTCCGAACCTGGATTCGAACCAGAGACCCCACACGCAAGAAACCAGTGCACTACCCACCAGGCTACTCAAGCTTAAGATATACCATTCCAGAAAGATGATATATGAATAAACACGCAAAAGAAATTTATTCGTTTGGTGTATATTAACACTGAGAAGAAAATTTTCCACTCTAGAATGCACATGTTTCCATCAATACCCTATCGGTTGTAAATTATTCATTTCATTTATCCCATCGGTGTCCGTTTGTTTCCCTTTAGGGTTTTTCACATCTTTGGATTTCCTCTTAGTCGATTTCGGTGAAGAAAAATTAATTTTCCACCGAACGGTCATTTGTGATTTTAACACCATTATGGTGGTGTATTAAAGAGCATAAAATGCATCAAAGGGTGTAAAATTATAGATTATCCGCTGTGTGGTGTAAAAAAGCACTTCAATTTTTTTACTGTGTACATATATATATATATATATATATATATATATATATATATATATATATATATATATATATATATATATATATATATATATATATATATATATATACTTATATATATCATCAAAAAATTTCAGTGAAAAAATCTCAAGAACAAGCCATCCGATTGAACTAAAATTTTGAAGATACATTGGTGTATATGCAGAATTGTGCCAGGTCTCACAAAAAGCTAATAATCTTTAACCATTTGGCGCCGGCGGCCATTTTAGTGATATTTTAAATATATCTATTATTCTGTCAACAAATAACTTTTGCAAAAATAAAGTTTATTCAACAAAATCTGAACGTGTTTTAAATGTAGGTGTGATAATGTTTTTGAAATTTTTAACCCAATGTGTGCGCTGGGCAAAATGAGATTGGGAAAATTTGAAAATTTTTGAATTGCGATAACTTTTGACCAGATTATTAGATCATTATGAAACTTAAAAGACAAATTGATGTTACTAAGTTGTAGACTTGTGTGAACGTGCTAGCAACTCTGCAGCTACGGCAGGCATTGAAAGTGAAAACCTTCAAACCATCGACTCTTCTGAAAAATTTTCGTCTTTTACAATGGAAGCCAACTTGTATAAATGCTTATGCTTTGTCTAAATAACCAAAGCAAAACATTTGAAATTTCACATCGGATAAGAACGGTAACACTCTTCCAATTAACCTATATTTTAAACACCAGAAACTTATGTTGACAGAATATATTGGAATTAAGTATGACTAGATCTGATAGAAGCGATTTGGAAATGCGAGCAACGCTGTGCCAGTGGTGCCATCTTGAAAAAATATAAAGAAAAAAAAATGCTTTTTGCCCTATGAATTCTAATTCAGTTACCAGATTTTCATGAAATTCAAACAGTAGCTGAACCTTATTCTGAGCCTCGTTTGGTCGAAATTTGGTTTAAAAACTCGGTTGGTGCTGCCAGATATGGTAATTTTTGATTTTCCTGTGGGAATTTTCAAAACCCTCATGTCTTGGGTTTTGAAAATTCGCTCAGGAAATTAAAACTTTTTGCGCTATAACTTCCAGTGCAGTCATGAAATCAAAACGAATTTCCTGTCAAAAATGGAACTTGTCATACTTATTATAGGTATTATTCAGATGGAATCTGGTTAAAAAAAACCATGATAGGGCTGCCAGCTATTGTTGGTTTAGTATTTATTTGCAATGTCTTTATCAAGCAATTTTATCGTAAAATTTTCAAATGGTAATGATATTGTAGTGACAATAAAGAACAAATACTAAGTTTTCAAAAATTTGAAAACCTTTGCGGGTGGTGGCCCTAAATTTCTTTGTACCCCTATAACTTCCAATGCTGTCATCGGCTCGAGACGAAATTCGCAGGGTAACTTGATTTCGTGTGTGATATTTTTTTGGCTTTGGTGCTAACGAAGGGTTGCCAGCGCGGGGTGCTTTGGCTGTTTTCGTATCAATAAATACTTACATTAAGTATTCATATTGTGAACATTTACAATGAAAATAAGTTACCAATGTTTAAATTTTCTTAGTTCTAGAAATTGTTTTGTCCATACCATCTGCATTTCAATTCAGAAAGCAACTTTTCACGCAAAGAAGTGAATACTATTCTTGCTCAATTTCAAGCTAAATTTTCGCTGAACTAGATTTCACGTGAAATTTTCATAATCGAAGACAATGCTAAGCTTAAGTAAGTAAAGCTATCATTCCATTCAGTTTCTTGTCGTGATATGTTGAGATTCCTAGAATGAAAGTTCGATATTTTTTTTCGTTTGTTTGCTTGCTAAGAAAATTGCTTTTGTCCTATCAACGTTCATTTCAACTTTCCATAAATGGAAGAATTAGTGCAGCCGCTTTAACTGGTCTAAATGAAGAATGGAGTCAAATCAGCCCTGAACTGACAAAAATTTACTGGACTTAATGACGAAAAGATTGAAAGTAAATATATATTCTAAAAGATATTTCGCGTAGTAATGAATTCCTAAAGAATGTTATACAAAGTCGAATAGGTAGAAATATTTAGAAATATATTCTTTTCTATTGAACTGTGTTTTAATTTTGCTCACTGAAATTGACGTAGATCCTGTAATCAATAGTTTATGATTTGCTTAGTAATCTTCTTTCTTTAATTGTAGTTTAATTATTATATGATTATTTTACTTATTTATCATTAGATATATGAATAATTTTACTCTCCACTGAATGTGCGTAATAATGACAATTTAAGGCTGGTACTGAGTTAATCTTGAAGCTAACTTTTGACATGTCTCCATTATCTGGTCATTCTTTCGAGCGAAAATTTTGGCAATAGAGAAAAGCAGAGACACTGCTCATTGCTCATGGATAAAATGCCAAAAATTTCAATTTTCGATCGATTTTATTATTAGAAAGACATTTGGGGTATTCAATTTTCAAATTCAAGCACCAAATGAAAATTGGCGTGAAATGATTGGAGACATGTGTCAATGCCATCTATATTTTCAAAGCGAAGGCAACTTCAAAGCAACTTTTCATGCTAAAAACTGAGTACAATTCCTGCTTATTTTCGAGCTAAATTTTCGCCGAAATAGATACAAAATTTCACGTGAAATCGAACACAGCACTAAGCTTTACTCATCACAATTTATCACATAATTTTATAATCCAACTACAATCTAGATTACTATACCTACAATCCCTGCAATCTAGATGTTACCAGAAGCTTTATTATTAACGTGAATTCAATTGATAGTTAAGAAAAGTGTTGAAGCTATTAATATCTATTACAATTACAGTATCAATTCAAAGATATTTGAAAATGCTATCGATGTGATATGAAGTAATAAATTATAAGCTTTGACAGATCTAGGAAATAATTACTTTGCGAATATGCGTCAAGGTACATATTATTGTCGAATGTGAAACGGGTCAATAATATTTTATAATCGATAAATAAATGCAACTAAATATTATTAAATGTTCTCGGTGAATCAAATTGAGATAAACAGTTGCATAAACTTGGCACTAAGACTCTTGTTTACTCTTGCAGAACAGCTAAGAACAGCAGCAGCCAGATCTGCCGCACTTCGCGTGACTTAAGTTGTCGGTGTCATAGCTTTCACGGATTTTCACGAACTCATACAATAGAAAGGCAGCTGTGAGAAAATTAGAAACTAAACACTCAGCGGTACTATAGCCCTATTGCACCCAAAAAAAAGGAAAATGTAAACTCATTCTTTCGTTCTCACAATTAAAATAAAATAAAGCCAAAAATTGATATAATCGCGCTAAGAATATAGTAGTTTAACACAGGCCCGGTGCAGGCCTGTAGCCAGCCTCCAAAATCAGGGTGGGCTCAGCCCAATTTGAAAATTCTACTATTAATAATAAGAAAAAAACATATAAATTACAGTTCATGTATTCATTGGATATCATTTTTATTGAAAACTTAATCATTGTTGTTATTACAGCTCATGTATTCATTGGACATCGTTTTTATTGAAAGCTTATTAATTTAATATAATTGAATTTTTCTATCTTTTTCTGAAAATTTTTTCATAATATCAACTTCATTTATTGTCGCAAGCCGCTTCTTTTCAAACGCCAAAAATGCCAAGTTTCTTAAACGCGTATCGGTCATAGACATTCGCTGGAAAGTGTCAATTCTATTGGTCGTCGAAAAAGAACATTCGTTGATTGAAGTGCTACTTGCAAATGTTTCATACGCTTCTAATAAACGAATTGTGTTGGGAAATGCGCTTCTGAATGGATACAATAGTGTCAACAAACTAATGTTTTCGTTTTCGGGTTTTTTGAATTCTTTAGCAAGAGTATTTTTCACCACCTCTAATTCTGCATCAGTCGCCAAAATTAGTCCGATATTTTGCAATGGAAATAACTTGGTCTTATCAAAATCAGTAGAACCTAAATTATTCAATTCTGAAAAACCCATTAGTATTTCGCTGTTATTATGAAACCTTCTTTCCATTTCACTTAAAACATAATCAATCGTTTCAAAGTATGTTTGCTTCACACTGTCATTTTCATTTTCGAATTGACGTTGACCAAGAGTTTCAGTAACAATAGATGTTGATAAGCGAGAAGAGCGTTGACTGATTTTTTTTGCTCTCGGTTCATTTTGATTTTCAAACTGCGTGTTCAATGTTTTTTCAGTCTCATCCAAGAAATTGCTGAATGATTCATCCGAACGAAGTTTTTTTATGCTTTCAAATACACCATCAATAACTGGCATTGCTTGACGGAAACCAACGTCGCGCTGCTGTAAAATCTTGTTGGCTGGTTCTAGTGTACCCAATAGCCGATTTAGAAAGTGTAACATAAAAACAAATCGCTTTTTTTTAATTGACTTCAGCATTCCACTCGCAAGCGCAACATCAACGGGTTCGAAATTCTTATTGCTACCGTCTTTGATGTTCTTCAATGTATGAACTATTTCTGCATAGTTTTTGCGAATCGATTGAATTGCTTACAAATGGCCCGACCAACGCTGCTCTATCAATCGCGGTACGTTTGTGCCGGAATACATTTGTTTGACTTTGAATCGTTTAAAAAAGTCATGCAATAATTTTACTTCACCAAAAAACAAACGGCATGCATGCACGTTGACAACAACTACTCCAACAACCAAATGTAGTTTGTGATTAAAGCAGTGCACATATGGAATTAATCTGCCAAAATGCTTTTCTACTAATTTTTGAACGCCACCCTCGTGGCCACTCATAACAGATGCGCCATCGTAACATTGGCAGATAATTTTGTCCATTTTTAATCTAAGTTTCGCGAGTGCTTCGATAATCACTTTCGTTAAACCTGCTGCTGTGAGGTCATCCGTTTTTTCAATCGTTAATAAAGTTTCGTACGGTACACCATCTTTCACATATCTAACCGCAATAGAAATCAATTCAATGCCGTTTTTGTCTTTTGTTCCGTCAGCCATTAACGTTAAATACGATGAATTATTTATTTCAGTGACAATTTTGTTTTTAAGCTCGTCCGCTATGATTTGGATTATTTCATTTTGAATTTGTGGTGATTTATATGTGGCATTTGCTGGCATCGATGACTGACATTCTTGCAGGTATCTATCTCTCTTGAGTGTGAATTCAAAAATACTATTGAACAGCCCGAATTCTTTTTTTTCATCGCTGTGCCAATCCCCTCGAAACGGTAATTCATTGGACACCAAGAAAAAAATTGCCTCAACGATGGCCTTGAAATAATAGCGATGCTTTTCCAAAACAGTTTCATTTAAAAGATTGGCAACTGATTGATTGGTTTCCATTCTGGATTTTTTTTCGCACCAAGAGTGCATTGAATTAATATGAAGCGAGCTGGTTTCATGCTTCTGGAATCCTTGACCGGCACTTAGCGCTCGTTTCCATCCATTGAAACCGCCAGTGATGAACACATCAGTCACATTTCGATAGTTAGAAAATTGACGACATGGATAACAATAAACTCTATCCTGTTGCTTTGAATATTCAATCCATGTATATTTATCAACCCATGTTGGTTGAAACGATCGTCCATCGTTTTGTTTCGGAAATGATTGCCCGCGAAAATTTTGCGCAATTTTCTCTCGTCCTATGGCACTAATATCATTTGGCGCATTATCAGTAACGGTATCCGGCTTTTTTCGTGAATTTGCTTCACTTGTTGCACCCAAACTTATAGCTTGAATTGATGAATGGAAATGAAAGTCACATATTTTTACTATGTTTCATTTATGAATAAACACATTCATAGCAAATAAATAGCAAACGAAAAGATAAACAAATGAAATAATATTCACTTACGATCGATCGTTTGAACTGAGTCACCAGGAGCAGCTTTATTTGTTGAATTTGAACCTGTGGCTAAAATAAATAAACAATAGAAAAGAAACCGATTCACAATTTACACTGTTTCATTCTTAAATTGCCACCAAATGGATAACGAACGAAAAAAAATCAGGATGAAATATTATGCACTTACAATCATCTATTTCCATAGCTTCACCTGGCTTAGATTTTTTTTGCAGCCATGCTTTCATTGTAGCTCCCAATCTTTTCTGTTCATTTTTTTTAGACATTTTCACTTAAAATAATATCGATTTTGGAGCTCGGCCGATGTTTTACTGACAGCGAATAAGTGCTCGCAATCCAAGTAATTTCCATTTGAATTTGATGCTGCCTCCACACTATGGGCCATCATGCGGCCCATGTATGTGGGTCAGCATGTGGCCCATTGTGTAGACGGGCGATGGCTTGCAGTGGCGAAGCGTGGAATGGCGATGGCCGAGGATGGCTTTCGGACAGGGTTGCCAGGTGTACGGTAATTACCGTACTTGTACAGTAATTTCAAGCGCCGTACGTTTAAATGTAATAAACTAACACCGTACGGTAATTTTGGCCTTTCCTACAAATAGCTAATTTTATGTACTCGTATGTATGAGCCAACTTCTGTTCTCTAATATCCTTAACAATTTCACTGAATAATACTTCAAGCAACTCTATTATGAAAATGTTACGCACTTTCAGCCTCATATACTTCTTGTGACAGCATACTTATAACAAAAACATTCAGTCAGATCGGGAAATTTAAAAAAATTTAAAATTATTTCGATATTTATATACTTAAACCAATGCAGAGCAATATTAACGAGCAATATTAACGATTAAAATCACTTTGGCCAAAAATTCATATTTCTGTATATTGTTTCGCACATTCCCTCTGCTTTTCTTCAAAAATTAGTTTTCTAACGGACCCCATGCGCTAGAGTTTCGCACATTTCCTCTGCTTTTCTTCCAAAATTAATTATCTAGCGGACCCCATGCGCGAGAGTTTCGCACATTCCCTCTGCTTTTCTTCGAAAATTAGTTTTTTACATCAAAATTCAATTTCTTATTTATACGGTTGGAAAGTACGAGAATGTTTTGTATATAAACGGCAAAAATACAAAAATTCAGTAATTCTAAGATTTTCAATATTTATATAAAAAACGCTGGCTCATTAGTAGTTATTCTTTCATATATTTCTGCGCCGGCTTTCGGGTGGGCTCAAAAAAAAGATATAGGCCGCGCGGATTTTTGGGTGGGCTGGCCAAATTTTTGGGTGGGCTCAGCCCACCCCAGCCCCCCTCTGGCTACGGGCCTGGCCCGGTGGACGCCTTGGGCGGTATGGGAAAGGAAATCAAATGGTGAGCAATTAATTACCCACCCTAAAATTTCGATCCTATATGCCACATTAACAGAATGAAAAACTTGGTAATTTATTTATCTATTTGTGATATAATTTGTTTTTATCTATCTGCGATCTATTTATGTAATAAACAAAAGGTGAAAAAAAACAGAGCTTACGAGTGTCTTCAATAGAACACTTACAATTAATTTTAGATATTGCAATGTTTTGCGATCGAATGGATGGTCTGAAGCTGATAGATCCAAGCTAAACGCATCAGTCTCCAGACTCACAGACTCAGGAGTTAAACTTCAAATCTCATGACTAATCTTAATAAAACAACGAGAACCTTTTGGAGAACAGCGTTTTTGTAACCGTACCCTGCCCCTGCACCTTATCTCTATCACCATAGAGAGCATAGACAGACAAAACCCTAAAACCAATGTAAAGAGATGCGAGATACAGAAGCAAGATAAAAATTCGAACTGAAACCGAAGATGCAGGAAATTGCGGGCTGCTTGGTTTTATGAGCTAGGGCCCTCATTTTATGACCTAGAGTCCAAATGTATGAAAATGGCGATGATGAACGAACATATCAAAACTGGGCAGCGTTGGGTAAATGCAGTGCTTCCTTTCTTTGTATATTTATTCTATGGCTAAAACTACCCATGAAGTCTACCCTTTTGCGTAGGGTATTTTTTAAGCGATATGTATAACGCCTAGCTACATGCCCTAGATTTTTTATAGCCAGTACACAGTTCAGTGTATTCGAATAGTGAGAAATCACTCCCTTTAGCGTGTGGAGCTGGCTTTTGGTTTTTGTAACCGGCCGTGAGGCCCTTCAGCTCAAATTTAAACGCATGAAAATCACACAGCAACAAGAAGAAAATAGCGAAAAAATTAGGACAAAGAGTATTCCACTGCGATATTCCGTGAACGAATACACTATGGGGCACCCCTATCGCTACAGAAACAAAATTCCAGCAAAATCGTAAGATGTTCTGCGCACATGCGAAGGGACAAAGAAAGAGAGTCAAACAGGAAGAATGGCATAGATTCAGCGCTTACACTTTCAATTTTCATGCAAATTTTTTACTGTGCACATTTCCATTTTATATTTCAAAGTAAAAGCTCTATCACGTGATTTAAGGTGACGATAGTAACGTTAGAAACAAAATGGACAGGTTCGTCATAATGCCTAGTACTATACTCTTCGCGAAACGAATTCAACGGTCAAATCCCATACAAAAAGAGTTTTACTGACGAATTGAAAAGCTCTTTTTGTATGGGATTCGAGCGTTGAATTCGTTCCGCGAAGAGTATAGTACTAGGCATAAAGTCGAAAAGTATTAATGGAGAACTCAAGGACAATACTTCCGAGGTCGCGAAACAGCCGCATGATTGTAATTTTCAAATGAGTCCCAGTGACTGTTGTCTGCGTGAACTTAAAACTAGTACAGGTAGCGGTAAGATCATTCTTTAAAATTTAGCTCATTTGACTTTTAATTTCTGCTATATAAACTCAACACTAATAAAGTGGATATTTCCCATCGAAACGTTACGGACAGCTAGTATAAACATACGCATACACATAAAAAAAATGTCTTATGGCTTTTCAGATTCAAACGTTTCAACATCGCTTATACCCAATGCATATCAGAGATGGTAAACCCAATTCCCGTTCCTCGATACATTGAGGCTGATTTTTTGATTTGCAACGTGTGCACAAACGCAATCGCAAAAAAAACTAATATATTCTTTTACTGCCTGTTATTTACAATCAATCGAAACATGGGTAGACAAAGAAAGAGGTGGAACGGATCAAAGCACATTCAAAAAGTTTTTTGCATTTCGAAAGTTTTGACGCTTTGAAAAATTATCACTCATCTGTGAACGTTGTCGAGCTTCTTTCACCCGATCGCCCAATGAAATCCGACATAAAAAAGGCGAAACTTATATGCGGAGCAAACATATGCGGAGGTAAAAATTTTCAATTGTGAACATTTTTTTCATTTTCACACTACCATATCCGTGTGCGAAAGACGTTCGAAATTTAATTCGCGTACTTAGCTTTTTAGCTTCTGGGTTTTCTTCTAAAATCAGTAAAAAAAAATGGTGAAAACTCTATGTATAATATGGCATTTCACTTCAAATTTATTGAATTTGGTTGCTATTTTATTACGTTAATCATTTTTGTTGATAGAGACCTGATAATTTATTGATGCTCGTACACTGAAAAGTTCATTTTCAAAAACAATTTATTAAATCATTATGAAAAAGTTAACAACACACTGTAACATAAAATGTCGAAATCATCATAATGTAATAACAACCGTTGACTACTCTGAAGAGAAGCTTAAAGCGTGCTTGTACTTTTTTTTCTAAATTACCTAAAAGTTAACTCAATATCTTTTTCTTTTCAAATTTCTATTTCAATAAATTTTTCATTTACTAGTCTCGGTCTCTTCTAGTTCTTTTGCTTTGCGGGCTTCCTCCAATTCTTTTTGTTTCTGCAGGAGACGAAGTTCGGTCGGTGTTAGCATTCCTCGAAGAATAGTATCGTATGACACTGTTATGCCTTTGTTAAGCATTTTCTGAAAAAGTTTCCAGCATTCACGCTCTTTCAAAGACCGTACGTAATCTGGAAATTGACTGTCATTCGTGCTATTAGCATTTTCGGGTAAATTTTCTTTGCAAAGTGCCTGGCTAGATGGCATTTCAACTAAATCTTCTTTACTAGCACTCCTTTTCATCGTTGACATTTTGTTTTCGCTGTGAAAGAGAATGTAGATTTTATTTAATGTTTAAATTAATGAAATTTAAATTAGGGGAATTTTTATCTGTAAAATAAATTGTTGTTATCTAAGTACTCAAAGTTTTAAATGAAAACAAACTGTTGGATTGGAATTCTGTAAGACTAACTTTACTGAACATATTGTATGGTATATGCCGTCGGAACTTTCTTCGATAAAAACACTCCCAAACGAACGTTTGCTATGTGAATGTTTAGTTTACTCTATGTAAACACAGATCAAATAATGCCTTGTTGATTCCAGCTCGTATAGTCTAGTACGTTAGCACTAGATTTTAAGTTGATCTAGCTCTAAGCAGGTATCTGTGTTAAATCTGGCGCAAAGTGAGGATTAAAACTAACCATTTCACACTCTTAAAAATTGCGATTCGCAATGGATTTTGATGGTACATTGCATTTTAGGATAGACGATTTAGAGTCGCAAACGATATGTGAATAGCACCCTGAGCTATAAAATATACCTAAAAGCCAAATCCTTGCACATGATAGGCTTTCCTGCTATGATCATAGTCTCAACACCTATGTAACATAGCGCCAACTGCTTTAAAAATAATCTTGATACATATTATTAAAGTAGGCTAAATAGCTCTAGTTATCCGATAAGTTCGTGTAGCCGCCAAATTGGAGCAGAATTCATTTCAATTACTAAGAAACAGCAATTCAATAGTGGAAATAGGAATTTTCAGTACATACAATTTCTACTTTACTTTTATCAGGGTTGTAATGCATGGCGTTGGGAGCTACTTTTGAATTTTGCGCCATGCATTATGGTGTCAGGCGCTATATTTTATCACACTCCCGAAATCGACTATGTACGATCAGTAGTATATAAATTACGGTTTCTGGCGTTGTGTTTTTTCACAGCGCAGAATTGATGGAGTGAAGCTTGCGACTACAGAAGTCATCTAAATCTCATGGCCCAATGACAACTGCAACTGAAACTAGTGATTAAACTGCCAACGTTTTGCCTTTGAACTACATCGTTGGATTGCACTGAGAATTTCACTTAAGAACATCTTCTAACACCTTTTAGTCTTTAGCATAAATTGAAAATCTCCTGGCCATACAGCCAGTTACCGTAAGTAAAAAAACAACTTAAAGTTCTGCTGATTGTTAAGCAAGAGAAGCGAATCTTGATAATGGTCGTAATCGAAACAAACACTGTTCGAAAAAGTATCTCATTTGCAACCTTTGTCAAATATTCGACATCTTTTTTGTGAAAACACAATTGAAAGTTTTGACCCTTCTACATTTACAGAGTGCGGCGCCAAAATCCGGACAAAATTCAATTTAAATTTCCCCCCATTCTATAAGGTTTCGAGAGGTCGCGATTCGCGTACAAATAGTTTAACACATGTGTTGAACATTTATAGCCTCGAAAAAGTCGCAATGTTGAAGCCAAGGGCAGAGTATAATCGAAGTGCCGCGATAATCGAAAGTCTTCGCGCTGGGTGGTCAGCACGAGAGATTATTCAATTTTTCCGACATCCGAAATCAACTGTATATGAGGTTGTTACTAAGTACAAAGCTTAAGAACAGTTAAATGAAGGTTCAAGTACACCGCCAAGAAAGCAGCACTCAAAAGAACACACCGTGAGAGCCCCTGAAGTCACCAAAAGGACTGAAGAGCTGATTCTTGAAGACCCGGGGCTATCGTTACGAAAACTGGCGTCTATTGTGAATGTGAGCGAGCCTACCATGCAAAGAATCGTTGAGGAGGACCTTCGATATCATTCTTACACGATCAAGATTAGACAAATGCTTTCTGAGGCTGTAAGAACGAAGCGAGTGGGTCGCTGCAATTTGATTATTTCTTCTAAGGTGCAATTTGATCATTTCTAAGGAGTTTTGGCCTCCGAATAGTCCAGATTTAAATCCCTTGGACTATTACGTATAGAGATTGATTGAAAGGGCTACCAACAAGTCTCGACATCCAAATTTGACATCATTAATGACCGCGATTCAGGCAGCGTTCGCCAATATTGACAGCGCAGAATTGCAGAGGGCGTGCGAGCGCTTCAGACCGCAAATGGAGGCCGTGATTGAAGCTGATGGGGGCTACATTGAATAATTACAATGTCAATAGATGCACGAAATGCCATGTAAGACGTTTTTGTACTTAAACTTCATTTTTCAATAAATAGCACTATTTGAAGGATGTTCATTGATTTGTCCGGATTTTGATGACCCACCCTGTATTTGTACTATTCGTCTAATCGACTCTTGCATTTCTTTTTGTTTACCTATATCCAACGAATTAATTATTTTTTTGCATTTGCATTTTGCAATTGAGCTATTTCCGGTATTTCTGAAAGTTTTTGATATATAAAGGGTATTCCCTACTTTTGTGCTGCATTATAAATTTCTGCTACTTTTCCTTGATGACGCTCACACTGCATTTTTATTTATAGATATATTATGGAATTGTAGTAATGTTATCTGCTGCGTCATCAATGTGCCAATAAATTTCAAGATTTTGTAAGTGAACTTGCGCAAATAAAGCTGTTTCAGCTGCTATCTATTTCGAAGAGTTTGTTTAGTCTAGAAGTTCAGTCTAGTTGATGAAGCAGTGTTTACATGCTGTAAATGCTGTAATACGCCGAACGTGCATTACTCACTCAATAAACCTAACTGTGAGTTGTTCCACGTAAATATTACCTCAACGTTCTCGTCAAACAATAAAAAAATAAAAAAACCCCTAGCGCATCTGAACCGCTAGAAACACGAATGTTCGTAGAGAAGTAGAAGGTTTGTGCAGATTTTGAGTGTCTTTTCTACCACTAGCTACTTAAGGACACCCTCAGTAATAATACACCCTAAGCCAATTTAATTTCGATGACTTCATCGAAAGTTACAGCGGTAGAAAGGTGTTTGGGGTTACTATCCAAGAAATTTTCAGCCCTTAGAAAATTTGAACATATGTACGGTTTACAGCGGTTGGACAAAATGTGACATGAACGATAGCGCGGACTAAGTGAATTTAGTCCTAAGGTGTTTATTTTAGGTCAAGTCGAATTTAATCCTCGTTTGTACATACGTGACAGCTGTCATTTAGTTCAATTTTAGTTCATACATTGTAATTATCTTTTCATTTGCCTCTCAAACATGATTATTTAAATGATTTCGAGTCAAACGAAAAAGTTGCGAGCTTAAATTCAACGTACGTACGTTTTAAAAAATAACGTTCTATCAGGTATATTTCATGTCATAATTTAATCTTTTGTTGTATCTTTTTTTCGGACGATTTTGCTTTTGATTACTTTTCCTTTCTGAATTTCACTTAATTTTAATTTTTCTTTTTCTTTTTCTTTGTATATATATATATATATATATATATATATATATATATATATATATATATATATATATATATATATATATATATATATATATATATATATATATATACATATTTGTTTTCTTTTTTTTTGTTATGTCTAATCTATAATTGGATTTGTTCTGTTGATTTGGACATTAATAAATAAATAAATAAATAAATATATCATTAATAGTCGCGCATAAACCAAGGCTTAGGTCGGGTGTGTTTACAGCGATATAGTCCACGACCTATTTTAGGTCAGGTCGCTTGAAATCGTGTACTGACCTATCGCTTGGGTTGGGTACTGAGTGTTTACAGCAGATGGACTAAATAATTTAGGTGGAATTTGGTGTATAGTCCGCGGACTTAACGTCTGCTGAAAACGCTAGCATTATTTAGTTATTTTCTTTAATTATATTTAAATGTTCATGTAAGCATTTATTGATAAGGAAATAGTAAAAACGCCTCGTGCTGGCAACCTTTTGTTAGCACCGAAGAAAAAAATATGTCACATTTACCCCACGTTGAAGTCAACCTACTCTGCAAATTTAGTATTGATTCGATGACTGCATTGGAAGTTATAGGCATGCAAAGAAATTTAGGGTTACCACTCGCAAAACTTTTCAAATGTTCTAGATCGTAATATTTGCTGCTTATTTTCACTACAAGATCATTACGATTTGAAAATGTTATGGTAAAATCGCTTACTAAAGATATGCCGAAAAAAAACCACCCATAGCTGACAGCCCTATCATTGTTTTTCCAATTAAATTTCTGCTGAGTATTGCCTACAATAACTTCAACTTGCCATATGAATTACGTTGTGATTCCTTGACTGCACTGGAAGCTAGAGGGCAAAGACCTTAATTTTCCTGAGCGAATTTTAAAAATTTAAGACACTCAAATTACCATAGCAGGCAGCTCCAGCCGAATTTTTCAACCAAATTTCTATCAAACGTGGCTAAGATTCAGCTACCGTATGAATTTCGTCAAAATCTGGCGACTGAATCAGAATTTATAGGGCCAAAAGCAGTTATTTATTTTCAGTTTCAGTTATTTTTCTTAGAGATTTTTCAAGATAGCAGCACTGGCACAGAATTGCTCAAATTACAAAATTGCTTCTATCAGACTTGGTTCTACTTAAGGGCAATACATTCTGAAAATTTCAACGGTATCTGTTTATTGAGTGGGTCGTGAGTTCTCGTGAACAGAAGTTTTTGATGCTAAAAATATAGGTGAATTGGAGAAGGGTTACAGTTCTTGTCCGTTGTAAAATTTCAAATATTTTACTTTGGGTGTGTAGACAAAGCATAAGATTTATATACGGGAGTCATGTATACTCAGATCAGCTGAATATCAAGCTGTCCTTCCGTATACCAGACCAATGTTTCAGGCAGTATATCTATATATCTCTTAGGGAGATATCGAAACATTCGGTTGTTCAATTGATCTGGGTACCTGGACATAGGGGTTTTCAGGGCAACTGTGAGACTGCTGAGCTAGCAAGGCTTGGAATCTTGCTACCGGAGGTCTCTTGCTTTTCAATAGGAATACTGATGACATCCGTCAAATTGGCCATCAGGCAAAAATATCTTGAGGACGCTAGGAAGTCCTGGGCAGAGGAATCATCCTGCGCGATAGCAAGGCAGTCCTGGTTATCCATGGAATCGCATCGCACCAGGCACTTTTTAGGCTTAACTCGAAGTGCTCTGCGTTGCACTGTTGGCGTTCTTACTGGCCACTGCCTCATAAAGTGGCATGCGCAATGATTGGGCGTAGAGCTTAACGATTTCTATCGGAGTTGTGGCTCTGAGGACCAGGAGGAATCCGTCTTCCATCTCATGTGCCAGTGCCCGGCTTTGTTAAGGAGAAGGTTGGCGGTACTTGGTGCACCCTTTCTCTCAATCCTGACGGAACTATCCCTGGTCAATTTAAAGGAGATAGTCCGGTTTGTCAAAGGAAGCAGTTAATTTCCTGATTTTAGTGAGTAGGAGAGAGCCAATAATTTATTGTGGCTCTTTTGTGCCTATGTGTATCGGTCGTCAGGCCTCTGTAGATCGGCAGCCATTTCAACCTAACCTAACTTAACCTACTTTTTTTTCTAAAAAGCGCTAATTTTTTAAGAGAGTCGATGATTTGAAGGTTTCCACTTTCAGCGCCTGTACTAGCTACAGAGTTGCCAACACGCTCATCACAAATTGACAAACTAATAATATCAATATGCTCTGAAAGTTTCATAATGATTTGATAGCTCTGTCAAAAGTTATCACAATATAAAAAATTTCAAATTTTCCCGACCTCTTTTTAGGCACTTAGTGCACAAAGGGGGTTAAACAAATCCAAAACATTATCCGATTCACATTTGAAACATTTCGCTAACTAAATTTTAATAAGAATAATAGGCATATTAAAAATATCACTAAACTGGCCGCCGCCGTCAAAGAGTTAAAGATAATTGACATATTCTGAATATAAACCAATGTATCCTGAAAGTTTCACCTCAATCGAATGGCGCGTTCCCGAGAAATAGTCACTAAATTTTTTTGATGATGATGATGATGATGATGATATATATATATATATATATATATATATATATATATATATATATATATATATATATATATATATATATATATATATATATATATATATATATATATATATATATATATATATATGGAATTATGAATTATTGGCCAAACCGATTTGAATACTAATGTTCTTCAAACATTAGTAAAAATAGCACTGGTTCAACTGAGCGCATAAAATTTGCAACACTTTTTAGAGCACGAGGTGAATAAAGAATCCGCCACTTCAATAAGAATCGTTTCAACAATTTAGCAAAGTACATACAAAGCGCAAAGTAGTGTACTAATAAGATTATATTTAATAAAATAAATCATTGTATATAATAAATAAACAAAATAATAAAAAATAAATAGTTGGTAAAGTGATCGCAATGGTGGCAACTATACCGGGATATTTTTTTCAATGATTCGCTGCAGAAACTTTGCAGCTTTTTTCGGTACTTTGTCGTGGGTTCACTATATATAACTTACATTCCTTCGAAGCTACGAATGAAAATTGAACCAGGCGGAGCGGTTGGTGGTCGATTTGCTCGTATTCTTGCAGCTAAAGGTGCTACTGATCCTCTCCGAATCATATGAGAAAATTCCTTGGCTCCGCTGCTAAAATTCAGCTCATCTTCCTGAAATGATACTTGAGAGAATAATGTCTATTACAAACTTAAGCTTGATATTTACTTGAAATAATTTACCAGATTTGCCGGATTTTCGAAGGAGTGGAGGTCGCTTCATGCGATGCGAATCCACTGTTACACTTGGTTCCTCCTTTTCGGTGTCGCTGCCTTCTGAACTGATCAGTGAAACCAGTGTGACGACATCACAGCCCACAGCGGCGGATCTCGTTCGCGGAATTGGTTTTTTAGCCGATTTATTGCGTGAAGATTCCGATGGCGTTTCAATTTTTTCAGGACTCTTATTTTCGATTATGGTACTCTCATTGGCTTCCTCGAAAGTTTGCTGACGATTGGTAAGTTTTCTTCGTCGAATTTTGCGTTTGTTGGCCAAAAGTTGTTTGCTATTTTCATCGTGCGTCCGGATAGGTGCGGACATAGCACGCACCAGAGGTGGTCGGCGTTCTACTGTCAGCGACAGGTTGCTTGCTATCGTTAATGCCGTGTTCTTAATTGTTTGACTTTCGATCGTTCGACTCGAATGAAATTGTGCTCGACGCGACGCTGCCGACGTCGGCACCCGCTGCGCTTGCACTCCGGTTTTTGTGGTTCCTGATTTTGAGTCCTGTTCTTTGGTCTTATCTCTGTTTTTCGGCTAATGTGGGGTAAAAAATATCCAGTTAATTTACATATTATTATTCCAAATATTGTGCTAAAAAAATTAAGGATCGATTTGTAATTAGATATTACCATTCGAAACAAATTACGTAGTTTCTCAGTAATTCAAACTATTCCCGATTATAAAGAACAAATCGAATATTGTATTAGTGCTCTGTTCAATAAAATCTGTACACTTATCACTGAACGTGCTTTAAAGTCACTGACGAACAAACATCATTCTGGACCATCTACATTACTCTAGAGTAAAATTATTTAGCTTTTTAATTGACGAAAACATACCTCAAAATTACTAATGTCTTCAGATT
This sequence comes from Nemotelus nigrinus, assembly GCA_947369275.1. Lineage (NCBI taxonomy): Eukaryota > Metazoa > Arthropoda > Insecta > Diptera > Stratiomyidae > Nemotelus > Nemotelus nigrinus. The sequence continues at coordinate 219,769,602 of OX376372.1, forward strand.
CAGTTTCTTCAGATGATGTTTCGCTACTGTCGATATGCTCCGAATCTTTCCCGTTAATGTTTTGGTCTAAAAATATCTTCAAGTTCAGGCGGTCGTCAGCAACTTTTGAGGACCTTCTTGTTCGATCGGCAATTACTTTTCTACGGAAATTTCGGAAATATATTTTACTGACTTATTATACATTAGACTACACACTCTTATGTAAATCTACGAGTACTAGTCTTCATAATTTCTTGATAATTTTAAGAATGACTATGTGAAATTATCCTGACATAATCCTTGAAACTTTCAGAAACTTTGGAACGTAATATACACTATTCAAGAAAGTTTTTCATTGCAAGTTCGAGGGATTTCAAATGGCTATCTTGAACTTGAACGTGAATACTTTACAAGTATGATTTGCACACATCAAGTTTAGCCCATGAACCCTTGCATCCAATTAACTTGTTCGTTTAATGAATTCAAACTGAAATAGCAGTGTGCAAGGCATTGGAGAAAGCATTCATTTGGCTACATTGAACAATCGAAATTAATATGTTTAGTTAACTAAAAACAAAAAGCACAGTTAAGTGAGTTTTTCAAATGAGAATTCAAAGAAAGTCGAGGACTTGAGCAACTCAACACACATCGTGTCGAAAGAGCTATAACGCCCTACCCATAATATTACAGTAGCTTACTAGCTAGTTTTGGTAAGTGATATATGAATATTATAAAGCTCTTTTAGTGTAGTGAGTAGAGCACTGGCTCCTAGTGTATAGGGCCCCTGTTTTGAATCCAGGTTCAAACGAGAGCTCTGGATAGGAACCTGAGTTGAATCAGGCGTTAAGTGAGTGTTTGAACTAATCATATATATATATATATATATATATATATATATATATATATATATATATATATATATATATATATATATATATATATATATATATATATATATATATATATATATATATATATATATATATATATATATATATGTATATATATATATATATATATATGCATAATTAGTTCAATTTAACACTTAAATAAATAAGAAGGAAGCTGCCTATCGATACAAGAGGTATATTCAAATCCAGCCATGCAGTAGCCTACTGTGGATGACATAACATTTTGTCTCGTTCAGCAGCCTTGAATCTGACTTGAATCCTTAATTGGGGTATAAGCATTTCAATATTTTCTTCCCCATTGGAGGAGCAAAATAAGGACGGATATACTGGTGAAGAAGAATATTCACGTTTGTCTTCTGTCCAATTTCAGTACGGATGACTCAATCGTCGTGACATGTGAGGAGGACAAACAGGAGCATGTACTCCTAGCATCCGCCAACATGACATATGAAAGAGCCGCCCCGCCGCATGAGATGCCTAGACTCGCCACAAAGGCACTCAGTTGAAGAAATTGTTGCTAGTAGGTGCGGACCCCAAAGCTCATCACTCCGTATGGGGCACCAAGGACATCAATGAAAGAAGTGAGGCTTTACTCAGCTTTATTATAAATCATGATCTAGTCATAACAAATCGGAGAAATGTTCGTACCTACAGGGGACCATTCAGTGAAAATGGACGAGGCATCACAATGTCCAATAGGTCCATTAAACAATAAAGAACTGGAGGGTTCTTGAAGGACCTTCATTCATCTGGGAACACAACCTGAGATTGCTTCAAACGGGTAGCTGTTAGTGTGTTAGGTTGTCTTCCCGGATTGGCTCTGTAGCAGCCCTCGAGGTAGCGGTAAATATACTAGATGAAAGCTTTTGAGCGCTCCTGTTCTAGAGTCGGTCTTAAGCACCACCCTTAATCCACCCTGGAGGAACAACTATCTAGGCTGTCGCAGAAGAAAAGTACGGGAACTATTCAAACTGAGTCTCCTGAATGCAATATGAAGAGTTTTTACCACTCTATAAACTCTATAAAACTGATTAGAGCTGCTGGAAGCAGTTGTGCGGCAGAATTGAAGCCACTTCAGAAACGGCAAGATCAAGGAAACTGCACGCTAAGCAGTCTACCATAACAAGCTTTGTCTACAAACTAGGTGGGGAATGAACAAGCAATAGCTCGGAATCGTTGCAGATCTTCGTAGATACTCACTTTAAGAGGTGTTTATATGACTCCACTCCCCCACCGTCACTGTTAGGCACATACCCGGCTTTCATGGTTAGCATACCTATTGAATAAGGAAAGCCGGGTAGGGTGAAGCTGGCAAGATGAAGTTCTCAGCAAGCAGAAACTGGTCGCCTTCGAGCCCCCAGATGGGATTTTGCCGGAAGACAGGAATGCTCGTCATAGTCTGGCTTGTGTTATGCAACTGCAGTCTAAAAGGCCGCTAAGGTTATATTTACACCCAAGATAAAAGCAACTACGCGTATCCAATAGACTAAAGATCAATTAGCCTGACTTTTTTCTCTTCAGCGCATTCGAAAGATTTTTACATCTCCATATCAAGAAGAAACTTGGAATTTAAACCATGTTGGAAGCTCAAACCGCGCATACGAAAGGAAAATCTGTGGAGGCGGCTTTTCATAAAGTAATTCTTGAAATAAAAAGGGCACTTCATTACAAAAAGTACGCATTGAGGACCATTTTGGACATGAAAGGTGTCTTCAATAATGTGCATACAATAGCCATTATAGAAAGAGTCGGCTGTGCTATATACAGCTGGATAAGCTGCATGTTAAAGAAAAGGCTCATATCAGCATGTATGCAAATCACAAGGAAGGTTTGCACAGTTAAACTCTAAAGAGGAGTGTTATCTCTTCGCTTGTGCAACTTCGTAGCGAATGCAATTTTAAGGAGATTGGACAGCAAAGGACTCTCGTTTGTGGCCTATTTTTCGAAAAAGCTCTTGTATACAGTTGGCCAGCTCATCGAGCCTGCTCTGGGTCAATGTGTGGGCGAAAATCTGGCATCGATTTTGATAAAGCCAATCTTATACTCTTCACAAAAAAATACAAGATTTCTGAGATAGTCCAAATGAGGTTGGGCGTCGCTATATTAAAGCACAAATTGCATACGTAAGTTCTTAGCCCTTATTCTGGACTGGTGAAAGTTAAATCTAAGTGGTTGTTGAGTAAAACCTGGGGCCTCCGCACGGCTCTATCAAGCTGGGATCAAAAGACTGATATCTCACAAATATAAATCAATTGCATTCAAGCCCTGAAAAGACCAGGAAAAAACAGAAAATTAGATAAGACTTTCTGAGTTCCCGGGCATACAGTCATTAATTGGAATGAGAAAGCAGATGCCTTAGTCAAACATGGGCCCTGGTTGGATCGGCAGTTATCCCAATTTCTATCCAAACGGTCAAATGCTTGACTTCAATATGATACAGGTTGCAGTGTGCAGATGGTGAGAAACGCATTCCTGTACGGTAACCAAAATAATTTCCATTTGAATAAAAACGGACTTACTGCAAATGGCTAATGCGGCAGATGCCTACTGAGCGCTGTCTTGTAGCAGCTCATATCATGAAATTGCGGCTTGTAATCAATGACATTTGTAAACAGTGTCAGGGGCTAAGAATTTTCGAAACTCTTGTGCCACTGTCTAGTAATCAGACAGAGCTGCTTCGGTGAGCACTGGCAGGTAGACTTTTGTAATTTAACCATGTTCCTCCACATCAGCCAAACATCTTTTTGCCTCGATTTTACCAGGAAGCAAAATATTTAGGCCTGAAAATCAACCTGATGAAAACAATCAGAATAAAAACAAGAAAAAGGAAATTTAGCTCTTAATGAACAGTAATATAAAAAATGTGAACAAATTTATTCACTTAGGTGTGAAATCGGCAATAAGATGTAACGCAACTGCCTGAATAAAACGAATAATACAGCTTGCTGGCAAAATATTCTACTACGTTTTGACTATTCTGTGTATGCAGCCGCAGGAAAACAAAGCCTCAAGTCTATATGTTAATAATACTTCCTATGTTATGCTGCAGATATGAAAACATGGACCATCGCAAAGCATCTACAAACATGATTAATGCCTTCAATAAACAGGTCTTTTGGCGAACAATTGGGAAAAGGCGAGAGAACGGCCAAAGGTGAATAATTAGGTGACACTAGGTGTGAACAAATGAAGAAAGGATGCGTTCGGAGCAACAAGCGCTGCGGTTGACCAGCAGCTTTTTTGCCTCCAACAAAACGGAAAATTAGGAGAACGGTGGTAAACAAGCCGCGCATTGGAACAAGAGCACCGACTGAAGGATCAACTAATCCTAAAATAACCAATAACTGTGGAAGACAACGTCTAGATGCCTGCGTAAGACCAGTAACACCGTTTCTTACCACAAATATTGCCAAAGATGTACTTTACTTTTGTGAAGGGTGCAAAGCGACAGATTTTGCGACGATAGCAATCTTGGAAGGTTCAAGAGAGCTAACGTACTTTTTCACGAGGAAAATGCAACTGTCGATGGATCTGTTTGCCACAAACATACTTTACCTGTTGACTAGATTATAAAAGACAGATATTGCAATATTGCAGACAATAATGCAAGCCGCGTAAGTGGCAACACTCTCTCTTACATAACCTAAACTATATCCTCAGCTAAAAATTTTTACAGTCATATGCAATTATTGAGTTACTAAGGGCTCATAAAAGCCTTAAAGTTGCTCATTAGCTCGGAAAATGGCATATTATAAAACTCTTTTGAAAAATAAATTAATTTTCTTTTTCATTAAACCTGTAACTTTTTTGTCCTGTTTTGCTTTTGAATCCGATTTAGTTACGATTTAGTTCAATCGGTTGAATTATGTTTTTGGTTCCCAAGTTTAGGTTGTTTATTTAAAAAAAAAAAAAATATTTGTTGTAAAATAATTGGAAATAGTTCAGCTGAATTTAATTACTAAATTAGAATACTCATATAATTATGCAATACTCACATTATTATCGAATCGCAGAAAAAGATACGAAAATTATAGTTTTGAGTACGGTTCTTGAAATAAGTAAGTAAACTGAACTGAAACAAAGCAAGATAAACTAACCCGAAGATAAAACGCTTAATGACTACCACACTCAAATCGTACCACAAACAACATAATCCTAATACTCGATTTCATCTAAATCTGTCCAAACTTCATACTCGAAAAATTGATTGATGTGGACTCTACAGGCAGATAAATTGCATAAACGTTCAGGATAAATGAAGTTGTAAGAAGAAACCTAGAAAACTAGCAATAAGCTTTTATGAGAGTCACGAAGAAGCAAATCGTCTACATCGAATATTCATTTTTTTACTGAAATTTCAATAATTCCAATTTTTCGAATAGACTCCACTAGACACAATGACTTGTTACCCGAACATCAGCTCATATTCACATGTCAATAATTCCAAGCTATCATGCATGGCACTGAATGGAATCGACTCTTGAAATTATTTAGGTTGAAACGATTTATTTGCTCGGAGCATTAACCCGACTCGAGTTTATCAAATGCACGGCCCTAACGTGAATTACATTGTCCTAGTTATTTTCGACCGAGTCATTTTGCAAAAGTAGGTCTATTGGCGTGTGCAAACTAGTTAGGTTTTTCCTTTCAGGAAAAAATTTAGGTTCGGAGATGGAGCACATGCTTCTCGATTAAAGTATGTGGCATTAAAAGGAATTCTTATAGAAGAGGTTTAGAAACCGAAATACTGACATTAAACGATTCCATTAGTAAAATGTCTTTCGAAATAGCTACAGATTTTTAGAGGTATGAGGTATTCTGTTGATACTCACTTAATTAATGGAACCTATTATGCCCTGTTGGATTTTGGGCACCAAATCACTGCGGTATCAAAACACGGAATGGTTTCCTTTTAATGCTAGTTCTCGCTGCCAGCATTTTCAATGTGTTGTCGCTTGATCTAATTAATGAAATAAGTGAAATGGATAAGTTACTTGTCGCTACTAGAACTTTTTTAAGGCTGGGTAAATTTGTTATAAAAAACTATATTTCATTGTGGTGATATTCATTTACATCATTACTAAACTAGAAATTGAAAGTCTAAAAAGTATTTTCGCACAAAAGCCTTTTTAGGTCTCTTAGGTCTTAAGGTCAACAAAAAAGGCTGTAGGTTGTATTCAGAACCCTGACGACAATTGGACTCATTCGAGCATCGGCACACTGAATCTCCTATGGCTTCACATTTCCCAGGAAATTGCAGTACTCCAGCACCTAAGGATCTCAAACTTCCTATTGAAATGGGCCATTAACTCCTTCGAGCCGTTCAAATCCCTGGACCCTGATGATGTTCTTCCGGCTGACATCCAGCAATCTGTAAAGGCTAAGCTACCGCGACTTCCTTGCGCTTCTTATATATTCCCCCGTATTCTGAAGGAGAATGCTTCCTTGCGCTTCTTATATATTCCCGTCAGCTGGTGAGAAAGAGATTCGTTTATTTCTAAAACAGGGAGTATTCCGCACGTTAAACCCTATCGTCCGATATATCTTACCTCTGTTTTGCTAAAGATTCTGGATAGGATGATTGGCTGCCATATCAAAAAGTCAATTGATCCTTTGGTAATTTCGCAATTGCAGCATGCCGATATCAAAAGCAAGTCTTTCGAGACTGCTCTTTATGCTTTCATTAAGTAAATTGAAAAATTTCGCGTTCAAGAAAAATATTAGCTTGCTGCCTTCCTGGAGATGGAGGGGTCTCTATCTAGATTACTATGCCGGTTGCAAAGTGGAGCCGGAATTGTGGCTTGAATGTAAAACGAAGCTAGTACTATTTATAAGAAAGTTCAAAGTTCCCCGTTTCGACTTACCGGAACTAAACGGAGTCTCCTGAGCCTAAGGTTTGGAACTGAACTATGACTATAGAACGACAACATAGCAAAAAGAACCCAAAAGGCTTTTGATGAGCTGACAGGGGTATTTCGAACCACCCCTACTAAGGCGCGTTTCGTGCTGCATCATTGGTTGTCAACCAATTTATTAATCTCATAATCTTAGTATAGACTTATTCATGTATATACCGATGGCTTAAAACTGCACAATAAAGTTTATTCATTTATTTATTTAACCAAACAAGTTATTACCTATTTTCCTTAAGCTAAATTACAATTACATTTCTAGATGTCAGAAGACTTTTTTGTCTGGTTGTTAATTATATGGAAATTATGAGGAAAGTAAAATAATTTGGTTTATGAATTTAAAGCAATACATAATGATTTAGAGATAGAATGTGGATAATGATTTAGAATGAATTGATAATAATTTAGAGATAGAAGAAGAATAGTAGTTCGAAAAATTGTTAAATATTTTGCAGCATCTATTTATCGGCTCCCTGTCTCCATAGATAGTGTGATGTTGATGCTCCTTAAGGAGACGTGTGTGCCTAGTTTGTCTTATAGGATTATTCAAAGTGATTTTATTACGAAGATATTTTACGTTAACCAAACCCCTAACAGCATCAAAGACGAAGCATGGAAATAATACCGCTCTTCTTGAGGAGAATCTTGCCAGATTTAAGAGATTAAGATGATAGCCATCAATTCAACTGATAAGAAGATATTCGTGAAGTATGAAATTGATGATTTAAAAATGAGACTAAATGTTACTATAGAAGGCTTAATCGATATGATATCGAAAGCAAAAGAAAAAGTGACATCAGCCAAACACGTAAGAGTTCGGCAGGAAGATACTTCCCTGATTGCCTTAAATTAGCCAGAATCACTCCCATATTCAAAGGAGGTAATCGTGCAAATCTATCTAATTACCGTCCCATTGCCGTCACCAGTATTATGAGCAAAATTTTTGAGAAGGTAATATACTCAAAAATATCACAATTTATAGAATTCTATCCTGGCCCCAATTCAATACGGGCTCCAACAACATAGTAGCACGTTAGCGGCAACTTTGGATGCAGTACACTTTATAAACTCTACGCTGGATAAGGGAAATCATGCTGCAGTTATCTTCGTTGACTTGCAAAAAGCTTTCGACACCATCGACCATGGAATTTTACTAGAACGAATAAACAAATACGGATTTGGGGATACCTACTAGTCAGAAACTACCTAATAAATAGGCGGATAGTAACCAAAAATTCTGGGCATGTCAGCCAAAAATGTGAAATAAATATCGGTGTACCACAAGGATCTATCCTCGACCCACTTCTTTTTTTGCTACACGTGAACAGCATACAAGATATTCAGCTGTAAAATTGTGCTATTTGCGAAAAATACCCTTCTTCTCTATTCCAGGGATAAAGAATTGACACTGCAGAGCACTACAAATGCAGATTTAGGACGATATTTTAACTGGCTTCAGCAAAGTAAACTAGTTGTTAACACGCGTAAGACCAAATACATTGTGTTTCAGCAGAGGAACAAAGATTCAATGAACCTCCGCATCCAAATAGACGGGGTACAGCTTGAAAATGTAAATTCAATTAAATATCTTGGATTGGTGCTACATGGTAAAATGACATGGACAAACCACATCAACAACATCAGATGCAAAGTGGCACCTACGATAGGAGTAATAAAAAGGTTTGAATTTATACCTTTGCAAACCAAGCTTATGGTTTACCATGCGTTTATTGTTTCCTTAATCACATATGGAGTTGTGGAGCTAGACTTCCAAACACAACATCGAGCTTATTGGAAGACTTATGGCCAAAGTCATCAAAATAATTCATAAAATGCCCACACTTACCTCAACTTAAGCGGTATATGCTAGAACTGGTCTTCCAAATATCAACAAACTTATATTGCTTGAACGAGGTAAATTGATTTATAAGATTTTAACCAAACAGCTCAAATCGCCAGTTCTTCGAACAGTTATTAAGTCCACCAATATTCCAATAAGAAATGCGGGTAATTTATCAGTGCAAACTCCAAGGACAAAAAGAATGAAAACCGACCCTGTACAAGAAGTAATACATGTTTTCAGCACTCTTAAACATTCGGATAACTTAGTAAAGTTTAAAGAAAATCCAAAGCTCTACATCGAAAGAGCACACTGCTAATGAAATCCAGAGTTTTTTGTAAACTTTTCTCTGGACGCACGTCTTGAAGACAAATGATATGTACATAACATGACCTAATGTACTAACTATAATAAACAGGATGGTACTATACGGTATACCAATACACCAATTGCCTGGGAAGTACTAGAAAGAATTACTTAGTGATGATTTTGTGATGCGCACGGACCGTGCATGTTGAGTGATGGAGAGAGTGAAGTGAAGGAGGCAAAAAAAAAGTATGTAGCTATGAGTTGGAAGACTTCCGAAATCCTGTGGATTATAGAGATCTCTCAGGCAAAAAGCACGAACTGCTTTTTGACAGTTCCCAGTTTATTGCTATTAATATCGAAAAAAAGGATTCGAGACAATGCAAGCGTATTCGAGTAAAGGGCGAACTAAAGACATAAACAAAGACTTTGTAGCCCATACGTTCTTGAATTCTTTCGCACGTCTTTTAATGAATCCTAGCTGCTTATTAGCTCTTGCTAGAACTCTGTCATACTGAAGATTGAAACGCAGCCAGTTTTTTATCCAAGACGACACCGCGATCTACGTCACTATCAATATTTTTCAGGAGCTGATTATCCAGGTGATAATGGGAATTAAGAGTAGCGGTCTTGCGGGAAAACTATGGCATGGCATTTTTCAACGTTGAGAGTAAGTTTATTCTGCTCACACTATTGCGCCAGTGGCAGAAGTTTCAGCTGAAAAAAGATAACACCTCCGAGAAATCAGAAACAAAGACATTGAACATAACCGGTCCTAGGTGGCTGCTTTGAGGTACCCCAGGTGAGACGGTATTTTTTTTTTTTTTTGCAAAAACCGCCATGTTGCGTTCGAACCAATTTAGAAAACTTCCTGAAATGCCACATTTTCGGAGCTTTTGTTTCAAAATGACATGGGCAACGCGATTAAAAGCTTTGCTGATGTCAGTGTATTTCCCCTTTTGCATATTACAAAGTACATCCGAGACTATTATCATTCGATTGGAGATAGTAGACCGGCCTATTCTGAAACCATGTTGTTGCTCGTTTAGGAGAGGATCAATAACTATTTTGAGTTTGTCACAAATAATATTTCCAAACAGCTTAGGTATAGCTGACAAAATGGCAATGCCTCTATAATTTTCTACTGAGCGTTTATCACCACTTTTAAGAATTGGCGTGATTTGAGCTGATTTACACCGCAGCTCCCGGTACCACGCTCCATACGACTTTTATGTATTGAAATTCACCTACCTCTTAAACTACTGGCCATTCGATTCTAAAACTTTTATGATAAAATAAGTATACTTTAAGCTTTGTTTTGTTATAAAAATAAGCAAAATTAACCCGGTCCAAATTATTCCAATTACGAGTTTAAGTGTCTACTTCCGGTTCCACACAGGAAAAAAAATTTGTTTTTCAAATCTAATTTCAAAATTAAAAACAACAGCTAATTTTCTATACCAATCAATATGTTTAATGTTTTTTAGATTTGGTTTTGAATCTCAGAATCCGCTTCCAAAAAAAAACCTTTTATCAATTCCGTCAATTATTAACTCGGCAACTAAACCTCATAGAAATAAAAACTTGTGCATCCACATTCATATCTTCTAGAAGTACCATTATGCACAATATGAACGAAATCCAGAACCTTGACTTTTTTCCGTTGTCCACTTCACGTGAAATGCCCCCTTTAGAGAAACCTACTCGGCTACTTTTTAGTTTCCGGATTATAAAACTTGCCGTTCCAAGCGCAAGGTTTTTTTTAGAAAAAATATTCTCCGGTGTAACTTTGCAGGTCATTTTGTGCCAAAGATGCTATTTACTTATCTCTACGAAGTATATAAGGAGTAGAGAAATTGAGAATAGAGAATACTTACTCTTTTCTGTTATCGCCATGTCCCCTCGGCGGATGCATGCGTTTCTTCAGTGCTGGAAATATCTTTAGTTTCGCATTAGTTTTTCCATTTTCTACGTCATCATTTGCTTGATGTACTGATGAAGAGACACCATTGCCGACGCTGTTTCTATGTAGCTCGGATGCCGCCACAGTTCGCACCGCACTGCCACGCTGCAAATGATTCTGCCCGTTATTAAATTTTTGCCGGACACTATTATTTAACGAAAACACTTGGTCAACAGAGAATTGCTTTTGCAAGTTGGCGTACTTAAAACGATCTATCCGCCGTACAGGTGCTGCAAAACTACGCGGTATCAGCAGTCCGGCAGGGAATACGGGATCCGCGAGTGATGCCTGTTTTCGCAGAGGATGCTGACTTGTTGGGATGCGGCGACAATTTGAAGACATCGTGTGAAACTTTCTAGACCACAAGCACAAAACCACTTCAAGGACAACTCTACCCGACACCCGATATATCCGCTGACATTGCACGGTTCGGTAAAACGCATAAAAGCTCAATTTCCAATCAGAACTAAATCAGCATATTGTCGTCATCCGCCATCAATGTGACTAATATATCACGCGAATAATTGGAAATCAAAACCCGGGTTGCGACTTTTTGTTCTATGCGACGTTCTGACGATGAGGTGAGTAGATACTGTTACGGACGGAACAAAATCAAACGGTGTAGGTGTACGTAGCGCCTCGAACTACGACGTTCATTGCCCTCGCTACAAGGAGTACCGAATCGAGAATGAAGCATTTGAATGAAATTACAACTAGCTCCAAGTGCACCGCGTGACAACAGTAGTTGTTTATCGCGGGGAATTCCTTACTATATGAATTTAATCCTGCTTATGAACGTGTATAGGTAAATATATTTCCTGTCGCTCAGGTGTTTACTTCAGGGATAACAAACATTTTCTTCACGGGAACAATTAAATCTTCTAATATGCAACGAAGTTAAGGGCAGTATTGTTTGAAACTCCTAGGAAAAATACTCACTCAGTTTTTAGGAACTGGGAGGATAAAATAGTGTAACTAATAGATTTAATATGTGTCCCTTATTTTCAAGACCGTCAAGATAATTTTTTTATAATTGGTATTAATTTACTCAATTAAACAAAAATAAAAACAACCAACAGTTTCAATTTATTGATTTCAGTTTTCAATTCAATTTCCCACGATCCGCAATGAGAATGTACCGAACTGGTCAGTCAAAATGCTCGAGTAACAATGAAATCAACATAACATTAGGCTAGTCGCGAAATGAGACACAGGTCCATGACGTGAAGCAGGATGACGAAAATCAGAAGTGTTCGTGATGAACCCCCATTACTGGTACTGCCTTAAATTTAATTCCATCACTGTAAGCAAGATATCCGTCACTTTCAAGCAGCTTCTGCTGAGCTCGAACACCTATATTCTCTTCGTGTTGGCCCCCCAAAAAGGGTGACCTCATTCTGCCTGTTTTAAGCAAGGCTGATACCCAAGTCCTTAGAGTTTCATCTATCTCATGATTGTGGAAAACCACCTTAATATCTAAGGATGCTGCCAGTATTAATTTCTTTTGTTGTAACGATTTTTCTATTGTATCGGCTTCTCAATCGAATGTCGTCTCTACTGATCTACCCGTCAGATAAGCGTGTTGATTAACACGAAGTTCCGTGACATCATTCGAGCTCTTGAAAAATTCACCAGCTTCTTTAGTGGTTTGAGCCAAAAAAAAGTTAAGCTGGTTGTCTTTCACATTATGGTCATTCACTCTAGCTTTTGCCGATATCGCGGTTATAACCCCGAGGCGGAGACAAGCGATAAAAATACGCTGCTGGCGGACCCATCATGGGGATGATGGGTCCATTCTCTAGCTTTGTAAGGTCGGAATATGCCTATAGCCAACTCAATTTTGATCTCGTCTGCTACTTCTTGCATCAGCTGCTCGGATGGCCAGTGGAATGTTCGTAATTGGTGGTTTCGCTATGTTTTGTTAGGCGATTCGGAAAATTAGTTTCCAATAGCATGTCTAGGCACTCCTTTGGGTCCTCTCAACGTGGGTACCACAGGAGTCACATTCAGGATCTTCCTGGTTCTGGGAACTTCTGTTTTTCCTTCGATATTCTCACAGAATTCTCCCTGTGGGCCGCATTCTCCCATACCCGATGATAGCATCAGCTTTCTTAGTCGCTTCCGCCATTCTCTTCAGTCAATAATATTAGTGTCGTATGATAGGTAAGCCGACCACGGAAAGCAGCGCTGCATGCCGCCAGCCGGGGTCCTCCTCCTCTCACAGTGATTCCGTCCCAAATTTGCGGAATCAACATGACATTCAATTATTTTTCATATCCCTACCTATCGGCTGGAACACGCTGAATTTCGCATCGTATCCACATACTGCGTTCTCGTATAGAAGCGACTCCTGCATCAGCATGGTATTAGTAAACCTCCAATTAAGGTGTTGAGCCAGATTTGTCGTCATCACACTACTGTGGTGCAAATTCGTTTAGGCCACCCGCAGTTCGGTTCGCCTCACTCGCCTTCTCCACTCTAACCTTCATGGTCATCCTCTTCAGTTCGAAGCGTATTTACCTTTTGTTGGCTCGTACTTGATCCAATCAATTACCAGTAACACCAGTGTTTTTGCTACACCGACTATATCAGGTTCCGGCGATTGATCTTTAAAATCAACCGCCTGGAATAACATTCAGATGGAAACTTTTAGATCAGAGTTCTGTCTTTTTAAAAGAGCGAGGGCCTCTAAAGCGCTTAAATGGGGTAATGCCACCTTGGCTGTGATTAGTTTGAACACGGACGTCTCCTCTCCTACGTCTGATCCTGGATGTTCTCTGGAGATCCGAAAAACGGTTCACCAAAACTAATCAGTCATGAAGATGAATGCTCCATAGATATTGTTTATTCTTTCAGGTCCAGCCAACAGCCGAAGCAATCGCCAGCATTCGCCCCGCCCCAGTACGGATAGTGTACTGCCTCGACCGTCATTTCCTTTTTTTGAGTAGTAGAGCAGACTGTCCCAATATCTTCTAAAGATTCCGTAGACTTGCACGATACGCTGAACCGGGAGAAGGTATCTCTCTTAGTCTAAGTCGGCTTAATCGGCTACTCCACCGAACGTGACACGCTTGGCTCCAGAGCCGGGCAAAGTAAAGTGTTAGATCTGGAAGCTCGCAGATGAACCTTTACCTCAATCACCAGCTCAGACCCGTCACCAAGCCTCCGTGTCAAGCCTACGGAGAAAAACATGGGCACTTCTCGGCCAAGCACGGATGATGCCTTTTTAGCCAACGTATACAACTGGTAGCTGTACAGGAAAGTGGCAGAAACAATTTAATACACCTAAACTGTACATCTCCTGCAGTGTGGTTATGTGTGTATTGTAGTGGATAGAACAATGGCTTCTAGTGCGTAAGGTACGTCTTTGAGCTAGGGATCGGACTAGATAGAGATCGTGTTCCGAGCTTTTAGTTCACCTAGCTCTGAATCGGTACCTGATTTAAATCAGGGATGAAGTGATGGGGGTACCTAAACCCAATAAGAGATGCATTGTTTTCGGTCCTCTATCCAGTACAGAACAGAACAGACGCATTGGAAACAACAACACTTCTGTCTCCCAGTGAATTCACTGGGACATAATTCTGTGCTGATTAAGTAGTTCATGTGCTGAACTATAGAATGTGCTGATAGAAAAAAGAAAAACTCATGGGCAGTTGCCTTTTTGACCGTGAGGTGGCTTTGGAGTTTTCAAGGCTATGTTGAATGTTTTCGTAGTTAAAAAATTAGAAAAAGCCCTCATATTGTGTAGAAAGTTAAAAGAGGTAATTTTCTGTTAGCTATTTTTATATTTTCTATCGACTGTGGTAGTTTATACTCGTTATTTTCTCCCTTTATTTTCAACTGTTTTGCGCTATCATAGCGAATACAGCAACCTAGAGAAATCTTAGCGAAAGCACCAGCTGCTCTGTACTGGATCGTTTTTTTTTGCGTCATTGTTCTATTCTGTTCTGCATCGGAGCAAAAAAAAACCCACCTAATATGTGCGAATGGATGAGTGGATCATTTATCGATAGAAAGATGGGTGGCCGCAAATGTAAATACATGAAATTCGCCAAGCCAATATAATAATGAAATGTTTGCAAGTAAACGAATGATTATTACAACTTTGACAAAAGAAAACTGTCCAATCAGAAAAGTGTCATAAACTTTACCAGTCTATGAATGCAAACTACTATAGCTGCCACTCTAGAAAAAGAAATTTTGGCAACTTTTATTTTCAGCCTAATTCTAAACGCCAACCAACGATGTCATGCCACTTTCGTTGCCCCCCCTTTCAGCGACTCCCTCGTGAACAGTCGAGGAAAATAGTATGAACAAGGGTAGTTGTTCTTCTTGCGCGTTGTAAACATGGTCGGACAGATACACGCTACAACGGACGCTAGTAGTATGGAACTACACTGCTGTGTTTCAGAAAACATTTCATAGTTTCGATGATGATGTATTTGGGGCGCATTATCTTCGGTGAAAACTACTCCTTACTCCTTCATTCTGAACATAGGTTCATATTTATTAGGTATTTCCTTAATGATTGGCAATGCAGGAGCTCAAATAAATCAATTAATCATCTTAATATAAATTAAAATACATAAGAAAACGACCCTATTTACATTGCAATAATTTTACTTATCTACGGGAAAAAAAATTATCCAGAGAATTGAAAACGGAATGAAAACATTTTTTTTGTGTATCAGTTTTTACAATATCCAGCTATTATTTCAAGATAACTTCACTAAATCCAAAAAAAAAATATGTATACATATATGAAAACAATTCGGTATTTGGATTTCTACATTCACATTGTCTGCCTTGTGAGCTACGCTGATAATATGACGATATCGATCCTTCTGAAATCTTTTCTGAATTTATATTTTTCCCAATTAATTTACATTTACATATTCCCTCAGTATTTTGTTTTTTTTTTTTGTTCGGCTAATAGAATCAAGTTAGAATTTCAATCATCACGAAACCAACTCTGCATATTAAGGTTTTGGAAGAATATTTATGTACATAGCAGAATAGTACCCTCGTGACTCGCACGACAAACATCCTACCAATTAATGAATTGATTAGCTGGGTATGTAATACTCCACAAATGTCCCGCCATCAACTTTCGCCAAGCTATAAAACTGTAGGAAGGTCACGGAAATATAAGTGAAAGTTTTCTTGTGCGATACGAAAATGATTTCGCGTAGTAATAAATCATCATTCGTGAGAGATACATATATGTATATAATCTATAAACGAAAGAAAAAAATATTTAGACTTGAGTAGGCTTCTATTACTGTTCGCCTGAAGCTTGGCGAAACGGTTGGGCGAAAAAAAAATTATTCGCAATAAAGCAGAAGAAATATGCAACTTATTTTCGAAATTATGTTTTGTACGTACGACCGGATCAACAGGTCAGCTATTAAGCATAGGAAAATTAATGCTAGAATTTCTCCAATCAAAAGTGGTTAAATCGCCCAGTCACCACCACCAAAAGTCAAATGGTCCAGCTCCATTACGGAACCAACCTGTCCATTATTTTAATTTGGTCCAATGATTGAACCCATATATGGGTGACGCTCTTCTTGTTCAAGTTGAATAAGCTCCATTTTTTTTTTGTGTAGCTCTCTAATACAGTACTATATGTTCATTTACGATCGTTGTCCGTTAAAGTAAATGTAATGCTAATTTGCGACACCATTTGATGGTTTTTCGTATGTTTGTTGCATATGACACCATCTAGTCGTTCCTGTCGATGCCAGTTTTTCCAATATTAGGTTTCATTTTCGGAGGACGACCTTCGGAACTAAGCAATGTATCATTTATAATGGGTGGAAAGCTCTGCAAACGTAGATAATCGACAACGCACGGATCTACTCCAGTTACATTGTTAATATTCCCACTTACCTCTCCGTTTCCGTTCTGGTGCGCCGACAATAAAATTTGGGCCCGCGAAAAACTCAACTGAATCACACTTGGCGCCGAAGGTGTAAAACACCACTTTACCCCTCTCAAAATTAATTACATATTTGATGGATATTTAACAATCCTGTTCGGGTGTACGCAGCAACTGTTGGTGTATGAGTCGGCATTCTAAACATAATTTTGATTGCTTTCCAGATTAGTCTCCCATGTTTTGCTTTGATGTCTGACTCCATAAAATAGCTCCGTATGCGATACTCGATATTATATAAGCATAGCATTCAAAATTTTGAACGTGTTTTTAATGTAAACATGATAATATTTTTGAATTTTTTAACCCTATGTGTGCGCTTCAACGATTAAAATGAGATTTTAAAAATTTTTGAAATGCGATAACTATTGACCAGATTATGAGATCATTATCATTAACTTAAAGGACCTATTGATATTACTAAGTTGTAGACTCGGATAGTTTTTTATGAACGTACTGGTAACCCTGCAGCTACGGCAGGCATTGAAAGTGAAAACCTTCAAGCCATCAAATCTTCTAAAAAAAATCGTCTTTTACAATGAAAACCAACTCATATAAAAATCTTATGCTTTGTTTACACAACCAAAGCAAACATATTGAAATTTTACATCGGGCAAGAACGGTAACCCTCCTTCAATTTACTGTTCACGAGAACTCTCGACCCAATTATCAGATACAGTTGAAATTCACAGAATGTATTGGTATTAAGTAGGACCAAGTCTGATAGAAGAGATTTCAGAATGCGGGCAACTCTGTGCCAGTGGTACCATCTTAAAAAATCATAAGGAACAAAACTGCTTTTTGCCCTATGCATTCTAATGAAGCTGTGGGAACACCTAGTACACAACATAAATACACATCCACAATCCACAAACACTTGACACTTCAAACAAACACCAAAATTAAGAATTACATAGTAGGCTAAGAAAGTTTTCTTTTTTAATGTATTTAGAATGTAAGTTTAGTAAGTATTCTACTCTTTAACCTAAAACATCAAATAAATATATCTTTTTATAAATACATTTTTTCTTATTTATTTTTAGAAGCAAATATGAATAGCTTCTAAAATTGGTGACCCCGATAGGAACACGCAGAAGCCTGGACCGCTGAGACTTGACAGACGAAAACAGAAAAATATCGAATTCAGTCGTGGACTCAGAACGGACATTCCACTAGTACCTCCAATTCGTCAGACCGCTTCCACTTCCGATGTAGGCACGTGCGCCTAAGAAGTCCAAGAAGGGAGTCAAACACGCTGCACTGCACCAATTCGCTGCCACGAGGCTTGACAACCGTCGCCTCGCTGCGCCGCACCAACTTGCTGCCACGCCGACATCAGCCGACGAGAGAGCTTATCATCAATTTCAACACCAGCCACAGCCAGCTACGTGCAATATACGACTATGGCTACGGTCGGCAACATGATGTTACAAAAACATATTCCCAGCGAGCTGGAGTTCCACTGCGATACACTGTTTCCGTATATCGTTCAACCGTACCAGCTGCAGTTACCAAAGTCAATTGCTCCCGTAACTATGCACTCAACTTCAGCACAACAACGCATCTAATTAAGGAACCGGATCTCTTTCGCAAAGTGGTCCTATAAGTTCGCCAGGAGCTCGATAAATTCACATGATGGATATAGGAATGTACAACATCATCAACAACAACAGCAGACGCAAGAAAGCCCTGTTCTCGATTCAACAACACCAATCTCACGACGAGCAGACAATTCGATAACCGAAGCCAACCGATGAGACCAGCCGACCCGACAACAACAACCACACCGGGATACACTGCTACTAAAATTTTCATAGATTTACAAATAAAAACTCACATGGGGAACAGCCCCAACACAATATTTTATTTGAACAAACACACACACACCACATATCCGCCATCGGTGGCGCTAGCCATCAGCCCCGAGACCTGGCCACTGGCCATTGACCATCTCGGCGGCACTGCTGGCGACTGCCTAAGCCCCGAGAGCTGGCCATCATCCATCTCGGCACGTGCTGAGTACGGGTTCCGGGAGCTGGCCATCGACCATCTCGGTCCCGTACAGGCAGTCGCCATGGCCATTTTTACAACCGCGACCGATGGCGGCAGCCACTAGCTCCGAGATCTGGCCATCGACCATCTCGGCAGCGCTACTGGCGACTGCCTAAGCCCCGAGAGCTGGCCATCGTCCATCTCGGCACGCGCTGAATACGGGTCCCAAGAGCTGGCCATCGTCCATCTTGGTCCCGTACAGGCAGTCGCCAAGGCTAACAAACCACGCTACTCCGCCTCCTCGACCTCAGCGTCATCCTGACACTTGGGGGGGAGTAGTGTGGGAACACCTAGTACACAACATAAATACACATCCACAATCCACAAACACTTGACACTTCAAACAAACACCAAAATTAAGAATTACATAGTAGGCTAAGAAAGTTTTCTTTTTTAATGTATTTAGAATGTAAGTTTAGTAAGTATTCTACTCTTTAACCTAAAACATCAAATAAATATATCTTTTTATAAATACATTTTTTCTTATTTATTTTTAGAAGCAAATATGAATAGCTTCTAAAAAGCCGTGTTTGGTAGATATTTGGTTGAAAAATCCGGTTGGTGCTGCTAGATATGGTAATTTTGGTGTCTTGGGTTTTGAAAATTCGCTCAGGAAAATAGAGCTTTTTGCCCTATAACTTCCAGTGCAGTCATGGAATCAAAACGAATTTCATATGATAAATGGACCTCATTATAGGCATAATTCAGAATGAATCTGGTTAAAAAACCATGATAGGGTTGCCAGCTATTGTTGGTTTTGTATTTATTTGCAATATCTCTATTAAGCGATTTTATCGTAAAATTTTTAAACGGTAATGATCTTGTAGTGACAATAAACAAAAAATATTAAGTTTTCGAAAATTTGAAAACTTTTGCGACTTGTAGCCCTAAAATTCTTTGCACCCCCATAACTTCCAATGCAGTCATCGGATCAAAACGAAATTCGCAGAGTTGGTTGATTTCAATGCGAGGCAGGTGTGATATATTGCTAGCGAATTGTTGCCAGCACGAGGCGTTTTTTGCTATTTTCGTATCAATAAATGCATACATTAGTATTCAAATCGCGAACATTTGCAACGATGTTTAAATTTTCTAAGTTTTTCGGTCCCAAACATCTTTCGTTTTTTGATCCCAAACATTTTTCTATCCCTGTAACTTTCGATGAAATCATCAGATGAAATCGAGATCGATCGAGTTATTTGATTTTGACATGAGGCAGTTGAGTGTGCAGTGATGGTAAAGTGTTGCAAGCACTTGCATTTTTTTTTGCTTATGTTATGTTATGCTGCTTTCAAAGTTTTGCAGTGTTTGTAGTCCTGCAATCCTTCCCCCCCCCCCCCTATTCTTTATGCAAGGTGGTGCTCTCGCTTCCGTGCTCTATGCATAAAAAATCTGTTATATTTCTTAATATTGCAATTTTAGCTTGGCCAGGAAATTCCTCCCTTAATTTTATAGAGCACGTTTGGAGTCTTTTAAAATCCCCAGCTTACTCCTTTCAAGGAAATGATTGAACGATGTATTGAAATTATGCCAGAGATAATCAAGTTAGTATTGCTATACAATACTGATCCTACGTGAAGTTTGTAGATATTAATTGATCACAAAAACTTAAAAAGCATTATTATATCATATTTCTACATTTCAATGTACTAGACTATAAGAAAAAAGGGAAAAATCCTTGATTTTCCTGATTAAATATATAGGGTCTGTAATGTAATTTAAATGTAACTTAATTTAGAGTATTGATGTAGAGCATATTTTTTCAATAGTCTATATACACAGCACTCTCAGTTGAATTTTCCACACTTAGTTCTAATTACTTTAATACTTAAAAAAAATTCTATCGTACAGAAACCGCTAGAAACATCAATTTTCGAAGAAAAGTAGAAGATTCGTGCAGATTTTGAGTGCATATTCTATCGCACATGCTCATAATTACAGCCAACCTGGCCATGGACCACTTTGATCCAAAAACTGCATCGAACTTTCAGTGCTACCACTTACTTATATTGTTACTTATATTCATTATGAAATGCATGTCTTACACGACTTTGAAAGTAGCATCACCTAGAACATAAATGATGAATATGCTCAGTGTTTGCAACACTTAACTAGCACTGTAACTAAAAGTCTGCTACAACTTCACAAAAAAATCAGCAAACCCTATGAATCTAGTTTTCATCCAATGACATCATTCACAAGGTTAGGAAAATTGTTGGTGTTGCCATCCGAACAATTTCCAATGCTTAAAAACTTAAACATTCGTTACTTAATTTCATCTCTATTTATTTATTCGTATTGTTGTTAATTCGCTGTGACATCACAACGGGCCTCTCATGTGCCTACGTGTGTCGGACGGCAGACCTCTGTAGACCGGCAGCCACTTTAACCTAACCTTAATTC
Source organism: Nemotelus nigrinus (assembly GCA_947369275.1). Classification (NCBI taxonomy): domain Eukaryota; kingdom Metazoa; phylum Arthropoda; class Insecta; order Diptera; family Stratiomyidae; genus Nemotelus; species Nemotelus nigrinus. The sequence continues at coordinate 219,790,909 of OX376372.1, forward strand.
GCTGGCAACGATTCTTTGTACATTGCCATACGAGATCTCTGTGACCTCAGCTACATGCTTGATGGTCACTCTTCGATCTGCCAGCACGACATCTTCGACTTTTTTCACGTTGTCTCCAGTAAGGGACGTGGATGGAAGTCCTTTGCTGAATCTATCTTCAGTGGATGCTCTTGTCAGCTGAAACTCCTTGGTCCAGCGTGCAACGGTAGAATATGGAGGAGCAGAGTCCCCTAGTGGTTTCACCAAGTCGCTGTCTATGTCTTTGGTACATATTTTTTGAACACCGGTATTCAAAGACAACTCCTATTTCGTTTTTCTCCATTTTGATGTTCTCTCTTCAAAATTAATGCATCTCCGTGGAATCGTGGCCTATTTACATGTTTTTTTATGCTGACTTCGTGGGTATATGAGGTAGTAGAAAAAATATTTTATTTTAATTTTATGCGAACCGGAAATAGCCGACTATCACTACTTTTGGATCAGCCCTCGTATATCTTGAAAATACATTTATTAAAAGGAAAATTTTGATTAGTTGATATTACTTATCTGCTTCAGTTGAGAAAGGGTCAAATGTTTCTAGAATCGCTAACAACTGAAATAGAAACTTTAACCAATATCATTTGTATGAACCTTTACTTGCGGAAAGTACGAGTATATTCAAGTTACTGGAAAGTTTATATATTTTTATGGTACGAAATTTCTAAAACCAGTGGAAGAATTGAATAGTGTTATCTGAGAATAATTGACTGTTTATAACTTACGGAATCAACGCATTGAATTGAAATTCTATCTAATTCTATCATGACTATTTCTTTATATTGAATATATTTCTTTATATTGAATATCTAATTATTTTTATAGATATGGTTTTACTAACCATATCTATAAGTTTACAGATTTAACACTTCCGCACAAATGATTATTTGTTTTTGTTTTACTTTCAGGGGACAAGTAACGCATATTTATGAAACCAAATTTATCGGATGTTTTTCAAGAGATAAATAAAGAAGTCACTATAAATCATACCGCAGAGACAATCAAAAACTATGAAACTGTTCGCGACATGGTCTACGAAAAGCTTCTGAATATTGACCCGGCATATAAAACTCTAGCTAATGGACATTCTTTAGCAGGAAGCTATGCTGACCGAGTAAAAGTTTCCGCTCCAGATGAATTTGATATACTTCTTCATATCAAATTAGGTGACGGTATGGTTGTACGAGCAGACAAAAAGAAGCCCGGTAATGTCACAATCAATATTAAAGCTGTTCTGGATAGATATAACCAACCCAGCGGCCTACATGTACACAAACGTTTGAAGAAACTGGTAAATGCGGAGGAATACTTACTAGTGCCTGAAATTCACAGCTGGTTTCAAAGCATTTTTGATAAAATTGGGATCAATGGATCGTTTAATATTAATGGAACAGATTTCGAAATCAGTTATAAAATGCAGGGACCGGCACATACTCTCCAAGTAAAAACTAAACCTTTAGATTTCAGTATAGATTTTGTGCCAGCCTTACAAATGAGCCGTGACCTTTGGTGTGCCAAAAGGAAGTGCCCAAAAACGTCTCCACGAGATACTTGCTGGGATGCTATTGCGAAAAAAAATTCAAAGGACCCCGAGACAAACTGTTCCAATATTTCTTGGCAGGCATCCTATGCCAAGGTGGAAAGAGGAATCATCAAGAAAAAACATAGATTGAAAGATGCACTGAGGTTGCTGAAAAAGCTTCGAGATACACAAAATTTGCACCAGTTCAAAAGCTATTTTATCAAAACCTTGTTTCTATGGGAAGTGGACGCTCAGCCAGAAGATTTTTGGAAACAATCTCTTCCAGATGTTGTATTTCATGTGAGTATGATAATTTTCAAGATAAACTGCATGCCGAATAGCTCTCATAAAAAAGACGATTATCACTGTTACTTTTTTTATTTAACTTGAAGTCGGGTTGACTGTTGGCGCAAACATAATTTCCACATGAAAACATATGAAACTTTTGCATTTTGTTAACTATATATTATGTTTTGCACACATACACTTTTTGAGTATATGCACAGACTTTTCGGATTCCGCATTTAATTTCCCTTTTCAAAACCCTTTTTCTAAAAATTACAAAAGTGCGTTCCAACTGCGGTATAAGCTTAACGTCAGTTGGTTGTAGAAGCATGAATTTAAGCTGGGCTTTTCACAATTCCAAAGAATATGTTAGAATTGCTGAGTTAAATATCAATTTTACATTGATGACATTGTAAAGCTTCAAGCCGTTTGGAATCGGATAGAGCATACAATTGCTGATGATTCTTTAAGGGGTTAGTCCACTGTTAAACTGCTCCAAATGAATTTTTTTTTTGTTCTAAATTTAGGCCCGTGCAGTCCTTTATACTCATAACTAATGAAATATTTTTGGTAATTTGTTCGCAGATGCTTATTTTGTCCAGGAAATTACGAGGCGCAATTTGCTTTTTTTTTCGGCGGTGCTGCGGCGATCCATTGGGGTGGCCGCCATTTTGTTTTTTAATAATTTTTTCCAATGAAAATATTAACTCTTAACTTCAATAAAGATGTATGTAAAATTTCAAATCGATATCTTGAATAGTTTTTTTTTTGGTAGCTGTTTGAAAAAAAAATTCATTTTGAGCAGTTTAACAGTGGACTAACCCCTTAAATAGAATTTAAATCAAAATATAAAGAAAATATAAATTGTTGCGAAACCTGAAAACGGTCGAGCCGCCGTAAGTGCAACATTTTTATTGAGATCGAATTCTGTTTTGTCCCGCGTGCCAAACCCGCCAGCTAGCTCATTCCGTCGTGGGTTTTGGTGCTATAGTACGCATATACGGTAGAGCACGGCTAAGATGATCCAGGTGATTTTTGTGCACTTATCAGTGCTATGTTCAATTTGGAATTTTTCTATTCTAGAAGTCAATAGTGAATCAAAACATCTTTAAAAAATAATGAGATATTTATTCATATGAAAAACAATAAAACAAATTTAAATCTATTCATGAGTAAAGCGAATAAATTACACAAAAAATTAATACTTCTTCAAAATTTTGGCGTAATGTGTACACATGCATTTTATTTTTAATTTTTAAAGAAGTCAGATAAATTGTTTTGAATAAATTTTTTATCCCAACATTTGATTAGAGCATCTTTCACTTCGTCTAGAGATGATAGGTCGGCCCATTTATTCATCATATATCGCCTAATTGTAGAAAGAGAAATCAATGCGTCCTGAAGTGTAGCTGGAGTTGATCAATTCATTATCAGAATCTTCTACATTTTCTGAACGCACTTCATTGATTATTACATCTTCGTTAAACTCTCCATAACAATCCAAATTATAGTCACAAGCTAAAAAATTTATTGAATTGATCCTCCGGTATTGGTAATTCAATGATTTCCTCTTGATGTTCATTCACTTCCTGCAAAGATAACTGATCAAATCCATCCAGCCTTACAAAAGCAGTTTTGGCTAGTTTTCGGCGCAAATAAACACCAAAATGTCTCCATCAAGTTGATTGCTTGTAAGATATCTAAGGTTTTTTTCACAACTTTGAATACAAGATTCTTCTTCAATAGCCAAAATTTACTTTCGGACTGTTTGCTGTCGGTAGTAGGGTTTGAAGGTGCGGATGATTCCCTGTTTCAACGGTTGAATAAGTGCTGTCGTATTGGCTGGTAAAAAAAAACCATTTTTATACTTTTCAACTGAACTTCTTCATCAAATTTATGACAAAAAGGACATATATATAAAAAGACAACTTTCAACATATAAAAGGGCAAATTTCCTATGATTTCTGGTTACATCCTCGTCAAATGCTTTGACTTTTTGAGTCCATATTTTGCTTGTCATTTAAGCTTTTCGGTTTGAATAATACTGAAGAGGAATTTATTTTCCACAGAAGCGTTTTGGTTTTTGAATATATTTTTTCGATTCATTCATATTTGTCACAAATAATAGCGTTACGCGTTCCTTTTTGTTTTTTCCGCCTTTCACAGAGTCTCTTCCAGAAGCAAAAGTGTCACTGGGTAGGGCCTTATAGAATAAGCCAGATTCATCCACTTTAAAAATATCTTCAGCGTCGCAGTCCTTGATGATACATGGCATTTTCAATCCAACAATCGGTGATTGTTTCATCAGAGGCTGATTTTTCTCCATGAAGCTTGAAATATTTAATAATATTTTTTAGTTTTATCTCCAATATCATTGGTCTCGAAAGAACGGAATGTTTAACCATCAGCTGCAGGAATCAGATGAACATAGCATTATCCAAATTTTCATGATGGCCACGACGAATACTGTTCTTTTCTAAACTTTTTATTCTCTATAGCAATTTTACGAATTTTTTCACCATTACATTTACATCTAGAGATCGTTGGAACACCACACCCGTACTCAATGGAGAGTTCCTTCATTGTTTTGCTGCTTAATTTGTCCAAAATTTCGATTTTTTGTTGTATAGTTAATGTAACTAATTTCCTTTTGAATGCCATTACACCGCCATAAAAGATACTACACAATGAACCACTCGCAATAAATTTATCGGAATAAAAATATCAAAGTAACTCACCAAAAATGCTAAAGTACGGACTTCAAGGTTTCATTGAATATGTACATACAAGTCTGACCGAAATAAACGCATAAACTTACCACAATTTCAACTTTCGGAAGTATGACCTTTAAAGTTTCTGTGCTTTGAGGAAAAAAATCTCGCATTCGGTGCAACTTGAGAAAGTACGTAGAGGCTACTCGCACAACTTAGCAGAATAAAACCGAAAGAACTAGACTCGGAAAATTTCATAGATGCTACGATTGTTATCGATCAGAAAATCGAAACGAGGAACGGCCGTGTTATCTAAGGCCAATGACAGAAACTTCGGTTTCACCGAAGCGTTTAATGCTTCGGTTTGGCGCGTCGGCCTAAGGCCAATGACGAACACAGCGGTTTTTGCTAGGCGTTTCCCGAGAGGAAAACCGAGTCGGTATAGTCGTGCATTACTTTAGCATTGTGATGACACACACCGCGGTGTGAACCGCCTCTCGGTTTCGGAACCGAGTCGGTAGATGAGAGAAATGACCCACCGACTCGGTTTTCGAGCGTTTTTCGATATGTTTATTGCTGCGTAGTCCGATCGAGCTAAAATTTTCGGAATGCATTGATGAATGCATGGGATAGGGGAAGGAAAATCTGATAAAAAAATTGATTTTTGAAGAATGTTTAGGATACAGTATTGAAAAATGAAACATTTGTGGGCACTTGGTTTCTAAAAGTAGGCAATTACAGATTTTCTAAGAAAACTAATATTAGAATTACTTTGCCCAAAATTTATATACATATGTATATACATATATATAGACGAAAACTTTTTTCACAAGCATCTACATATATGATACTCCGACGTAATTTGTAACTGAACCGACTCGATAAACGCTTCTAAAAACCGCTGTGTGTGTCAGCCGACGCGCCAAACCGAAGCGTTAAACGCTTCGGTGAAACCGAACTGTCTGTCATTGGGCTAAGATCAATGGCAAACACGGCGGTTCCAGCGAAGCGTTTCCCGAGAGGAAAACCGAGTCGGTTTAGTTTTGCACTACAAAAGCGAGAGGCGTTCAAACCGCAGTGTGTGCCATCACAATGCTAAATAAACGCACGACTAAACCGACTCGGTTTTCCTATATATATATATGTTTGCATGCATATACTTAATAAATACGTTTTTTAATTTTTACTTCTTGTTTCAGATGCTGCATAAATGGTTAGACTATGTTCATAAAGGAAAACTCCCATTTTATTGGGATGACCGATATAACCATTTGACTCAAATAAAACATCACACAATGCATGATCAGCTTAACAGGGTTATACAACGTTTGGAAAAATATAAAAAAAATGATCCCGAAAAAATTAGAGATATTTTTAGTAAGTAGTATATTATATTTGTTTGTTTGATTTTTTTATGTTTATGTACGAAACTAACACCATTTTTAAGAAAATGTTGGCTACTACTTTAAGGATTTTACGGGCCAGTAGAACATATGTAGTATTAAGTCCTTATGAATATCTAATAAAAATCCAATAATCATTCGGTTTGCTTATGATGTGTCGGTTGAACAGGATGCACTGGAAAGACTTCCTTCAAGCGACAACTGTCAATTAAATCCAATGTACGTTGTGTATTTCTGTATACCACTTTGAGATCCCTATTGATTGCTAGTGTGACCACGTCGTCAGCATAAGCTTCCGTAACAATCCGTTTTTGTTGCAGTTCGATTAGCAGGGAGACGACTACCACAATCCACAGAAGCGAAGATAAGTCATCCATATGTCGCCAAATAATAGTCGGCTTCGACTACCGACAGCAACTATCTCTGCGTCAGTATGACATCTATACATCTAACTAGGACATCATACACGTCATGAGCTTTCGTGGGTTCACTTAGCTCACTAAAGGACATACGGTCACAGGCCCCTGTAATGTTTATAAATACTCCCATCTCGTACTCATTATTAGAAATCGCTCCCTCAGCTTTGGAAACCAGACAATAGTATCATATACAGCGGACGTTTAGTCCGCGGACTAAACACCAAATTCCACCTAAATTTTTTAGTCCACGTGCTGTATACACTCGTGGACCGACCTAAATTTAGGTCGGTCCACGATTTCAAGCGACCTGACCTAAATATAGGTCGTGGACTATAATCGTTGTAAACACACGCGACCTAAACATTGATTTTTGTGCGACTATTAATAATGTATGTACATATGTTGAATATAAGCTCATAACATTCCCCTTTGACACAAAATCATTGAAATAAACATGTTTGAGAGACAAATGAAACGATAAATACAGTGCATGAAGGAAAATTAAACTAAATGACAGCTGTCATATACGGACGAGGACTAAATTCCACCTAAGCAAATTTTAGGTCGGGTTCGTTGTAAACACCTGAGGACTAAGTTCATTTAGTCCGCGCTTTAGGTCAGGTCACTTTTGGTCCGACCGGTGTAAACCGGTACAATGGTGGGCAGACACGCATGATTTTCCTGGCTGGTATGCATGCATGTTGCTCATCATTTAAGGGGTTACCCCCACTTGTAACTTTGAAGTTTTTCGTTTTTTGTTTGTTGCATTTTTTTTAAGTATAACTATCTGAGAATACGTCCTTCAAATTTCAAGTCGATCCAAACATAATTAACCGAGATATGAGCGTTGAAAGAGAAGCAACTGTTGCTTATACAACCGTTACTTATACTTATAAACGCGTTTTTCTCGAAATGACATGTTTGAAGTCGGTGACCAAAATCACTCGAAAACTACTGAACCGATCTTTTTGAAACTAAGCAGGCTTATTTAATACAAAAAATGTAGTGTTTGATCGTTCGATTTTTTTTTTAAATAAAAAATGGCCGTTTTATAGCCAAAAGACGACCAATTTTTTAAGTGAAAATCGAAATATTAACTTTGACTGTCCGCCATTTTGTGAAAAATGGATATTGTTTTAAATCCTTCGATCAAACACTAGTTTATACTGTTATTTAACTAAGTCTATCGCTATTTTTTGTTTCAGATGATCCAGTTCGACACAATTTTGGTCACCGCAAAAGGTGAAAATTAAAATTCCATTGTTTTGACGGCCATTTGTAATTAAATCATGTAATATTTTTCAATAAAAAAATTACTGAAAAGTGTTCAAAGTATGTACTTTAAGAAAATATAACAGTCGTTTAAAAACATTTCGTAGTTTTGTCAAAAAAAAATCATGAAAATGACCTATTTTATTGCGCTACAAGTGGGGGTAACCCCTTAAGAGATTACCTAAATATACTAGTGCATGTGTGTCGCCCAACAAGCTTCTCCAGGCTGTTCAACATAAACGATTTTAGTCTGATCGGTCTATACTTCCTTGGATCTGGATAATCATCTCTCCCAGGTTTTGGTATAAAAATAACCTTGTCATTAAGGTGACGAAACATATCCCAGGACTAAGCATGTCGAAAAGATTCCCTTTCCTATTTCCAGATAGCAATTTCCCTCCCTAGGCACAGCAAAATAGATGCTATCCAGCCCCAGCTATTTGAAATTCACAAAGGCCATGATTGCTCCTCTGTTGATTGGTTAAATATATTATTTTACTTGGAGTATATTATTATTTATATGTACATCTTTTCAATAATCAATTACAAATGTTTCAGAAATGCTCCAATTACAACCAAAGGGGCCTTTGTTCAAAAGTTTTTTTATACAGACAGCATATTTCTGTTTTGTCACTCAAAAATGTCTCATATGTATTAGGCTACGGCCAAAACGGATGCGATGAGAGCTTTGAGGCAATATATACATAATATACTTATTTCCATTTCGAAGCTGCGACCAAAGCAGCGACGAAATGGATACAAACCGATTTCCTGACTAGACGCTCTAATCGCTCCGACTTGAACGTACCCTTAAAAAGTTTTCATTTTAGTCCTACTTAAGTATACACAGTTGAATTCTGTTCTATTAAATACTTTCAGTTGAAATAAAAGAGGAGTCCAAAAAGAAAGACGATCGAGTTCAAACTGCAAATGCATCTACTACAACCACCGAGCGTACGCTCTCAAATGTGACGGAAACTGTTAGAAACTCTAAATCACAAGGTATAGCTCTTTATTTACTTATAGTGTCATTTATTTAATTTGCTTATTAATAAGAATGTAAATTAAAAACTCTAGTGCATAGGAACCGCTGCAAACACTGATTTTTCAAAGAGAAAAAAAGACGTCTCGTGAATATTCTACCTCCCGTTAGTGCATATTCTATCTCCCGTGCTCCTTATTTCAACCAACCTATTTCAAAAACCATGTACCGCTTTGATCCGAAGGCTGCATCGAAACTCATCGAGAAGAAAAGTTTTCAGGGCTGCAATGCCACTCGCATGAATTACAGGTGAAACACTTGTTTGTTCCCCATATCCATTATCGAATGTTTGGAAACATTTGAAAGTGGCATCTCCTATAATATAAATGACGTAAATGTTCGATGCTTGCAACACTTTACCAGCATTGCAGACAGCATTGCATTCCGCACACTCGTCTATAGTCCTAGTCATGAATAGTTTTAGTCAACATTAATGTACCCTGCAAATTGCTTGATTATCTGATGTTTCTGTCAAAAGTTATGGCAAATCGAAATTTTAAAATAAAACAATACCTACTTTAGGGCACTCAACGCCTACATAGGGCTCAAAATTTCCAGGTTTTTGTGATAAACAAACAAAATATCATCAGTTTCAATTTCCATTACTTGCTATTTCATAAAAAGATTATTTGCATTGGCATATTATAGGAGTACCTTAGAATTCACTAAAATGCCCGCCACCACCGCCAAAGGATTAAAGTTATCTTAATTTATGGATGTGAGAGAGATGTGATTTCGTCGTATGGATGTAAGAGAGATGTGATTTCTACGTGCCACATCAACCATCGAATTATTGGAAATGAAATTTGGAAATAGCATTATTGAAAAATGGACCTGGCATTTAGGTTGATGATTTAATCGTGCGATTTGACTCCGTTGGCGATACGTGAATATAACTCGCGTCATTGTATTAGTGATGGGCGTTTCTGTTGTTTTCAAAAAACAAAAACGAACTGTTTTTTTTTTCAAAAACAACTGTTTTTTAAAACTGTTTGGAAAAAACAGTTTGAATTAACGAGAGAAACAAATTTTATGCTGTACTACAATTAGAGTTGGGTCGTACTAGGATTTTCACATACTAGGTATAACTAGCACGAGTACGAAAAAATACCTGTTCTAAATACCTATTTGAAGTATGTACATGTATACATGCAATGTATACGATTTGCAGTAATGTAATAAAATTGACTAATATGCCCTCCTCCACCTTCCAGACCCAACGTTCCCAAGCTAGAATGGTGATGGTGCAAGATTACCTTCAAAGAATACAGAGTCATTAGTCTGTGCAGCTTGTCCGTAACTTTCCAATGGTCGGTAATTTTTTGGCAAGTCTTTCTCCAATCTAGAGGCTATATAAAGAAAAACGATCAAATTCAATCAATTTAATTTGTTTTTCATTTTATTATATGCAAAAAACACCTCCTGTATTCGTTCAAATGACAAAAGGAAAAAAATTACTCAGATAGGACCAACTAATCCTGTTATCATCTATGTATCGATCTCTGATACCAAACTTTTCCTCGCTAATCTAAAACAGTCGGATTTCCACTTCACCTCACTGAAGCATGAAGTTTTTATTAAGAAATTAAAAAAAATGTTTCGTTTATTAAACATGCACCCACTAGGGGGCCAACCTCTTCCGTAAGGCTGGGCATGAGTCCAGGAGCACCTTGCCTCCCATAGTCTCGTAAATTTTATAGCCGCGGTAGGTATGGAGACACCCTCGTGGCGACCTGCAGTCAGAAGGAGGGCCTCAGCACACCCGGAGACGCCAACTGATGAACCAAAAAGGATCTCAACCTGTTCATCCTTTTAGTGCTATTTTTAGTTTTTCCGGCGGATTTCATTTTGCCGTATCTTCGAAACTAGGCCGCTTTTTCGCAGACTTGTATACTTCCATTTTATATTCAGACTTGTATGGAAATTTCGTCCGAAACAACTCATGGAAAAAATTGACGTTTTTGCCCAATTTCCGCTATCAAAAATTGTTTGCCCTTAAAATATCACTAATATACTCCCCGACCACTTCCAATCATCGAAAGCGCGGTAAAGGCAGTTTTTTGCCAAACTATGGCCAAAAAAACCCTTACTCCCCTACAAAACCGAAATTTTTATATCACAGTAATCAGTGGCGGCTCGTCAGGGTAGGCCCGGCCCGGCCCGCCTGGCCCACCCTGATGAGCCGCCAATGGGCCCGCTCGACACAAAAACACTTATATATACGTATACGCGGATACCAACAAGAAATATCTACTTTACTTTAACTCAGTAGCGGCTTGTCAGGGTGGGCCACGCGGGCCGGGCCCACCCTGACGAGCCGCCACTGACAGCAATAGGCCCGTTATGTCCCAAAACATTCTAACCCAAAATTGGCCAATTTTGTCCGATTTCAGCTCCTTTTGCCCTAAAACCTTTTTGAATATTTAAATAAAATACTTGCAAGTACGAAAATAATCGCAAGTACGAAAATACTGTTTTCCGTAGCTAAACAGTTTTCCACTGCCAAACAGTTCGTTTTAACAAACGAAAAACGGTTCGTTTAAAAAAAAAACGAAAAGCGATGAAAAACGATTCGTTTTAAAAAAAAAACAGTTCGTTTTTAAAAAACGAAAAACGATTCGATTTAAAAAAAAAACCGTTCGTTTTTAAAAAACGGTTCGTTTTAAAAAAACGGTTCGTTTAAAAAAAAAACGGTTCGTTTGAGAAAAACAAAAAACGATTCGTTTTAGAAAAACGATTGGTTTTATAAAAACTTTTCGTTTTAGAAAAACTGTTGGTTTGAGAAGAATGGTCCGTTTTAGAAAAAGGATTGGCTTTAGAAAAGCTATTCGTTGTAGAATAGTTGGATTAATTGGTTTTAGATAAAACTATTCGTTGTAGAAATACGGCTCGTTTTAGAAATGCTGTTCGTTCTAGAAAAAAATTTCGTTTTAGAAAAACTGTTTGTCGCTATTTGGAAAAACTGTTCGTTCGTTTTTTGCAGCCAAAAGTTTTTTTTTCAAACTGTTTGGCGTTTTTGAGCCCATCACTACATTGTATATCGTCACCCCAGTTACTCTAAAAAGTGGTCGAATATTGGACCTTTAGAATTGATTTCTTGAGAGGCAGAGCACGAGATCTTCAAAAAGCAAATGTAAAGAGTTAAATTTTGCAATAAAATAAAAATAAAGCTTTTTATTCAAGTTTGATATCGGAACCCTCTAAAAAAGCACAGTCTATATATATCTATACATAAAAATACATTTATTTATACATAAACAGGCATATATAAATCCGTATATATAAAATTCAGTGAGAATGCCATCGAGCTGAACTTTTCGAAGGATATGGCTGTACTCGTATATAAGGAGTAGGTCTGTGTTAAGTTAACATCAATATTTCTTTAACCCCTTGGTGAGCATTTGAGTGAATTTTCAAGTAGTTCTATGGCAAAACAAATTTTGGGAACAGAAAGTATGTAAAATGAAAACGCAATGTTTTATGTATGGGTATGAAGCCGCCTTTTGAAATTTTTACCTCTTTATGGGCGCAGAATGCCTAAAAAAATACATGACTGTTTCAAATTTTAATTTGTGAAGGTTATCAAAGATCATCTCATTGGGAAATTCGCAGGACATATTTAATTTAACTAAAAGTATAGACATTATTTTTTTAGGAGTGTGCTTATGAAAAAATTAACATCCTATACTAGAATTCTGTAACAAGTGTTTGTTACAGAAAAAATCCCACGACAAATCCCACGACAACGCTCGTACGGGTCGAGGGGTTGAAGCTGGTAAAGAGCTTCATTACAAATTTACAATCATTAGGTCTGTTCGCGTACTACGATTAATTGCAATTAATAGCAATGAAGCCGTTTTTGTACTCCGTTTTACTGAAAACTGAAAATTTCCCCTATTTCAATAAAATTCAGTAGGCTCTGAGCTACTAAAAAATACTGAAAAGTGTCAAAGGGTGTGGGGCGAGTAAATATTTTCAATTGTGCGCGGCAAGCAACATATTTTTTGCGTAAAGTTGCTATGAAGATCGAATATTTTTGTGGTGATAATCATTATTGTTCTCCCAAAAACCGACAACTGACACTTTTGGTTGTCAATTTTCAGGAAATATAATGGGAGCGTTTTCGTACTTTTCATGAATTTACAAATAAAACATTTGAAAATATTATTTTACATAAATTTATTCCATTTCAGATGATTCACTGGAAAACATTGGAAAATCGTGCAATATTCAATAAGAGCACAAGCAGTAATATACGTAACAATGAGAATGCACAAAAACGTTGTACTTCGCCAGCCTTCCAACTTGACTTTGAGGCAGAATTTTTAATTTGTATGTCATCCTCTAAAGTACTTCTATAATTTAAAATAAAGCTAATAAAATACATGTTTGTTTTTATTTCTTTTTGTTTTATATCCTTTTTAAATTGTGTTTTGTATTTAAGATAAATTGTATTTGTATAAGATAAATTGTGAACAGCAAGGAAAAAAAACAAACAAATATTGGACGTCAAATTGCAATCGATGATATTCATGTTTTTCGGTATATCCACGAGCTCCCAAACGTGGTTCTGCATGAGAGATTCGAACTCCTCATCCATTCCTCTTTTCCACTTCGCTTTGTTTTCACCTTGCATTGCCTCGTGGTATGATAGAGGTTCCTGATTCTCCGCTACAAAAAGATTGCCGAAGAAATCACGAAATTTTACGGGAGGCCTCAGCGTTTCTCTATCTCGAAGGTTATACGGCTCGCTCTCAGGCTGAATTGCTTCGTCATTGTTTTCTATACCTCCCGCTGCTTGTTGTGGCTCTTCCTCGTCCTTCAGTTCGTCCAGTCTAATTTCCTCTTCATCTTCTTGTGCTTCTGCTTCCGGTTCCTCGGCGTTCTGTAATGGCTCGAGCATGCTCGAGCTCGTCCTCGGAATTTTCATGCTCACTCGAAGAACGCTCGACACCCAGCCAGACCTCCTCGCCGTCACGTTCGCTTGGTGCAGTCGCCGGGTCGACTCTTCCCGATAAAACTATTATCCGGAGACTGGTTTGGAAGTTTTTGTCGCGTAAAAGATATTTTGGATAAGTGTCGTGAAAGTGATGTGTTTGTTGTGCAGTATACGCGAGAACTTTGCAATTTGGAATACCTGCCACCTACTCTCGGCAATGTGAATTGTAAACAATTGCCGTTTGTGGTTGGAAGATTTATTCCACTTCAAAAATCATCAAATTTTGATAATCTGCAAATTCTTCTATACAAACGATATTTCGGATAAGTGACCCGATGAATTGAGGTCTGATGTTAAAGACTTTTTATATCTAAATTGCTTGTGAAAGATCCCAAAAAAACATTGATTAACATGACATGAGTTTCCTCATATCTCCTGTAGGTGGATCTCGTGAATTTCTTTATAACCATAAAAAAACATCACTGTGCGGACTGGTTGGGAAAAGAAGCTTAGGTCCGCCATCTTGTACGTTAATTGCTTTTGCGATAGGCCTTTTATATGAGGTCTGTTTCCGTACTTTCAGCAAAATGCAGCAGTACAGAATTTGGCAGCTGGCTTCTTTTTGCTGCAAAATTTGGCTTGCATTTGGCTTGCAGCAAAAGTACGGAAACGACTTGCTGCGAATCTATTTTAATATATTATAATAGATTCAAGTACGGAAACAGACCTATGAAGGCCATGATTTCAGCCAGTAATTTGACAGCTAACACTAAGTCAATTACGACTTGTCAAAATTCTAGGCAAGCCCCAAAGTTGATCTGGAAACTGGATGGAGATACTTGTTTTCCATATACTTTGAGTTGACAGTCAGACATCCCTCTCGCTTCTCCTAGAAGTCGAAAAATTGGCAAAAAATTGTATGTTATGAGTTTGGCGCGTAGTGGTCATAATACCAAAAAAATATGATAAAAAGAAATATAAGATCCTATTTATTCCAGTTCTTGCATACTTATTTGAAAAACTATAGGTGCTTAAAGTGAAACATCGAGACCAGTAAGTAAACATATGTTACATATTCAGAAAGTGGTGTACTTTGCTGAGTATTTTCAAGAGATTTCGAATCGCCTGTAATCTTGGGTTAAGAGATTTAACCTCAATTTGAGCGCTGAATATGATGAACCGATAAAAGTCCGATTGTTATCTCACAAGCTATTTAAAGCACCGCAGCTCACGGATGAGTAAAGTTGTTTTGATCGCAGTAATAAAAAAATGTCGACCGGCCGACTGCTCGAATTTGCTGGACAAGAAACTTCTCTAAAAAGACAAAAGAAAAATGCTGTCCAGCAACTGGTCGAGATAATAATGAATGACACTGTATCAAAATGCAAATTAGGCTCTGAAATTTTTCGCATGTTATATTGTGTATGGGTTTTCTGCGGAAGCTTCAGAGATGACATCAAAATTTGCGAACCAGACGAATTTGATGTACAACTTGTTTTTTCATTTCCAAACAGTAAAATCATAGATGACGAGCAGTTCCCCGGCTGTGTGAAAGGAAAAATTAATCCTTGCCAAGGTGAACATTTTTCCAAAGTTGTGAAACTGTCTCGTAGGCTATGTGACGATGTATGAATCATCAACATATGTACATATATGTGATATCATTTACTGTTTAATCTATTTTAAACAGAAACTGAACTGATTCTTTAGAAATGCAGATAAAACAGTAGTTTGGCTGCGTGATTTAGTTAGTAATTTCCTGTATTTTTACTAAAAAATAATACATGAGTTAAATTCCAAAAGTTTTGTTGAGAATCAATTCCTATTACTTGCTTTGAAAAGCTACTTCCGCAAACATATATGTAAGTAGTTAGGTTATTTTTGCTCGTTTTCGAATGGTTTATATTGTGTCTGATGGCATTTTGTAAATTTTTTAACAGGTGACACGGCACTCCAAACATTTTTGCAGCATATGATTGACGGCGATAATTTCCTCCGATCCTCAAAATTCCTATCATGGATAGAGAGCCTATTCGATAAAATTACCCGGAACAATCTGGTAAATGGTTATTTGCTAGACTTTTGCAAATTGCGCAAAAATGGTCCAGCATTTACGCTGGGTGTTCACATAAAGGATGTTCCTGCGGAGTCGCCTGTAGAGCCGGGCTTTGATTTCAAAATTGATATTGTACCTGGTCTTGAATGCCAAGCTGAAGCTTGGCATTCAAAAATAAACTGTCCAGGCACCGACCGGAATTTTATTGCAATTTTTAAACCGAAAAACGGCGCCGGAAATGCTGAAAACAATCTGCTAATTGCAGCTTACCCGAAACAAGAAAGCGAAATACTTAATAATAGAAATCAAATGAAACCTACTATTCGGCTAGCAAAAAAATTGCGAAATCGAAAATCCATGGGGAACTTCAAAAGTTATTTCATAAAAGTAATCGCGATGACGATGACTAGACGTAATGGCGTCAGTTTCTGGGACAAACCTTTAGAGCATACATTTTACAAGGTAAAATGAAGTAAGACAATGATCTGAATATTAAAGTAATATATTTTTCAATAGATGCTGCAGTATGCAGAGAAATGTTTCATGAAGCGAAAACTTTTGGATTATTGGCATCCTGAGAAGAATTTGCTAGATAAATTCAATGCAAACCAAATTGATACACTTCGAATGCAAATGAAAAGTGCTATTAAGGACTTTGACAACAAGAGGAACTCTTCACATATATTGAAATTATTTTTTACGGATAGTGAACTCCGTTTAATAGATAGACGAATCACGATAAGAAGATAGAAAAAATATAAAATAACCATGAGATTTTTTATCCAGTTTTGTATGTGTTCTACTGTCTGTGATTCAACTCTAGAGATAAAATAAATTATAAAAATGTATTATATAAATGTATAAAATATAAATTAACCATTAGATTTTTTATCCAGTTTTGTATGTGTTCTATTTTGTCTGTGTTTTAACTCTAAATATAAAATAAATTATAAAAATTTTATCAACAAAGGTATTATTCGATCATTGAGAGGATATTGTGTTTTCGATCAAATAGCTGTGATTTGATGTTGAATCATGGAAGGAGTTTCTCTTCATATACTTTCACCTTACTTTAGCGAAATGAGCTCCTTATCAGCGACGTACAGCTCAAAATATCGAAAAATGCCTGACTTTGCATGATTCATAAATGGGTATGTTGGGATATTTAACAATATTTTGTAAATACCATGCTCCAGATAAATTCAGAGCGCACAAAGTACTCGGAGAAATAGGTAAATTCCTTCAGAGCACTTTTTTCCCCGGATGGTAAAGAACTTTAAAAACAACTTTACACAGAAAACTACGCATTTCGAATCATGAACTGTTGTCATTATGAAGATCGCTATCAAACATGATGAATCCTTTCAACAACGATAGGATATAATGCAAGTTATAATCAAAAAACAAAAGAAATATTCAATTTTTTAAATCACAGAAGTGAAGTCACTAAAGACTGCGCATTAGAACATGAATGAACTTGTCCAGGAGAAATATCTTGCTTGTCTTAATCAATGACATTGTTACTTCTCTTATTTTGGAAATTTATTTCATGTCCAAAAACAACTTGTTCAACATCTCAGAGCTCACTATTTAGGTTAGAAGCAACTCCGCAATAATCTTAAAACGGCGCCTGTGTCGCTCTGCAACGAGACCAAATTCCAATAAATCCACCAAAAATACCGACTACATATAGTGGAAAGCAGTCTAAAAGGTCAACCATAGGAGGTCCGTTGAGTCCAATGATATTGTGACAGAAGTGATGCAGCGAAAAACATTGCCTTCACAACTCGGCTAGAATGCAGGTTTGGATATTTATTTATTTATTTATTTATATGCATCCACGGATAATAAAATCCATTATATAAAGAAAGATACGACAGTAGTTGTTAAACTAAGCTAAAGCTTACAAAAGTAAATAAAACGTTAAAAAAAATGAGCTACGTTATATAATCTAGGCTAGAAATTAATACAATAAGAATAACAAGGTAATATAATACAAGTTAAATATATAAAGAAAGAAAAAAAAATATATAAAGAAAAAAAAAGAAGAAAAATGACAAAATAAAGTAGAAATAACCAAGTTGAAAGTTAAAAATTGAGAATTGAAAATTGAAAATTGAAAAGGGGACGCAAATACCACAACGCTAGCTAGAAATGAACATTACCACATTTTTTAATTCGAGCAAATTAGTGTTGAAAAGATCTAAATGCTCCCATAATGCATTGCCCAAACGTTTCAACCTCTCCAATGGAGAAAACTGACCATGATTGGTTTTATAAGTATGTAGCATAAATAAAACGTTAGACCTCGTCATTCTCTGAGGAACTCTAAATGGTAATTCCTGTAAGATGTTGGGAGCATCCAGCTTGTTATTTAAGATTTTGTATAAGAATATGGCCTCATGGTAGGTTCTACGAACCTCAAGAGAGCTCATATTAAGCACTGACATGACATAAGCGTAATCAAAATCGCAACCGTTTATTCTAAGTTTGAAGCCAATGGACCGAAGGAATTTATTTTGGATTCTTTCCAGTGTCCTACAATGAGACTGGTAATAGGGGTTCCATACAATCGAAGAGAATTCCAATTTACTGCGAACTAGAGAAAAGTAAAGTGATTTTAAAGCGAGTATATTATGAAAACGACGGGAGTTACGTATCAAAAAACCTAACATTCTACGTGCTTGAGCAGCTATTTCATTGACATGCTCGCTAAACGATGCTAGTTCTTGAGAAAATTCGTTGTTACCTTTCGAAAATATAATATGGGACGTAACAGATGGCAAACGGCATGTTTAACAGATATATCAGCGAGAACCCCGAGGGTTATTTCCCATCAACTTCCGGAAGGATTGCATTTGCGAACAGCTACAGTTAGTGTGCAATTTTGTTACATTTTGTCATACACTGTTAAATGCATCATTGAAGGCATACTTCAGTATGTCCAGTTTGACTAACTCAAAAAAAAAGTTGATGACCTTTTGTCTTTGTTGGACAACTCTGTTAGATTTTGCAATATCCCAGAGACAAGATGCCATCACCGTGGGTTCTTCGAGTGAAAGAAGAAAGAAATCAGCAGATACTTTTCGAAGTGGTTAAGTTCCAGAAAGAGCTAAGATCGTTTCCTGGTCAAAACTTCTGAGTGGATAGCACAGGATTTGCACTTTAAAGCATCAGCCTGCCACGCACAGAAACATCTTGTACCAGTTCCATTCCTGGGCGTCTAAAAAAAGTTTTAACGAATATGTCGATAGAATCAAAAGTAGGCAAGTTACTTATTACGATCACGAGACTTTAATCAATTACTGAAGTTTTCGTGTGGTTGTCTGGGAACCAAGATTAGGCTGTTTTTATCACGGATACCAATGATAGTCTTGAGAAATGCAACAAACTTTGCACGTATCTTGGATTCAGCCAAATTCCCGTGAAAATGAGTTGAATCGTTTCTCTGTTGATATTTAAAGCCTATTCCGTCATTTTTAGTGAAGCGTTGCGAACATTTGTGGCGAAATTATGAACTTTTTTGATCATTTCAGGAGTGCGAGATGAAATTATTCTCCCGTCACGTTTGTCAACCTCTAGCGATACTTTGCCATCTAAAAAAAACGTTAATGCCACAGGAAAACATTTTTATGCTTCAATAATCATCCCCATACATCCAATCGAGATGTTGCCAACGTAGTTCTACCGAGTTATGTATGAAATTTAATAAAATTATTTTATTCCAACATGACAATTTTTGACTTGCCAACACAGTCATAAAACCAACAACTGTCAACCGATCCTAGTAAAGTTGGTTGCTACCATCAGAGGACGAACACAGATCAAAAATTGAATAACTAAGAAAAACGTACAAAAAATACTGAAGATGAATAAATAAACAGAGAAAAAACTATTCCAAAAACAAACACAACCACAAAAATACAAAAAAAAAATACGATCGGAAAAGTTGCCTAACCGCTATGGGGCGCACGTAGTCGAGTTTTACCGACAATTTTACCGATCGATTTTTAGCTGTTATATTTGTGTTTTGGGGAGTGTTTTTTGTTTGTTTCTCTTCCGTGTGTTGTCTTCTCGTGTATCTTTTGTACGTTTTTATGCGTTTCTCTTCAATTTTGGATCCTAGCTCGTCCTCTGGAGGAAGGCGCAAAAATTGAAGCATACTCAAAAATATACAGAAACTAAACGAGAAGACAACATGAAGATGATGATTAACAAGCAAATAAACAAAAAACACCCTCAAAAACAAACACAAAATCCCTTGGTTTTACCGTGTGGCTCAAAATCTCACATGACGTGACTATCGTCACGTGTGCTGACTCTCAGAAAAGAGACCATTGAAAATATTGATTCTTTAACACAGGACACACTAAAAATCTATTTAAAACTCTATTCAAGGTAATCAAGGTAATACTGTGCACAAAAATCTATTGAGGAACTTTGTGAGGAAGCTCACGAAGCTCGTAATAAAGATTGTAGAAGGTTCCGGGAGCATAATATTCAAAAGCAGTCAAAGATTGATTATCACAACACGTTGAAAACAAGTGTTAACAAAACTTAAAGTCATGAGCAATTATTTCGCTAAGATAATCTTAAGTCGTATTAGTGATAATAGAAAAACATTAAACTTTTAAAAAAAATCTTCGCATCGTCTACGAAAATAGAAAAGATTCCTTAACTCTCCGAATAAACAACTAGGCAAAGTTTAGGGCAAATCGAAAATTGAAACTATCTATATATTGAAAGTAAGATCATGTTCATTTTAATCACCCATAAAAATAAAACATAAACTATTGCATTAATATTTAACAAAAGCCACGAGCAGTTATTGGAAAATAAATATATTACATACAATATGTTACTACACTTTCGGTCTTTTAGAAGAATGTCCCTCAATTGAAACAGTGCATTTCGATGCTACGTCGTGCAGAGGCAACTCTGAAGATGTTACCGTATTCGGACGTTTTCGATTTGGTGACGTGACAGGTGAAACTTGTTTCAGACATTCCACATCGTTGAAAATGACCTGAGCACCGCCTCCACAAGTCGGTATTACATTCCCCTTATATAGCTTTGTTTCCAGTTCACCATCAGTATCAGCTTCTTGTGAAACTAAGCAATACTTTGACGTTTTTGAGTTCGCGACATCTTTAACGTCAGTTAGTTTCGTCACAGATTTCCTGTTCTTCAGGTACGGTTGAAGAATTGTGTCTAACGGAACTGGATTTTTCGCTCTGTGCTCAAGCCACTTATCACCTGTAGATCTTGAACGTCTATGACGAATGTTGGCCACCGGGACGCCCTTAAAAAAATTGAAAACTTAAATCAAGTATTTGGGAGCATGTGCTACATGAATTACCCGATCTCTTGCTGTTCTAGGAGTATAGGTCATTTGCGTAGCTGTTTCCAGCGCGGTATGTGTCTTCTCTCCGGCAAGGTTCTCGACACTTGCGGATCGACCCATTTGTGGGAAATTATTGATGTCATCCACCTTCAATATGTTGGAAACTAGGCGAAGTTTTTCGTCCTTCATACGCATTGCTTGCATTTGTTTACTCTCCTGCTCCCTTAGTTTGTTCTCATACTTTCGATTCATTTTGTCTGCTTCCATTGCCATCTTTGTGGCATACTTCTTCTTTTGCCGCTCTCTTTCCATTTCTTTTTGATTCAATAAGAATTGCTTTTGGTTTAGCTGTTTTTGTAAGCTTTTAACTTGTTCCTCGCGCTCATGAATTTTTCTGTTCAATTCATCCAAGGAATTCTCATAAACGATTGCTTTGTTTTTGATAGCCGATAAGTGACCTCTTTCTTCACTTAGCACTGCATTGGCCGAAGACAATTCGGTTCGTAAATTGAGGTTTTCTTTTTCGGTTTCCAGCAAACGTATTCTAAAGTCTTCGCCTGAAATTAATATTAACACAATAAAAATACACTTATAATAGAAAGAACTGTTTAATGTACTTACATTTAGCATTAAAATCTTTTGTCAACGCAGCACGCTTATCGATTCTATGCCTGAGATGTTGCATCAGCTCCAAATATAAATTATCACCTTCAAGCGCATTAGCAGAATACTCGGGAAACTTAGAGCCTAGGCTATAAATCAGGCCCGATGGCAGTTCCAATTTTCGGATTCGTGGAACATCTGTCGTAATGTCGACAGTCCTAAGCAGTTTATTGGCCTTCCTTCTACCCGGAGTGAGACCTGAATCAAGTCTGGCAGGCGTTGCCTTCGTGGTTTGAACTTCTTGACTCATTTCAGCGAATTTCAATACAGACTGAAATAAGTGGCTGTTGCTTTATTTTCATACTCAGTAGCTACATTATGTTAAGTATTCAATTTCAAAGGCTTTTTATAGATTTTCAGGAGTATAAAATTAAAGTGATAAAATTCAGATGATTCCGTTTAGAAACACTGATTTTCCAACAAATGTAGAGGAATCGTGTAGATTTTGAATGCATGTTAACTTGACTTATAATAAGTTTCATCCTTTGATTTCATGACTGCACCAGAAGTTATGGGACAAACAGTTTTGAATTTTCGATGTGAATTTTCAAGATCCAGAAGACAAAAATTCATCATAGCGGACAACTCTATTCTAATTTTTCTACTAAATATCAACCAAAATTGGCTTATAAATCAGGCCTATTTATTGTGTGAATTTCGTTAAAACCTGATGACTGCATCGGAAGTTTTAGGCATAAAGCCTTATTATGTTTCGGAGTTAGTTTTCAAGATGGCATCACTGTCACAGGTTTCCATTTAGCTTATATCAGACCTGGTCCTACTTAAATTCAATACATCCTCGTGAAGAGAAGTTTCGAATGCACAGAAAATAGGAAATTTAGTGAAGAGTTTTTATTCTTGTGCGGCAGGAAATTTTGCAAATTTCATTTTAGCAGGGTGGAAAAAGATAAAATTTATCAATCGTTTACTTTTCTTCTTTTTTTCTTCAAAAAGCGAAAAAATTTCATCAGGGTAGATGATTTGAAAGATTAATTTCGCGTGCGCACTCATAAAAATTCTCTATGTATATTCAACATAAATATGCCCTGCGAAGTTCAGCAGCTATGACAAATCCAAATTTGAAAAAAAACCTTGTCTTCTTCTAGGCACTCAGCGCCCACATAGCGTTCAAAAACTTCTAATTTTTATCAGAAACAGGCATAGAACTTTATCCGTTTGTAACTCGGATATACTGAATCTAAATACGGGGCAGGGTTACCAGGTTACTTCTCGCTATATCCCAAAAAAAAAATAAACCAGATAAGAACTATATCCCAAAAAAAAAATAAACCAGATAAGAACTAACTAAAGTTAGATAATAAAAATAAATATATAAAAAACTAAAATTAAAGAAAAATATTTACATCAAAAATAGACGAAAAATCAGTGTTTTTTCATTAGCTTCTAAATTAGGTTTAGAACATACTGCTTCAGCTTCCTTTTAGTAACGAAATACTATAGGTAGTTTTTTAAATCATCAGGCATATCATTATACAACGATATAGCTGAAAGAATCAGGTCATTAAGGGCTCTATTGGTTCTGACTAGAGGCAATCCATAAGAATTTGCTGATCTTGCATTTCTCTGGCCATTGTCAGAGAAACAGAAGATTGTCCATATTGTTATTAGTTTTTGATATGCCAATAGTTGAAAAAAAGTCATTTTCCCAGTTATGAAAGTTAGCTGATTAGCGGGAGTCCTTGGACTCAGATTGTGAACTGCCTTAATTGCCTTACTTAGAGTTCTGCTCAGGATGGCCAGGTTTGGTTGAAGAAGATTGGCTCCAGTTAAGTATAGCAAAACTAATAGATGGAATTGCAAAAGCATGGTAAATCATGTTTTTTAAAACAATGCTCAAGTAACATCGTCTTCTTAAGAAACCTACAATGGGACAAATCTTGGCTCTGATTTTTCTAATTTGATCCGACCATGACAATTTGTCATCAATTATTATTCCTAAATATTTAGTTTATTCTAGTCTATCAATGAGTTGGTTGCTAATCAACATGTTTAATGATATGTCTTCTTTATTTTTCTGTTTGAAAATCAAGAGTAATGGGTTTTATTACCATGAATTTTTAATTTATTAGTAACTAGTCAATTGAAATATCTACCTAAATCATCATTAATCATTCGCTCTAATTCGATAGTATATCTATTTGAGTTTAATATAAGGGTATCATCTGCATAAATCACATATTTGGATACTAAATCAAGATTATTCAGACTCTGGAAATAAAGCAAAGGAAGAGTTGGTCTCAAAATTGATCCTTGAGGAATGCCTATATTTATCACTCTCCTATCACTAGTTTCACCTTTGAATTGGGTACTTATGGTCCGATTGGATAACTAATTTTTTATTAGTTCATTTTCCTTTCCTCGAATACCTAGTTCATTTAAAATATGGCCTAAAATGGTATGATCAACTATGTCGAATGCCTTTTTTAGGTCAACAAGTATGGCTGAAACATATAAGCTCTTGTCCAGTTGGCTATTAATATAATGTTGCACATCTATGAGAGATGTAGTTGTATTGCTGTCATTAAGGAAACAATATTGATTTTGATCAAAACATATCGTGTTGTTAATAAAGTGAACTAGCCAAGAATTGATAACTCTCTCGAAGGTCTTACTGAAGGTGCTTGCTAATGAAATTGGCCTATAGTTGTTCGGATCATCAATATCACCACTCTTAAAGATGGGGGTGATATGAGAGTTTTTCAAAACATTAGGAAAGATGCCTTCATCCAAGTGCTTGTTAATTATAAAGTAAGGTGTGGCGCAAGAAGATCTTTGATGGATTTTAAATCATCTGCCTTAATCGAATCTATTCCAGGAGCTACATTTTTAAGGTTTAATATAATCTCTTATATTTCGTCAATCGTAGTTGGTCTTAGGAAGAGGGTCTGCTGATTAATTCTATTGCTAATTCTTTGCGCACAGTTTGCGCGAAATTCATCATTTATTCTGCTGCCTATTAGCGAAAAGAAGTCATTAAGCTGCGTCGCTGTGAGGAGAGACACATTAGCCTTATTTTGATTTTGATTTCAATTCACTCCCAAGTATATCCCAATAGTTTTTTGTTGTTTCCATGCGTTTTATCAACTCTTTTATTTTGTGCAATTTCTTTGGCTTTATTTATTACATTGCTAGCCTTGTTTTTCAACCGCCTGAATTTTAAGAAATTTTCATTATTTGGACTCTTCCGATAGGTATTGTAAGCAATTCTTTTTTTCTTCATTATATTAAGGACATAACTATTTGTCCAATCATTGCTTCTTGAGCGAATCTTTTTATGAGTGATTGAAAGAGTTTTTGCATTACAAACTATTTCAATGAGTTCTTCAAGTTGAATTTCCCGCGATTCCAGCATCAAAATATGGATCTTGCCACGGACTAAATTCGCAAATTTATTTTTATTTAACACAGGTATTTGAAAAACTTTCATTTGAGATTTAGGAATGAGAACATCAGTAATAGTGATGTTTTAAACCCTTTGGTCCAAATCAGGCATGTCATAAAAAGCAATACCAAACTCATACCTGCGGAGGTTAAACGAACTGACAGCATGATTGATAAGCGTCGCAGACTCATGTGGATCCAAAAAGGTTTTTGACACTATTAGCCATAGCATATTGCTCCAGTGGCTGGAAGTATATGACATCCGTCACTACGTTTAAGCTCTAATAAAGGATTACACTGCGGCTATGTAATAATGATTACAAAATTATAAAAGCCCACTATTAAGACAAATTATTAAAACAAAATGGAACAAAACCATTTCAGTAAGCTTTTCCTCCGTGATTTACTCGAGACAATCCCTTATTAAAGTCTAGCAATAGTCTGCCATCATATGACTGTCCCACTGGGCTTGGTATCTTGCTTCTATTGCTCCTATGTCCTGGTGGAACCGTTTTCCTTGTTTCTCACTATAGTCGTCCAGCTCCCTATAATCTGGTAAAATGGCTATGCAAAAAATGCAATTTAACGCTCAGCGGTTCAAATTCAGAAGCATTTTGGGAGCTAATTCTGAATATTCTAGTGATTTTTTTTTCTCCCAAAAATGTTTGACTAATCATACAAAGTTTAGCCATGCTTCTGATTCGATTTGTGCTATACGGCTTGTGAATTCACTGTTTTTTTTATAAGGACACGGATTTGCGGGCGATCAGAGTTGCCTGCTTTTATGTTTTCCATACTCTGGGCTGAGCCTTTTTTCATAAATATTTAAAACAGTCACCAGTCTTATCCAGGGTTTTGATAAACTGTTTTATTAACCCAAGCTTGATGTGAAGTGGTGGACGAATGATTTTCATTCGACTTATCAGTGACTCTTTAACGATATTTTTTTTCAGAGGACCTTTCTAACCAAATGTTCATTTTTTGCCCGACTAATTGGGACGAAAGCAAATTTATACTCATTGTGCAGTAATACACATTTCACACTTCTTTTTGGGTTATCTATAAAAAGCTGCCAATGTTCTGGCTTATATTCGGTGAGACCCATAAAACTTAAGAGGACAGAAACATTTTTACAAAACACCACTTTGTCTTCTTCCGTAAAGTAAGGAAGAATGTACTACTTTCTGGTCCGATCAAATGTTTTAGTCACGCTATGCTGAAGACAGTGGTTTTTTTTAGTCTTGAACAGGGTCACGACTCCAACTCCACAATCCTGGTATTGAAGCAAGAATTTGACGTGACATCTTTGACAAATTTAAATCGCGCATCAAGTCATTGAGCTCATCTTCTGCCTTGTAGAATTACACTCTCTGAAATCACTTTCACTGCTTCGTAGTTTCAACTTCATCGCAGTTTGCATTCGATGGTCCGAAAAACAATGGAATTGGCATATTTTCATTATGTAACATTGGAGGCTTAGCCGATTTCACATTAGGATAAACCCAAGTACGTTTTTTGTACCGGTTCTTATCTTTCACATTGGCAGCATAAAATTAACAGTCATTAACATGATTGGTTGGCTCAGTCTGTATCATTGACACCCCAAATTTAAGTCAGTTACGTCCACTTTGATTCCAGTATCGTAAAGTTTTCACACAAGACTTACACAAAATGTTAGACACGCAATATTTATTCCTTTGTGCATGTCCTAAAGTAAGCTTGGTAGGTTTGTTTCATAAACTCGGTGATCTTTTTTCTTTGCTTCCGTTTCCAATATTTGGCACATATAAAACGAAAAGTGTTGGGGTCGTTAACAGAAGAATTACGCGACGAATGCATATTTTTTAAGAGAAAAAGGATTATTGTACTTAGCATTAAGTTCTAATGTCTGACTAGCGATACTGTTTCAACTAACTACGTGAATAAAAAACAATATTTACTTAGGGATACTCAAATTAAAGCAGGTAGGGAGGTAGATAAATAACCTAATATTTTAAATACGATTGCTAACATGTCTTTTATCTCAAAAAACAGAGTTAATCCAAACAAAGGAATTACTTTGCGTTTATATCTAATGCCGGAATTACATTCTGGCCGAGGAATGCCAAATGACGACAAGTACTGTGTGTAAATGGTCTCCTTGTCTATTCTCGGCTGTTTTTTTCATGGCAAGCACGCGTGTGTAAATGGTTTGCTCGTCGGCTCTTGTTTGTTTTATGAAGGGATAATGATCCTTTTATTGCTGTGCCTGAGTGTTTATGACCGTCTCGTCCGAGCTCGCAGCCGCTGGAAGCGAAGTCGGTTTTATGCATCAAGTCAAAGGGATTCGAGAGGGTAGCATGTGCTCATTTAAATTTTCGAATTTTTCGCCGGGACTTCAAACATGTGTTTGCGTGTCCCAGATTGAAATAACTCAACGCACACCAGGCAGTTGCAATAGCCACAGCCCGTACCTCAGTCATCGTTCACTGAACTGAACAAAACAGCTCACAACTGTCGAAAGATGCAAAGTGCAATATCCTAAGTAAACAATTCACCCTATGAAAGGTGCATGGTGTATGGTCCGTGTTGTACGGTGCAATATCCTAAGTAAACAATACACCCTATGTCTTGTTGAGTCTTGTTTACTCTTGTACCCGAGACGCTCGTTCCAATGTATAAATCGGGCATAATATATCGAAACCAATAACAAAATGAATTCGGCAGAAAGTGAGATTTTTTGTCCCCCAGTGCTATCTATATATGTAATAGGCGTATCGTCGTATCCACAGTATATATCGGCATTTGTCAGGGATCCATACTGGGCCCCTTTTTGTTTCTTTTGTACGTTAACAATATTCAGGATATTAATTTGTCAGACAAAGTAGTTATATTCGCGGATAATACACTATTTTTATAGTTAGGAAAGAATGAATCAACTCTGGAGCGCAGCTTAAATACTGACTTGGATAAATACCGGAATTTGCTTTTACAAAGTAATCATAAATGTTCAAAAGACCTAATACATATTATTTCTGAAAAAAACTCACAAAAAATTAATTCAAGCATTCGCATTAACGGAACACTATTACAAAAATTAGACTCGTTAAAATATCTTCGATAAAGTTTAGATGAAAATATGTTCTGTCTGGACCATATCAATAAAATCAATAAAATTTATAGGAATCTTGATATCGATTTCCACCACCGAACATAAAACTTAATATTTTTAACGCTTTTCTTCTTTCGAATATATGAAACCAAACAGTTCTATGGAACCAAACAGCTAAGCAAAATATTGACTTAATTGGAAGATTAATTACAAAATCAAAACAATATTTGGAATACCAAATCTGACCGGAATTTCGACTGTATACAAAGAATTAGGCTTATTAGATATTCACCAAACAATAAAATTTGAACAAGGCAAATTAATATAGAGGATCCTCAATAAGCAACTGAAATTCCCATATGCCATAAAATGTGTAGGCGAGATAACGAACGCAATAACAAGATCGACTAATAATCTTACAATTGACGAAGCTAGAACTTACTGATTAAAAATAGATCTCAGTTAGCAAGCCTTAGTATCCTACAACACCTTGCCTGATTCTGTGAGATCAGCTAATGTCGCAAAATTTAAGGAGAACCTCAAATTGCAGTGGTTGAAAATGTCAAGTCCTTGGCTGTGTTAAAATTTGCGCTGCCCCAACCTGGCAGCTCTGCTGCTCGGGTCAGATCAAAGTGGCCCAGCGAACTCGTTTGTGCTCTACTTATTAGTGTGGTTTCAAATTTGGAGGTGGTAACAGTTCAATAATTTAATAGTGGCTCTTCCCCTCTATTGCTAAAATTGTCTCGATGGTATACTAACTGTTACGGATCGTGTCACTTATATTTTTTCGGACGACCTCGAATTCGTAAAGGAACAACGGGCGTTGGAAGTTCAATTTCAGCTCCTTGATATGGTGTGAGAGCAGACTAGCTATGCTATAGAAAGACTTGCTGGCCAATAGTAACGCAAAGCGATTCGATTGTATGTGATTTTAATGTCATGAGACATTATTGTTTGTGAACCTTATAATATCACATCATAGAACATACCAGAAACGTATCTTTGCCAAGTTTCTGTCTCTATAAAATCCTTTTTTAAGAGTCAGCTACGTGGAAACACAATAAAATTGCTATTTGAGCCGAGAGTTTCAGAAGAATTTCCACAATTTAGCAATCGTATATTTAGTTCATTTACTTTTCGGCTGTGGAGTTTGCTGAGAATATACTTTGCACATCACAATAAATGATCTGTTCCTTACATCTGAGCATTTTCAAGAGCAATCATGAGTTCAACTAATATAAATATTTGCATTTATACAGCTTACAAATTATCGGATCTGATATTTTGACTTTTTTTTCGCTTCGTTTACGATTTCAGAGCATTCATAAACTAAAATAAAAGTTCAAATCTTACTTACTGCGGTTTCATCATAGTCCTCTGCTCGTGGATTGACGCAAACAATCATATTCACCTGTCCTTCGCCTTCAAAGTACTTTTTAAACAGATGTGTTATTTTGGAGTCTCTATAGGGAATTTTTCTTTTCATGCCAGTTAGCTGATTTTCCCTTAGATATTCAAGACATGCTCTCAGAGTCATTAGAGAATTGTTAATGTTACCAGCTTCTCTAAGTCTTTGGCCACTATTTTTTGTTCTGTTCGTTCGTTCGCTACCCGCTAAGTCCACAAGCGAAAGTTGGCTGACACGAATCATATTTCTGTCTTGAATAATATTTTCTCCGTTGAAATCGGTGGGCGCTTGTACGAGACGTATAGTGAACACGGAATGACTTCTGCTTGATTCTGCATTCAATATAGTATGACCCATTCGTTTGCGCTTCTGTCCCAATTGATAAACTTCTACTGCTTCTTCGAACGATTTCACTTCGATTTCCGTAACACCATGAACGTACATATTATGCTGCGAATCCTCTCGAATAATCTTTGTTTGCAAAGTTCTAAAAAAAAAAGAAATACAATTACTAGCCTGAGAAATTACTTCATATAACATAATGGCAAAGAAACTGCTAAATAGTTAATATTTTAGCTATTACAAATGATACAACCGAACACACCTCTGTATGGATCCTTCCTCCAAAAGATCATAAACGCTATTATTATACACTTCGATGTACGTTATGAATACTGCAAACATATTATCCTCGTCAACTCCCTCCAAAATTTTAGTATTATTTGAAGCTTGTGATGCGATTTCCGGATCTGAGTCTTGACGCCGAGGTTTCGTAAAGCGCGAGTTCATTTCTGCTTGGCGCTCCAGCATAGCGTCAGCTTCGCTTTGTATTTCAAATCCATTCAAACGGTCTGCTTTAAATACAAATTTTTTCGACTGGTATCCAGATATTGTTTTGAAAAGGGCATCTAGACAACGGGGCATGATTCCACGATCTCTAGTATCCCCTGTCATTGTGTATGTTTTTCCACTACCTGTAACACCGTATGTGAACAGCAAACCATCTTTCCCACGTATTAAATCCTCAACGAGCGGCTCTGCCACTGTTGTGTACACTTCCCTCTGAGTTGAGTGCATTGGGAATACGTGCTTGAACACAAAATGGGTCTCTTTGTTCACATTAAGTCTATATGCTACAGTCAGTGGCGGAGGTTTGAGGACTACAATATTGGTGGACTTGGTTTCGATACAAGACAAGTCTTTATCTGAATGCATTGGTCGAATTCGACAAAACACTTGCACTGGGGTTCTTTCGGTTGAAGAATTCGAATTACTTCGAACATTTTTTCCCTGCAGCGCAACTCCTCGAGACCTGAAAGTGAACGTTTAATTTATTTTGATTTTACGAAACTGAAAGAGGGTATTACGATTTCATCCTGCTAGAAAAATGCTTTCCCGATTATTTTTCCAATATGAAACAGTGTTTGATCCGATAATAATCCGTTTTTTTTTCCTCCGGTTTTTACTGCTTCTCGCAGAAAAAGGCCAACGTTTACACGATTCTTTAATAATCCGTTCAAATCGAACTGTTAATTCAAAATTATGCTTCTTCTTGATTTCTCTACGTCAAAGTGTTATTCCCTAAATACTTCATGTATGCTTGGAAAGTCATGTGTCAGTGGACTCCGACTGACCTATAGTATCGTCTACAGCGGACGTTTAGTCCGCGGACTAAACACCAAATTCCACCTAAATTTTTTAGTCCACGTGCTGTAGACACTCGTGGACCGACCTAAATTTAGGTCGGTCCACGATTTCAAGCGACCTGACCTAAATATAGGTCGTGGACTATAATCGTTGTAAACACACGCGACCTAAACATTGATTTTTGTGCGACTATTAATAATGTAGGTATGTTGAATATAAGCTCATAACATTCCCCTTTGACACAAAATCATTGAAATAAACATGTTTGAGAGACAAATGAAACGATAAATACAGTGCATGAAGGAAAATTAAACTAAATGACAGCTGTCATATACGGACGAGGACTAAATTCCACCTAAGCAAATTTTAGGTCGGGTTCGTTGTAAACACCTGAGGACTAAGTTCATTTAGTCCGCGCTTTAGGTCAGGTCACTTTTGGTCCGACTGCTGTAAACCGGTACTATGTTTGTGGACCACATTCCGCGTTGAATTGCTTGAGATGACATTTTGTTATCTCCCGTCCGGCACATATTGTGTGGAAAATCTGCAAATGATTTTTGGCTTCAGAACAACTCAAGTCAATACGAAAAATTCTTCACAATTCACTTTAAAAGTTAATTTTAGCGTTTGCATAGATCAACTCACTGCTAGGATAAGTGCTCTCTGTCATTTATATTTCAGGCCAGTTTGGGAAGCACTTTGGCAATTGTCTGACATTTCTGAATTTTTCCAGCATCCAGTAACACAAAATTATCAAAAAATTTCACTAATCTAAAGCTTTTGACTGATACGAAAATGAGCAGCAGGAAAATGTCAAAAAGTTGATAGTGTTCAAATCAGCATACCCGACCCCGTCAACTTCATCCTGGCCAGGCAGAAAAACGGGTTGTTTCGCGTCGAACTTTTGTGAAATAAGTCATTCGTAAATTCACATGAAATGTTCATACCGAAGTTCAGCGGTAAATTTGTTTCGGCGAAAATTCGGCATGAAATTTAGCTAAAGTTGTACTCTTGTTAGCGGGAAAAATTTGCTTCGCTTTGAAAATGCAGGTGGCATTGACACATGCCTCCACTCATTTCAATCCAATTTAATATGTGCGGCTCATCCATTCGAGCTGAATTTCAAAATTGATTTGTGCAAATATCTTTTCGATACAAAAATTGACATTCTTGACACTCGTTCTGTCAAAATTCAGCAGATTGTCCGCTTATCTTCAATGTAAAATTTTTCACTCCAAGAGATGAACAGATAATGGAGATGTCAAAATTTACCTTAAATGCCAGCAATGCCGTCTCGATGTACGGGCCGTTATGCAGAATGATGACGTCACCGTAAGTGGTCAAAGTGTCGGGGAAAATACATGCAAAGTAATGCGACGTCCGCGGGAAAACTTAAACTGTACTGGTTGTGCTAAAGTGAGTGAAGTGAAGTGTAAGTGATATCAGTACAACAGTGACAGTTAGCAGTGAAAGTCAATATTAATGCGGTACATATGGGAGAATATGAAAAATTCGCTACGAACTGTGAACCAGTTGTTATTCGGTTATGTGATATTTCGTGTCAGTGTACTATCGAATTAAACTGATTGGAAATTTGCCCCATGTGTTTCAACCAGTTAACTGTTATTTCCTGGTCATCGCGAACTATAACAAATCGAGCAAATTTGTGTAAGTATTGTTTATGTGAATTTGTTTATCTATATTGTAACACCGCAGTATGAGGCAAAACACTAGTCAAAATCATAGTTGTGAGTTGTGACTGATTATTATATTTACGACACATCCACGTACAAAAACTAACATTTTAGGTGTATTTTAGTTAAAAAAAAAATGGTGGATGAAATCTTCGTGTATATCGGCATTTCCTGGTAGAAATGCCAGAATTCACTATGCAAGATGACGTCAAAGCTGCATTGATGACGTTCCATGACAGCCCGTACATATAGAAGACATATTGGTAGCATATTATAAAACTGTTCAAAATATAGTTCAGTTTAAGATAAAACAATTTATTTATTAGACAGCAGTATTAAGCTAACATATCAACACGTTCGCTCTCGATCACGTCTTCTTCAGAAGTGCGCCACATCCAGCCCTTGGACACGGACGGTATAACTTTCCGCCATTAGCCCCTTCAATTCTCTCGCGCACAAAGCATGTTAAAGCTGCCTTTACGCCATTTCGCTCTCATTGTCAAATTGGAGGGGAACTACTTGGATTTGACCCGATTTGACAATGAGCAGACAAAAAATTACTACCATTCCCTTCAATGTAAATCTTATGGGCATGTCCACTCCATTTCTACTACCTCACTGGTCACATCACAACCAATGCCTTCTATATGTACGGGCCGTAATGCAGAATGATGACGTCAGAGCATCGGGACAAATGTCGCGAAAAACACACGTAGTCTTATGGGACGTCCGCGGGAAAATGTTAATTGTACGGGTTGTGTTAAAGTGAGTGAAATGAAAACTAAAGTGGTATATGCGGAACAGTGCTAGTGAACAGCTAAAACACAAATTAATGCGGTGCGTGCGGTTTAATGTGGAAAATTAGCTACGGAATTTTTATCGGTTGGTGTTAGGTTATGTGATGGTTCGTGTCGATTTACTGTCGCGATACAATTAACTGGTACAAAGTGTACGTTATGACTAAATATTATTATTATAACGCGTCCACGCACAAAAAACTAACGTTTTATTCATATTTTAACCAAAAAACCGCAAGTGAAATCTCCGTGTACATCGGCACTGCCTCGTGGAAATGTCAAATTTCCTAAACTCATGACGTCACGGCGAGAACGATTACGTAGCCTGACGGCCCGTACTTCTAGAAGGCATTGTCACAACTCTCTGCAGATCGGCATCCTCTACATTAAGCCAATGCCTTCTAGATGTACGGGCCGTAATGCAGAATGATGACGTCAGAGCATCGGGACAAATGTCGCGAAAAACACACGTAGTCTTATGGGACGTCCGCGGGAAAATGTTAATTGTACGGGTTGTGGTAAAGTGAGTGAAATAAAAACTAAAGTGGTTTATGCAGAACAGTGCTAGTGAACAGCTAAAACACAAATTAATGCGGTGCGTGCGGTATAATGTGGAAAATTCGCTACGAAAAGTTTATCGGTTGGTGTTAGGTTATGTGGTGGTTCGGGTCGATTTACTGTCGCGATACAATTAATTGGTACAAAGTGTACGTTATGACTAAATATTATTATTATAACGCGTCTACGCACAAAAAACTAACGTTTTATTCATATTTTAACCAAAAAACCGCAAGTGAAATCTCCGTGTACATCGGCACTGCCTCGTGGAAATGTCAAATTTCCTAAACTCATGACGTCACGGCGAGAACGATTACGTAGCCTGACGGCCCGTACTTCTAGAAGGCATTGATTAAGCGGTTGCCAGACTTCTTCTTCCGTTAAGCATAGTACTGAGTTCGATTTCACGTGAAATTTTCATACAAAATTTCGCGCGAAATCTGTTTCGGCGAAAATTTCGCTTGAAAATAAGCAAATTTGGTACTGTGTTCTTCGCATGAAAAGTTGCTTTGAAGTTGCTTTCGCTTTGAAAACATAGATGGCACTGAAACATGTTGTCAATCATTTCACGCCAATTTAGTTTGTGCAGTTCATTCTTTCGAGCGAAAAAGTGACATTTAGTGTTTCAATTTGAAAATTGAGCAGTGCAAATGACTTTCCAATAAGAAAATCGATCGAAAAGTGAAATTCTTGACATTTTATCCGTCAAGAATGAGCAGTGTCTCTGCTTTTCTCCGTTGTCAAAATTTTCGCTCGAAAGAATGACCAGATAATGGAAACATGTCAAAATTTCACGTGAACTCGAACTCAGTACCAGCCTTTAGGTTACATCGGTGTCAGCATACAGAGGTTGGCAGTATTATCTCCGTTTACAGTGGCCATCTCAGATATCTTACAGTTCGGCCAACCTGAAAATCGATCGCCCACAATCGAAGGAGATGTAGGTCTTCAGGAGGTTCTACATTATATGGTGTCTGTACTGCGGGCATATAGGCGACGGACGTCTGGCATCTGGGCAGCGGAGATATGTGCGTACGTTAGAACAGCGGGGCGGCGGACATCGAGGCAGCCATATAAGCGACGTACATCTGGACAGCGGGCATCCGGTCGCATATTATGATTAAAACAGCAGGGACAGCAATTTCGGCAACGGCAGCAGGTCTAATGGTGACAGCAGCCTTAGCTTTAGCTTCTTTCGGTTGAACTTCAGCTGGTTTCTCTACTGCAAATAGGGCGACTTCCTTCAATTTTGTTTTCAGCAGCGGCAGCAGTTCTGATAACAGCATCAGTTTCAGCGATGGCGGCAGTCTCGGTAATGGCGGCAGAATAAAATTCGGCAGTATTGACATCAGCGATTCGGTAGTCATTTGCGACAGGGCAGAAACCAATGGCACATGAGCATCATGCTTCGGCAGTGGCGTCTGGGTAATTTATCCTAGGGTGAAAGTTGGCAGCAGGTATAATCTTTGGGCGGCAGGGCAGACCTAGAAGTTGGTTGACTGCATTCGGGCACCACATGGTAGTGGACTCTAGCCAATTTGTAATGGTGTCTTGGCAGCAATCGCGTATTTCACACTCTAAAATTTGTTGTCAAGAGTCTTCATAGCGTCACTTTCTTCAAGACTGGGCCATTCTATTCGCACTTGGATTGACCCCACACCTGAGTTATAAAACTGTTCAAAATATACTTCAGTTTAAGATAAAACAATTTATTTAATAGACAGCAGTATTAAGCTAACATATCAACACGTTCGCTCTCGATCACATCTTCTTCAGAAGTGCGTCACATCACAACTCTCTGCAGATCGGCGTCCTCTACATTAAGCGGTTGCCAGACTTCTTCTTCCATTAGGTTACAGCGGTGTCAGCATAGGTTGGCAGCATTGTTTCCGTTTACAGTGGCCATCTTAGATATCTTACAATATACACAGCACGTTTAGTCCACGTGGTGTAAACACTCACAGACCGACCTAAATTTAGGTCGGTCCACGATTTCAAGCGACCTGACCTAAAATAGGTCGTGGACTATATACCACTGTAAACACACGCGACCAAAACATTGATTTTCGCGCGACTATTAATAATGTATGTATGTTGAATATAAGCTAATAACATTCCCCTTTGACACAAAATCATTGAAATAAACATGTTTGAGAGACAAATAAAACGATAAATACAGTGCATGAACGAAAATTAAACTAAATGACAGCTGTCGTATACGAACGAGGACTAAATTCTACCTAAGCAAATTTTAGGTCAGGTTGGTGTAAACACCTTAGGACTAAGTTCACTTAGTCCGCGCTTTAGGTTAGGTCACTTTTGGTCCGACCGCTGTATACCCGCACATTGATATCAGCCTGTGGGATCAAAAATCTGGCTCGAGTGATAATGGAGCTGGATTTAGATATGAGAGCCATGAGATGTTTCACAAAAGTTTGACAGTCGATCAGCCAATCAAATTGATTTTCGATTCGCCAACCGGGAAAAACTCTGATTGGAGTCCACGAGCTCTACTCCTACTCTTCTACGACCAAAAAAACCCTACCACTCACCACCATATGTAAGATGCCTGAGTCTAACTGGCCTATGAGTTTTTGACACAGGATATTTACCTTAAAGTCCCTCACCTCTTATTAAAAAGATAACACAACCATGCGTGATTTCCCCGTTTCTGGTTTGTGCCCCGAACGCAAACAGCTGAACACAACGTCCGTTTCCCGCATGTTGATATGAAAGTCTTCCACTTGGTGTGATTTCTCGTGACGATCTTTTGCCCTGACCAGCCTCACCAATTCCCTCGATAGTTTGCGTAATTTGCCTTCCTGATTACCGGTCGATGACACCTGAGGCATATCAGCAGCTATAGCTGTTGCCGGTCGTATGGTCGGTCTCTTTACAGTTACAATACTGCTTTCCGTGGTGGCAGATAAGCTTCCACTGCCATCCTTGTGGTCTCTAGTGAACGTGCTACCCTAAGCAAATCTGCGATCATGTGTTCTGGTGTGAGTGCCAGCTGAGCTGGATAAAACGGGGCAATGTTCCTCCTGAGGATCCTTAGTTGCTCTTCCTCTGAACACTAGCCTGCGCAGCACCTAAATAATTCCTTCTTAATGAGAGGTAGTCTCCTATGGATTCCTCTCACCTCTGAGTTCACCTTGTGATCTCGTCGAGCAGGCGTTTGTCGTGGTCGGGCAGCAAGAACGTAGAACCGTTACCAGTTCCTGCTAATAGTGGTGCAGAGCAAAACCAGCACCTTTCGTTCGCATATTTCCACCGCTAACTGAAACAGTTGCCCGCTCGAAACCCCGCGCCTCCCGAGGCTCCTTTACGTATTACAAGAACGCACTCAGTGAAGCAGTTGCTGCTATAGTGTAGTCCCCATTTTAATATTCCCTACCCCTTCGTGACGGTACTAGTCGACCCTTGTGTCGAAAATAGGGGATTGGGGAGAAATTAATTCCCTGGTTTCCGTGGCTATCTGCTCACATTTTTAACCCTTGTATTGTGCCGTCTATCGCTCGGTGCAATTATCACCGACCACACAGCATCTGATCCCTCGTCTCCATCTTCCCCTTCTGCTCTCACGACGAGCTCTCCCATGGCCTTTATTAGCCCCCATTTCCTGTGTCTCGTGTTGTGCGAACTCGAACTTGTATTTGATCTTGAGGCGCTCCGAGGATAATGAATTTTCCATGAAAGCTGCTTTCAGTGCCTAGATTTTCCCTCAACTTCTCTTTGATTGCTTCTAGATGTCAATGACGTGCCCTCGAAGGTCTCTGCCCGCTATACCACCCGTAGCGTTTTCCGCATTGCTTCTCCGGCCCCGTTGATTGACCCCGAATTTCAAGATAAGTTCCAGCAGTAGGTAGGCCGTCAAGAAGCGGAAGTGAAACAACAGGTCAGCAAGGACAGAAAGAAAACCATAGGGACCCTTCCAGATTGATCAATTGGCACAAACACTCTTTTTCGGCGGAAGAACTTCTTGGCAGTGTGAGACTGGTGTCGTTTTTGACAGCATACCCTATTTTTAAAAAAAATTTGCTAACGCTTGTTTTAAGGCTCGCTTAAGGCTCTCTATCTTTGGGTGTCGTCTTCTGCGGCCCATGCTCTCTAACTCTGCCCACAGTTTGGGCTTTCAGAAGGCGATTCCGACGCCTTTATAAATGCATATATGTGGGGTGTGGACTTTATACGTCGAAACAGAACCCTGCTGGAAAACCCAGTGACTGTTATTGAACAGCTGAGAGTTCAATGGCTTCACACACTCCTCAAAAATGTAAAACTGGCAGTTTTTCCCCTGTAGTTTTTACCCCTTTTTCGCAAAAATTAACCTTTGTAACACCTTCGTAGCTGACACCCCACGACGCCATTACTGACGTTGGATTATGTCCTCACATTTCTCGTAATTTCTCGAGCTTCTCTGGAGCTGTGTGCATACACCCCATCATTTTAACGGATGAACTTTTCTTCCTCCATGAAAAGTTGTTCATCAGTAATCAAGGCTTGTCTATGTTTCTTGTTACCGTACCGCTGAAGAAACTCTCTGGATCTTGTGGTCCCAAGTTTTTTCAACTGCTCTGACAGCAAATGTCCTGTTGATCGAGCGCCGATTCTATCACACGAAGCATAATTCTGGTGGAGATGTTAATCTCCCGAGCCACACTTACGAAGTGGATTTCGACGG
This sequence comes from Nemotelus nigrinus, assembly GCA_947369275.1. Lineage (NCBI taxonomy): Eukaryota > Metazoa > Arthropoda > Insecta > Diptera > Stratiomyidae > Nemotelus > Nemotelus nigrinus. The sequence continues at coordinate 219,829,882 of OX376372.1, forward strand.
ATTCGTTTCGTGATGGCTTTGACGACTGCAGTAGTACATGCGTCATTATGACGTCCAGAACGGAGTCGATCTCCAATACTCTGGTATGTTCTGGGCTATTCTCGATTTTTCTCGCCCTATGTGAATCTGTTTGTGTCTTGGCCTCTTTGAGTTTTTTCATCGGCGTTCACAATGGAATTTTCCATAGGACCGCCGGATTTTTTCTATTCTAAAGGGTACATGATTAGAAATAGATCGAGAAGATATTTCTCGATCATCGGGGCATTACAGCCCGAATCGAGTCTTAGCCTCCTTAATACTTCGCCTCCATTCGTCTCGGTTCAGTGACCGCGTCCTCCAGTTTGGTGCTCCCAAAAGTGACCTGCTGTCAGCATCTATAGAATCCTCCCAGCGCTTGCGTGGCTTACCGACTGGCCTTGCTCCGCTCGCTCGCCCCTTGAGAGATCGTATGGGGATTCGATTGTCGCTCATTCGTTCGACGTGGCCAGCCCATTGTAGTTTTTGGAGTCGTATGACGGTAGAGACTTCCGGCTCGTGGCCTGGGTCAGTGTCCAGGTTTCGCTTCCATAGCATAGCACAGATCTAATAATTGTTTTGTAGATGCGAAGCTTCGTATTCCTGTGTACGCATCGAGATTTCAGAGTGGGAAGCACCGCAAAGAATGTCTTATTGGCTAATTGAATCCGTCGTTTGATTTCGTCAAGCTCATTCCCATCCTTCGAGAGGTTCGTCCCTAGGTACACGAAGTTGTCTACGTTTTTAAGGTTATAGTCCCCTATCGTTATGTTTTGTCTTATTGGCGTCCTTTCCTTGGTTGAGTCATCACTTTAGTTTTTTGTTCGTTAATTTGGAGACCAACTTCCTTGGCGGTTTCGTCTAGAGCTACAAATACTTCCTTGGCGTCGTTGAACGAACGTGACATAATGTTGATGTCATCAGCGTAAGCTACTAGCTGTGCGACTTAAATAATAGAGTTCCTCTCGTGTCAACGGGGATTTTTCTGATGACATACTCAAGCGCTAAGTTAAAGAGTATCGGAGCTACTCCATTCCCTTTGTTTTAGCCCTGTATTCGCCGAAAACGAGTCGGTCATATTATACTGAATCAGCACTTGTGACGTGGAGTCGGTCATGGTCATTTTCACCAGTCGTACCAACTTTGCTGGGATTCCGAACTGCAGCATGATGTTACATAATGCAGTTCGGTTGATGCTGTCGTACGCTTGTTTGAAGTCGACGAATATTTGATGGACATCAATGTTGAATTCCCAGCATTTTTCTAAAATTTGTTTGACCGTAAATATTTGGTCAGTTGTCGATCTTCCACGTCTGAAACCACCTTGATATTCACCAAGAATTTTCTCAGCATGATGGGAAATCCTTAACTCTAAAATTTTTTTCAAGAGCTTGTACGACGTACAAAGTAGTGATATGCCCCTATAGTTTCCGCATAGCAGTTTATCTCCTTTCTTGTGAATGGGACATATAACGCTTTTTCGCCACTCATCCGGCATCGTTTCTTGTTGCCAGATGCCTGTCGTGGATTGCCCTTAAAACGGAAATCCCGCCTGTCTTCAGGAGCTGCGCGGGGATACCATCGATGCTCGGTGCTTTGTTGGATTTCAAGCGGTCCATGGCCTTTCGGACTTCATCTAGAGTAGGGAGGTGAGATGAGGCACTGTCAAGGTATGTGCCAATTAATGATGGCGATTCGTCGGGTGCGGGTACATTTCCGTTCAATAATTGCTGGAAATAGGATGTCCATCTTTCCTTCACCTGTTCTGAGCCACTTATGATGCTTCCATCGGCAGCCCTACATAGGCTAGTTCGTGGTTTAAAGCCTTGTTTTAAGTGTCTCACTACTTTGTACGCTTGTCGGGTGTTGTTAGCCATAAAGTTGTCATTCATGTTATTCAGCATGGTGTCAAAATGCTTTCATTTCTTACGTCTAATTCTATTAGCTACTCTCCGAAGATCGTCATATTTTTCTTTCTTGGCTCTAGTCGGTCGTTCAATGTGGAGTTTGTAGGCCGCATTCTTTTCGTCCAACGCGGCTTGACATTCCTCGTCGAACCATTCATTTCTGCGTTGCCCGGCTGTATATCCCACTACTTTTTCGGCTGCTGCGTTCACTGCGCTTTTGATAGTAGTCCAAACATCGTTGATAGATGTGGTGTTAGGCGTGGAAGCTAGTTCCATTTCCAGAGCAGATCTATATTCGGCTTGTATCGTCTTGTTTCGAAGCTTGTCGACATCGAACTTGTGTCTTGAACTTGCTCTGGCTTCATACGACAGTGATATTCGACATCGATATCAAGTCTTCACTAAGTAGTGGTCGGAGTCGCAGTTGGCTCCACGGAAGGTTCGCACATCTAAAATACTGGAGGCTCACCTTTTCTGAATCAGAATATGATCAATCTGATTAAAGGTGTGGCCGTCGGGGGATGCCCATGTCCTTTTATGGATGTCACGATGCGGGAAACACGTGGAGCTTACGACGAGATTTCTGCTACTCACAAAGTCGACCATTCGTTGTCCATTGTCGTTGCATAGGTCGTGAAGACCAAATTGGCCGGTAGTTTCGCGGTGTGTTTCCTCCTTTCCAACCTTTGCGTTGAAGTCGCCCAGCAGGATTTTCACATCATTTGATGGCAGAAAATCATATAGCCTTTCCAGAAGGTTATAAAAATTATCTTTCACTGCCTCCTCCTTATCTTCAGTAGGGGCATGAACGTTAATGAGCCAAACGTTAAAAAACTTTGCACGAATGCGAATCGTACATAATCTTTCGTTGACAGGCTTGAAGTCGATTATTAGCGGTTTCATTTTTTTGTCCACGATGAAGGCCACTCCAAATTCGTGACTTCCCGATGACTTCCCGCTTTTGAAGATTGTGTACAATCTCATGTCCATAATCTCTAATATTTCTCGTTATTTCCGGCGTTGATAGGGTGTTGGTTTACATGCAACACTATTCATTTGAAAGGCCTATCGATGCCATTAGGTGCGGAATATTACATCGGTCAAATGTCCGCCGCGGCTTCTCTAGGTGGTGCGCTTCCGAAATGTCCAATTTTTCATGACTCGGGCGCATATATCAGACTGTATTTGTCCGATGACATAGATTATGTGGTTTTTGAGGGCCGCTGTGGTTTGTGGCTTATTCGCAGAGACCTGTGACTTAAGGAAACCCCACAAGAAAAAGTCTAACGGGGTCAAATCGCACAATCTCGGTGACCAGTTCACATCAGCTCCACGTGAGATGACCATGCTCTCAAATCGCTCGTGCAGAATGTCCAATGTGGTACGAGCTGTGTGGCACGTAGCGCCGTCCTGTTAAAACCACATGTTGGTGTCCATATCATCCAATTCAGGCCAAAAGAAGTTGGCAATTAACGACCTATAGCGCTTGCCGTTGACGGTGATAGACTGGCCGACGTCGTTCTCAAAGAAGAATGGACCGATGGCGCCGCCAGCCATAAATCCACACTAAACAGTGACTTTTTCCGGATGCATTGGACGATCTTGGATCTCACGTGGATTGGTATCGTCCCAAATTCGACAATTTTGTTTGTTGACGTATCCATTCATCCAGAAATGGGCCTCATCGCTGAAGATTATTGTTCCATGAAAATTAGGGTCATTTTCCAACTGCTCCAGAGCTCATTCAGCGAACACACGTCGTTGTCTATGGTCGTTCACCTTCAGCTCCTGGGTCAGTTGAATTTTGTACGGATGCAAGCACAAGTCACAACACAAAATGCGCCAAGTTATGGTCTGCGGAAGTCCGAGTTCTTGTGAGCGACGTGAAATCGACTGCCTCGGATTCTCCTGCACACTCTCACGGACAGCGACGATATTTTCGGCAGATCTTACGTTTCGTTGACGTACAAGGTGTTGGTTGATTGTTTACTGAACCAGTGGACTCAATTTTATCTACCACACTGCAAATAGTCCTCTCGGTAAAACGATTATGGCGACCGTAAAATGGGCGAAGCGGGCAGAACGTTGCCCGAACAGAACCCCCATTTTGATAAAACAGTTTAGCATTTGCACGTGTTGTTGAACGCTATATCCGTCCATGGTGATTTGGCAAAATAAACTAAATAGATGACAGCTAATTTGACAGATGTAGCTTTAACAATACGGCCGCTATCAACTGTTTAAGTTCGGAAGTCTCTATTGGAAGACCCGTTATTAAGCGTTTTGTTTATTCCCAGGTTTTGTATATGCCTCTCGATGGACGCTCGTGTATTTCCTGCAAAACATCTTTGACATTGCGCCGAGGAAGCACAACCTGCATGCGATGCGCTGATCCATCCAAAGTTTTATATCTGATATACTTTGCCCTTCAGGCCGGTGTGCAGACTCCTTCCAGGCTATGATTTCCCCTGGATCTCCGTTAGCCAGCTGCTCTTCCTGCAGCTCCGACTGTGACCACCTTCTTGCTGGTAAAACGGATATCCACATTACATCGGTGTCGACTGCTTTTTCTTCTAACCGATGGCAATCCTAGCATTCCGGCTTACATGGATGTCTAGAAAGGATATTCTCAGGACATTCTAACCTTCGTGCTTCACATAACTCTTGCTTAAGGTCCTCAAACGCAGAGGGCTCCAAATAAACGGTTGTTTTTTCTTTGTCAGCTAGTGTAAACTTTTGACGATGGTAGCGAAATCTTTCATCAACCGGCTATAATACGTTGCCGATTCCAGAAAACTCCGAAGTTGATCGTTATCTTTGGGCACTAGCCAATTTTTCGCGGGTCAGTCTTCATTCCTCGAGCATTACACTTTTTGGGACTTAGCTTCAGGTTAACCGCTCGCAACCTGTCGAATACGTCCTCCAGGTGTTCTTTAAATGTTTTGCCAATAACAATAATGTCATCCTAGTACATCAAATAAGCCTTCCCGCTTAATCCACGCAGTAAGCGCTCCGTGAGTCGTTCAAAGCTTACATCCGAATGGCATGCAGTTTCCACAGAAAAGGCTGTCTTTTCACGATAACTTTTGAAATGGTATGTGATATGCGCAGTTCGCTTTTACCGATTCTCGAAAAATAAGCCGAGGTAAAAATTATTCTTTTGGACACAAGCAGTCGTTGCTTTAGCGTGGCGAATTTAACCGCTCCTTTAGCAATAGCTATGACGTACTTGTGCAAATAATAACAATTGTTTTATTCGTTGTACAAAGTCTGTTTGGTCACCGCCCAATTTGGCTTACCGAAAAAGACTGTCTTAAGCCTGAATTACATTGGAATGCAGTGCAGCGCAGCGTAGTTTCGAAGCAGTGCACGCATTGCAAAGCACATTGAAAGCAGTGCAGTGTTCTGATAATTAATGTCAAATCAATTTGTGGAGGTTTGATATTTAGGTTTTCTGCATCTGTTTTTCGTCCATTTACAATTTAATGTCTGGAACGGAATTTCCGCCTCAATTTAAATAGTTTTTGCCCGGTCAACTACTCTCAAACGAATGTCAGCTGATGCAGTCTGCAGCGTTTTAGAAATCAGCCTAAACGATGCAGCGCGGTCCGCTGCACTACACTACACTGCAGTTAATGTGAGCTGCCACATGCAATTACATGAGTTTTAAATTTCAGTGCACTGCACTGCACTGCACTGTTGGCCAATGTAATTCAGGCTTTATTCAAACGAATTTCTCCTATATATATCGTACATTTGAATTAGTCAGTGTGTGGATCGGTCTTTCAAAAATAAAAATTATTTTACTTTGTTTTGCGTTTCGCCCGCTCAGAGGAGGATGTCGCTGTTGTCGGTGAGTGGAATAAATTGTTGACATTCGTCAGTTTTACATGTCAACAATCGTGCACAACACTTTTCTCGATTTCAGTATCCACTCTTCAAATCCAACGTCGAAAACCACTTTGCACTGGCTAGAGTATACATAATAGGCGTGTTTTTTTGCTCCTCTATCCAGTAGAGAATAGGATATACGCATTGGAAACAACAACACTCCTGCACCAGTGAATTCACTAGTACAGAAATTGTATTCGTCATAGGTAGTTCACGTGCCGAAGTATAGAATGTGCTGATAGAAAAAAGAAAAGCTCATACGTAGTTGTCTTTTTTTTCTGTGAGATGGCTTTGGTTTTTGAAGGTTAAGTTGAATGTTTTGGTAGTTAGTAAATTGAAAAATGCTCGCATAATGTGAACAAAGTTAAAAGAGATAATTTTCTGTTAGTCCTTTTGCTATTTTCTATCGATTGTGGTAGTGTATATTCGTTATTTTCTCCCTTTATATTGAGCTGTTGAGTGAGACCACAGCAAATACAGCAACCTATGTCAGTCTTAGCGAAAGCGTCAGCTGTTTTGTGATGGATTGTTTTTTTGCATCACTGTCCTATTCTGTTCTGTATCGGAGCAAAAAAACACGCCTAATGTTGTCCATCCTTAGCAAAGGGAAGCTATCCGTTCTCGTTATGTCATTCAACCATCGACACTGAACACAAAACCGTATACGGCCATCTTTCTTTTTGACCAACACTATTGGCGACGACCAGGAACTATTCGAAGGTTCGATGATCCCTTGTTTTTGCATGTCCTTTATCATACTGGCGACCTAATGTTGTTTGGTAAGTCGAAAGCCATTTTCAGCAGTAAGTCTACCATCGGATTTTTTTTCTGCTTCGCTCTTCCTGACCAAATTCTTGAATGTTTTCCTAGTCCGATAATGCGAACGTTTCCGGATCTTTGCTTGTCGTGCTCAATGCCTCACTTTTGAATACACTATTGTACACTTATCAATACACTAGTATAGCCATTTTGTTTCCAGTCGTCGACATATATCGTTTTCGGCACTCTACTTTCAACTCTGCCAATGTTAACTCATTTACTAGTTTCAGTATTGTTCTCCAATTAGTTCACACAACTTCTTACAATTTCACTCAGTTTGCACAACTTTTTACGAAAACCACCGCCCGAAAATTCTTACTTTTTATTTAGTCCGCACACTACAAATTTTTACATTTAACACAAATTTACTGTCCGCAGCTTTACTAAAAGTCTATTTCTGAATCATGAACGCGAAACAATCCCACTTCTGACACCAATTGTTATAGTTTTTTTTACTGAAAATGCCATTCGTGGATTCGATATTCTCTGCGTTTACGAAATAAAACAGTTCATTTACTACGACTCAACACATTTTTGTTCAAAACAATTAATGCTCCAACTTAATCGCTGTCATAAATTTGCGTACACACTTTAATAATCGCGATAAAAACAATATCTTTCGCGTTACATTTGACTCGTTTTTAAATCAACCCGCCAGGAAACACTCAATTCGTTTTTCTGAACAGATTCGTTTCGCAAGACTTGCTTTATAAGACTGACTTGGCTGAAACATCTCGCCGGGGATATTTATACTTCGCTCTGGTATGTTCGAATGGCTATTCTCGATATCTCTCGCACTATGAAAATCTGTTTGTGCCTTGGCTTATAGAAGATTTTTATCAGCGTTTACTTGCGATCTATGAAATTTTTCGGTTGTAGGATATACGTGTATGAGATAGTTCTAGAAGATTTTTCTCGATGTTTTTCGTTATTTCTGGTACTGATAGGTTGGATTATGATTTATTTGGTGTACATGCAACAGTATAGTCCCGCCATACTGTCTTTGTTAGATCCGTCAAGTTATTAAATGCGTAAAATACTTAAATATAGGTCAAAATTATAATGCAAAAAATAATAATTTCGGAAAACATAATTTATTTTATTGAAAAACCCGCAAGCAATCAGAAAGTGTTACTTATAAATTAATATGATATGCTTATAGATAGTAAGAATTATGTGAGCTCAGAAGCTCAGAGTAAACAGAAGTCATACAATGTCAAAGAACGTAAATCCTCTCCCTGGCTCAGATACTTTGGTCAAGTTTTTATAACTCATGAATCAATATTGTGATTGCAGAACCATTTTCCCGCTTAATTGAAATTCATTTTTTATTCATTTCACTTACGGTCTTATGCATAGCTAGCTCTCGCGATTCTAATGATCGCAATAAAAACGCCGGTTTTCGGGTTTATATAATGTGTTAAGAGAAATGTTGGTAATCATCTTCGATAGCTATTTTAATTTTCATTTCAAATAAACATTGAATTATAGTAAAAATAAATAATAAATAATTAGAGAAAATATGATCAGGTAGTAGGATATACGAAATTTCAGAAATTTCAATCAAATGGCGAAAAACATAATATCTACAGGGAAATTACGGATGATTTTATCTGTGATCGAAACATGGTGTCGAACTTAGAACTGCTATCGATATATTTCTTCAAAGATCAGTCTCTAGTGAGAAATTAGAAAAAGGTGCCCTTCTAAACTTAAAAATAACGATACTTTTAATCTAATGATATATTTTAATTCTCTTCTTGTCCTCTGCTACGCTATCTAACATTTAGCTTTGCATTAGTCTTTTATACTCTATTTGGTTACCTAGTAATAAAGAGCAAACTTCGTCAAAAATTTAACAGAAACACCGACATTGCACAAAACAAACTTATCAGTTTAGTCGTCAGAATTATTCTCTGCGGTAATATGCAGCTATTGAAATCAGATACTAACAAGCTTTCAACGCAGAAACTAATGACACTTTTGTGAATAGAGAAGGCAACAAGGCAAACAATGACAGTGCACCGCGTCCGTCTACACAAAGGCTGATTTCAGAGTCTCGTGAATCGTCCGCGCGACTCTGAAACCAGCTTTTATTTTTCAGTAGATTAAGCAGTAATAATTACCATTTAAACGAATAAAAATGTACTTTTTTGCAAATAAAATAATATATTGCATTATTTTAACAAAATTAGGACATCTGAAATCACTGGCTGCCAAGAACCGTGATTCTTTATCTTAATAAACTTCTTAATAAACTACTCGATGAACTACTGATTCGAATGGAATTATTTACAGATAGCTATGAATTAAAGAAAAATTCATTTTCAGAAAAAAGACGAAACCGAGAGACCCAGTGTTTCTAGAAGTTTTGCAGTGTATTCATCGGGGGAAGTCGTTAGAAAAGCTTCCGCGAACCGTTTTATGCTTTCCTTCGATAAGAGGCTATTTCGAACCGCTGCCTTTTCAGACTCGTTCAATTTCGTGCAATGAAGTTCAGCCCCTGTCGTATTGGATAGCCTGATATTCATTTGATTTCGCACTTTTGTAAGTGATATCCTTATTGGCAGTCTCTGGTTAGTCGTGGTATTGTTGGATCCAGGATTGTTCTCAGCTACAGAAGGTGATGACGGTGAACTAACTCGAGTATTGAGTTCGTTGACTGTGAGCACTTTTACTTTGTTCAGTGGACTTATAAAACGATTATTGACACTATTTAGCATATGCGGCTGAAGAGGTGTCATATTTTGGGAATATACTTGAGGTGGAGGTTTTGGTGCGACTGGCTTAAAATTCGACAAACTTTGAACAGTAGTCACACCGTAGGTGAGTGTTGATCCAGGAATGCTATGCTGAATCGAGGCAGCAGAAGGTATCGACGGTGTTGCAATAGCGTTTGCCCGAAATTGTGGAGGCACAGTTTGAAATCCACTGGGCAAGTTCGGATTAGCAGGGTCAAATCTCCTGATAACAATTGGTGGGTTTTTAGGACTAGATTGTCTGAAAGGGACTACCGACATTTGTACATTTGTGAGACTGCTAGACTGTTTGGCCGGTATAATATTTGACATTTGTACATTTGTGTGACTGATAGACTGTTTAGCCGGTATAATATTTGGCATTTGCACTCGGTTCTGCCCATTAGGTTTATTTTGATACTGAATTGTTGCCGCTTTTGAATCCGTAACGGTTATAGCATTACTTACTTTGTGTGTAGGTTTGCACGCGTTTACATTGGACTTGTCGGCGTTAGTTACTGATGGACTATTTAGGGATGAGCATTTACTTTTTATGGTGATGCTTGGAACAGGCGGGCTAGTTAAAATCGACTTTGGGACACTTGTTATGTTTACCTGAGGGCCCGCTTGCGAATTATTGTTTTTGCCTGGATGCTGTTTTGTACCGTTCTGCGTTAATTTCTTTGGTGAAGGATCACATAACATTTTTACTAATTTCTTGCCAAGTTCTGAATCTACCCTTTTCTTTTCAACGATAGTTGTTACCTTCAGATCCGTCGATTTATCTTTTAAAACTTTTCTCAAAATGCTACGAGTTCTTTTACTGATGCGAATTTTTTTCAAATCCTTTTCTGTTACAGACTTCAGTAGAACTTTCAATTTCTTCGGGCAAAGAGCTTTACGTACGTTTTGATTTGATGTTGGATTATTCGATTGTTTTGCTGTGCTTTTGCGAGCTGTTAATTTCGTGACATTTTGAGGTGCGGACGGAACGCAATCTTGAGTAGAGCTTACTTCTTGCGTTATATCATTGGCTTTATCGGGTGTAGCGTCCACAAGTATCACGTCATCGTCATCTTCCTCTACCTTGATAGCAACGTTTTGCATCTGCAATAATGACACAAAATCAATTGATGTACATATATTTAGTAAATAGTGTATACTTGTGAGTGTAAAACCATTTGTTCCCGGATACATTCCTGATTGTAAACAACACGGTTTTTGTACCATAGTGCATCCGAAATAGTTTTCACACAACCGGAACATACAATCTTCGAATAAAGATCCGTTGGAAGTATCTGTAAGTGAGAAAAGATAAGTTTAATAAACTTCTCCATACATAGCTTACGTAAGATATAATGCTTAGTAATTATAATTGGCGAGATGTAAATAGTTTGCTGTGTAATGTTAGTTTCTTGGACAAGTAAACGAAAATGCATCGTTGAAATCACTTTTCACAAATCCTCTTCAATATTCCTCATACTACTCCATAACCTCTCACAAATCTACTCATTTTCTGCTAATTTAAGAATTTTTTTGTGTTTCTTGAACAATGAATTCTTTGAATTTCTTCAATTGCTAGAATGAAGAAGCCATGTAAGTAAATCTAATGACTATAGTGTAAGAGAAAATGGCCATAAAGCGTTAAGGAAAACGAAGTACGAAGATTTCTATATGATTTCTATATGCCAATGGAACTATTTTAAGCAATACAATACAATAAGAAAGTCACTTATATGTTTGTGCAGTGAATAACAAGTTGCCTGCCATGTCACTTCCAAGTTGAGTAAACCATTCCCTGCGTGTTCGGTGCCGTCTTTGCTTCCGAGGTTGCAGGGCACTTTCCTATCCTATTTATTTCCAACGCCAACGCCTGCTGTTCTTAACATAAACACTCTATCTGACATTCTTTTCATTTTTGAGTTAACACCGGATTTGAAAACTACATAATCTATTACATAATTCTACAAAATTTGAAAAACCTACCTTTTGTGAAAGTATGTTAAAATCAGTATTGAAAAATGAACTCTCCATATATCTCCAACACAAATCATTGAATATCTCGATAGTTACTAAAATGTAGATAGGTAGGTTTATGTTAAGCACGGCAGTGTTATTCTTGCAGCACTTTGGCGCAATATCGCCCACATTGCACCAAATTGCTGCATCGCGGCGATGTTATAGCAGGTGACATGTTTAGCTAAGGGAAAACTGCACACTAGAATTGCACGCCATGAACTTAAGGAAGACATTCGCTTTTATGGTTATTTTAGCGGGTATATAACTACTTTGAGAGACTGTCAAATGAAACATAGGCATTAGATTTCGGAATCGCACACTTCAGAGTACGAATTACGAATAAGATTTCTAGAGCAAAAGTCGAAACACTCAACGGTTCGGGAATACGAAATGCCAAAAAAATCAGGCGGATAGCCGTTTGAAAATTGATGGAAAATCGTTTGTAAAGAAAATTAACGAATATCGCTACCGAGAGGCTATTTTGTTTCAACAATGTTCAAAATAAAAAAACCCCTTAAACAAATGATAGCTGTATTGTTGACGTAAGTTTAAAGGACTGCGAGTCGAAAGATAAAGTCAAAACCATATATTGTATCACAGAAAATACCATTAAAGAGTTTCAAAACATCCGCAACGTTTTATAATTGATATACAAAAGTTACGACCTGCAGTTAAATTTTGCTGAAATTTTATATAAAAGTATACAGCTAGGTAATGACAATGACATCCTGTTATATAGCAGTTATGAATGCTATACTTAGCCTTCATAGCTCCGTGCAACTGTACTAGCTACCAAAATAAGAAAATGAGTCTATAAACTTAGCGAATTCAGCTAAGTTGAAAGAATTTAAAATTGTAATGGGTTATATATTCTAAACGAAATCACTACACTGCAATTAATTGTAGAAAAGTACGTATTGCATTGTTGCCTATCAAGTTTAGATGCGGGCATCGAAGTATATAGAATGTGCAAGTCCATTGCACTAGTATCGAACACACACACTAACATGCACATTGTTTAACGAGCCCGGTTGCTTTATTCATATGAAATACCACACAATTCGATTTTTTTTCGAATCCAGCTAATCCACAAGTTTGATCGACACAAAACACGGACGTGAAATGAATTTCTGGAGCTTAAAAGAATCGCGCCAACAAGCTTTTCACAACAATCTATGTAGATGTCACACATAAGTTTACTCACCTCAAAGCCGAGAAAACTCTTTACCGATTTGGATAGCTCTGGAACTGCGAGTGCATTTATGAACTTTTGTCCTTTAGATAGGCAAAGACGGCAAGAATTTCCATCCATTTTTGCAGCCAGGAGTTAATCGATATTTATTGTACAATGACAGACAGCTTAACCACCATCTTTGACGTGAATTAAGTATATTCAGTACGCTTCCGTGAAATAAGACATTTTCGTGTGATTGGAAGCAGCATTAATGAACCTGAAAGTGGCTTCAAATCCACGAAGCTAGCTTATGTGGTGGTCCGATAGTTATCGTACATCACGAGTTGGATTTTGAGACAAAAATATATACGCAACGAAATTGCATTATATGTTCTAGAACATAATGGACATGGTGTACATAACAGCATATGAGAAATTTTTGTATGTAGCTAGTGACATTATGTCAGTGAGCATTCTTGAGTTCACTGCGAAATTACGGACTGGTTTAACCAATGCCTCCTAGAAGTATAGAAGTACGGGCCGTAATGCAGAATAATGACGTCCCACTAGACTGTCAAAGTGTCGCGAAAAACACACGCAGTCTTATGGGACGTCCGCGGGAATTTGTTAATTGTGCAGGTTGTGTTAAAGTGAGTCAAATGAAAATAAAGTGAGATGTGCCGAACAGTGCTGGTGAACAGCTAAAATAAAAATGAATGCGGTGCGTGCGGTATAATTGGGTAAATTCGCTACGAAATGTTTATCAGTTGGTGTTAGGTTATGTGACGTTTTGTGTCGATTCACTGTCGATACAATTAGCTGACACAAAATTCAAGTTATGACTAAATATTATTACTACAACGCGTCCACGCACAAAAAACTAACGTTTTAATCATATTTTAGCTTAAAAACCGCAAGTGAAATCTTCGTGTGTGTCGGCACTGCTTCGTGGAAATGTCAAAATTGCCTATCACCATGACGTCACAGCGACAACGATTACGTAGCCTGACGGCCCGTACTTCTAGTAGGCATTGGTTAAAGCAATGCCTCCTAGAAGTACGGGCCGTCAGGCTATGTAATCGTTTTAGCTATGACATCAGTTATTCGGGGAGTTTTGACATTTCCACGAGGCATTGCCGATGTACACGGAGATTTCACTTGCGGTTTTTAAGCTAAAATATGGGCGTGGACGCGTTGTAATAATACTATTTAGTCATAACTTTCATTTTGTACCAATAAATTGTATCGACAGTAAATCGACGCGAAACATCACATAACCTAACACCAACCGATAAACATTTCGGAGCGAATTTTTCCAATTATACCGCGTGCACCGCATTAATTTGTGTTTTAGCTGTTCACTAGCACTGTTCCGCGGATCTCACTTTGTTTTCACTTCAATCAGTTTAACACAACCTGTACAATTACCATTTTCCCGCGGACGTCCCATAAGATTACGTGTGTTTTTCGCGACATTGTTCCCGCAAACTCTGACGTCATCATTCTGCATTATAGCCCGTTCACACTAGGCTCTAAATCAGGCGATTTCGATCAGCTGATCGCTTTAGAGCTAAATCAACTTAAATCTACCTGATTACCCATACATTTTTTTCGGTTTCCGACCGAGTTAATCAAGTAGATTTAGAGCTAATCAAGTACAAATCAGGTACTATTGTGAATTTTTCCGGGCTGAATTGTTCTCAGAGCGTGCTTAATTCCATCCGTGAGAGGGAGAGTAGATTTCAACGAAATGTCATTCGAATTTCGTTCAAATATAGCAAAAATTAGACAAAAAAGGAAAATGTGAGTTGTACAAAATGAAAAGAAAATGCTCTTGCATGTTTCTGCACCATTTTGAACAACTTTCATGCAAAAAAAATTGTACACACAAATTCGAATGACAGTTCGCTCTCTAAATCACTTCGGGTAGTGTGAACGCTTACCTGATTAACTTTGACAGCTTCTAAATCTACTTGATTTAGAGTGTAGTGTGAACGGCTTATAACGGCCCGTACTTCTAGGAGGCATTTGTTAAAGCAAGTACATAGGTCTGTTCACGTACTTCAGTAAACTGCAGCAGGAACCGAATTTGACAGCTGGCTTCTTTTTACTGCAAAATTTGGCTTGCAGCAAGAGTACAAAAACGACTTTCTGCGAATCTATTTTAATATATTATCATAGATTCAGGTACGCGAACAGACCTAATGATTTCAGCTCCTATCATGCTTGGCAAATGTAAACGCAGTCAAACTATCGTCAAAATGTCACCTACCGGTCGCATGCATCCAAAGCTTGCAGCGACTTCAAAATATCATTGAACTGAATGACAATTTCCACTAATGATGATCAGCTGTCATGTGAGAAAATCTAAAAGCGGAATTATGGCGACACGTGGTTAGACGATTGAGAGAGTGATTCAGGGCTTTTGCACGCGACATTTCTATTACAGGTTGTCGGTAAGACTCCTTGTTTTGTTAGGTATTAATTTAATTGATAGTTTTGTGCATATTGGTGTGCAGTGCTGGAAGCTGTTTGCGGACTGTTACAAATGCAACGAGGAGATAGAACGAAAACTGCAACCCACTAAAAGTGCAAGACGATTATGGATAACCCAGTGAAACGAGTCTGGATGAATTAAGTGACGGGCGTTGTATCTCCTGTTATACGAATCATCTGAAATTGCAAATGCAAATTCACGTCAGGAAAACTTGCGGGAAGGTCAAGGTTAGTAGGAAATCACTGGTATATAACTGATGCGGATGAGGACTAGCGTTTGATGACTTCAACAATAGAGTGATCCCATTGCAAGATGAAAGGGCTTGAGGTTAAGCGGTGATTCTAAGGGATATTGGAGAGTATTGCTGCAAATTAAGGTCATTCACGATGGACAATATATCTTTGCTGATCGATTCTTTGTACAGGAAAACAATTCATAATCGTTTCAAAATATACTGCGATCAAAGTGAATTCTAGGAAATTATTAGCATAATGGTGCATATTTAGGTTAAGTTTTTATTATTGATGTTCGGAAAACATCAGGAAGTTGTTCCTTAATTCTGATGTAACTTTAATCACGATATTTTTTGATACGCGAGGAATGACGCAAATTTATTTAGAATCGATTTGTAGGTTGGGTAAATATTTTTTGACATTAAAGGCTGGTACTGAGTTCGAGTTCACGTGAAATTTTGACATATTTCCATTATCTGGTCATTCTTTCGAGCGAAAATTTTGACAACGGAGAAAAGCAGAGACACTGCTCATTCCTGACGGATAAAATGTCAAGAATTTCACTTTTCGATCGATTTTCTTATTGGAAAGTCATTTGCACTGCTCAATTTTCAAATTGAAACACTAAATGTCACGTTTTCGCTCGAAAGAATGAACTGCACAAACTAAATTGGCGTGAAATGATTGACAACATGTTTCAGTGCCATCTATGTTTTCAAAGCGAAAGCAACTTCAAAGCAACTTTTCATGCTAAGAACACAGTACCAAACTTGCTTATTTTCAAGCGAAATTTTCGCCGAAACAGATTTCGCGCGAAATTTTGTATGAAAATTTCGCGTGAAATCGAACTCAGTACTATGCTTAAGATAAAAATGAGATTTTAGGACCATTGCTGCTGATTGATGAAATTTCGAACCAAAGAGACCTCGTTTTGTTGTCAAGTGCTGTTTTATTTAATTTACTATTATTGGGTGTTTTCTGATAGTGAAAAGGGTATACATATGTTTTTTTCTTTAGTTTATTTCTAAGCAGCATAAATGTATCTGATGTAAATGGTGTGATATCACTTCATTGTTACTTTTCTTTTCTTCAACGGTCTGGAAACCTGAACATTGTATTGGGAACAGAAGGAAGTTTGTTAGTTTTGTCCGGTGACTCATCATTCTGATGTTTAGTTTTTATTCAAGTAGGTTTTATTGGCGTTTTAGCTAGTAATATCCATTTCGATCATTTTGGCGCTCCACGGGGAAGGTTTCAGGTATTAGAAGAAAAAATATGTATCGTTTCTTGAATGAGTATAGAAAGATTGTATTTAGCATATCGTTGATGTTCCGTTGGTCTTTCACTGAAAAGAAAAGGATTGTCTCTCCATAATTTATTGAAAAGGTAACAGATTTAAACGGATATTGTATATGATAAAGTTGATTTTGAGCGACTATCGAACCGACCTCATGACTATTGAACCGACCTCACGACTATTGAATCGAAGGGACATTGAAGTGCATTAGTATTGTTTCGAGCTGTAATGAACCATAGGCTGCTCTTTGTTTTTTGTTTTTTTTATAGTGAACGTACTTATGGGCAGTGGACACATTATGTTACACTCCTTACTTCGAGAGGATTGCCTGGAAATCCAAACAATTGTACAGAACTTACGCCTGCTCTTTCGTAGCTACTACATTAGGCTTTGATTTGGCTACATGACTTGGTATCTGTTTATTAGTATTTTAATGATATTATTTTCCCTAACCTATCGTTTTTCTAATCTACACTGCGCTGTTCAGTATAAAATTACCCGTACGGTTACGTTTACTGTATACCAACTGCACTTATTTCCCTAAATACTGCGCCCTGATTATAGGTCTGTTCCCGTACTACGATTAATTGCAATTAATTGCAATGAAGCGTACTAAAACGGAGTAAAAAAACGGCTTCATTGCAATTAATCACAATTAATTGTAGTACGGGAACAGACCTTTTGTGTATCACTCTAAGCTACCATTTGTAACGAAAGTTCCTCACGATGATTATACCTGTAATTAAATTTCTTAATTATAATTGCATTCCTATCCTTCATTTCCAGTCTTCACTTAATGTTTATTATTTCGAACAATCGGTATCCAACATTTAATCAGTTTTTTGATATATTAACTATCTGCACCACTACACATTTCTCTTATGACCTTACTACTGGCCTCCATCTCTAGTCTGTATTTGCTTTTATCCCCGTTAATGAGCATACTAGCCTAAGCTTAAGTGTTTAAAATATTACCATCTCACTCAAATGTAACTAAACTTCTAACTTCTCAAAATTTTATATTTTAGGCTTCTCTGGAGAAAAATGAAAATTAGAAAAAAAAACTCATAGGAAAAAAAAACCAAAAATAGGGTAGAAAAAAGCGATCAAAGTTTGAAACAAAGATTAGAGGACTTGATCATAAACTAAATTACAAAGAGACCCTAGCATCACTACGAACTGAGGAGGCTTGGAAGTTTTATTTTCTATATGTCCACTTCATAGTGTCAGCATGAGTTCCTAGCCTATAGTTTATATATTTTAACGAAACGAAATTTAATTCTATTAGGTTGCTGAAAATGAAATGGCCGATTTAGCAATGACTTAAAGTTAGCTGCAATTTTAGTGCATTATGTTGGCACAAGGCGGCGCAAATGATATGACATATTAGGTCTGTTCCCGTACTTTCAGTAACTGAATTTTACTGAATTTTCCTGAATCATGTGGTGGGGAATTTCATGAAAAGTACGGGAACGCTCTCATTGTATTTCCTGAAAATTGACAACCGAAAGTCTCAGTTATCGGTTTTTGGGAGAACAATAGTGATTATAAAGTCATCCTAAGCGGTAATAAATTATCGCCAGAAAAATATTCGACCTTCATAGCAAATTTACGCAAAAAATATGTTGCTTGCCGCGTACATTTGAAAATATTTACTCCGTTTGACACTTTTCAGTATTTTTCAGCAGCTCAGACCCTACTGAAATTTACTGAAAGAGGGGAAATTTTCAGTTTTCAATAAAACGGAGTACGGGAACAGCTTCATTGCAATTAATCGCGATTAATCGCAATTAATCGTAGCACGGGAACAGACCTATTGAAGTATAAATATTGCTACCTTGGTTTATGGAGTCACTTCTGTTTCGCACTTCATAGCTATCGCAAAAATAAAAAGAGAAAGTGAACATGGAAGTGAATCAAAAACGGCTACTTTTACTATACGAATAGAGCACAACGCAACGGAAGCAACGAGGAATATCAACAGCGCATTTCGGCCTGATACAGTTAGCGAACGAACCACTCGGCAGTGGTTCGAAAAATTTCGATCCGGAGATATGGACCTTGGAAGTGAGCCACGTGGACACCCAGGACCATCAATCGATAACGACGAGCTGCATGCATTAGTGGAGTCTGACCCCCGCCAAATCATAAGGGATCGTGCCGAGAAATTGGGCGTTCACAATTCGACAGTTTGCCGCCACTTGCAACAACTTGGAAAAGTGAAAAAGCTAGACAAATGGGTTCCGCATGATCTTACCGAGCAAAACATGACGTGTCGAATGGAGATTTCAAGTTCTCCTCTCTCCCGCAACAAAAAGGAACCGTTCTTGCACCGAATTGTGACCTGCGATTAAAAGTGGATTTTATACGATAATCGTCGCGGATCGGCCCAATGACTAGATGGCGACGAAGCGCCAAGACACATGCCGAAACCAAGCCTTCATCTAAAGAAAATAATGGTAGCTGTTTGGGGGTCTGTGAGCTATCCACTATTCGATCCTGCAACCTGGCGAAACCATCAATGCTGAGAAATACTGTGCTCAACTGGATGAAATGCATCAGAAATTGATAGTCCAACGACCTAGGCTTATCAACAGGGATGGAGTGATACTGCTTCATGATAACACACGACCTCATGTATCGAGAACAATGGTCCAAAAATTAAACGAGTTGTGCTTTGAGACTCTTTCTCACCCTCCATATTCACCAGACGTCTCACCAACAGATTACCATTTCTTTAAACATTTGGATCACTTTTTGACAGGAAAAAGATTTAATAATGAAGCTGCTGTCAAAAATGCCTTCGAGGAGTTTCGTCGAACCAGAAACTCAGACTTCTACAAAACTGGAATAAATGTACTTGTATCTCGTTGGGAAAAGTGTGTTGCATCTATTGGTACCTATTTTGATTAAATAAATTGTCTTTATAAAAAGTTACAGCTGTTTAAAAATGTATTACTAAATCGGCCATTTCATCTGCAGCAACCTAATATTTTTCGCGAATATTTCCCCTCGCAATTATCGCCAGAACCCCGTCCTGTTTAAAAATTCTTATCGGTTCTGGTTGTTTAATGTATTAGACCAAGTGTTTCGCGTGCCATATTCCAGTCTCTTATTTCTAGTCATCTGTTAGTAAACCCTGACACATATTTGTCAATCCAGAATGGAACAATATATTCCGATGCTAATATTGCGGAGTAAAACCTTGCAGTAGCCGAGACTGTATAATTTTTCGCCGGAACAAATCTCCCTTTTCATAAACCACGTTCCATTTTCACAGGTTATATTTCTGTGCACCTTGCTGGGCTATTTTTCTCATTCGCTCCATCATTTTTGGCATTTTTGCAAGCTCGTTAGTGCACACTTTGGGTCTTGAGATAACCTTCCCTTCGACAGGTGGTTCTTTTCTAACGCGGAACGTCAGCATTTACCGTCCAAAATTGAAGAAATGAGGAATGCCTTGTATCACGTCATGTCTTTGGGCTCTTTATGCACAAACTATTTTGATTCCTCTAGTTTTTCTTTGCATGTCGTCATGCCAATGGTCGCATGTGACCCTGGCCGACTACCTCACCTCTGTGCAGCATTCGAGCATCGATCCCTTCCCTTTCCATGGATGATCTGGAATGAATACTACTGTAACGGTACTGCTCACCTGACCCTGTCGGCTCCTTCAGGCTGCTCAACCACACAAAAGAGCTACGGTACGGAAAAAATTCTACGTTTGGTTGCAGGACCACGAGGGAATCTTTATCGATGGTTGTGTACTAAGGTTCCGCTTGCGTCAAGGAACAGCTCCAATAGTAAACGACTTTTTCTCCATCGGGGTGGTTATGAAAGTACCGCTTCGAAGCATAGATCCTACGCATCCACCGGAATGTAGAATGCTAGACTATAGTCCGGGCAAGTTAGAATCGAAGAATAATAAGAATCATTTCACATTTGCATGTGTGAACACAGCTTCGCAGTACTGAAACCATGCAAAACTTCAAAAAATTCCCTCAAGATTGTGTTTGTCGGAATCCTAAATAGTGTTCGAGATCGGAGTCAAGGACCTGATTGACTTAACATTTGGCAAGGTACACGTTTAAATTGAAAAAAACTACGATAGGTCTGTTCCCGTACTTTCAGTCACTGAATTTTCCTGAATTTTACTGAATCATGTGGTGGGGGAATTCATGAAAAGTACGGGGACGCTCTCATTGCATTTCCTAAAAATTGACAAACAAAATTGTCAGTTTTCGGTTTTTGGAAAAATAATAGTGATTATAAAGTCATCCTAAGGGGTGATAAATAATCGCCACAAAAATATTCGAACTTCATAGCAAACGCAACAAAATATGTTGCTTGCCGCGCATATTTGAAAATATTTACTCGCGCCACACCGTTTGACACTTTTCAGTAGCTCAGATCCTACTGAAATTTCATCGTATTTACTGAAAGAGGGGAAATTTCAGCCCCTGGACACGGGCGGTATAACTTTCCACCATTAGCCCCTTCAATCCTCTCGCGCACAAGGCATGTTAAAGCTGCCTTTACGCCATTTCGCTCTCATTGTCAAATTGGAGGGGAACTACTTGGATTTGACCCTATTTGACAATGAGCAGACAAAAATTACTACCATCCCCTTCAATGTAAATCTTATGGGCATGTCCACTCCATTTCTACTACCTAACAATTTTCCTGAATCATGTGGTGGAGAATTTCATGAAAAATACGGGAACGCTCTCATTGTGTTTCCTGAAAATTGACAACCGAAAGTGTCAGTTTTCGGTTTTTGGGAGAACAATAGTGATTATAAAGTCATCCTAAGCGGCGATAAACTATCGCCGCAAAAATATTCGTCCTTCATAGCAACACCACGCAAAAAATATGTTGCTTGCCGCGCACATTTGAAAATATTTACTCGCGACACACCGTTTGACACTTTTCAATATTTTTCAGTAGCTCAGATCCAGCCCCTGGACACGGACGGTATGACTTTCCACCATTAGCCCCTTCAATCCTCTCGCGCACAAAGCATGCTAAAGCTGCCTTTACGCCATTTCGCTCTCATTGTCCAAATGGAGGGGAATTACTTGGATTTGACCCGATTTGACAATGAGCAGACAAAAAATTACTACCATCCGCTTCAATGTAAATCTTATGGGCATGTCCACTCCATTTCTACAATCTCACTGCTCAGATCGTACTGAAATTTACTGAAAGAGGGGAAATTTTCAGTTTTCAGTAAAACGGAGTACGGGAACGGCTTCATTGCAATAGGTCTGTTCGCGTATTTTCAGTCACTGAATTTTACTGAATTTTCCTGAATCATGTGGTGGGGGAAATTCAGGAAAAGTACGAAAACGCTCTCATTGCATTTCCTGAAAATTGACAAACAAAGGGGTCAGTTGTCGGTTTTTGGGAGAACAAAAGTTATTATAAAGTCATCCTAAGCGGCGATAAACTATCGCCACAAAAATAATCGTCTTTCATAATAACATTACGCCAAAAACCGTTTGACAGTTTTCAGTATTTTTCAGTAGCTCAGATCCTACTGAATTTTACTGAAAGAGGGGAAATTTTCAGTATTCAGTAAAACGGAGTACAAAAACGGCTTCATTGCAATTAATTGCAATTAATCGTAGTACGCGAACAGACCTAATTAATCGCGATTAACCGCAATTAATCGTGGTACGGGAACAGACCTATTATAATCGTTTTTGTACTTTTGCTGCAAGCCAAATTTTGCAGCAAAAAGAAGCCAGCTGCCAAATTCTGTTACTGCTGCAGTTTGCTGAAGTACGCGAACAGACCTATTCACTTTTCACGTATTCGATTTTCAAATTTTTACGCGTTTTTCAAGCACAAATCCACATTGAGCTTAGAGCCCTACTTTGGGGTAACATTCTGGTCTAGGGAAATTATAAGGTCTATTCCCGTACTTTCAGTCGCGTTCATGAACTGAATCTTCCTGAATCATGTGGTGGGGGAAATTTATGAAAAGTACAGGAACGCTCTAATGGTATTTCCTGAAAAGTTGCAAGCAAAAGTGTCAGTTGTCTGTTTCTAAGTTCAGAACAATAGACAATTATCTACTGCTCTACTTTCATTTAATTTTTTCAGCTTACACTCACTTATTATCACTAATACTTAAATTGTTATTATAATGTTATTTCTTACTTATATTTCACTCAAATTAATTTCGACAGAAATATTTTTTCTTTGAAATTTATCAAGTTGCTCTTCTCTAGCCCGATATAGATATTTTTGGTTACGCCACTGACTGAAGACAATAGGTCTGTTCCCGTACTACGATTAATTGCGATTAATCGCGATTAATCGCAATGAAGCTGTTCCCGTACTCCGTTTTATTGAAAACTGAAAATTTCCCCTCTTTCAGTAAATTTCAGTAGGATCTGAGCTACTGAAAAATACTTAATGCCTGAATTACACTCGACGCAGCGAGGCGCAGCCATCAGTGACCAAGCGCAGCCAACGAAATCGCCTGGTTACACTGCAACGTGACTAAGTGTCAGTGATGTAGAAGAATTTTCAGTTGATGTTAGCGACATCTCTGTATCCGCCTGTAGCCTTCTCATGAATAATCGGACGCTCCTTCACTTGGGCTATCAGCATCTTTATTGTCACCTCGTTATCCAACACTGCATCTTTAATTGACTGCATTTTGAAATAATTCTTTACAATTTTTTCAATCAATGTGAATACGAGTGTGGAATTCGACGACTCACTTTACCCCTGATATTAACCACGTACCTAATTAGAGCTAGGTGAACTCAAAGCTTGGTTCGCGGGCCTTCGTCCGAACTTGGATTCGAATCAGGGATCCCACAAGCAAGAAGTCAGTAATCTACCAACTATTATTTTAAATTACTATATTCAATTTGCTATTAATTATCTTTCTAATTTGCTAATTAACTATCTTTTTTTTTACTTTTAACTATCTAAGCTATTACCAATAAAAATTGTTTTCGAATTCCTCAAAAATTTTGTAATATAAAATCAACTCTACATTTTCGCATACATTTCAAATCCCGCGCGTTTCTCAAGTAATTACAGCTGATTGCAACTCTTCGCCACGACAAAAGTTGAATCTATTTCGACCTGAGCTGCGCCTGGCTGCGCCTGGCTGCGCATAGCTGCGACTTGGTGTGCTCGCTGCTATGGAAAACCCATATAGTCAACTCAACTGACAGCTTGGTTGCGCCTGGCTGCGTCGCAGTGTGCTTCAGCGGTAAAAGTGTCAAACGGTGTGTCGCGAGTAAATATTTTCAAATGTGCGCGGCAAGCAACATATTTTTTGCGTAATGTTGCTATGAAGGTCGAATATTTTTGTGGCGATAATTTATTACCGCTTAGGATGACTTTATAATCACTATTGTTCTCCCAAAAACCGAAAACTGACACTTTCGGTTGTCAATTTTCAGGAAATACAATGAGAGCGTTCCCGTACTTTTCATGAAATTCCCCACCACATGATCCAGGAAAATTCAGTAAAATTCAGTTACTGAAAGTACGGGAACAGACCTAATGCAAACATGGCTGTACAATTGTCATTCACGAAAACGTAAACAAACGGTTCACTCGCAATTTTTTCGTTTATTTTTCGGGAAACATGCACAATGCCTGATAAATATTTTGCATGCGACGATAAATTTAACCTGGATTATATATATGAACACTCACCTGTCAAGAGAGACTCATAAGAAACTAAATCCTTGTCGATTTCGGCATGAACCCAAAGCCACTTTCGACTCATTATTACTTACATAAATTAATTTCGACTCATTATTGCCGACACCGCGTACGATTGATAATGATTTTGATAGCTAGGCCCAAGCCAAGCTAATCGAGTCCCGGTGTCAAACGATGTACAAAGACGACTTCGTAGTGATTCATTGCGATGAGCACGCGAGCAGATCTAAAGGAACATACCTATTTTCCACGTAGGCCTCGCTTCTTTCCAACACGATAAAAAGATATACGTTTTTGAAACTAGCTTTTATTGGAGTTTTATGAAGAAGAAGAATGGTGACATACGTCAAATAAATTGCAAGTTGGTTTATCAGCTGTTACTAGGATTTGGTCGTGTTTTTATTATTTTAGTGGCGAGTGCAGCAATTTCGTTTGGTGTATTTTGTAAAAATGAAACCTTCGGCTATGCATTCACGATGAGTGGTCTCTTTAATTCCACTTACTTTATTGTGGTGTTACTGTTTTCGCTCTTTCTGCAATGCCATCAAATCGAAACGGATTGTAGTAGCTTGCTTATGGGTCAATACATATGTCCAGATCCAAACATCAATCAAATCGATCCAAAAACTCAACAATTGCGAGGTTGTACAAAAGAAAATAAAGCCAAAGGTAAATGCTCTTTGAATAATTAGCAGTGACTCTAGTATAACTTTGCAATTGATTCATAGTATGGTGCATAGCAGTAGATGGTATCAATTGCACAGAAACCAAAAATACGTCATTTACGATGGATATGCCTTGCAAGTGGACGTAAGTTTCCTTTATTTGTGCTTACGCCGTTCACTAACATGAAGTAACTTACAGGAATGGTTATCATTTCGACACAGCTCTGCTACTCTCAGTATTTTTCGGCATGTTTGGCATAGATAGGTTTTACCTTGGCTACCCAGCCATTGGCCTTGCGAAATTCTGTACGTTAGGTTTTATGTTTCTGGGACAGCTAATAGATGTTATATTAATCGCAACGCAAGTAGTTGGACCTGCTGATGGTTCGGCTTATATAATTCCCTACTACGGAGCAGGAATCTCAGTCATTCGAAGTAATAACTGGACATATCGTCTGCCACAAGATGATTGGTAATCGAATTGAAATTGTGTTACGTCAACATCTAGTTTAAAATTTTAACTGTACATAAAAAGCCTTAGGTTAATGAAAGACTGTTTTTCTAAATAAAAGTTATATTAGTTGATCGGAATAGTGTTTTATCTGTAAACTATTGCATATTTCGGACTACTTCCATCAGAAAAACTATACAATCTATACAAATTAATCGGATAAGGGGAACTGAAAGTTTATATGATGCTTAACTAGAAACCTATGCCATAAAAACTGTCAAATAAATAATACATTCAGCCACAAGATCGGTGAATAATCTTATTGTTGTAAAAGCTAGAATAGATAGAATGAAAATTGATCCAATACAACAGTATTTAGCTTATTATAAGATATTGGCTGAGGATATGCGTAAACTATGGGTGAAAGTATTGAAAATTTACGATCATTCCTTACACGAAGAAAGTAATATTATATGAGAGCAATATAATATATAAAATATTATGAATAAAGTGTATTTCTTTACACTAATAAAAAGTTTTATGCAAAGTATGATTCTAAGATATTTTGAGGAACTTTGTTGTACACAAACTGTGCATCTTGATTGTCATGGAAAAAGTGAGAGGAAGGAGATAACAAAAGTGGTATGACTTTTCTTTGTCATTTGGATTGTACTACTTTGTAGTAGTTTTGTAGATTGTACGACACAGCCCTGAGGGTTTGCCCAACTTTTTTCCTGTAGATGGTGTCATCATATACTTTGTCTTTCCTCCTTTAATATGCCGCTCGCTCGACCTGGAAGAAGAATTCTTGTACAGCTAGTTCAGATCGTCCAATATCATCTGCAATATGTTAAAATCAGCCAGTATCTGGCTGGAATTGGTGACGATAGGTCCTCTTGTTGAGGTTTCAGAGTCCAAGGCCAGATTGAAGAGGAGGCAGGCCAGACCATCCTTTGTAGGAGATAGTAATCCAGCTAATTTTAGCCCTTGATACGTTGGCTATAGTGAACCTACTCAGTTATGTTGATTTGTTAGGTATGTCGAATTCAATTTTCATTTCTTTTACAATGTCAATCGAAACATACGGATATTTGAAATTTCGCAAAAATGCCCGCCAAAGGGTTAGAGGTAACTGAATTTTAACTTCACACAGATATATTGTTTTACATACATTGAATTCTCCTGAAAATAAAACATTCAACATTTCCATAGGAAATTGTGGCAATATGTTGTTTCTCGTGATGTATTTTAATTTCAAGATATTCAAAAAAGTTTAAAAGCATTAAGCTGGTACTGTAAATATCTTAAAAGTAATAACTTGTTAAAATGAAGACAACCTAAACCTTCTTCTGAAAATATGTATTTATCAAGTCCTGAGACTCTTTCATGGAAGAAACTATTGCTGGTTTGCGAACTGATTTGCTGGTTTGCGACTGAAAAGAGGACACACTTCATCATTTAACAAAAGGATTTGATTCTTCACTTACAATTTTAATAAACATATTTATCAAGTTATTCGTAGAGCTTAAGTGTGCGTCCCTAATCAAATTTGCGGTTGAGCGTAAAACGAAGCATTGAGTTCACTTAGCTATTGAAGGTATCTGAGTCAAATCAAGATTAAAATGAATCGTGATTTTTATCATAACGATCTCGGAGTTGATGATTACTAGTTGATGATTACTAGTCTAAATTAAATCATTTCTACTTGTAGCTTCTTTGTTTTGAAAGCTGCGTAGTGAAACATTTGGTTCCAGATTTGTCTTGCTAATAGCTATCTTTTTAAATTACGTGTTCAAATTATTAGGTATTCTAAATTTGTTTTGTTTTTTTTTTTTTATTTTTATTTGGAGCTTCTAGTGATTTATGGCTGGAGCTTGTCCCAGTTTTCCTTTAAGCTAGTTTCTGTATGTTTATTTAGTCAACGGTTCTGTCGGGTGTTTTTCAGTACCTTGATGATTTTGTAGAAAATTTTGAAGGCGATTCCAAGCAAAGAAGCACACTAACTAGCACAATCAATCACTGACTAAAGTAATCTATTCAGTATATGTATACCCTGGCACCGCGACCTCCTGGGTCCATTGGTATTATATCCTCTAGTATTTTCAGATTCCTTATGAATTTGCATACATCCTCGGACGGAGCTTTTCTTATGTTTTCGATGGAAGGCAGAGCAGATCCAACAAACTCTAATCCTCGTCTTGCTATTGTTGGACAGTGTGTGAGAAGACGATCTATTCTCTCTATTGCTTCTTCGCAGTATTAAAAATTATAATGCAGCAGTTGCCTTGTTAGTTGTTTATCCTGTGGAGGTATTTTTGGCAAGGACGATGTCCTAAGATCCAGATTGGGTCATCATGCCACTTTTACGGATAGCCACTGCAAGCTCGTGAGAGCTTCTAGTGTGTGGGTTCCCCGCTTCGAATACAGGTTAGAACGAGGGACCGCACAAAGAGTTTGATTTTGCCTCAGTTAAATCAGGAGAAAAACGAGTCATGAGGATAATCACACACTGATTTTAAATTTGTGAATGAAGCTCTCTACCAGCCAGACTCAACAATGGCTGTAGTGAGATCACTTTACTGACTCATTAGCTCATTTTGTATCGAAATTTGAGATATTTTTCTTAGTCCACGTTTTAATTTCAAAATTTCCGAAGCATTCGACCCAGTTAATTACTCCATCTTCATCCCCAAGCTGCAGTAGCTCGGAATCGCAGAATCTATACTAAAGTGGCTTAGCTCTTACCTTCACGATCGCTCACAATTTGCGAAATTTCAAGGTCTTGTTTCTAAGAAATTCCGTGTAAACTCTGGTGCACTTACCCCAAGGCCCTCTTCTTTTTAGTATTTGTATATCAGACCTATAGAAGGTATTTTCTGACATTCCTCATTTATTGTATACGGATGGCCTCAACGTTTACCATATCATCAGTTCACTATCTGACGCTTCCTTTTTTCAGTCAAAATTAACTCTCTAGACTATCGGTGCTACGCCAACAAGCTCCCTCTTAATATCGCTAAGTGCCAACCAATTAACTTCTCTCGCAAAATATCACGCGTTGATTATACGTACCGCCTCAGCAACACTGCACTGAGTAGGGTTGACAACATATTAGATCTCGGTGTCATCTACGATGAAAAGCTCCGCTTCAATTTATTTTACGATAGATTGCATTCTCGAATAAGTATAATTAACCGGCGAGCCAAAGAGTTTCAGAATCTCTGGGCTACCAAATCCTTATAAACTTCACTCGTACATCCTTTTCTTGAATATGTGTGCACTATCTGGAACCCGGCTTTCGAAATTCATAGGCAAAGATTTGAGTCTGTTCATGAGCAGTTCTTATTTTTTGCTCGGAGAACTCTTTTCAAACATTATGAATTCAGTAATCTATTACCATACGAATATCGCCTTAAATGTCTTAACTTATTACTCCTCGCATCGGAAAATTAATGTTATTTGCCCGCTTCAGCTGCGATGTCATCAGAGACGTTGTTAATGTCGACTTTTCTCTTAAAACACAAGTTTGTGCTCAATTAGCCCTTGAGTGTCACTAGATCCCTACGATTGCATATTGCACATTCAGCGAACGGGCTAATAAATATGAGCTGCAAGCTATGTAATAGCAAGAGCCAGAACTTCGCTCCTACGATGTCTAAAACAACCTTCAAAAATGACATCATCAAGGGTCTCTCATCATAGTAATCCCATCCTAACGTCACACTAATAAACTTGTATTGCATATTTATACTGACTAAACTCACTTAAACTTACATTAACATTAATTTTAAGTGGGTTTGTATTGTATTTTTTTTATTATTTCATTGTTATTACGTTATGAACCTTGTTTTGTGATTAAATAAATAAATAAAATTTCCAGTGCGTATCAGCCTTCGCGCAGCCTTAGTACGGAGTAGTAAGTACTAATGTAGTGCGCTTTAGTCCCTTATTCGGCCTTGGCATCAGCTTCCTCGTTTCCTTGGCGCCCCTCATGTTAAGGTCCCATATCAGCTCGAGTCTGTTCTGTGCTCATATTTCATTCAGGGCCTTTCTCGTCTCTAAGGATATAGCTGAGTTTATTTGACTGTAATTGACGAACTTGTGAACCGCTTGGCTATAATACTTTCCTTATATTTATTGTAGATTGATAGATTAGTTAATTATAGATTGGTAGATAGTGGGACTGAGTCCTACAATTCCTGCTTCCACCGTTTCCGAATACCTCGTTTATCTCCCGAAGGCGTTGAACCATTCTCCCATTCGTTCCTTGATTATATTGTGACATTGAACCTTTACTCGAAGGTTGCCTGTCTTTCTTTGATCATTGAACCTGATTATTTCCATTATGGGCCTAATGTCCTCCACGAAACTAAGATGGCATTTTAGGTTTCCTGATTTGTGAAACCGTGCCTGTTGTAGGCTTATAGCATGTTTTTCCGCAAGGTTTACAAAAGCTTCCATTCCTGCCGTTGGGGTTGAACTTATTGCTCCTGTAATCAGCAGGAAGAAGCTTGTTGTCTATTTGAGCCGTTTTTTCGATACGATTATTTTTGACCAAGCACTTTTTACTGGTTTTCCGGGCATTTTTTTCGAGGAAATTAACCGTTATCTCACTTATTATGCGCTTACATTAGCTTCCATGGCTTGAATAGTTTGGAGTGCATCAACATATACCAAATGCTATAAACATACATCAGAAAATAGACTAGCGTTAAATCGACCGATTTCAGTGGCCAATTCACTGACCAGACTAAGCAACTTGACCTTAAAAGTATATTGTATTGTTTTATGTGTAAAAAGGCAAATTAATATGATGTTATCAGAACATAAAACCTTTCGCTCTAATAGTCCTTCTAATACTCACTAAAAAATCCGAAATGCAATTTTTCATCAACTTAATCAGTTAATATCTATATTTTCGATCATCTGTGGTATTTTCTGTAGTAAAACTATTCATACATACATGTACATAATTTTCATTTCCATGGTAGACTATTTTACTGTTGCTAAAACAAATCTATCATTCGCTTGTATTCTACAATTATTTGACTATTTCTAGCGTACACATTTGTAAATATAATATCTTTCACCGCGTAGAGTTCTGCATTTTCAGACTTGAACAACTTGCTATCATCTGAAGATAATAGAAATTTTACAATCTGGGAGCGCGTATGTACAAGATTCTTGATAATATCTCTACGAGGGTAATGTTTACAGTAACAACTAGGATAGCTAAAAATCACACTAAAAATTAGGACAAATCGGCACTGAAATGTGAGCACCTTAATGATAATACAATATGCTTGAGATAAATACTTAATCGTGTAGTAAATGTGCACACACAAACTTGTATAAAAAAATAAAGCATTTAGTTTTGAAATGTTTGCTTTAAGGAAACTTTTAAGAATTACGATCATCAGTTGGAACGCGATTTTTTTTCCATTGAATTTTATACTTATAGTTTACTTCAGCAATATAAACTGTTTGAAACAAAATAATATAATAATAAAGGACGTTTGGACTTTGGTATTTACAAAATTATGAACAAAATTATCACAATAAAAAGAATTACAGTTAAAACCACTATTGCTATCCACTGCCGTTTATCTGAAATAGCAAAACGATATTATTTAAAAAGTGCGCTATAAAAATTTATACGAACCATTGTTCATATGAAGTACTTTGGCAACCTTTTTCATTGTTGTATCCAATTTCGACTCCGTTGTTTCCAGTTCGTTCCCGAAGTCATCAAGCATCCTAAAAGAATTTTAAGTTAGTTTTTGAAGAGTCTGTTTACTTGTTTTGAACAATTGACTAAGTAAAATAGATCCAGGTGATGGGAGAGAGTGGTGGCGGAATTGTTGGAGGGGATGGATATAGGATTTATATTCTCGATAGTCTCAACAATGCAGTGGAAAGTGGAACAGCGCTCCTTTTGCGTGAGACTTACTTTTTGCAAGCTCACTCCATTATTGCGATGCACCTTGCTCTCCGTTTACGGTTTGCTGTTTCCCCAGCGGTCGCGTTCCTCTGCGAAGTTCAATTGTGTTGCGGGTGAATGTATTCAGGACATCAGGAAATGTCGCATCGATAAGAATGGGACCGTAGAGAAAAAACAAAACACCGGAAATGTCGAGCTTGTTCGAGCTTTACTGAAAAACAAGCAGTTGCTCTTGGCGTTTCAAGACGTTTTCTTCACCGAATAATGCATAGTCACCTTCATTTGCATTCCTATAAAGTGGTGATGGTTCAACAACCTTTAGCATAGGATTATGTAACGAGCCGAACATCTTGAGAAAAAATGCTTGCGTCCATACCCCGTGACACATTGTGTTCTTTTCAGATGAAGATCATTTCCACACTAATGCGGTACTGGATCGATAAGAATCCAAGGGAACTTTACGAGAAACCCTTGCAGTCGGATCGGCTCGCTGTTTGATGCGCTGTATCAAGAGCAGATAATACCGGCCTTTATTTTTTTTAACACAACGGTCGTGCCGAAACTGTGTATTCAAAACGTTACCTGACTATGCCACAGGAGTTTTTTTTCAGTCCGATCGTGAAGCAATGCAATTAGAAGATAAGTGTTTTAAACAAGATGGTGCCATAGCACACACATCGGGAGTTCCCATGGAGTTTCTGAGACAAACCTTCCCTGAACGGCTCGAGAGGGGATCTCAACTTGTCCGCACGCTCTTTTGAAAGTTTCTTGTGATTTATTCCTGGAAGCATTACAGGACACCATTCGGGCTGAAATAGCCGCTATGCCCGTCAGAATGCTCCAAAAATGCATGGAAACCGAAAAACGGCTTTGTTAGTGTGTGGCTTGTGAAAGACAGACAGACACACATTTTAAATGTTAATAATTTTAAATCTCCAATACTGAATTAATTACAAAAAAATAAAAAAATAAGTTTTGAAATGTTTTTAATGTTTTTTACATTCCCACTCTGTATTGTCCAGGTGCTCATTTTTATATTGGTTGCCTATCTAAATAATCTTTCAGAGTAAAGTACAAGGGTTGATCCAAAAGTAATGATAATCAATATAAACCAAAATAATTAAACTTAAAAAAAAATATTTATTTTTTAACATAGTCTCCTAGCAAGTTAATACACTTAGTCCATCTTTTTTCAAAACCCAGGATACCCTCAGAAAAATTTGTTTGTATTTAAAATTAGAAAACGAATAACGGAATAAATCGTAAACTAAAAAATTCTGGTCGATTTTGTTCAAGTGTATATTTGCTATACGTTCACGTTTTTTCCCCCACGAAATTTATGTTCATATTAATCTAAGTAACATCTCTAGACTATAAATCATTTTACCTGATTTTTTTGGAAAGTGGGCTTTTATGCTCGATGCGCAACTCAAAAGAATTTTCTGGATCCTCTTAAGATTTGTTAACTCAGTACTCGCATTCGTGTGCTCCTCCACTCGTATTTGTCATTAGTTCGGACGTTTTATGAAGTTTCTGAACTTTGACAGTGAATCAGTAAACAATTTCAACGAGAAAATCAGTAAAAAGTTGATGGTACACCCATCATCGCACTTGACCTCTTTCTCTGCCTATCTTCACCAGAAAAAAAGGTGGCAGTCATAGTAGTATCATCACAATACGGGAGTTGATCCAAAAGTAATGACAATCAATACAAACCTAGGGATTAAACTTAAAATATTTATTTTTAACATAGCCTCCTAACAAGTTAATACATTTAGTCCATCTTTTTTCCGAACGCAAGATACCCTTAGAAAAAAATGATTTGTCTCTACTCTCCCAAAGCGCCTCAACAGCGGCCATCACTTCGCTATAATCTTCAAATTTCTTGCCCCGA
This sequence comes from Nemotelus nigrinus, assembly GCA_947369275.1. Classification (NCBI taxonomy): domain Eukaryota; kingdom Metazoa; phylum Arthropoda; class Insecta; order Diptera; family Stratiomyidae; genus Nemotelus; species Nemotelus nigrinus. The sequence continues at coordinate 219,863,121 of OX376372.1, forward strand.
AGGTGTTCCTTGAGCCGAGGAAAGAGGTAGAAGTCACTGGGAGCTAGATCTGGCGAATAAAGTGGATGTTCAAGCAGCTCGAATCTGGTTTCTTGAATTGCAGTATCGCAACTGCAGAATTGAGAACCAGTGCCTTGTCTTGATGCAACAGCACTCCGGCTCACAATTTGCCGCGTCTTTTTTCCTCAATAGCCTGTCGCAATCTTCTTATTGGGTCTGCGTAATAATAGCCTGATATACTGGCTTCCTTTTCCAAATATTCCACCATGATAAAGCCTTCAGCGTCCCAAAAAACTGATGGCTTCTCCATCTCTCCCAGAGGATAATGTTCGAAAGAGGGTCGCTTCCAGGTCATCGATTAATGTTTAGTTTCTGGATCAAAATGGTGGAGCCAGGTCTCGTCCATGGTTACGAAACGTGACAAAAACTTCTCCAGATTTGCCTGGAACTTTTCGAGATTCACGCTCGAAATGTCGACTCGTTTCTCCGTTTGCTTGTCGGTTAACATTCTTGTTATCCAACGCGCAGAAACTTTCTTTATATGTAATTCGGTGGCAACGATTCTTTGAACACTGCTACACGAGATCCCTGTGACATCAGCTATATGCCTGATGGTCACTCTTTGATCTACCAACTCGACATCTTCGACTTTTATCACGTTGTCTTCAGTGAGGGACGTGGATGGACGTCCTTTGCGGTATTCATCTTCAGTGGATGTTATTCCCAGCTTTAAATCCTTGGCTCGGCGTGCAACGGTGGAATATGGAGGAGTAGTCGCCTAGTGTTACCACCAGGTCGCTGTCTATGTCTTTGGTAGATATTTTTTTAAACATAGGTACTTAATGATAGATCTAATTTCGTTTTTTTCCACTTTGATATTCTCTCTTCGACTATTTCTATTCAAATGTATGTACCTCCCTGGAATCGTGGCCTATTTAAATGCTTTTTTTGGTGCTGATTTATGAGATAGTAAAAAAAATATTTTTGAATTTTATGCCAACTGGAAATAGCTGATTATCACTATTTTTGGATCAATCCTCGTACAGTTTACGCTCTGACTGGCTTTTGGTTCGCCAAGCAGTACAGGAAGATTTCCTTGGATAAATATATTTAGTTCTCGAATTGTCGAGCCTACCAGTGCTTTATGACACATTTTTGTTTAACTGAGATTAGTTGACTGCATTAATTGTTACATCATAGCTGCCAATAACTGGGTATAAAACCAGCACATTAGAAATTAAAGAAAAAAGTGTGGCAACTAATTGGAGCGAATTGAAGAGTCGAATCGGGCTGCTCTCCCTCATATGGTCTCTCACTTCATTCTGCCATCGCGAAGCAATCGCTCCAAAAAGTAATTTCCTGGGTGTTAAATTTTTGAAATGCAGCGGTCTCGAGCATTTTTCGCATGGACAGTATCGAGACCAGTATCGCAGATGTAGCATAGTATCTTTTTGAAGGCTGCTTAAACTTAGGATTCGTTGATGGAAAATTCTCAATAAATTTTGCCTAATTATTCACCTGCTTGAGAGATTGCTCATCAATATAGAGGGGTCTTCCACAAAAAATATAATTTGGCAGTGCCAATTCTTCCAACATTTGATCCGCAACACTTTAGTAAAAGGAAACTTTGCTTTCTTTCTGCAGTTGCTTCTGAAATATAAATCATATGCTTTCTAACGACCACATCTATTTAATGGAAACCAATATGAATTTATACATTTGTTTTTTCTAATAAAGTATGCTAGCATTTGTCCTGTTTATCATCATTCTTCCTATGCTTTTATTGTGGTCAAGCAATAGAGATGGGTAAAACGTGTATGAAGCAATCAAAATGAGTCGATCACTCGCACGCAACTCGGGTTTCGACACACTCTATTCTGAATTAATTACCTTACAAGCACTTCACTTGTTATGATCATGTGTTGTTCCTTGTGGTTGACATTTTTGTATAGTAGAGATGGGTAACACATGATCGAGGCAATCAAAATGGGGCAATCAATTGATGTGATTATGAGATTGTTGCCTTTGGCCGACACGTTTGTGTAAATTTGTGTAATTACTGCACATCAGGAATCATTTGAGTGGAGGGTTTCAGCGCTGGAGTCCTTAACTAAGCTCAAGCACAGAGTTGAGACGAATTTTGGCGGGAATCGTGTCGAGTGTAAAACAAGCTTGTGAACAATTCGGCTCCTTGCGAGAATGCTGATCGACAAAGGTTGTATTCGATTATAATGTCGCGGAAGATTATAATGTGCATGCATTTTATGGATTGAATAAGATTTTTATTATCTCAAGAGTGCGTAGCCTCCAAGTAGAACAAAAATAATTTGTGAAGATAAGTTTTTTTTTCTATAATTAAATTTATGAAATATCTCCGAGCTATAGATGTTCAAAAACTGAATTACAATTTGATACTGGTATTATTTTTCATGATAATGCTAAGGCTTAAGAAATTACCTTTTGAAACTAATACTTAGCTATAGCAGTAGAATTTTTTTAATAATTCTATTCATACAATTGAGTGACACTTTTCGATATGTAGAGCGCTGGTTCTAAACCATCGCCAGCAACGAATTTTGGTCACTCAGTTACTGGAGCGCTGGTGTTATACCCATGAGTTGATTTTTGAAGATTAAAAAGAACAATAGTCGAAAATATGTTGTTTTGTTATCAGAGTAATCAGTTTTCGCACTCAGAAATAGTGGGAGAAAAAATCGTTGAAAAAGGAAACAACAAGTAAAGAGTCTGACCCAAAATTGAGCCCTGTTTTCTGCCAATATTTATGCATTTTTCTTGCTAAGCTGTTGTTCAAATTGTGTAAGGATTGAGCGATTAAGTCATTTTTATCAGATTATTATATGATCAACAGTATTGATCTTGAGGCCACACAGTATTGATCTGGTGTTGCTTTCAGCTAGGAAACTGTATTGGTTTTGATAAAAACCCAAGGTGTTATTCACAAACTTCACTAGTCTATCATTTACGACTCTTGCAAAAGAGCTAGCTAGCGAAATCGACCTATAACTGCCACAGCCATCAATATCACCTTTTTTTTTGGATCGGTTGAAGAGTACTTTCGAATAAGATGACTTTTCGATACTTGAGGTAATGCGAAGTTATTCAATTGGTTACTAATTCTTAGCCGAGGTGTGGAAGCTCTTATAATTTTAACTATGTCAACTTCTGCAGCTACATTTTATAAGCCTCCAATAATTTTCAGTACTTTTTACTGTAACTAGTATCAGTAATAAAGATCACACATTTATGTTGTTCCTTTCACAGAAAGATGTTTCATTTGCCTATATTGATATCTCATCACTTTGATTTTCACAATGGTTGAAATAAGTCACCCTTTTTTGCTTTAGTATTTTTAATGTTTCACTAGTAATCTAACTACTTTTGCTAGTTGGAATATTTTTAAGGTTTATAGAGTGACTTTTGTCCGTAGTAACTATTTTGATAGGCTCCTCTAATTCAATTTCGTGATTTACATCACAAATTTTATAAAACAAAGTTTTACTAAATCTTGGCATTTGAAACAGCTTTATGGGACTTTAAAAAGCAGGAAAACTCCAATATAAATGATAAATTGTACCTTATGATCTAAATGACATGATCGATAAGAGTAGAATACTCAGTTTCTGTTCTTGTCGACTGCAGTTTATTCACTAACTGGAAATTATTCATTTTAAGAATATCTAAGTAATTAATGGTGGTAATATATTTACTTGTTAAAATATCCATAATGGTATCAGCAATCATAGCAAAATTTTTGAATTTGTTTTAAGTTAGATCTATTAGCTCAAAGTCATCATCAACGCTTTCCATGGAGCTCTGTCATGAGTTCCAAGGTTGGCATTGTCAATATCGAACGGATAAGGAGTAAAATCGTTAGTAAACACATAAAAAACAATTGAAGCCGACATTTTAGAAATGCACGACTCATTTCGTAAGTTTCAGGAATATATCACCAAGAAATACCCTAACTTAAATAGTTTCCCAACAGATATTTGAAATCCGACTTTTCATAAATACAAAAATATTTCCTTTCAATTTTCGGAATTGAAACACTGGGTTTTAGATGTTATAGTACAGGATATAAAATGCTAAATACTTACACAGCTTGCTCATCCAACTCGACACCGATTTGTCGGGAAACCGTTTTAAGGGTACCGATTGAATCGCTGATCACATCCAGTTGCTCATCCTGCCCTTGCAGCATTCTCTGTTGTATCGAAACATTTTCTCCGATAAATTTATGTGATGGACTATCCAGTGTAGAAAAGTGTCCCGGACTATCAAGAGCATTCTCTAATTTGGAATACTTTGTGCCACTGTGTCGTGTTGCCATACTGGAAAAATTAACTGAATTACTGTGAATAATCGAGTTGCCGACGTTATTATTTGCTTCCGCTGAATTATCTAGTAAAGGTTGATGTGCAGTAATGTCCCGATCGCGACTACGATTAATGTTCATTTTCTCTTTCATCGCACGGACCTCATTGCGAGTTGCTTCGATAAAATGACGCCGAATACAAAGTTCCTTGTTGTCAATACGAAATTTGTTTGGATTTTTTTCTACAATAGGTATTGGCGTGAGTTAAGGAAATAAGTGTTCGTAAACTAGTTTCTCAAATTGTGTTATTCCACAAAAAAATTAACAACATTTGCAATGTTAAAGTTCAATTTTTTAACCAACTGTGCTTTTAAGTTTAGAAAAATATTGCTATAGGAACAAATTAAGTGGTAAAATTTGAAACTGAATCAAGTCTCTATTTTATTGACTTTAAAACTCTAAACGCAAGCGTTGCCTGATGCTTCTGGGGATCAGGTAGCCACTACGTTTCTGTGGATTTTTCCCTGAAACACTGCAGTCAAAATAGGCCCCTATTAGCGTATCATATAAATCTATCTATAGATTTATCTATATAAATCTATATAAATAGATATTCACTAAATAAAAAGAAGGTCGGTAATTAAATATGCCTACATTTATAGTTCAACAGATGTTTGCATTTTCTATGCAACATACACATGTACTTAATATTTTTCTACACCCGCTGAACACAGAAAGGTAGCAATTTAACAAAGAAAGGGCAAAACAATAATCCCAAAGAGAACTAGTTAGTTTGAAACGCCGACACAAATAAAAATGACTCAGCACCCATTGTTGCCGAATTGTAGTGGTTACTTAGGATTGAGGTTTCCACTGCGTGACCCCGTTCATCTACTAATTGGATTCCAATGGCGACACACTTATTACTTTAATGTCTATAAGTTATTCACAGCACTGTGTTCGGTTTTAGATATTTGAAAAGGATATAAATTGTATCTTCAAGATCTTCTAGGTCCCATTCGATACTACGAAGAGAATTTCTTAGTTCTGTGGCTGTCCAATCGGCCTCAGCTCCGGTGCTATTTCCAAGTTCACGCCAGCGAAGATATAATCCCCTGGTTTTGTTTAGAGCCTTGAAAACTTCGCTGTAAAATTTGAATCGTATTTAAGTCGAATAGCTAAAAATCGACGTCAATTTAAGGAACGATGTTAAACGCACTCCTTGACTACGAAAAATGGATCCTCTAAAGACATGTCACTCAGAAAGAAATCGAAGACCACAGCTTCATGGAGATTGGGTAAAAAGGGTAATGCGAAGAAGAAACGAGATTTAGAAGGACGAGAATACAAAAGTAAACAAAAATTTAAAACATGGGTGGATTTTATTAAACAGGACTTTCTTTCGCATGAAAATAAACGCGTTTCGCGGATGAATTAAAACTTTGCTGATTGAAGCAGTAGCTAGGAAACACGCGAACAGTTTTTCAATGTTTTATGCGCACTGAAAGCAATTTGTTTATTCAACGACGGTGCGCATGTAGAGAAAATTCTTAGCGAATCGGGGAAAGTACAAGCTCACTCTCTCACCTGTTCTTATCTTGCCTGTTCTCCAGCGCACTTGTGTATTGGTCATGTGCTGCACAGCGTACAAAGGACTTTCTACACACCGAATTCTGAGCTCCCCAACAAAATCAGCTCGGAATAGCAAGAATGAACAAGGAAAACTAAGTGTGGCAAACACAAATACCAATCAAAGCCCGTGAGGATATGTCAAATTTGACAAATTTTTCGATAGCAGCGAGTTTGTTTACTAGCGGCGGGTAACCGAAACATTTTACAGGGTGCTTGCACAGATTTGGGAATAAAGCTACGTGCTGATTTTTTCAGGCGACAAGAAAAAATGGTAAAACTGGACTTGATGCCCCACACACCTGTTGCATGAATCTCGCCGATAGATGTCGGGCTAATATGTTTGTGTTTTTGTGGTTGTGCGTTTGCTTTTGGGGCTTCTTTTCTTTCTTTTTTTTCCTTTTCTTAATTGTTTTATCTTCTTTTTTATTTTTTTGTATAATTTTGTCAGTTTTTCTTCATTTTTTCAACCTTTCTACCACCTTTTCGCCCTCTGGTGGCGGGATTTCCCGGGTGTGGGGCATCAAGTCCAGTTTACCCGAAAAAATTTCAGGTGACGAAATTCCGTCAATCTTAGCTGCGTTTTATTTTCATCCAGAGTGTAGTAGGTATCCTGGATGGATAATAAAACGATCCAGAGTAGCACGCGAGTTTTTTCTGTCAGAAAGTTGTCATTTCAAAATTGAACTGTCATATAACCAACGCTGTTTTCAAATGTATGACTATCTATCCTGGTTGCCAGGGTGACATGGAAATTTTTGAAAATTCCATCTATTCCAGTTGACATGACTTTTCGAAATACGTTCCACAGAGAGCACGAGTACGAACTCCACTGAATTCACAAGTGTTTGTACTCTGGATGTTGTTGTTGTTTCGTGTGGAAATCGATATCCTGCACTACTCTGGATGTATAATAAAACGCGCCTCTTTTCCCATACATTTTAAATGGGTGACGAAATTCCGTCACATCTGCGTACTGGCCTTAAGGCGTGGTAATGAAATGCGCTTCATGTGAAAAATTTAGCTTTAAATTTAGCTAGAGCAGTATTAACCCTCGGCATACGATGTGGGGTTGTTTTAACCCCAAGACTTTTAAAATACGTTAAATGGTATGTATAACAACCAAATAAGTTAAATTTTACAGTAGCTGGCTGTTGAATATTGGCGCGTCAATTGACAGTGCTGAATAAGTACTGTACGCGACATTGCGTCGTGTGTGCTTGCATTAATTGGTTTCCGGGTAATTTTAGCCCTATGTTGGCGTGACAAAAAAATTTAATATATAATTCGCCCACGAAAAACTGCTCCCTAGCCATATTTCTGCCTTAGACTAATGATTCACTGCTGGTATTGGTACCAGGGTATAGATACCACGGTATCGATACCTTGGGAGCGTTATACACTGCGCCTACGTGGTATTATGTGAAACCACCTGTCAAAAGTGAAAACTGTAGAATCAAAAGTGGAACGGAGTTCAGACGAACCTGCATTTTTTTGTCAAATTTACTTGATAAAATTGTCCTTATTTTCTAATTCAAATCACAACAAGCGACACTTTCAAAATAAAACCATTCAGTGACACTTATCAATGATACACTGATGGTATAGACGGTACCATGGTATCAATACCAGCAATGTATCAGTAGTCTTAGTGACGTTAGAGCAGCAGCGGTTGTTGTTGTTTTCAATAGGTCCGTTTTTTATTGCATCCAGAGTAATACAGGATAGCGGCAATGCACGCGAAACAACAACAACAACATCCAGAATACGAATTCTTGTAAAATCAATGAATTTTATGCTTTTTGCAGAAAATTGAAATATTTCTAGTAGGAATTGTCGTTCTAGTCCGTGTTGTCTATTGACTAGGGTTACGTGGAGAACCTCCCTACAGTTTGAGGTAAGGAAGGTCGATTCGCAACCAGCATTGGCGTTGATTAGGCCGTGGACCAGGATAAGATCAAAAAGTGCCTCACCTTGGCCATTTGTGTTAAAGCTACCCCACACTTCATTATGAGAATTGGAGCTAACTCCCAGAATAATTCACATGACCTTAGCCTCAACACCCCTGACAATTCGCAGAGCGATTTAGTGCCATGATTATGTGCCATGTAGCCAAAAAAAACTAGCAGCAACCAGCTTTGGAATGGTGAAGGTTCGCTTAAAGTGTCTTCACTATTAGGTGCGTTTTATTTTACATCCAGAGTAGTGCAGGATATCGATTTGCACACGAAACAACAACAACATCCAGAGTACGAATACTTGTGAATTCAGTGGAGTTCGTACTCGTGCTCTCTGTGGAACGTATTTCGAAAAGTCATGTCAACTGGAATAGTTGGAATTTTCAAAAATTTCCATGTCACCCTGGCAACCAGGATATATACATTTCCATATTCCTGGCAACCAGGACAGATACATTTGAAAACGGTGTTGGTTATATGACAGTTCAAATTTTGAAATGACAACTGTCTGATAGAAAAAAACTCGCGTGCTACTCTGAATCGTTTTATTATGCATGCAGGATACCTACTACACTCTGGACGAAAATAAAACGCAGCTATTGTTGGTTATTAATTGGCGTTATGTCTAGATCCTCTTTTTCGGACATAATAGCTGGCCTAGCTGCTTCCTTTGTATCCGGAGTCAAGAATTCCAGGCAGCAACCCAGCTCTGAGGTAGTTCCGGCACTAACTCCATCCGGATAGAAGGGTTCCAAATTCCATATTCCTTCAGATATTGCTCTCAGACAGGCGATGGACCGGTTTAGAAGTGCCTCCCCTACCGTTTGAGTCACCTGTTCTGGATCAAGCTTAGCAGATTCCGAATCTGCCGAACGAAAGCTCTTTGACTTGTCGCTTCGGTTACTCGGCAGGGAAAATTTCTTGACCTAGTATCTGATAATGCCCTTTTGAGTCTACAAAACCGGGTAGTGCCTCTTCATTTATAGTGAGGAGGACCTCCCGCCAGCTATCAACAGGCTCAACAAATTTTCGCAACCCGCCAATCCTTCGCAAGCAGATCTGGGTTGGAAAGCCGCACGATGTCCAGGATTTCCACTGGATCCGAATGGTAACCGGGAATCCATGCCCTACATCTTGGCCGACTAGGGATTTCGTCCTTACGCATCACCTTTTTCTTAGCGGCTGGTCAGAGCTCTCCCGTTTCGAAAATTGCCCACTCACAGATATCGGCCGAGCGTTGGCCTTCGCACGCAATCAGCCTGATTCCTTCATACCAGCCTGCGTCGTTTACCGTAGGTGAAGGACTTGGGCCGGCTTTTTGCAGCTTGTTGTGGACCCCGAATAGAGCCTGCTTATTTTAAGCCAGTTTTCAGAGGAGACGATTCAATCTACTTTACTGGCAACAGTCACGACACTTTTTGGCCATTTCATTAAATGCCCGAATTATCATTGGAGCAGTTACTTAAGCTTCTCCTTTTTCTAATCCTGCCTACACAGATTTTTTTTGCTCAGCTGACTTCTATGGTTTCTGCAGGGTTTAAAGAGAGTGGGTGCTTCTTCTATCGTATCTGCAGGGTTTAAAGGGAGCGGGTGCTTCCCAATAAAAGTTGTTGTCCATTGAAGGAACTTTTTGTCCTTGTCAGACATTGTGCCAGAGGGGACGTTTTTTTCACTTCCTCAGAACTTTGGAAGCTGTAATTCTAGTTCCGTAATAGGGTTAAACGTTCACTGTATGCAGCAAAAGGGAAACTAAATTAGAAGAGTAAAGAATGGGTGAACTTACGTGGGACGGATTGTAAGAAATCTTTGAGATACCTTTGATGAAAACTTACTTTTAATGAGGACAGCAATAATCAAAGATATTGCAAACAAAAGATAGACAATTTTGAGGCATGATAAGTGAACAGAAAGGGGAATTTTCTGCACGCATAAAACATCCGATGACATTTCCTGACATTTAGAGGGAGAGAATATGCGAATATCTTGACTACAAGATGTTTAGAGTAATTATAGCTTGCTGGAAGCTAATTACTCTAAGCATCTTGTAGTCAACGGCATACAAAAGCCAAAATGAATTAATGGAGGAAGGGAGGTCATTCGTAAAAAGTAAAAACAGAGGGGGCCAAGCATGGAAGATGAGACGACAGTATACTTTCCTTTAACAAAGCTATGCTGCTCTTGAGTTAAAAAGTATGGACGAAGGAATGTAGGACGATAATTGGAAATGTATGTGGAAAATATTTGCGATTTTACATTGTGCCGGAAAAATTCCAGTCGTAAGGCTGCAGTTAAAAATGATGGATAAGGAACACATATAGAAGAGGAGAGAGATTTCACCAAGCCATTGGGAATACCATTATAACCACAACCAGTGCTACTATCGAGACCTAGCATTAAGGTTTGTTGCGGAGTAAGGATGAAATACGAGGGAAGGAAAACGGAATGCGATATATAGGTTGAGAAATACTTACCAAAAAGCACACATACTTCGTGCGCATGAGAACATGTTGTTTCATCAACTTATTACGAGGAATGTTAGGAGGGCTTTTAGAAGAGTAGATGTATCACTAGAAGGGTTCCTGTTGATTTGTTTTAATCGTCGAATCGGCGTTATAAAAGTAATCATGCATAGTAAACGTCGCAGTGCTTTTCGCCTCAGATCGCATTCGATTAAATCTAATTCCAAACCCATGCGCTTTAGCCTACCTTCCACAAGCTCTATATCTTTCAACTTTTTATGCAAGCGCAACTTCAGAGTTGAACCAAGGAGTAACTTTTGACTTATTCAGGTGACAAGTGGCCTGGATTAGGATTAGAAATTTTTTGCACAACTCTAAGTGAAAATCGTATGTTTTATTTGAATCTGAAATAATAATGGCGTAGTTCCAATGATCATCGTTTTATACTAATACTTAAATATTCAAGTAAATTACAAAGTTTATATGAAAAAACTTTTCGGATTCGTTGCACATGACAAAAATATTTTTTCGACAGTTGTCGGTGCTCCCAACTCAATCCATTTATCATTAACACCTGCATCTTTTCGAGCCGATTCGATGGCATGTCGCAGAGCAAATACAGCTACTATAGACATGCAAAACGCCGGCTCGCCAGTGGCTATAAAGTAAATGTAAACAAAAATAAAAGTGAGCAAAAATCGAATACGATTAAGCAAAATTTCCAGTGTCTATTACCTTTGGATCTTAAAACACTTGCTGCATTTGAACTATTCCGCAGGAAAGTTACCCTAAAATCAATTGGTATGTCTTTGGCTCCAGGTGGCTTATAGTTCCATGTTCTATTTGTAAGAAGCTTGCCAGTCTGGTCGTACACCAGACTTTCGGTTAGCCAATATCCAAGACCCATCACGAAAGCACCTTCGACCTAAGTAACAATAGAATGTTGAATTTTTATCCACATAGACGTACGTGTAGGTAAATTTATACTTGTCCTAAATCAACATGCGGGCTGATGCTTTCACCGGTGTCTTCCAAAATATCTACCCTTACTAGGTTGAAGTTACCAGTCAGCACATCGACCTCAACTTCTGCGCAACTTAGGCCCCAGATGGAATATGTCTGGACATCAGTGGACTTGTAGATATGTATTGCTGTTAGTTCTACAAGATCTTTGTAGCACGCTTGGGTTATTTCAGGCCATTTGGCACCCTCCATTTTCTCTCGTATGGGTTCCATCCTTTCCAAAAGTGTCTCGCATGCTCTTTTCGTCGCCTGCGAATTAGATTATGATGCGGTATAAGATATTGGTTTTTGAAAACAAAGTGTGTTGATGCAAAAGTTTTCTTCAAATTTTTACAATTTCCTGTTTTTATTAAAGCATCGATTTGCAGAACGAGTCAAGCTGCTGATTTAGCAAAAACTGAAATAGAAACTTTTTTCCTTGTGAAAATTTGCAGCAATAATTTGCATTAAATGCGTACATAGCCCACTGCTTCACTAGTCATACTTCCACCCGTACATCCTGAGTTTGCAGTTACGGAGTTCAAAGAGGGTTTTACTTTAACGTAATCCATGGGAATCCCTAAAGTTTTTGCAGCAATCTGAACTACTTTTGTGTTGATTCCTTGCCCACACTCGACGCCACCGTGCGTCACAGCTACAGTTCCATCTGTGTGGAAAATGGAGACAACCACAGGAATGCTTCCGAAGAAACCTTGCGGGTAGTGCATTGGAACAACGGCAATACCACGTTTTCTCCATCTATTTTCCGAGTTGAATTTTTCAATGTCGTTCTTACGGAGTTTATACTCGACTGAGTCAAGAAACTCCGGTAGGAGGGTTTTCATTTTATTGTCGTTAGGAATATTGGCCAGGCGTACATCGATCGAATCTAACCCCGTTACTTGGCTAATGTGCTCCATTATATTTTCAATCATGGCTATGCCCTCTGTTGTGCCAGGTGCTCGGCACCAAGTATTACTTGCACTATCAGTCAATACAACTTTTGGTGTAACTTGCCAAGTATCGGCTGAATAGCAATTACGATGGAATTCAACAGAGGTATAAACAACATCTTCATTTGCTGAACTGCCATAGTCTTCTGCGAAGTTGTTGACCAGCTTTCGAATTAAGCCAGTGGGCTCAACGTGAACTTCATAGTCGCTTATCAGGCCAAATCGTTTGCCAATTACGTTCATATTGGACTCCATGCTCATTACAAATCGAACCGGGCGATTTGTTAGTTTAGCACCTATCGCGCAAGCACAGGCAACTAGAGAAGCTCTTGATATTTTTGCACCATACCCGCCACCTAAGCGTCGAACTTGCATGTTTAAGCTAGAAAGAAATTAAAAAAAAAAAAAAAATTGGGAAAACATATTCACTCGCAACGTAAAAAAGAATCTCAATACAACTATTCACCTGCTTTCTGGCACATTCAAACACTGAGCGATTGCTGTCTGCGTCATGTCAACCCATTGCGTGGCCGCAAATACGTCCAAACAATCTTCAGTTGGAACGCAAACTGTAGTTTGTGGTTCCATAGTAAAATGGTATTGACCTCCCATTTCGAAATGGCCTTTGACACGAATCGGAGCCTCACTCACTATAAATGATAATTAGAGAGATCATTAAAAACATATTGTTGCATGTGCCACAACATAAATCATATTTTACCCTATCAGTGCCAGAAATGACGCGAAACATCGAAAAATATCGTCTTGAACTACCTCAATACAAAACATCTAATGTATCTCGTAGAACGGAAAAATCTCACAGAAGATCCCATGGTAAACGCTGAGACACAAACATATTTCCATAGGGCGAGAGAAATCGAGAATAGACCACAAGCATGCAATGTCAATCGACTATTCCGGAAATCCTCGAGCGAAGTATAAATACCCCAGGGTGGAGTCTTTGTAAACTCAGGCTTTTGAAAAAGCGAATTGAGTGCGTTTCTCGGTGGATTAATTTAAAAGCAAGCTAATCAATATGAGTGCTACTGATATTAGCGCGAAAAGTGTGTACGAGAGTTTAGTGAATTGAAGAGTGCAATGTAAAGTGATTTGGCTGTGATAAATATTGTTTCGGATAAAAGTATGATTAGTAGTGGTAAATAAACTGTTTTATTTCGTAAACGCAAAGAATTTCGAATTCCCGAAGCGTGTTCTCAAGGGAAAACACAATAATACTTACCAACTAAGCTGCAGATAAAATATGCAACCCTTGTACTAGTACAATAAAATGCACACTGCGATTGTTTTTGTCACTCCAAATCTCATACAAAACTATTTATGTTCACGTACCTTTTTCTCAGCTTCAGTTCAATAATAATGAAATAGTAGAAATGGAGTGGGCATGTCGATAAGATATCCATTGAAGGGGATGGTAGTACATTTTCATCTCCTCACTGTAAAATCCAAGCACTTCCCCTTCAATGCATACCTGCTTAAACGTATTTTGTGTGCGAAAGAATCGAAGGGGCTAATAGTGGAAACTTATACCGTCGATGTCCACTCCATTTTTACTATCACACTGGAGGTAACATCATTTTATTGACCTTTTGCATTCAATTTCATTTTTTTTACACTTTTACTCATAGGGTAACTATGCAGAATGGCTTGAAACGTTAGCAACATATCAATGTATAATAAACTTAGCTAGAGGGAGTTATAGTCTTTGTAAGGGCAAATTGAAGTATGATGAAGTTCTAGCTATTCTAAAGCTTCTGAGCCGCGAGTGCTAGAGTCCTGGTCTTTCTCAATAAGTTTTTCCATGGGTCCCGATTGAGAGCCGACCAATGTCATGCAATTAGGTACCTTTAAGCTTCGAGCGTCCTGATCAATACCACTTCTCCAGCGCAAATCATGTCTTCTCCGTTGCCGCCGGCCATAAAATGTGGGTTCCCGCAGAGGCTCCTCTTCGCTCATACAAACTAGGTGCTCCAGCTACCGGAATTTATTGACCTTTATCATCCACCCAGCAAAAACCAGTGACAACTTACCCATAAGGGAGCCTTGCAGGTTGTAAAAATGACAGTCATATCGAAGGACTTTCCCCAAAGACTTTTCACGACTGACCAAATGGTTAAGATGCAAAATGACCGTGAGGGGAAGATACTGGTGGGGATAAAGAGAGAGGCGTTGCCCCTCACTTCTTCAGCATCACCTACACAGTAGGTTTCTGACCCTTTACTCTAAGCACAAACCAACGGCAGAGTGGATAGAGGCGAAGGCCCTAAATATAAGGCCGTGAGAAGGGGCTAAACTATAGGCCACGGAGGAATTTCTGACTCCCATTCCAAAGACCTTTGTTGGCCACTTCCACAACGCAGCGGGCTTGGCTACTGAAAGGATCTTGGTTTTCGTAGACCACTAGAATCATGACCTCAACGTCAAGTCCTAGATAGCCCTTTTCATGGAAAACAAAAGCAAGTGCCCCATGCTAATCACATCAGCGGAACTAAACATACCTAAATAACTGACGGAGATGGCAACATTATCTTCCGGTATGGGTAGGTTAAGTTAACCGTTAAAAAGCATCAGAGTCGGCGGTCATTCCAGCTACCAGTATGGAGGATAGTGGAACCGAGATGGAGGCAACACCAGGTCCCAGCGGTTTCCAACCAATGGAGACCAAAGAATGAGGTGTCTACAGTTGAACTTGCACCATGCGGCGGAAGTCAGCAGCAGGTTTGCCATGTGCGTCCATAATATGGGACTAATACAAGAGCCCTGGGTAAACAAAGGCAGAATAAATGGCCTGCATACAAAAAAAGTAAGTAAATATGGGTCGCTGAGGAAGTACCAGTAATTTAGATGTAGCTAATAAGGGCAAGACTTCAAAGACCTTGGCAATTAACAGACAAGTGGTATTTGATATCTCGTTGGTTTTAAAGAATGCAATGCAACTAGTAAGGGAATATCATGACAGGGGCTTTCATCTCTACGTATAGACAAAATCCTTCGATCCAAAAAATATAGCATATAAAGGGTCAATTATAGGCAAACAAAGTGCACAGACTGAAAAAATTAGCGAAATGGATTTATAGTCATATTTTATGGCTTGCACCCGGATCAGCTTACGCATTCGAATTGGAGGACACGGAGGGTAAAACTATCATAATAATTCTCGAATCATAGCATGATGACTGCACTGCGAAAACCAGTGTTTCCAAAATAATGGTGCCACGGTGGAACAGGGAGTTAGAAAAACTCAGAAGAGCCGCAAGAACAGAGCTCAACGAAGCCTATAATCAATAGGGAAGCTTATAAAAAAACTCTCAGAATACTACAAAGAGTTCGGAAAATTCAAAAGAAAGGATTGAAGAGCTTTCTGCAAAAGTGTCAATAGCATCCCACATACTGCCAGAATACAGAAAAATCTGCCCAAAGGCCACCAAAGGGCATATAGTGCTACATAGAATTCCAGATGAAGGGACCACTTTTGAAGACACCCTGGAGTTGTTGCTCCGAACACACTTTCCACGAACGAGAGCGCAACAAGGAGCGTACGACTAAAAAACAAATGCGTACGACTAACTGAAGCGCGGCAAACTGTCCGGGCTGGGGTTGAAATTGTTCGCTTGCCAGTGTCGGTACCGCAAAGAGAATTCGTTTTCGATGTGGATGCTTTTTGAATGTTTTGTGTTGGTGTTATCTGCCTGTCATGCTTTCCGAAACGTGCGTTGTTTAAACCAACTTCGTTCAGTGCCTCGATTGAGTTATATGACGCAAAAATTGTCCCTCAGTTTACCGCATTCGCGGTTATGCTCAGATGTGTAAGTGGTTTATCACTCACCGCTACGCTCACTCACAATTTAGTGGTACTGGTAGGTTTGCAGAGCTGGTCTGCTGGTGGTATCAGACAGGTTGCAGGGATCTTGGGTCTAAACCGTCAGTAAAATAGTTGTTTCGAAAATCAATTTTCAATCGTCTACGAGGACGTGAACGCCTACATTACTAATAAACCCTGAATGTGCTACAATAGACGCTTACTGTGATACTTATATAAAAGCCTTGAATTTCCTGCGGTAGGAAAAAAGTAAAATAGCATGTGTGCATCGCTGAACTTCATGATTACTCCAAAAATATCCTTAGAAAGAGTTTAGAATGACAATACAGTTACATATAATATAATTTTCAAAAATGTGTGCAGCTTAGAAGGAAATCGTTTGAAAATGTATGCGTAAACTGAATGTTAATAAGGCAAATACAGTGCAATTTCCTGTTGAAATAAATAGAATGAGCTCTTAACTTACCTTCCGTTTTGGGTACAATTGATATTGGCTTTGCATGGAATCGGTTATCTGTTTGATAAGAATACGCCTCACATATCGTGGGAACAATAACTTCATCTATAAATAAAAAAACGCATGAAATTTAATCATATATTTCCAAAACAGTGAAATGTATTTTACCTGATTTTTCATATTGAATTTTTACCATTTGTGCTGCTCTGTTCGCCAATTCAAAAGAATTAGCAAGAATCATGCCAACCGGTTGTCCATGGTATTTAACTGATTTACTGCAGAAAATTTCCTCAACTTCATTAATTAGTTCTGCGGTTAGTGGAGTGAAATTATTTTTGCCAGGAATATCCCTAGCACTAAAGAAGCTATGTACTCCTTTGACCTTAAGAGCTTCAGATGCATCGATATTAATAATAGTGGCATGTACTTGAGTAGCTTCAACAAATGCACCCCAAAGTTGGCCTGGGAGATGGGGGATGTCATTGACAAATTGCGCTTCCCCTGCAGTTTGAACGATTCCATCAACTCGTTCCACAGGTTGAGTCATGGGCCATTTGTCAGTGTATGTATCAAAACTCTGTACTCCTGAGCTTAAAGGTCTTTCCAGTAATTCACCACCAGTTTTTAGTTGCGCTGGAATTTTGTCAGCAGGACAAGTTGCGAGGATGAACTTATAAAATAACGATACAGCTAGATTGTTCTTGTAGCTTGATGAAGCATCTGGTAGAACCAAATCCGCATGTATTTCATTCTGTAATAGCTCAATAGCATTACTAAGTGTCTCTTGCGAGTACAAGACCTTCCCCAGTAGGTAGCCTTCTGTTTTTGCTGCTTGGTCGAAGGTTGATTGTATGCCACCAAAGCACAGACTTGCTGAAGCAACTTTCCCAGCATTTAATTCGATCAAGAAAGCTGCATTTACATATGCATGCGCATTCTGCGCCCGTGGCATAATTTTGTACGAGCGGAAAATAAATTTCTCGGCGGAATAGGGTTTCAATTTAATGTTTAGAATGATCTTTTTCTTCATATCGGTCCTAGTGAAATCTTCAATGGGAACAACTTCCCTGACACTTGAACGCTGGCTTATGTTACCGATCGTCAATGAAGCGTGCAATGCTCTAAGTACAACATACAAATCGGATGGGAATTCCACATGAGCATGCTTAATGCATAGGTTTCCTGCCAAAGTTCCAGCCTAAAAATTTTAATTGAATTAGCAAAATATCATCATGCCTTATATATTTACATATGCAGGTAGATCGTTTATAGCCTGCACATAGGTACTAAGATACTAAGTAAAATTTAGAGCGCAAAACTTACGTTTCGTACTGGAACGTTAGCAATTAAGTCAATATGCTTTGCAATTTCAGTGCAGTACTCAAATCCACTGTTTTTAGAAGCTTTGTTTAGTATGGTCATCGCATCCGTTAAACTCACACTACCACCAAGCCGTACTTCATTGGGACTAATTACATGACTGTTCAGGTCAGAGATATTTCTTAAATCGATGAATACTTCGATATTTTCATCCCTTCGATAGACTCCGTGTGCTGTGTTGCCAGCAACAAGCATATATCGTTTTATTCCTATTTTCGACAAAATATCATAAAGGTCCTCCAGATTCGTTGGCTTAAACCATTCTGTTCCGTTCGGAAAACTCAAATGATAGTTCTTATCAGTTCCGTTGCAGGTACCAAGGCAAGCTTCGCCAGTTTTCGGGCATACTTTTGGCAGTTCTTCGATATCCGAGCACATCGATTTATATTTTGGATCTGCGTCCACAGTCATGGATTTGAATGCATCTAGAATTGGTCGGTAGCCCGTGCACCGACAAATATTCCCGCCGAAACTATTTTCAACGTCTTTCATTGTAACTTTCCCTTTGTTTGCTTCCAGCAGACTGTACATATTCATAACCATTCCAGGGGAACAATAACCACATTGCGTTCCATGGAATTGCGTTAAGCGCTTTTGAACCGGATGGTATCCGGACTTCCTACCACCGATGCCTTCAATTGTAGTGATTTCTAGACTATCACATGCATATATTGGAGTTAGACACTAAAATTAGAACAAACATATGAGTAAGAAAAAAGATTAAAGTTATGGTGCCTACCGAGTTTATTGCCCATGATCGTAATTCGCTTGTCACGGGATCTTTTCCAGTTGCAGTGACAATACACGCCCCACAGCCACCTTCAAGGCACATAAACTTCGTACCCGGCAAATTGGCATGATTTCTCAGGAAAGAGTTTAAAGATGTCGTAATCGGGACTTGTAGAGGGTCAACTGAATGCCATCGAACGATTATAAAAATTAACAGGGTCAACTTGTTTAATACATACCTTCATATGAAGTTCCATTGATCTTTACAAACACATGTGAACTGAAATAAATGCGAAAATATAAAATACATGTGGAGTTGATCAACCAAAAAATAATTGTATTGTTATTGCTAACACTCGGTTCGAATTGTGAACACAGATTGCTTCAAATTGCAGTGATCGATTCAAATTGTGATATGATGATCAAATCTAACTTTTTTTTAGCAGCTTTCAACTGTTTTAAATCTTTTTTATCATTTACGGATACACTCTTCCAATGAAGTCTTCAAAGTCATTTGAGTGAAAGCAAATGTGGAATATGTGTATACTCTGCGTTTCATGCTGATGCGGCACTTGAACCACATCAGCTTGCAAAGTTGGAAAAAGAGTCAAGAAGATATTGAGAAGGAATTTAAGTATATCGAAAATAAATTCAACCAAACATGAACAGAAACATGCTGAACAGTCTACAGTAAAGGGAAGAAATTTCTGAACAGATCACAGAAATTACGTTTCAGGCTTCTACGCTAGTAATAAATGATCAAAGGATTCAAATTCCAATCTCTGGAAGCGACTTCACAAAGGGCAAAGCCGAGTGGTGTGAAGACTTGTACGGCAGTAACATCAACAATTCAGGAAGAAAAGACAAGAAACAATAACAATTGTTCAAACTATGCGTGTCATGTTTACAAAGTTTGCAATTGATATTGTTTCTTGTCTTTTCTGCTTGAATTGTTGATGTTACTGTAGTACAAGTCTTCACACCACTCGGCTTTGCCCTTTGTGAAATCGCTTCCAGAGACTGGAATCTGAATTCTAAAAACTTCAGGAACTCATCCATCGATTGAAGCTCCCTAGGATCCTTTAATGATTGTTCGTAAAAAAAACTCTAAGTGAACTGTTAAAAATGCAATGAGCTCTTCACATTTTGGTCCCAAATATATCAATTTTGAGCTAAACGCTCGTCATCCAATTCAAAATGTTCTAGTAAGCCAATAAAAAAAGGTTTCACAAAATTGAAGCAAATTCTTCTTAAAATACAATTGCAACTGCAGACAATTTGTGCACCAGCAGTTGCATTGACTGAAATAGTGCATTAAATATATTCAAGTAACTTAAACTATCTTCAGAAAAGTAGAAAAATGCCTATACATGATTATTCTGAATTATTTCATATCGTAGATACTGAAGAAAAGGGAAAATCTTCCTCGAAATATCCATACCTATGAAGAATTTGAAATCGAAATTTTATATTTGTCCTTAATTCAATGTTTAGTGCCGTTAGTGAAATTTTAAGTTGCAAATCACTAACCCAATAGCATGAGAAGCGATTCTAGTCCATTTCATTCCTGGTTTTAACTGAAATCTAAGGTTTCACAATGTAATGTAAATTTAGCGTAGATAGTTCAAGTTTGTTTGATCAAATAAAGTTTTGTTTCATTTGAATGATTTCTCTCACTATTTTGTTCAAAGAGCAGCTTTTTCTCCCTTTCCCCTTTTTCAAGTTTTAAAAGTCGAAAATTCCCACAAAACGGGAGAATTCCCACAATCCCACAATCTCACAACTCTGGTCCTTAGTGAGCTGACAGTCTTGGTGGACTTGAAAAGCCCACCACAGCTTTTATTAAACAAGTAAAGAAGTAGGAACCAAGAGATTTTATAGAGAGAACCGGGCATTCGCACAGGAGATGAAGGACTGTTTTTACACGTGTCACCTCTTCCGGGAATCCAATCCTGATCAAC
This sequence comes from Nemotelus nigrinus, assembly GCA_947369275.1. Lineage (NCBI taxonomy): Eukaryota > Metazoa > Arthropoda > Insecta > Diptera > Stratiomyidae > Nemotelus > Nemotelus nigrinus. The sequence continues at coordinate 219,883,823 of OX376372.1, forward strand.
TTAAACAGAAGATCTTTGTGCTAAACGGTATTGAAAGCCTTTTTAATATCTAAAGTTGGAATGTTTTGCTCATTCATTTGAGACGTAATTTGCTCATCCAGGTACGAGATGGCGTGCTGCGTCCCGTGCTTATGCCTAAACCCAAACTGGTATTGAGGGGGTATCTGTGCGAGCTTATAATTATTTGTTATCTTTTCCATTCAAATTTTCTTCAAAATCTTCCTCAGATTAGGAAGCAGAGATATCGGATGGAAATTGCTGGCCTCTTTACTTTTGCCTGTTTAATAATGAAATTCGACATTCATACTTATTACACCGCGCAGCAGTTGCACCAAGTAATTTAATATGGGCAAAGTAGGACTGGCCACTTATTTTAAGACAAAACATACTTTTTCCGATTTTAGTGATCAAAACAAAATTATAGTTTATACTTTAAAATGATAGTATATCAATTAGAAAATTATTAATCATAACGAAAGTCTGATATTTATTTATTTGCAAAAATTCATCGCAACAGAAAAAAAATCCAATTATGGTAATGAAATAAGAAAAAGATTAAAAAATGAAGAGTAATGTTTACAAAAAGAAGATACAATTCAACAATCAGGTCGAGAATAAATACTTTTAATACACAGATCACTCTGGAGAATATTACAGTCATTAATGAAAAGTAAGAAAAGTAAAGGGCCAAGGATAGACCCTTGTGGAGCACCAGAAGAAGAATGAAAGGGAGAAGACTCACGGTTATTGAGGTAGAACGAAAACCAAGAAAGGAGTGGCCCGAAACAACCAAACTGTTTAACTTCACTCAGTAATATTCTATGGTCGTCAGTATCAAACGCTTTAGAAAAATCTGTATAAATTAGGTCTACTTGTTGCTGACGATCAAAGGCAAGTGCAACTGTGTTTGAGAAGAGGATAAGGTTAGTCAAAGTAGACTTACTCCTCACGAGCCAATGCTGTTCTGGAGCTAGGATACGATGAACAATGGGATACATTCTAGAGGAGACAATTTTTTCAAGGATTTTACTAAAACAAGGGAGAAGAAAAATAGGACGATAATTCGAGACGGAGAAAACATCGCCAGTTTTGAAAATTGGGTAAATATTAGAAACTTTCCAAGCAGAAGGAAAAATACCGGATGATAGGCTCAAATTGAAGAGGATAGAGAGGGGAACGCACAATGAGGAAGATATAGTCCACGCATAGAAATTGGGAATGCAATCAGAACCACTACTGGAATGCCGATCAAGGCTGAGCAATAAATTCTCAACTTCGATCGGATTAGTATGGATTAGAGAAAGAGCAGGAGGACGGGAACGAAAAACAAGGGGATGTACAAGTGAGGAAGAACTTTTAAAGGAGGAAGAAAACTCACATACATCTTGTGGAGACGAGGAGGTATAGACATTGAAAGTTACTTGGTTAGGGATGGAAGAATTTTTCTTCAAGGACCGAATGTAAGACCAAAAAGGATTAGCATTGCAAGAAGAAATAGAAAACTCCAGACTAGGAAAGTAATCGTGCATTACCTGCTTCATTTCAATTTTAGCGAAGGATCGCAGGGACCCGAAATACGGCAAGATCAGAGGCAGAACTCGATATCCGAAACTTTTTTAGTTGGATTGCCCTCAAAATTCGTAGGGTGAACGAAGGAGGATCGGCAGATTTACGAGGGTTAAAGATTGGTGTATAAGTAGAGATAAGGTGATTGAGGAAGGAATAAAATTTGGAAAGTGCATGATCTATATTTAGCCCACGGAAGAACGAAAACCAGTTAATTTTTTCAAATTCCGATGTCATTCCTGGGTAACTAACCTTACGTAAATTGTATCGAGAAGCAACTGAGATTCCCTTCTCTGAAGAGTATGAAAATAGAACATAAAGAGAAAGAGGAGAGTGGTGAGCGTCTACTAAAACTTAGAGATGGAACACGGTGGAAACAGATATATCAGTAGGGGGAATATTAATGAGGATAAGGTCAAGAATACGACCATTCAAGTTGCGCGTAGTGTTAATCTGTGAAAGGAAGTTAAGCGAATGGAAGGACGAAAGTACTATGGAGAGCTGATTATTAGACCTGATGCAATTTGAAACCAAATCCCAGTCAATAGGAGGCATATTGAAATCACCACAAATTATTAATGGGTCAAAAGGAAAAAAAATTATGAAGGTATGAAGATAATTCGTATACAGCACAAGAACTGTTACAAAGAACATATACAGAGAGAATTATGATATGAAGGTTATTAGGAAAACAAGTACGAACCGTAGAAGAAGAACAGTAGAAGAAGGATGAAAATTACGACAGAGAGCTCCATGACGAGGTTCGTGTATAGCAATCAATACACCTCCGCCATGCGATTCCATGAGCTCATATTCTAATTGTAATATTCTAGTCTATTAAGGCTGGTACTGAGTTCGAGTTCACGTGAAATTTTGACATGTTTCCATTATCTGGTCATTCTTTCGAGCGAAAATTTTGACAACGGAGAAAAGCAGAGACACTGCTCATTCTTGACGGATAAAATGTCAAGAATTTCACTTTTCGATCGATTTTCTTATTGGAAAGTCATTTGCACTGCTCAATTTTCAAATTGAAACACTAAATGTCACTTTTTCGCTCGAAAGAATGAACTGCACAAACTAAATTGGCGTGAAATGATTGACAACATGTTTCAGTGCCATCTATGTTTTCAAAGCGAAAGCAACTTCAAAGCAACTTTTCATGCTAAAAACACAGTACCAAAGCTGCTTATTTTCAAGCGAAATTTTCGCCGAAACAGATTTCACGTGAAATTTTGTATGAAAATTTCACGTGAAATCGAACTCAGTACTATGCTTTAATCTATAATTCTGCTGCGTATACTAGATAGAATTATCTCGCAAGTGATGACTAGCCGCTTTGGAAACCAAAAGCTTTCATACTGACAACAAATACAAAATTTCATGAGGAATAATAGATGCAATTTGTAGTTAGTTAGACGGTAGACGTTGGAGTGAAGCAAACAATAAGACATTATTACGCTATATGTTATAGTGTAAGTGATGACTGATGATGATCGGCGACGGTCGGACAAATATTTCGTTGTCATGATACCAATCACAATGAATTAATTTAATAGAATTTAATAGAAGTTCGTAGCGAAATTTATCAGCCGTCGACGAATTTCGCTGTAGTTCTGTTTATAGATGTGGGTGGGATAGTGTTAGTTGTATTTTCCTAAGCACCCTTAGGCATCGAAGGCAAATGATCTCGATTTTATAAAGGTGCTTGCAATGCAAGGCATCGCCAAAATAACAAAAAAAAATAAAATGCTTGCGAGACACTGTTGACGTAACGGAAAACTTTGGTTATTGTAGAAAAACTCCAGCCTGACAGTGCCTCGATGACCAGTTCAGGCTCATTATCATTTTGTGACTGAAACTTTTTAGCCCGAATTTTTCTAGAATTTCACAACCTTTGTTTATTTTCATGGCAATTTATGGTTTAAATAAGCTACTGAAATAATTTGATGTTTTTCAAATCAAGTAAGATAGAATTTTCTTATCTATTTTGTTTATTTCGTACTTGCATATTACAGTTGTCGATAGTTAGCTAATCAAGTATTATGAATCAATCCTTACACGTATTTTCCAGTTTATGTGAATTCCAATGCCAGGTTGATAGTCAACAGTTATATCACGAGATAAAAAAACCTAGCTAGACTCAGTAGTCGATTTGAATATCAATGAAACTTACGTAGAATGTTTCGACACCGTTTAAATTTATGATTTGATAATAAAAACTTGATCACATATTTTGAAACAGCTGCTTTACAGAAGCTTTTGTTTCAATCATTTGGTGCAATAAAACATGTTCTTGAGTTTTTTTACCGAAATCATTTTTTTGATATTGAATGAAACTAACAGGATTTTCGTTTTCAAAAAACAAATTATTTGATCAAAATTTGATTATAAGTCACGCCATAGTTGATTTTGCATATAAAGAAACTTAATTAAACTAAAATAACAAACTAATTTCTACATTATTTATAGATCAAGTCAGATGCTGAAAATTGTCAGTACTTGCACTGCTCATTTATTCATATTATATACACAGAGTTACAATTTAATATACATATATCTATAAGCTTACTTATTGCCATTGGTATGAATGGCTGAGTGTCCGTTTGTGGCAATGCTAGTCATAATACACAAATCTTTTATATTTCACTTCACAATCACTAAAGAATCAGCACAATTGGAATGTTTTCCAAAGCGGGGTCTTCCGTAAATTTCAAAATAATTGTTAAAGCAGTTGAATCGAATCGCACGTAGTCTGCTCGATAACTGAACTGAGCCGCCTACAAACTTCAATTGGCATCAATTTCGTTTCTAATCTCAATCACTTGCATGACTTGCAAAAACTTGCGAATAGATTACGGAGTACTCCATCAGATAACAGAAAACATAACACTTGTGTACTTCAGGACATTTTTCTCTCTCTCAACCGGCGAATTTCATTAAACTTCAAATGCAGAATTTCAATAAATTGTACAATTCAACTTTTAGCTTCGAGTCAGTTATCTTATCGGAAAAATCACGCGAATAAGTTAAGCGAATCGTGTAAGTATAAATATTTACTTATATCAAGTGTGCATATTTATCTCTATCGCGAATGTGTTTTTGCATATTAATCATAGCAGGCGAGACAATGCGATGCAAGCTAACAAATGTAGAAAGTGTAACGTAGAATCATAATTTCTATTTGAGTAGCTTTGGTTGCGATAATTTTTCAAATGATTTGGTTGATGCAAACAAACATTGAGATATTTGTTTATTATAGTGACTTGCAAAAGTAATCCTAGCCGTAGAAAAGAAGACGCTCAAACATTTTCAGAACTGATGTATCGCATAAAGGCCGTAGGTAGATTATATATATATATATATATATATATATATATATATATATATATATATATATATATATATATATATATATATATATATATATATATATATATATATATATATATATTTATATATATATATATATATATATATATATATATATATATATATATATGTATATGTATATATATGTATATATATATATATATATATATATATATATATATATATATATATAATATATATATATATATATATATATATATATGTATGTATAAGTATATATATGTATGTGTGTGTATTATATATACTTATATATGTATTATATATATAAATATATATGTTTAATTATGTATATTATATATAATTAATATATGTATATTTAAGTATGTGTATTATATATATACATATTTTATATGTAGCTATGATTGAAATTGTCCGTATTCCGTTTGCCGTTTAGATCTGTGGGTGTAAACTGGATATCCAGATTACCTTCGAAACATCGATATTTGTCAGAAATAAAATATATCTAGCTTCAAAAGGAAAATATCGGTTTTTTTTAATAAAATAAATTTTAAAATGTTTGAAAAAAAATGTTGCATTAATCATCTGTGAACAAATCACCAAAAATATTTCATTAGTTTTGAGTATAAAGGACTACACGGGCCTAAATTTAGAGTCCTAAAGCGATTAAAAAATTTTGGTATACTTTTGAACATTGGTTATCCAGTTTTTCGCATTTTTTCAATAAAAAAAATGTTTCGCAAATCGTCAAAAATTTTTTTTTTGTTCTAAATTTTAAAATTAATTTATAATTCTTTATACTCAAAACTAATGAAATATTTTGGTAATTTGTTCACAGGTGCTTATTTTGTCCAGGAATTTATGAGGCGCAATTTGTTTTTTTTTCGCGGTGCTGCGGCGATCTATTGCGGCGGTCGCCATTTTGTTTTCTAATAATTATTTCCAATGAAATTGTTAACTTTTAACCTCAATTAAGATGTACATAAAATTTCAAATCGACATTTTGAATAGTTTTTTTTTGGTAGCTGTTTAAAAAAAATTCATTTGAGCTGTTTAACAGTGGACTAACCCCTTAAAGAAATCCTATTCACGCTAACTAGTCTCATGTAATACAGGTACTATGCTCTTGGTTTGTTTCGATGTTGTATGGTCAGAGTGGAATGTACCGTTGTAACATCAAAAGCTTTTTTACTATATTTAAATTATAAAAACAAGTGTTATTCGAGCCCGAAATACGTTAGCCAAACTGGTTTCACAATTCATTATCATAGTTAGTATCGTTCTTTACATTTTTTTTTTATGAATACTATACACTCGTATTTTAATGAGAAACATAATGGTCGATTGATATCAATTTTTTTTTTTGCATGCGAACTTGATTTATGTTACTGTTCATTGATGAAAAGCAAAATATTTAAATAATATTCGTAGAAGGCAAGGTTTATTGAAAGAATGAGATTGTCTAGATTTACAAATGTTAATTTCAGAAAGTTTGGATTGCGTGTAACATGTGTATTTTAGGATTCCCAAAAGTTTGTGTTGATGTATGGACCTACATACATATATACTTGCGGAGCTATTTTTAACTAGTTTGTCACTTGAGCAATTAATATTTCGGCACCCCATAGTTTATCCATATAGTCAACAGATAAAATGAATATATAATTAACACAAACTGGTCACGTCTAAACAGTATAAATTCAGATAAATAAATTATATATGAGTCGGAAAGCAATTATTCTTCAAAACTGAAAGCAGAACTTACGCTTTTACTGACTTTTTTTTTACACGAATGTCTACAAAGAGTATGTTCATGTCAAGTTTAAATTAAGATATCTTTAACCCTTTAGTGAATTTCGAATGGAAAGATAATTTTCACAATCTTCTATGGAAAGATAATTTTCGCAAAAACCAAGCATGAAGAATGAGACCCATAAGATTTTATACTAAGTTATGATAACGGACGGAATTTTTTAATTCCATGAGGACAATAATCTTTTACTGAAAGTAAACAAAAAATGTCAATTAAAACCTTTTTTGGACTGTGAATTCCAACGCAACCGTCAGATCAACATGAAATTCACTGGGCAGGTTGACTTTGACGTGAAGCAGTACAAAAAATTTTCATGATTTTGTGCAGGGAGATGCTGCTGACATAAATTGTGGAGGACATTTTATGAATATTTCTAAGAAAACCTTTGTCTCACTATTTTTAAAACTGCTATGGATGGTTAATACCCGACAATAAAGCTGATGAAACTAATGGTACAATTTTAAAAGAACATCCACAAAATGTGAATGCGCTTTGAGCTTTGAACGCGAAATTTTCGTTGCTGTTAATTTTGTTTTAAACATTCGACATTTTTCAATAAAGGTTTGTTTGGTTTGCGATAGTATGTGTTCATAAAATAAACATGATATATGCATATGTCATAATCATTTCATTCTCAAATAAAATATTCATTTTATTTCAAAGCACACTTCAGTTTTTTCGGAGGCCCGCAATTGGAATTGACCGTCTAAACGAAAAAATTAGTTAGTTCAAAACTTGAGTTTATAGCTTTGAATGCATGAAATCGGATAAAATATTAATATTTGACTCATTAAAAAAAATCAGCCATCCTGGCCATTAAGACTGCTTCTTATACTAATTGAATTTTCGTACTACCCATATTAGCAAGTTGTTTCTGCAACCTTTTATTTTAGAGCTTTTATGTTACATGAGGCGCGTTTGCTTGATCCCCTTATTCATAACAGAACAATGCTAACCAGTGCAGACGCATTGAAAATAACAACTCCTGTAATGAATAGGGGGAGTTGTTGTTGTTTCCAATGCGTCTGCAGTGGATAGCATTGTTCTGTTATAGATAGGGGGAGCAAAACAAACACGCATATTATAAATTAATCAGCTTAAATGAAAAGATTTAGTTATAAAGATAGTTATCTAGTGTGGCGTTTTTTGGGCAACAAATAAAAAATCTTCGCTATTTAGGGCTATGAAAATTTTAAATTTGGCTATATTTCCTTCTAAATATCTAGTTGGGAGCGATTTTGTGAGAACGAGACGTGTACTACATTATTCATGATGCGCCGTATAGGTCTCGCTAATCTCGCTTGAAACCTACTGCGCACAAGTGGAAACTTGAAAGTCTTAAATAATATATGAAACTTTTCGAAAATTTGCCGCCCTTCCACTCCTGCCAAATATTTTCCACCCTTAAATCTAGCCCTGCGTTTGATATTAATTTTATAGTTAATTACTATGACCAAATAAGAACAAATACGCCTATATTAACGTTTTATTTGTAATGCACATCAATTTCATATTATAACGAACTAAACTTTCGATTTATGTATACTTTGCTATATGTATTTGAAATAAAGTTTGAATTGAGTACGCGAATGTATCTGTTTAATGTCACTTAATACAGTTCTTTCAAAATCCCGAAATCTCGGGTCTGTCTCGGAAAGAGCGAAAAATCTGCAATAATATAAAATGTAGCTCATTTCAATCTCGACATTATTGCAGATTTTTCGCTCTCTAACGCCACAGCGAAGATGCATTTGAAATGACTTTGCTAATATAGTCACAAAGACTTCGATTCTTCGTTCACTATTGTAACCCATAAATCGAAAAGTTTTTCTGGTCAAGCCACTTCTTTCGAAACCATGCAAACACTTTTTGAAATTTCGGACATATTCATTTGTTTTTCTATATACTCCAAAACATACTTACTTACCTTGTATTTTTGCTCTTCTTCTTATATTTTATTGCAATAAATACATTTAACTTGTCGGAAATGTTACAAAAACTTATATTTTTGTAGTAAAGTCCTTTAAATAAATATGTACGAAATCACGGCCACTTAACTAAACGATTTGAAAATTCGGTTCCCAGCAGTCCAGTGGCGAAGCGTTCTGACAACCCGATTCCTTCCGGTTTCCCTTTCGAAAATATCGACCTATTTCAGATTTTACAAAAAATGTATGCATCTTAAACATGTCATGAAATTTCAAATGACTAAAGATCACATATCATCTTCTGTATAATACGATAACGTGAAAATTCCCATTCATAAGCCGAAATTTTCCGGCTTGCAAATTCTTATTTTAATAAACGTTGTGCTATTTTTTTGTGGACGTTACTTTCGATAGTTATATAATTGAGATATGAGTATAATTGAAGATACAGTTTTGCTGGCTATCTAAAAACTAAAATTTTTCTTATGTTAGTTTTTAGAAATGAATTTTGCTGTGCTAAGAAAAAAGTCATAAGCACCAGAATGCATTTTTTGCGTTAACTTCATGATGTAATAGAGCGCATTGAACTCTGTCTTTGTAACCTGCCAACAGTTTGTGTCTGAAGCATGTTTATAAACAAATCGGCTAACATTATTGTCACATCTCCAGAATGTAGCACTTTTCCTAAGTTTAAAAGTCTTAGCTATATTTTTTCTACGCCAAAAACGGCCAATAACATGTTCCCAATGGAACATGTTACTGAAAACTACATGTTATTTTTGGAACGTTTTACTCATATGAAAAACGAGTAACGCCTAACGAAACGCTTGAAAAATCATAAGCGGCCTCGAGAGCATGCGAAAATCGTTTCGGTAATTGGCCTCTTCTTTATTATACTTGTTCGCCAGCTCACAAAAAAACCATATTTTTAGTTCTATGTGCTTTTAGCTTCACTGGCGATGGTTTGCACAGGAACGCACAAATACACGACGTTGAGTTAACTCGATGGACAGTTTGGAACGTTCATAACGTATTAGTTACTGTGCGTTATATTGGAACGAGCAACGTGTATGATAACACACTTTGTGCGTTCCAATGTAACTCACGGGAAGAACATCGTTCTAAAAATAACATGTTACTGGAACATCTTACTCGTCGGAAAATGTAACGCTGGAACGTGTTACTTATGATTATAGTTATTTCCCTTCTCTACTTCGGACGTTGTCCTAAGCAAAAAAGTGTTAAGTGCCTCTATTCAGTAAACATCAAACATTTATCACTTATGAAAAGAACAAAAGTTATCTAACCGGCGAAATCATTTATTGAAAGTGCAAAGTTTTTATCACGTGCCAAATCGGTAAAATGAAAATTCGAATTTCCTGGAAACAACGAAAATGGAGCTAGGAATTTTTATCTACACTCAGAAAAATATGTTTCCGAAAATCAAAGAAAATATTTCCTTGTTTATGAGATGTGAAATCTTCCACAAATCAAATAAACTTTTATTTGATATCAGTAATTTCTATAAATATCATTGAAAAATATCTTACATTCAACGGAATACAATTTTTGCTTTACCTTATTTCAAGTAAGTAATTTTCCTCAAATCTTGTAAATTATGTCTATGAATTAAGTAAATTATATCTACACCGCGAATATTTTTTTTTATGTTTCAACAACAACCATGCTTCAACATTCGACGAAAAAATTGATAGTTTTTATGACTTCTATCAACATTTCCTCTTCACAATTAAAGGGTCGATAGCTTAGCTCGCTAAAGTGTCAATCCAAAGCAGCGATCTACCGCTCGTGGGTTCGAATTCCGCCGGGTTCATGGTTGACTTTGTTCGTCTTCAGTTGTCCTAACTCCATTGATTAAAAGTCACATTATAGCTTAAATTGGCGATAAATAATACTAGCGCTTCAGAAAATAAGAAAAAAATGTGGCACTTTAAAAAAAGGAAAATATGGAAAAAATTTTTTTTATGAATTTTTGCGTGCCAACAACATGCGATGCTTTCAAAGCGGTCCCCCATCTAAGTAGTAACCGCACCCAGCACTGCTTAACTTCGGTGATCGTACGTGAACCGATTTATGCCAGATGCCAGATGTTCTTGAAACTTTATCAAATTTTACTCAGGGCAAGTGCAATATCAGTGCTTGAAATGAATAAATTCCTGTCTTTCGATTGAGTAAATATTTCTTTGAAACTATACCAAGCTTTACTCAGGGAAAGTACAATATTTGTTCTTTGAAATGAAGAAATTCCTTTCTTTGGATTGAGTAAATATTTCTTTGGCGCAGAGTCATTACCAGTTTTCTTTGATAATGTGTTCATTTTTCTTCAAAAAATAGAAGTATTTTTCTCAGTGTAAGGACTGCAGAATTCCTGTCTTGCTTTTAACTCTTTTATGATACATATTCTGCGTGAAATTGTTTTCATCTTTCTAATTACATAATATTTCATGAAAAGCAGGAATCAGGAAATAAAAGAAAAGTACATAAAACTATCTGTCGTGGGAAATATGAAACTTGATATTTTTAATATGTATGCCTAAATTAATCCATTAAAAATATTAAAAGTAAAAGTCGCAAAACAGTTTGAAAGTATAGTAAATGAAAAATTGTCTAGACATCCTCATGTTAAGGGTTGACATTTTTCGCAACTTTTTAACTGCCTTAACTTTACAACTGCCTTATTTCGAAAATATTTATAAATTTAATGGATGAAAAATAGCTGCTTTAAATTTTTTCTATTTAGCGTTCTGCAGGCTCAGAAAGACGTTTTTTCAATGCTTCTTTTTTACAAACATTATTTACATTAAAACAAATGGTTTCATGTATATTGAAGGTGACCCTATAAAAACTGATCATTAATTTATTGATATACATGTGCTTATAATTTTTTTGAATTACGATTTTTTATACTGTCTGTAAGTGTGACAAGAATCAAATAGAAATTAGTAAGTCTGACAAACATCAGCATGCTAAACATCATTATTATACAAATGTATATAAAATGGTGGATAATTATTCGGCTTCCCTCCATCGATATTTCACCCCTCGCCACTGCAGCAGTCCGATTTTTTTTTATCGAAATTTGTGCTGCATTGGCACGAATTTCGTACGAAAATGATTTGTGACATATCCACTTTCATGCAAGGTTAGAATAGGCAGTAATTATAGTAATCAATTTTCAATTCAGAAATAGGAATTCTGGAAGCAATGAAAAATATTCAAAGTATCTTAACCACATAACTATTAATTCATGGCATTGTAATAGCTTTAACAGCCTGTAAATCAATTCTTAATAAAAAATATGAAACCTGTTTATTTTTTTAGCATTTTCAATGACAACCATAGTATGTATGTCGGAGTCGTTCTTAACATTCGAATTTTAGACTATACGAATACAGTAACCAAACTTCAACCAATTCATACAAACAAAGTTCTAACTTCTAACGCTTTTCGCGCAATTTTTTCTGGGAAGTGTATATAGATGTCCATCAGTGCTCTGATATCAGTAATGAGATCAAAGCTAATATGCAAATTTTTCTAGACAGATAAACTCGTATGTGAAGCTAATCTTTTAAGCAAGGATGGAGAAGGATAGGAACTATCTATCACTGAAGCCAATACATTTGTAGGGTCATTGGTTACATAGTGTCTGGAGCAAACTTAGTTGCGATGGATATTCAAGCTACGCAGACTGGTTCTATTATTTGATTAATTTATATAATTAATTTATTTACTTTTTTATATGCGTAGTATTGGCACTATATAGAGCTTTATGTAAAATAGTAGAGGTTAATAGCATACAGCACTGGTCAAATTATTTGCTATTAAAATTTTGAAAATAGATTTTAGTCTTTAATAATCTGTTGACCTGACCGGACAATGTCGATAAAGTTTACTATAAACGGAAAGCAATATAAAGGTGATTTATATGGATAGTGGTTTGTTTTAAAATTTACCAGAAATGATGTGTTGGGAAGTGTTTTAAGAAATTATTTGTGTGGATAAAATAAGATTTGATTTTAGTATAATGCTCTTAAAAAAAGTTATAAATTGGTCGAGTAGATTCAATCGATTAGTGAGTGTTTGTTCTTAAATAATTTATGGATAAATGCGAAAGAGTTATGGTCAAATGGGTGAACATATTATGAAAGATTACATTTTATAATAAAAGTGCCCCTAATTATAAATGGTTCCCGATATGCAGTAATATCAGAGAGAGAAAATCTCTTGTTAATTTCGCCTACCCTTATTAACTTCGGTTTGAAACATATTGTTTCTTCGACACTAACTGAGGTTTATTAGTTATTAGAAACTTACTAAAAAAAACTTTGCTTTTTTTGGGTATCGTATGAAACTGGGTATCGTATGAAACGTATGAACTTTCATGCCCATGTAATTTTTTGGAATTGTGATTGACTGCTATAAAGTGTAATAAAAAACGAAACTCTGTACAATTATTACTTTTTACGTAAAAGTGAAAAATAACATTCGTTTGAATCGCTGCAAAATGAATACGTACACAGTTTAGTAGGGTTGTCGTGGATTTGTTTTACTTTTACACAGTTTAGTAGAATAAAAAAATTTACTAAATTTTAAAATTTTTAATATCTTGTTGATATCTGTGAAACACATAATAAGTATGAAGTATTTATGGGTTAAAAGCTCAAAATGTGTCTTTTAATTGAAAGAAAGCTTTTGAGCACAGATGAAGAAGAAAATTATCGAATAGAACCTGAAATATTTCAAAAATCATGTATTCACGATTTAAATTGTTCAATTGAATTTATGTCTACGTTTTTATTTATTTGTAAATAAATAATTTTATTTTTTTGGGGTAATAAATCTTTGAATTGATTTATGTATTTTTAATATGAAAACGTAGCATAAATAAATCAAACGGAAATACTATGATGGCATATTGATTGAATTTTAAATGATATCTAGACTTCGAAAGCAAATCCCGCTTCATATTGATTTTGACTGATGTTCGAAGAACATTAGCATATTATACTGTTCGTTAGGCCAAAAATTCGGATTTCTTTATATATATATATATATATATATATATATATATATATATATATATATATATATATATATATATATATATATATATATATATATATATATATATATATATATATATATATATATATATATATATATATATATATATATATATATATATATATTAAAGATTAAGGGAGATATACTCTAGAGTGCGTCGTCCGACTGAGCTGAAATTTTCGGAGGACATGGAGCAGAAAAATGACTAGTTAACATTCAGATTTCTTTAACACTTTGGCGGTGGTAGTATTTTGACGTAATCCTATATTTGTATGCAAAGAAATTTTTTGTAAAAAGTTAAATTCATACAGTAAACGGACCTTATTGTAGGCCAAATTTGGTAAGAGTTTGGTTGCGAAATTGGGACAATTAAGGGGGTATTCTGGTCTAGAAATTTGAACAAATCGATTTTTGTTTGTTTGCATATTTACAAAGTTTAGACCTTTAGGAATAAGCTTTGAAAAGGATTTTCCGAAATTCGAATTATTTTTCGAGTTACAGCTATTTTTGTGACACGCCAACTAACTGCCCGAAACGAGACTCCAAGTTTTAAACGCGTTTTTCTCGGAACTACTTTTCCCGATACGGTTGACATGATATCTCTAGTTGCAATAAACCGATTTACGTGAAATTTTGCACAAACCCTCTTAACACTATTGGTTATCGTCTGACGTAGGGGTTTTTCAAACAAAATTTTCTACTATTTATTAAAAATCCCCAAAGTTGAAAAAATGAGGCAAAAAAGCGACTTTTTTTTTTACATGGACGCCATTTTGTGAAGAAAAAAGTTTTTTCAAATCGCCTACGTCAGACGAATTTCACATTCTTTTTATTACAGAATTCACCTAAAATGTATGTTTCGGACCACCAGGCAGGTTGGAATCATGTCAACCATGAGACAAGTTTTTTTTTTGAGCCTTCACTTCGCCGGCCTGTCTCTACATTAATTTTATTTTTTTTTTATTTTTTGAATACATTTTTGTACTTTCAAAACGTTAATAAAAGACTGGTAAAGAAATATATCCCAAAAAGGTTTAGGGGTTTTTTTTCATGGCGTCCCTAAAATCACCTCAAAATCGCGCCTCTAGACCAGAATACTGCCTTAATGCTTTCATTTCAAATTTTAGTGCTCTTGTAGTGACTATAAGCAACAAATATTTTGATTTTGAAAAATTGAAAAGTTTTGAGGGCGAGAATCGTAAATTTTTTTATCCATATAACTTGCAATTCAATCATCGGATCGAGAGAAACATTAACAGGATCGGTTGACCTCAACATGAAGCGAATTTAGTGTTTTGCTTTTAGCGCTAGTTAAGTGTTGTCAGCACCAGGCATTTTTGATATTTTCATACCAAAAGATGCTACCATGAATTATTCATATGACAAACATCTACTATCAAAAATATGTAACAAATCTTTAAAATGTCTTAGCATTGCAAATTGTTTGGGTGGCAACCCCAAACATCTTTCTATCCCTGTAATTTTCGATGAAGTCATCGGATGAAAACAGAAATTACAGGGTAGGTTGATTTTGACGTGAAGCAGCTATGGTAGACTTTTAGTTACGGCGCTGGCAAAGCGTTGCAAGTTCTAAGAATTTTCATTATTTATGTTATAGGAGATGCTGCTTTCAAAGTTTTGTAAGACAAGCGTCCGATAATCAGTATAATTAACAAGTGTTTGATTTTCCTAAATTTTGAAGTTTTGAAAAACTTTCCACCCTTTGAGTTTCAATCCATTCTTGGGATTAAATGGGTACATGACTTTCGAAACAAGTTGGCTGTAACAAGGAGCACGTGTGGTATAATATACACTCAAAATCTGCACGATTACCCTACTTTTACCCTACTTTAGAGTCAGTATTTTTGGGGCTTCCTATGCGCTAGAGTTTTATGCAATTTGTGTGCACTTTGGTTCAAAAAGTGTACTATGTACTTATAAATCGATAAATTGGTTATTAGTTCATTATTATTATTATTATTATTACTATTATTATTATTATTATTATTATTACTATTATTATTTATTTGCAATAATTCATTTAACAGGCAAGATGCCTAGCTAGAAAATAAATAAAACTAAATATATATAAATAAAATATGATTAAGTAGGCGAAAAAAGTGCACTACGAACTAGAATTTTGAAAACTCCAGTTGACTGTGGGAGTGAACCAAGCTGAAGATTATTATGCGTCCTCAGTAAATGCGAAACATGCAAGTTAAAATTTAAACGTCAGTTCGTGCAAAAGGCACATTAAACAATGAGGCTGCGCTGATAGGTCTGTCATGATGGCGTGTCGTAAAAAAAACACACCAAAGATAAAGATACTCGTAAATAGCCGCAATAAACTTTAAAAAGAAAACATTCATCGAGGTAAATTCTGCCCTGATCAGGTCGAGGAAAATTAAGGGTTGATAAACGTTCACTGTTACAATATGGTAGGTTGTACTTGAAAATAAGGCAGCGGGTAAATCTTCGCTGGACAGATTCAACCGCCTCAGACAAATAACAGAAATGAGGACCCCACACTACAGAGCAATACTCAAGGATAGAACGAGCAAGGGAAAGAAAAAGACGCACACAAGTGGAAATGTTAAAGGAATTGTGGCAAACACGTATAACAAAACCAGCGATCTTGGACGCCTTTCGAGTGATGGTATGAATATGAACATCGAACTTTAGCTTCCGATCGAAGGTAACACCGAGGTCAGTAAAATGATCCACATATAAAAGGGTGATGTCACAAATAGAGTAAATGAACTCCAAAGCACAAGGTTTCAATGTAAAAGACATTGAGTGACATTTGGAGGTATTCAAGAACAAGTAATTACAGTTACACCAGGAAGCAAGATGATTCAAATCGTTTTGAACTCACTGATGTAGCTGTTGTTTTTTCCTCCAGATGATGAGGATGGTGACTAATTGTGCTTTTGTTAACCTGGGACCTCACTAAGCAATATAAGGCAATATTATTAGGCAATATTTTTCTACAATTTAGGCTTTCGTTTTTCTTTGTTTTCTTGCCACGTCTTGCTTGACTGGGTCTGTTTGTCAGTTCAAGTGCGAGAGCTATTTCTAGCCCTTTACGGACAAAAGCCCTTTTCCCTTTTTGTATGTTGCGGCTACTACGTGTATATAACGGATGAAAATAGGAGTGTTCTTGACCTACTCTAGCTGCGACGAGCTAGGAAAATGGCACTCCAGCATCCGTTGAAGTCGGATAGAAAGGTGCTCCGCTAAAGCGGACTAGAGACCTAGACCTTCACAGTCATTTCAAGAGCACCCTACTTCAGGCGCAATCAATTCTTTTTTTTAAGATCTGTTGATGGTTAGTCCATCCAATTTTCGGGCACTCTCTCTTTTGGGTCAATTGAGATTGCTCTGTCAAATTTCCCATTATTTAAAAATTGCACAGCGGATTTTATTGTATATAATTTTACTGTTTATGCTTAAGAACACTAAACATCTAACACATTTCTACTTTTGGATGATTTTTTTTGAATATCACTCTGGTTCTACCAATTTCCCTAACAGGTACCTGCTTGAATTTCTTTCAGTTAAACCTAGCGACTATGCACCTGATATTACACTGAATACCTTCATACGAGAAGAAGCAAAGCTATTTGGGACCAAGTTTCATTGCCGTGAAGGTGGCTGTGGATCTTGTACTGTAACCGTTCGGAGTCATCATCCGTTAAGTCATCAATACAAAAGTCGTGGAGTGAATTCGGTATGACAATTTTTTATTTATTTAACTTATTTATTTGATTTTCTCAGAGCACGTGGATTAGTTTTTCATTATGTTAGTATCATATGCTCACATCTTATTTTCCAGTGTTTGGTTCTGCTCAACGTTTGCGATGGCTGGGATATCATTACGATCGAAGGACTTGGGAATCGACATGTTGGCTATCATCCAATCCAAGAGAGGTTGGCCCATTTCAACGGCACTCAGTGCGGCTTCTGTTCACCCGGCATGGTAATGAACATGTTCAGCAATTTGGAAATGAACGGTGGAAAAATCGACGCAACTGCAATTGAGAAAAATTTCGGTGGTAATCTGTGTAGATGCACAGGATATCGTCCAATTCTCGATGCAATGAAGTCTTTTGCCTCGGACTCAGAGTATGATTATGTCGACAGCACCCCAGACATTGAAGACTTGAAAGTTTGCCCCAAGCTTGGTAAAATATGCACGACGAGGTGTGAAACTTCGAACCAGTTTAATGTTGGCTACAAACGAACCTGGTACCATCCAACGTCGCTTGCGGAATTATTTAATATTTTGGACAATGTTCACGATAGTCATTATATGCTGGTGGGGGGTAACACTGCACACGGGCTCTACAAAAGAGATCCCTTTCTTGAAGTTTTCATCGATGTTAACAACGTCACCGAGCTTCGTAAATATGATGTTGGACCGCAAGTTGAACTTGGCGGAGCCATGACATTAACCGAGATGATAGAGGTGATGCGGGATACTTCTGTGAACAACGGCTTTGAGTATTTTAGAGAAATCTTAAAACATATGGAGTTAGTTGCCCATGTGCAAGTACGCAATGTAAGTTATTTTGAAGCTGATTTTAAGGTTTTGCTTAGAAGTTAAATGTTCACAGCTTTAAAAAGCGAACTTGATATAAATTTTCCTAATTTTGCAGATCGGTACGATTGCTGGAAATCTGATGATCAAACATAAGTACAACGAATTCGCTTCGGACATATTTCTCATATTGAATACTATCAGAGCTCGGATAGTCGTTGCCAGTACTGTGAGTTCTTCTAATGAACTGTCACCTTCCGATTTCTTACGGACTGATATGAGGTACAAGGTCATTGTCAAAGTAATTTTACCGAAACTCGACAAAAATAGCTCTATGTTTGGCTTATATAAGGTAAGCGACCACATAATATGGATGAAAACATTGTGTAAGAGCTAATTATAAAATAGTGGAAATCTTTTTTTTCTTCTTGTGCTGATGCATACAGTTATTATTATTGGTTGAGGACGATGGTTTAATTTTTGACGTCTATTTTCTTGCTAAATGTTTTTTTCAACAATTTGTATTTTGAAACCGTATGTTCATTTGCCGATTGCAGGTTACGCCACGAGCACAAAGCGCCCCATCCTATGTGAACGCTGGCTTTCTTTTTACTTTCTCTGGCCCAGTTGTCAGATCTTCTAGAATCTGCTACGGCGGCATATATCGTTACTTCAACGAGTCAACATCAACCAGAGAATATTTCAAAGGTCGTAGACTTTTTCACCCTGACACATTCACGGAAGCAATAGAACTATTGAGTGACGAAATTCAACCTGATGATATTCTTCCTCTACCATCACCAGAGTACCGTAAGAGAGTTGCTCTGGGACTCTTCTACAAATTTATTTTAAGATTTGCACCGTCTGGACTTGTTCGAGATAAATATTTGAGTGGTGGAACATCATTAGAAAGACCTCTTTCCGGTGGTTCACAGTATTTTGATACAAAACAATCTCGTTGGCCAGTTAATAAGCCTGTTCGTAAGCTGGAAGCACTGTGGCAAACAGCTGGCGAAGCCAAGTACTCAAACGATATTCCACACATGAGAGATGAAGTTTGGGCCGCATTTGTTCTAGCGACTAAAGTTCATGCGATAGTTGTGCATATTGATCCAGCGCCAGCACTGGCTGTACCTGGAGTTGTGGCATTTTATACCACAAAAGATATTCCTGGAATCAATTCCTTTGTGACTCCTGGAGCATTTGCGATCATTGAAGATGAGGAACTGTTTGTAGGGAGGACAGTTCGATATCACTCTCAGCCGGTTGGTGTGATTTTGGCAAAAACAAACGAGCTAGCTCATGCTGCTGCTGATTTAGTCACCATCTTATATGAACATGACAATTTTAACAAAAAAGTTCAAGCCACAATGCACGATGTTATAAGTTCTATTCGAGATAAAAAGTGCTTGGAAGATGTGGAAACCGAAGAAGATTTAGGTGGTAGGAGGACAGTTCGTGGCCATTTGGATATGGGTGGCCAGTTTCATTTTTCATTGGAAACTCAGACGACCGTTGCGATGCCACATGATGATGGGTTGCGTATGTACAGCTCAAACCAGTATATGGACCTAGTGCAAACTAGTGTTGCGCGCGCTTTGAATCTGCCAGCGAATAAAATTGACATAATTGTTCGTCGAACCGGTGGAAGTTTTGGTAGCAGAATTTCGCGCTGCTCCCATGTGGCAGTGGCATGTGCTGTAGCAAGTTGGCTCTCTCATAGACCTGTGAGGTTCGTGCAAAGTATTGAGTCTAATATGAGAACCGATGGCAAGAGGTTTGCCTGTTTTTGTGATTATAATGCATCCATGGATGATCGGGGGAAATTGCAGTCTGCTACCATCAATTTCTATGAAGACTTGGGTAGTTCCAGTAACGAGAGTCCCATTGAAGCTTTTACTCTTCCTTCCTTACCAAACTGTTATGAGCAGCCACCCTCTTGGAGTATAAGTGGTACGCCTGTTTTGACAGACGCTCCTTCACATACATGGTTCCGAGCCCCAGGCACGCTCGAAGGAATCGCAATGATAGAAAATATCATGGAGCATATTGCACGAGTGTTGAACATGGATCCACTCGATGTACGAATGAATAACATTCCCAGTGATTCACAGATACGCATCCTCTTGTCGGAGTTCCTGAAGACGTCAGATTATCGGCAACGGAAGAAAGAAATAAATACTTTTAACAAAGAGAATCGTTGGCGAAAGCGTGGAATCGCCATTTCACTCATGCGTTTTGGTATTATCTACTTCGGGCAGATTTCAGCCAGTGTTGCTATATACCAACACGACGGGACTGTAGTGATAAGTCATGGTGGAATTGAAATAGGACAGGGAATAAATACAAAAGCAGCACAGGTTGCAGCATACACGTTTGGTATTTCGGAAGAAATGGTAACGGTTAAAGCGACTGACAATTTCCATGGGGCAAACAGTGTTTGCACTGGGGGCAGCATCACCAGTGAAACTGTATGCTATGTAAGTAAAGTGGAACCGAAATTGTTTTTTTATAATAAATATAAAATCAAATATTTTTTTTAGGCCGTACGGAAAGCTTGCAATGAGATCCTTGATCGTATGAAGCCCGTGCGTGACACATTGAACAATCCAACGTGGCCTGAGCTCGTAAAGAAATGTCACGAGCAGTATATCAACTTGATTTCGAATCAAAATCACAAGAATGGAGACCTGCAGAATTATGATGTGTGGGGTGTGGCTTGTACCGAAATCGAGATTGATGTTTTAACCGGACAGTTTCAAATCCCACGCGTGGATATCTTGGAGGACACTGGCGAGAGTTTGAGTCCTTTGATTGATGTTGGCCAAGTGGAAGGTGCTTT
This sequence comes from Nemotelus nigrinus, assembly GCA_947369275.1. Lineage (NCBI taxonomy): Eukaryota > Metazoa > Arthropoda > Insecta > Diptera > Stratiomyidae > Nemotelus > Nemotelus nigrinus. The sequence goes on from OX376372.1 coordinate 219,904,948, forward strand.
TATTCAGAGCCTAGGATACTGGTTGACGGAAAAATTGGTGTACGATAGTCAAACGGGCAATCTAAAAACTGCAAATACGTGGCAGTATAAAATCCCTGGTGCGAAAGATATACCGATAGACTTCAGAGTGAGCTTGTGGCAGAAGAAACCCAACCCAGCTGGATTTCTTCGTTCGAAAAGTAAGATCGTAGCTAATATATTTTACCAAAGAAATTCATTAAATGTTGGGTTTTTTTGCAGCAACTGGTGAAATTGCAAATGCGATGGGAGTTTCTGCTATGTTTGCGTTGCGACATGCTCTAGATTCTGCAAGATCTGATGCCGGTCTGCGGGGATGGTATGATCTTGGTATGGTTTCCGTAGATCAAATGATAAAAATCCACGTTTTGCTATATTTCATTTATTTTAGGAGCACCTTCTACAGTTGAGACAATAGCTCTTGCAGCTGGCCACAGAAAAGCAGATTTCAAATTGAATTAGTTAACCACCAACCTTTTTAATCCATCTCCTGAATCTTAAAGTTTAATGAACAATAAATAAACTTAAAATATAGCGGCCTTTTGGTTTGCTGATTCTTATTAATTTTCTTTTAATATTTGTTTTCTCTTATAATTTTTTTATATCTTACACGCTAATAATATTACCCAGTTTATATAGAAGCTGGAATTATTGTGACAATTGTTACTTATAAATGTTCTCCCGTGAAATGTTAGAAAATAAACTGAAACGAAAATATGTCAACAGTTAGTAGTGTTGGTAAGCATAAACATTTACCTAAAAATGTTATTACAAAATAAAAATACAAAACCAGAAGCCAGTCTGAAAAGATAAAAAAATGAACGCTAATATTGCTAAAATATATTTGAAATACTTTCCAGTGAAAAAACAACTTGATTTCTGTTAATATTAGATATAAGTAAAACATCCAGATCAGATCAGAGTTGGCTGCTACAGTCAGTTAAGTTATTGATTTTCTTTATTGGAAATATTGCTAAAATAAAAGTGGGTACATCAAAGAGCACTCTGTAACGGATTAAGAGGCCCTACAGAAAACAAAAGGTGACGAAAAAACGAATAAACAATACAACGTAGGATTTCCAGAATCGGAACCAGAAATCGGAACCAGATTACACCACAAGAAATATATTTTACCAATTCCCGATCATGCCAGAGCCACCACTGTAGGAACTGAAGTTTTTTAGTTTAGAAAAAAAATTCTAGTACTTAAAACACAGATTTTCGAAGAAAAGTAGAGGAGTCTTGTTGATTTTGAATGCATATTCTACCAAAAGTACTCCTTATTAATACCAACCTGTACCGAAGGAAGTAGGCTATGACTGCATTGAAATTCATAGGAGAGAAATATTTCCAGTGCTACCACACGCATGAATCTCAAAGTTCATGAGTGTAAAGCAGTTGGTGCTTATTTTCATTACAGGCTGTTTATCGTATGAAAACTTCAGGGTCTCCCAGTACAAAAAAGAAAGAAATGAAAATGGCAACACTTTACCAAAAGTCTAACATAAAACCCAGTGAATTATTGAAATATTGTATAATGAATTTATCCGATGACTGGATTGCAAGTTACATGGATTGCCAAATTTTAGGGGTGCTGTCAGCAATATTTCGAAAACATTGGACCTTTAAACATATGATACTTATTTACATTGTAGATGTTGTATTTGTTGGTGCGAAAAAAACAACAAAAATGCCCAGTGATGGCAAACCTTTACTACCATTGCAGACTAAGCTATACGAAGTCTATTTCAGGATAAGACCAAGCCACTCTGTTAATTTTATTTCGATCAATTGACTGCACTGGAAGTTATAAGGGTAGAAAGATTTTTAAGATTACCACCCATGAGATGTTATTATTACATAACATATTATTCAAGTGTATTATTATTATTATAATAATATATGATACTATTTTTACCACAAATTGTTCACATTCACTACATGAGTGTCATTACCATAGCTGGCAACACTAACCAGATTTTTTACTTATTAAAGTTGGCTTATAATAAGGTCCATCAACTGTGGGAATTTCGTTAAAATTAGAAGTTATAGGGCATACAGCATTTATTTTTCTGAGTACTTTATCAAGATAGCACTACTGCCAAAAGATTGCTATCAGAACTGGTCCTGTGCCAGTGGATATACAGAGTGGCTCAAATGAGACCAACTGATGTGAAACATAAATAACTTTTTTATTTTCTAACATAATTTATTTTCCAACATAATTTATTTATCCTTGTTGCAGATTATAACTGAACTCTTGGAAATTTATAATCAATACCTACAGTACCTAACAATGCATTGAAACTATTGAATTTTTCTATTCTTCTCAACGATCAATTGCTCTTAAGCAGCGAAATTATCGCCGTTATTTTAACTCAAGATCAGCGCCTACATTTTTCATGATTATAAGTTTAATCCGCCATTTTGAGGAACTGGGTTCAGTTGCCGACCGTCCTGGAAGAGGTGTTCATCGAAATATTCGCACTGAAGGACAATGTGGAAGCTGTGCGGTCGAGTGTTGCAAATAAACCATCTATTTCAACTCGTCACCGTTCCGGCCAATTCGATATACCCAGAACAACATTGCAAAGAGTTTTAAAGTTTGATATTAAGATGTACCCATATAAAATTTACATTGTGAAACAACTGCTACCGCAAGACCCCCAACAACGACTACAATACGCTGTTCGCTTTACAAAATTAGCCACACAAAATGATTTTTTAAATAAGGAGATACGCTTCATACGATGCGTATCTCCATTTAAGTGGCTATGTCAATACGCAAATCTGTAGATTATGAAGCACTAAAAATCCAAGTACAATACATCAGCATCAATTACAACTTATCAGATGCACTGTTTGGGACGGTGTTATGGCAACAAAAGTCATCGGTCCATATTTCTTTGAGAATGAGGATGAAACGCCAGAAATGGTCACCGGGGCTTCTTACCGAACAATGATCGACAACTTTTTGTGGCCAATGGAGGACCAACATTTTAATTTGTAGTTTCAACAATATGGAGTGACTGCACATACTGTTAAGCAAACTATGGACATGCTGCGTGAAATTTTTAGGGAACGCATAATTTCCAAAAATTCAGATTTCCCTTGGCCACCTCGTTCACCACATTTAACTGCGCCCGAATTCTTTTATGGGGATATTTAAAAGATAAAGTGTATGTTAATAAACCACAGACAAGTTGACAGCAGCGAATGCTAAAGAAACGAAACAATTTCACTAAAAAGATAAAATCAATAAACAGGACAAATCGAGAGAACTGCTACCTCAGATTTTCCCATTGGTTTCTTCGCTGCCTAAGTTCTACGAGCTTTTGGGTGTTACTTGTCAAATTTGTGTACATATGGCCTACTATCTCAGTGCATATGGTGGCCATTTTCTGTTGGCGGAGGAGAAGACTGTCAAATTTGGCCATATTCTCAAAGTTTTCCTTCACTAACACTTAGATTCAGTTATATTGCTTCAATTCTAGCTGCTGTTTTCATTCCCTTATATCTCTCTCTTCTGAGTGTTCGTAGCTTAGTATCTGTAGCTTCGAAACAATGATTTTTTTTTATTCGTTGCACTTAAATAGCTTTTTCGTATATTTTCGTTTGGATTGTTTTTATTTATACATCATGTGTGCATGTAATTTGATAAAATGCATAAACTTCAATTTAAGCTCATTACTTAGCTAAAATTTATCATCAAGAATATTTGTATCAGCAGATATGCATTCCGTTCAACCATATAAATGGAATCATGCAAACTAATACGTTATTTCAATAAAGTATTCGTACAAGGAAACACTAGGGAAATTTTGTTTTCTTTGTTCTATTTTCACATAATATCACTTAAGTGAACATAATATAAAAGTGCATTGTAAATTACAGAAGTGCAGTGTGCTATTGTAATTAATTTTCAATTTTTCGAATTTGAACCTGAGGGCATTTGAAGACCACACAAAATCGAATGTTTGAGTATTTGTAAATACTGATCCAACAAGTTAGACAACAATGTCTTGTTTAGTTTTCATGCTCGAGCTTGAAAGTTATTAGAAGTAATTAACATTCCACAAGTATTCAAAATCAATCTTCTGCTTGACTTTAACAGTGCGTACGATTTTAGTGAAACTAAAGTATTCTTTGCAATATGTCCGTCGACTTTACTATCAACGGAAAACCGTATAAGGGTAAGTGTGAACAGAAAATTGCCGTAAATGTAAATAACTATTTGATTTTGGACCTTGGAATGTTTGGACTTTGCAAAACGGTCATTTTGAAGGCATTAGCAATTTGCATAAACTTACTGTATAGTATTTTCCCCAAAATCATCTATAATGTATTGCATATAAAACACAAGTGCAAAACATCTTAAAATCTAAAATGTGCTTTTACACTTGTTTTTGTGAATTTCCTAAATTGAGTTTTATGGTGCTATAAATTCACATTTTATTTCATCGCAGTGAAGCCAGGTGAGTATCCGCCAGACATTTCCTTGAATACTTTCATTCGCGAAAAAGCAAAGCTATTCGGGACGAAATTTCAATGTCGGGAAGGTGGATGCGGCTGCTGCACGGTCACTGTTCGCAGTCATCATCCTGTCACACATCAATATTACACGCGCGGAGTTAATTCGGTAAGTTTTTATTATGATTATGATTAATTATTTATATCTTTCCGCCATTTAGAGGAAAAAAATGTAATGAAAAAAAAGAAAATAAGTTTATGGAAATATTCCGTTATGTCAATATGTTTTTATACATCTAGTGTCTTGTCCTGTTAAACACATGCCATGGTTGGGATATTGTTACGATTGAAGGATTGGGAAACCGTCATGTCGGCTATCATCCAATCCAAGAACGGCTCGCTCATTTCAATGGAACCCAATGCGGGTTCTGCTCACCTGGGATGGTTATGAATATGTTTAGCAATTTGGAAGCTTCCCGCGGAAAATTAGACGCTGAAACGATAGAGAGCAGCTTTGCTGGGAACCTTTGTAGATGCACAGGGTATCGGCCAATTCTCGATTCAATGAAGTCATTCGCTTCCGATGCTGAGTACGAATTCATTGATAATCCATTGGATATCGAGGATCTGAAAATTTGTCCGAAAGTTGGTAAAATTTGCGAAATGAACAGCCGTCCGTCAGACTGCGTACATGTCGAGTCCAAAACAATGTGGTATCATCCGACAAAACTATCAGATCTGTTTCGTATTTTGGATGGCATTAAAGATAGCCGCTACATGCTAGTAGCAGGAAATACAGCTCATGGCGTTTACAAAAGAGATCCAAATATTCAGGTTTTCATTAATGTCAACAATGTTACAGAGCTACGCAGCTATCGAACTGGTCGTGTCATCGAATTAGGAGGGAACGTTACCTTAACAGAAATGATGAAAGTTCTGGAAAGATCCTCTGAAACAGATGGGTATGAATACTGCAAGGAACTGCTAAAGCATTTGAATTTAGTAGCGCATGTGCAAGTGAGAAACGTAAGTAATAGTTACTTTAATTAAAAATCTGCTTTTTGCATTTAAATGTCTAAATCGTAAGACTTCATTGGAAAAGAAAACTTTGTTTCGGGTACAAGCCAATTTTTATGGTAGTATTTAATCAGCCACAATTTTATAGCTTGAAATGTAAGTCATTAAAAGTTTTCACATATTAAATTCTTTTAACCCTTCTCCAACAACTGTTTTTGAAAATTTTGTTTCGAATTTTGAGCTTAATTACAAATATTACCAAACAAACAGTACAATATATTACAATTCACAATTGCACCACGACACACAAGTGAAAGAGTTTAGATTCTAAATTATACTGAGCGGAGTGCATTACGTTAGATGCAATGTTTGCCAATAATCTGCTTAGTTGCATGCTAGAAGCACTGCTCAACTTGCACAAGCATGCCGTAGAATCTCCGCAGTTGCAAATTTGGGTTCGATATTCGAGTTCACAGCTAAATTGCCGACATTGTAGCACATGTGGATTGCTCGCTTGCTCAGAACAATAAGGGTATTTTTTGCGTCTCTATTGAAAGCCGATTAGTGTAGGTAGCATTGAAAACAAGAACAATCCTGCCGAGTTATTATTATTTTTAGTGCCTTCAGCCCCAACCAGCTCACGAAACAGGTGCCAAAACAGAAATTTAAGAAAATGAAACAACCGTGTACATTTACGAAATTTAGTGATAGTCCGGGGAAATTTAACATGGTGCTTCGGAAAAATTAGGGGAAAGCTGTATTTTGGTGAGAACCTTGATACTGGCATGTTGAACAAAATGTCAAAGGTCCCCATCGATCCGAGTGCTGCGTTACTTTTTTTCCGGGGTCAAAGGTCACCAAAAGTGACCTTTCCTAAATATCTCAGTAACGGTCATGTCTTCAGAAAAACAATGTATGATGAATTTGTAGCTTAACAAATTTCCAACAAAAAAGATTCTAAAACTTTTTCTTGTAACCATAACGGTTTTTGAGATATATTGATCTAAACATTTGCTACTAACAGCATCCTCTTTCTTAACGGCATGTTGATATTATCCGATTTTGATTACGGCTTGGAATGTTTGTGAGTTGATTTTTTTTATGTTTAAGAGGCGCATAAAAACATGTTAACAAACTTATCTAACAGACTCCAGGGTAGGTGGAAAAGTATGCTCCGAAAAGCTACCCCCATTTAAAATGCTATCCGTCAGCTTCCTTCCCAAATTTTCAGGAATGAGCTCGTTGCCTACTCTTTGCCCACTGTTAATCACGATAAGATCACTTTTTATCCTGTTAATTGCCTATTCTTGACATCGCAGGACCAGCCCTACACCCACACCCTACCCACACCCTACCCACCCCCGCAAACGACCCACCCGGAAATAACCGGTTTTTTTTAGTTTTTTTCCAAACCGTCTTATGCTATGAACGATCAGGCCAAGGTCACGTAATTTCAGGTTTAAATTGGTTTCGAGACGTGTCATGTCCCTTTGGCGCTATGCAGTCAGCACAGGATTGGTAAAAAACTGATTATTCTGGGATAGTCTGCAGCGGGTTGACCTCCTATAATGTCAAGAATGAGCGTTTACAGAATTATTCCATGATATTATCTTGCTTTTTCATACTCCTAGGGCCATGATGTGTCACAAAACCTATTTTCACCTGCAATGTTGTTGTCTTGTCCTGTTGCTTCATGGAATATGCCATACATGATGCAGCAATACAGCTTATTTCCGAGAAGAGAGTAGCGAGCAGATGTCCCTACAAGTTTTCGGAGCATACTTTTCGGAGCATACTTTTCCACCTACCCTGGAGTCTAGTAGATAAGTTTGTTAACATGTTTTTTATGCGCTTCTTAAACATAAAAAAAATCAACTCACAAACATTCCAAGCCGTAATCAAAATCGGATAATATGAACATGCCGTTGAGAAAGAGGATGCTGTTAGTAGTAAATTTTTAGATCAATATATCTCAAAAACCGTTATGGTTACAAGAAAAAGTTTCATAATATTTTTTGTTGGAAATTTTTCAAGCTATAAATTTGTCTTACATTGTTTTTCTGAAGACTTGACCGTTACTGAGATATTTCGGAAAGGTCACTTTTGGTGTTCTTTGACCCCGTATAAAAAGTAACGCAGCACTCGGATCGATGGGGACTTTTGATATTTTGTTCAAAACGCCAGTACCAAGGTTCACACCAAAATTCAGCCTTCCCCTAATTTTTTAAAAAGCTCGCAAAGATTTTAGGTAGCGGAGAGACCAAAGGGAAAATCTGAGCTAGTAATTCTCTCGATTTGTTCTATTTATAGATTTATATCTTTGGAGTAAAATTACTTCATGGTTGTTTCATTTTCTTAAATCTCTCTGCTTTGAGGTTATAGCTTGTCAAAATTGTGTACATATAGCCTAGTATCTCAGTGCATATGGCGGACATATTCTGTTCACGGAGGCCCATACTGTCATATTTGCGCATAGTTCCATAATTTTCCTTCACTACTACTAACACTCGGAATCAAGCAAATTGCTTCAATTCTCACTGCTGTTTCCATTTTCTTATATGTCCCTCTTCTGACAAATAACGATTTTGAAATAAATTTCAGAGTATCTATTAGCAACGTTTGCTCTGTGATGTTGCTTTGAGACGATCCGTGGAGCTTTCATCTTTGCCTCGTCGTACTCTGTGTCCTCCTCAACTTCTCCTACTGCTAAATTCTCTAGCATATTACCGATTTAATTTCATCCTATTTCTTCCATTACGCCTTCTATTGTTAAATACATAATAGGATAACTCAAGTCTTCTTCAAGCATAGGTATTGATGGACTTCCAACAATATTTTTGAAAATGACGAGCACTTCAGTAGTTTTTATAAGAGCGTATTTGAGTTCGTTTACCTTCCCTCTGGAAACAGGCTGTAATTTATCCAATTCCTGAATCAGATGATGTATCCTCTGCAAACAATTTTCACCTAATATCGATTTTTCCATCCTGTAGACTATAATGATCGTCTTTCTTTTCTCAAGCTTTTTCTTTCTTTTCACTGTCTTCCCGTCGTATATATCGCGATCAATGATTTCTCTTCCAAATCTGTCGCAGCCTTTCACATGATCTTATTTGTGAAGATATCAAATTCCGCAATCAAGCGCGTGAAACTCGGTGATAAGAAACTTTTGAAGTATCGTTCGCGAAATCGTCAGTTTACTTTAATTCGCCTTTATCAAGATTAACGAGAACCGTTAATTCTATCCAGCTGGGTCTTTTGCATCAATCTTTTGAAATATTTAAAAACAAATAAATATCTCCCACTACAGTTCAAGCAGCTCTTTGGTAGGGATGTTAATAATTTGGGTTTTTTTTGCATCTCGGTCTATCGCTGGCAGCATTTAAAACAAAAACAATCCCGCCTCAGTTGTTGTTTTCAATGGTGCCAAACGAGACGCAAAAAAACGCACCTAATATTTTATGATATCATTTAATGTGAATATATTAGTTAAGTGTTATTATAATATCTTAACCAAAATCACTATATCACTAATATTTGGTATTAATAATTTCATGCTATGCAATATTATATCGGTATTTTATTTGCATGGCCATGGACGAAAGAATTTAGTTGACTTTCCCGAAAAATTCTTCTAGACTTGGCACCGAAAAGTTGTTATTCGCCTGCCTTACTTTCCATCGCAATAGATACCTTTGAATAGTAAACATGTTCTGTAAACTAAGGACATCACATCCGCTTATTCACCTACTTCTACGCTTTCGTCTCGTTTTGCCTGATAACGCCAGCCCATTCATTTTTCATTATCTCCACTACATTTGCATGTTCCCTTCGCCTAGTTTGTGGCTAAACAAGTTGAATGTAAAAAAGCCTAGCGCATCAGAGCCGCTAGAAAACTGTTTTTTGAAGAAATTATCTTTGAGTGACTTAACAATGTGGAAAAAAGAAATACACTTCTTTGTAGTATTATATCAACCATTTCTTACTCAAAGTAACAAAGTCCAACCATAAAATAAATGATGAAAATGTTCAGGGCTGGCAACATTTACCATAACAAGTTTACCATAACAAGCTCATATTTAAATCAAGTTATCCTTTGGATTTTGGTTTCATCCAAAGATTTCATCGAAAGTTTCAGCAGCTAAACGTTTTTTGAGGCTGCCATCTGAAAAAAATTCAAAACTCGGAAAATTTAAAAATTAAATCCTTATTTTTATTGCAATTGCTTTGCATATGAGTATGTAATGGAAGCATCTGTTGGTGCAATATTTACAAAAATGTCTGATGCTGGTTACCCTGTGTTAGCAGCAAAGCAAAAAATATACCAAATCTGCTTCACGTTAAGTTAAACTCCCCTGTGAATTTCATTTCGATTGAATCACTGCGCTGGAAGTTATAGCGGTGAAAAGAATTTTAGGGCCACCATCCTCAAAGTTTTTCAAATTTTTCAAACGTAAATTTTTGTTTTTAATTGTCATTGCAGGATCATTCCCATTTGCAAATGTAATTACATAATCGCTTAGTGAAGAAATTTCAAAAAACTACAAAATTGGTCATAGCTAGCAGCCCTTTCATGATTTTTTTACGAAATTCTTACATTTGGTTTACAATAAGGTCCATTTACTGCATGAGCTTCGTTTTGATTCCATCACTGGACCGGAAGCTATAGGGAAAAAAAGCTTTATTTCGCTGAGCAAATTTACAAGATTTAGGAGACAAAAATCACCATAGCTGGCAATTCTATTCTAATTTTTCAACCAAATTTCTACCAAATGCGGTCTAGAGTCAGGTCTAAATACTGTGTGAATTTCGTTCAAATTTGAAGTCTGAATCAGAACTTATAGGCCAAAAAAAGTTTTTTTTCTCAGTGATTTTTCAAGATGGCAACACTGCCACAGAGTTGCCCGCAATGAAAAACCACTTCTATGAGACCTCGTCCTAGCTAACATGTCTTGTAAATTTCATGATGATCCGATTATCCGATCGTCAGTTCTCGTGAACCGAAGTTTCGAGTGTTGAAAATAGAGGTAATTTGGTGATGGGTTGCCGCTTCTTGTACAAATCGGAATATTGAATGAACATTTTAATTTGATATGGTGGTAAAAAGTTAAAATTTATCAATGATTTGAATATTTGGTCAAAAAGCAATTATTTTTCAGAAAGCTCGATGATTTGAAGGTTTTTTTCAGGAGCCTGCCATAGCTGCAGGGTTACCTGCACTGTCTTGAAAATCCATGTGTATTAAGCCTTAGTCAACATCAATATGCTCTGCAAGTTTCACGATGATCCAATGTCTGAATTAAAAATTTGAAAAAAAAATCATTGCTTACTTTTAGGCACTCAGCACCCACACACGGCTCAATATTTCCAATTTTTTATCACAAGGAAGTTTAAAACGTAATAAGTTTTCACTTGAAATACTTTTTGCCAACAAAAATTTACTTTGCATGGAAATATAGGAGTACCTGAAAATTCACTAAAATGCCCGCTGCCGCCAAAGGGTTAAAGATATCTTAGCTCCAGCAAGTCACGAACCTACTCATTATATACATTTATGTCCTCCGAAAATTTCAGCTCAATCGGATCGGCCACTCCAAAGATTGTCTCCCTTAATCATTTTGCTGATATTTATTTGTATATATAAAGAAATATGAATTTTCGGTGAAAAGAATTTAAAACCAATTTTCTTCAAAAATCAGTAAACGCTACTATGAAAAAAATATCTGACATTTACGCGGCCCATTTAAATTAACAATTCCCGGTACTTTTTTGACAGAATGCACGTATGATAATATATGATGCTATGTATGATAATATATAAATATTACAATAATTTCAAGAAAACTTATGTCTACATTTTACATGATATCTAGATTGGAACAATAGCTGGTAATTTAATGATCAAACATATGCACAACGAATTTCCATCGGATATTTTCCTATTACTTTTAACCATTGGTGCCAAGATTGTTATAAAAAACTCTGCAGGAACCGTAAAAGTGCTGCAACCCGATGAATTTCTCCTCTTCGATATGAGATATCAAGTAATTGTGAAAATTATTTTGCCACAAATAGACAAAAATTCAACTTTATTTGGAACTTATAAGGTAATTATGCAAAAAATTTATTTTGACGTCGGTAGCTCGCAGTCTAAGAGCAGTTACAACAGCTAATAAATTTTATGAATAAAAGATAAGAAGAAAATATTCAAGTACATAAACTTATCTAAAACTATTTTTTTTAGCAAACGAAATAATAAACCCTAAACAAAAATTCAAAAGTATTCAATTTTTCAGATTATGCCAAGAGCACAAAACGCTCATGCATATGTGAATGCAGGGTTCCGGTTTGGCTATAATGGCTCAAAAATTTCATATTCCCGAATATGTTATGGAGGTATTAGTCCCCATTTCAACCAATCGACATCATCCGTTTCCTTTTTTGAGGGCCGCTACCTTTTCGATTCGGAAACCATCACGGAAGCTCTGAATCTTTTGGACACTGAGCTTCAACCAAATGCAGTTCTACCTCTTCCATCTCCAGAGTATCGTAAGAAAGTAGCTCTAGGTCTGTTTTACAAATTCATCTTGAAAAATGCACCAGCCGGGATTGTTGGGAAGAAATATCTAAGTGGCGGATTGCCGTTGGAAAGACCTCTCTCTAGCGGTACACAGTTTTTCGATACAAACAAGGAACGGTGGCCTGTTAATAAACCTGTTCGCAAGCTAGAAGCACTATGGCAGACAGCTGGCGAAGCTATGTACTCGAATGATATACCACACATGCGGGATGAGGTTTGGGCTGCATTCGTTCCAGCAACGATAGTCCTCGCGAAAGTAGCACAAATCGATGCAACGGAAGCGTTAGCTTTGCCAGGAGTTGTGGCATTTTACTCTGCGAAGGATGTGCCAGGAGTCAATTCGTTTGTGACTCCCGGCGCATTTACGATCGACGAAGATGAAGAGTTGTTCGTAAGGGATACAGTGCTATATCACTCTCAACCTGTTGGAGTGGTTTTGGCAAAAACAAATGAGTTGGCAAATAATGCTGCTGAGAGGGTGAAAATCTTGTATGAGCATGATGATACAATCCGGAAATTGGAGGCAACATTGCAGGACGCGTTAAGTCGTAACAAAATAGAAACATCTCTTGGTGACTCTGATACTGCAGACAGTACAGAAAGCAGTACAAGAACATTACGTGGGCATCTAGAACTTGCTGGACAATTTCATTTCTCGCTTGAACCGCAAACGACCGTTTCTATTCCTCATGAAGACGGGTTGCGCATGTACTGCTCGACGCAATATATGGATCTGGTACAAACCAGTGTTGCTCGCGCTTTAATTCTTCCCGCCAATAAGGTGGAGATTATTGTTCGCCGAACTGGTGGAAGTTTTGGAAACAGAATCTCACGTTGTTCTCACGTTGCAGTGGCATGTGCTGTAGCAAGTTGGCTTTCGCATAGACCTGTGAGGTTCGTGCAGAGTATAGAGTCTAATATGAGAGTAGATGGCAAACGATTTCCTTGTAAGTGCAACTACAGCTTATCTGTTAATGATCAAGGAAAGATGCAATCGGCGTCTATTAGTTTTTACGAGGACATGGGAAACTCGATTAACGAAAACCCAATAGCATCTTTCGTAATTCCTTCCTTGACAAACTGCTATAATAAGCCACCTACTTGGAATGTAAATGGTACACCTGTTCTCACAGATGCTCCATCCAATTCTTATTTACGAGCCCCGGGCACGCTCGAAGGAATAGCAATGATTGAAAATATCATGGAGCATATTTCGCGGGTGGTTAACATGGACCCGATTGACGTGCGAATAAACAACATTCCAAGTGATTCACCGATGCAGAGGATTATACCGGAATTCCTCAATTCGACGGAATATCGGCAACGGAAGAAGGATATCAATGCTTTCAATGAAGAGAATCGATGGAGGAAACGTGGCATCGCCATTTCACTTATGCGCTTTGGTATAATATTTTTCGGGCAGATTTCAGCCAGTGTTGCTATATACCACCACGACGGGACTGTTGTAATAAGTCATGGTGGGATTGAGATGGGACAGGGAATAAATACAAAAGCAGCACAGGTCGCTGCATATACGCTTGCTATATCGGAAGAAATGGTAACAGTTCATGCCTCAAACAATTTCCATGGGGCAAACAGTGTTTGCACTGGGGGCAGCATCACGAGTGAGACTGTATGCTTTGTAAGTATATCAAGACTAATCAGAAATGAGAGTTTGTAAAATAAATTACGATTTTTTATTTGAGGCGGTTCGAAAAGCTTGCAACGAAATACTCGCTCGCATGAAACCTGTGCGTGATTCATTGAACGACCCTACGTGGCCTGAGCTTGTTAAGAAATGCCACGAGAAGAATATCAACTTGATTTCGAATCAAAACCACAAAGCTGGTGACCTGCAGGATTATGATGTGTGGGGACTGGCTTGCACGGAAATCGAAGTGGATATTTTGACCGGGCGAATTCAGATCTCACGTGTGGATATTTTGGAGGACACTGGTGAAAGCTTAAGTCCTTTGATTGATGTCGGGCAAGTGGAAGGTGCTTTCATCCTGGGCTTAGGTTATTGGCTGACGGAAAAACTGGTCTACGATAGTCAAACAGGCAAGTTAACAACTGCAAATACTTGGGAGTACAAGATCCCTGGAGCTAAGGACATTCCAATAGACTTCCGAGTGAGCTTGTGGCAGAAGAGGCCCAATCCTGTTGGATTTTTGCGATCAAAAAGTAAGAATCGAAATGGGTTTGAGAAAATTCCGCTGTTTGTAGTGTAACATTTTCAGCAACTGGAGAAATGGCGACTTCAATGGGTATTTCCACTGTGTTTGCATTAAGGCATGCTTTGGATTCCGCGAGAAAAGATGCTGGACTCAATGACTGGTATCATTTGGGTTTGTGTTTGCAATTGTATATTTATGTAGAGAATAATAAATACTCATTTTTGGTTTTCCAGGAGCTCCGAGTAATATCGAAACGGTTGTGCTGTCAGCTGGACATTGTAAAGGACAGTTTAAATTAAATTAGTGTTTGTGGAGAAATTTTCGCTTCAAATTTGAAATGTTTTCAAATCAGCCTTTAGGTGCTGGATTGATTGGGTTTAACATAAATGTAATAAAGTAACGGGTTTGAAAGTTTATTCATTTATGGAATTCCTTTTGATTTTCTATTTAACTCTTATATTCTTCATTTGAAAAAATAATATGAATTCCTTGCCAAAATATCTATTCGTGCTTATTCGGAAATTATACTTAATCAGCTCATTCGGTTTTAACTTTTTATTGATTATGTGTAATTGACAGTAAAAAGTAGAATATTGTCTAATTTTAGCATATATCCCAGCTGTGTGTGGGAAAATTTAGCATAATTTTATGTGTTTTATAGAAATTCAGCTTCCTGATAAATAATCTCTCCAGCCATCACTCTCTGAGTGGTTGAATATCACTTTATTCATGCCTATTTTCGATAAATTTGAAACCGTAATCCGAAGGATGTGCTGCGTTATTTTTAAAATTATTTATTTATTTTATTCATTCCGCTACAGAAATAATTTCAATTAAGGTAAATGACTCAATTTAAGATTCCTATGAATAAGAGTAAGAGCAAAATAACAAATTTGGAAAATCGGAAAAAAAGTAATTAAAAGTTAATTCTAAGAAAAATTCAATACATGCTTCGGAACGTAGTTAAAGGCAAGGAATGAATGCGGCAAAGGACCAATCTTAAGGACATTGTGCTTCGTGCGAAGGCATAGTGAAGAAGACTGAAATTAGACTTCTATTCGCACAAATCAAAAATACCTCAAATGGTCTGCTTGGCCGACTTAAATCAAGAATGATTACCTGTGAGTCAAGATGTGGGTCCTGCAAGTATTTAAAGAGAATAAACTCATTGAGGAACACTCTGCGTGTGTCAAAAGAGGGTACGTGAAGATTTTGCACCAGATTTTAGACGTTTGAAGAATATAATATACTAACAGAGTGTCTCCACACGCTATGAACAACGACATAATTTATGTCAAGAAATGTCAGTTGATGACGTGTCATAATGTGCGTGGGCAGTTTATGTCATGTCATATCGTTTGAAAAATGCCGTTGACTGAGAAACAAGTGTGCAGCATTCGAAGATTGATTACTCTGAATGCTTTGAGTGCGTAGGAGTGCACAGAAAGTCGAAAATTCAGAAGAAAATGCGAGTTTTAGGAAAATTCACTATATAACCCAATTTTTTGGCAAGTTTGTTGGCGAATTTAATGTGGGAGGACGGCAGTAATTTTCGAAACTTCTGTTGACTCTCTATCGATAGTTTTGAAAAGCTGCTGATTATGGTAAAGAATTCAATTCACAAACTTAATTTTCTTAAGCATGTATGTGGCTTCTTACAAGTTGATTGTTGTTGAAAAATGCGAGACGCAATAAAGCCAACAATTTTGGCGACCGGGGACTCTTATCGGTCCCTGGAATATTTAAGTAGAGTATCACGTAAAACAATTAGTGCTTTTGTGCCGGACGTGTTATGCTGAATATATGATGCAATGGAAGGTGATCACTTGCAGAACAATTTTAGCGCAAGGAAGCATGGTGTTCAAGTTATAAAAATAAGTTTCCTTATGTGCCAAATAGATATTGGCCGAGCCCAGGCGAGCCGAAGTCAGACGAGGCCGCCAACATGTGGACGGCATTTGACTGCTCGTCACGAATCGCCTTGGCTCGTGCCCAAAACCCATTCCGATCGGAAAGCGGACGAGCGCCTCTGACACCTATCAAAGTCGCTTGTCTGGACCGTCCACACACTCGGCTCGCCTGGGCTCGGCCAATATCTATTTGGCACATTAGATGCCGTCAAATGAAGACGATTGGCTACATATCGCTGCAGATATCGAAAAGTCTTGGGACTTCCTCCACAGATGAGGGTTGATGAGAAATATACGATGCATGCGAGCCTTTTCCTCAAAGTGTAAGTCGTCTGTGCATCGCAAATAAGAAAGAATAATGCAAAATATTACATGACGGATAGAGATGTGGGTTATCATTGGAAAAATTGGGAAATCTTCCTGCTGAGCAATGTATTTTGTAGAATTGTACTAGTTTAGAACGTAAGTCCCAAAAAAGAGCTGTCTTTTCAACAGTAAATCATCAAATAAATTCTTCAATCATATTTTATAAAAAATATGTGGTTGTGTTTTTTGCTCATTACACACTTGCAAACATTGATATTATATTGCTTCCGCTTTGTTTCTAATAGAAAATGAAAATTGAACACGGTTATTGCTGTGATTCGTTCATGTTTGGCACCGTTGGAATTTTCATTATTTAGTGGCAAGTATGGCATCTCTTGTAAAGGTATTATCTTACGTCTGCATCGCACAATGACCAAACCCTGCGAGTGTCAGCTTTAAACCCAAAACACAATCACGAGTTGTCGCCATTTTGGAACTAAAATTCTGTCAAAATATGGCAACATTCACGACAAGCCAATGTTTTGCCATAATGTCCGACATCTATGACATGCCATGAGATGCGGCATGCCATGAACGGTCTCCAAAAGTCATTTTCATGACATGACTACAATCATGTCATCGCTCATGACTAATGGAGACGGCCTGTAAGGCAACCAATAGTCGAATACAAGAACAAATGTTAGTAAACATGTAATGCCGAGATTACACTCTCTCCAAGACACGCTAAACCGAGAGTACGGATGGTTTACTTGCCGACGCTCGGCAGTTTTGCCTATTGTATGGATGGTTTGCATGCCGTCGCTCGCATATTTTATGAGTGTATCTTTTATGCTCACCTTACCTCGGGTTCACTCAAAATGGTGTCGGTTTTTGGTATCGAGTCAAAGTGATTTGAAAAAAAGGGACTGGTGCTGGCTCCGATTGTATTTACATATCGATTTGGTCCAAAATCATGGGCAAGATGCATGAGTATGGATGAAATATTTGTAAACAAATTTCTGAGCATCAAAGCATCAAAGTCAAAAATATATCACATCTGCCTCACGTTGCAGTCAACCTACAATGCGAATTTCGTTTCGATCCGCTGACCTCGTTGGAAGTTATGGAGCTCCAAGAAAATTGAGGGTTACGAGCAGCGCTGTCGTTTTGAAAATTTTCAGGGGAGTATATTTCCTAATTCAAAGGGAGTACTTTACATTAAAAGGGAGTACAATAGTTTTGGTTATATTTATATATATATATATATATATATATATATATATATATATATATATATATATATATATATATATATATATATATATATATATATATATATAATATCGAACGAATCAGTTCAAAACCATTACTGTGCATTAATTTCTTCAATTACAACGTCTCTGAATGAAAAAGACAAAATAATATTCCTAGGGGATTTCAATCGTCCCAACTTATATTTTATCCACGATGAAAACGACGCATTTCTTTTACCTGTAAACCTTTCAGATTCCAATGACTTTAACGTTGCGAGTACTCTTTATGGCAACGATTTGCAGCAAGTCTCTCCAACTCCCAACCAAAACGGTTATTGGTTGGATCTTGTTTTTACAAACGCTTACGACGAAGTAGTGGTAAGTCCAACTAATGACGCAGATCATCTTTTTTCAAATAGTTTACACCACACTGCACTATCAGTTGAACTTCCCACTCCTGATGCTATTTACTTAAAAATGTACAATAATTCAATTGTATATGACTTTCTTAATGCTGGCTACGAAAGTATTCACCATGTACTTGACTCAATAGATTGGACGAATACTCTTTCAACGTTAGATCTTTTTAAATTATTTAATATTGTAAATATGAAGCGGAAATTCACCGGTTATCCATTCTCTTTGTCCCATAATAATATCACCTCTGCTTCTCCTAAAGATATTTGCGATTTATTCGAAGATAATTTCCAGAAAATTTTCAATGTATCAGGCCCATTTAACTCAAATGTTTCTCCTTCTTATTCAGCTCCAACACTTTTGTCAGCCAAATTAAAATATCACGCGAAGAAATACGTAAAGTTATCTAGGAGCTCGATTGGTCCCTGGTCCTAATCTTCTTCCACCGACCTGTAGAGCGGTAAATGAGTAGAGCAGCTAATAACACCCCTGCATATATTCTTTGACAGGTTAATTTCATCCGGTGTTTTCCCATCCTGTTGGAAACTTTCATATGTGACACCAATTTTCAAAAATGGCGGTAGACACTGTATCGAAAATTACAGGGGCATTACCATTTTATCTTCGATTCCAAAACTTTTTGGAAAGGTTGTATAAAGTAAACTTTCCCCACTAGTTGACTCCCGTCTGAATGAACAACAGCATGGGTTTAGAAAAGGTCGCTCAACTATCACAAACTTGGCAATCTTAGTTTCGGACGTTTTGTGTAAAATGGAGAAAGGCTATCAAATTGACGCAGTCTACACTGAATTTAGTAAAGCTTTTGTCAGAGTTGATCATTCTATATTGATTCTAAAACTGCACTAATTCGGACTTGCTGGATCTTTACTAAGCTGGCTCAGTTCCTACCTCCACAATCGAGTCCCACTCGTTAAATTTCAAGGAGTTTTATCAAAAAAAATATATGCTCCATCTGGTGTTCCACAAAGTAGCCATCTTGGCCCACTTCTGTTTAACATATTCATCTCCGATCTATCTGATGTCTTGTCAAACATACCTCATCTACTTTATGCAGACGACTTCAAACTGTGCCACACCATTGAATCTAAATCTGATGCACTTTTCCTTCAATCCAAGCTTGATTCTCTTGTTCAGTGGTGCAATATAAACAAGCTCTCACTGAATATTGATAAGTGCCATATTATAAGTTTAAGCCGTAAATGCACGGTTATGCAGAACACTTACTCTCTCGGTAACAACTTACTAACTCGCGTTGATTGCGTTGTCGAATTCGGTGTTGTCATGGATGTGAAAATTCATTTCACATTGCACTACGACAAAATTCTTTCTCGTGCGAATAAGCAGCTCGGCTTTATTAAACGACGTACCAAGGAGTTCAAAAACTTGTGGGCCCTAAAATCATTATACACTGCACTTGTACGCCCTCTTCTTTCTTCTTTTATTTCATAGTTTTGAAAAATATCGTTTTTTTATTAAAATAAACTTTAATATGTTTGGAATTTTTAGTGAATGATTCATTTGCTGCTCAACTGAGAATTTCTGGTTGATTTTTAAGGCTGACTCGAATTTTGTGCGATTCATCTTTTCGTTTCGCAATAAATGTGATACATTTTTGCTTAACAGTTTTTTGCAATCTTAACAAAAGGAACTTTTCTCATCCCCACCTTTTGCAGCAGAGTGTATAACCTTTGCTTAAAGCTAATCAATGTTAGCTAGATTTTCCGACACTTTTGATACTGTCTTTGATTTTCAATATAAATTTGTGTGGCATCGCAATTGGATCCTGAACTAGAGTCGTCAGTATCCAACTCTGTGCTTATCCTAGTATAATTGGTCGCACTACCTTTCATATTTATCGCAGGTGTGAACCATTGAGTTCTATTCTAATCCAATTTCATCAAAAAACTGTACTTTTAACTAAATCTGCCTTGAATTTATCTGATAAACCAACCGTTCATTGCTTTGTTAGAACTGCGTTTGGTGTAAGAAAATATAATTACCAGCATAATGGAAAAAATGACTTGTGTTATAAAACTTAAACTTAAAGCATTTTGTCTCAATTCTGTGATGATAATCTTTTCAAATTACCGTCTATATACTTGAAGAAATGCCGAAAAAAATTAGAGACATAAGCTATATAGATAAAAGAAAAATTCAAATCACTTCACTATGTCTATCCCAAAACCCTCTACCTCACCCTGCCATGGCGCACGGTAGCAAACGGCACCAACTAGCAATCGCTTTTGCACCGTGGGTCAATTTCCACAAAATTTATAATGTAAATTAAGAGCAGTTCACGCGGGAGGACATTCATTACGCGGCAAAACCAAATTCTTCGATTCTTCTTCTTTGAAATAGAGAGTAATGTTCACGTCGAGAAACATGTACTAACCAACAATATTTGAAATTTGGTATTTGAAAATAGTATGAGTATGAAAAGTGTTTCCAATGAAAAGGGAGTACTTTGCAAGTGAAGGGAGTACAGTAGTACGATAACTAAAAACGGAGTACAAATACTCCGATCGGAGTACAACGACAGCACTGGTTCCGAGTCTCAAAAGTGTTCAAATTTTCGAAATCTTAGCATTTGTTGTTTATTGTCACTAGAAGATCATTACCATTTGAAAATTTTATGATAAAATCGCTTACTATAGACATGGCAAAAAAAAAACAAAAATAGCTAGCAACCTTATGATGATTATTGAATATTGATTACCTACAACAAGTTCCATTTACCAAATGAATTTCGTTTTGTTTTCAACACTGCAGTGGAAGTTATAGGACAAAAAGCTTTATTTTGCTGAGCCGATTTTCAAAATTGAAGACACCATTATTATCATAGCTGACTCCAAGCTAAATTTTCTACCAAAATTGTCTTAGTAAAAATCAATAATCTCCCACTGCAAATGGTCACATCAGTCAGGTATGCACAATGAGCTGAGGTCTGATGAAAATTAGTGCATACTTTTGCAACCACTTAGTTTAATTTCCATTTTTTGATCGTCTCGCAATCAAAAAACAATTCTATTTGATTATGTACACATAAATTCCTAGGCAAAGTGATTCTAATAGTAATTTTAATAAAAAACAATAATTAATTGTATTTTTGTTTGCTATTTAATTTGTTTGCTATCTACTCTATATCATCTTTCTGGTTAATCTGCTTCTTAATTTATTGTCTAGACTAATTGAAATCATTTTGCTTGAGACTAGAAGCTGCTTTAAACTCGCGTTAACTTGTTCAAACTTCGATGAATCATTCTTTTGTTTCAAAATTTGCAAAAAAAAAACCTTTGGAATAATTTTCTTTTCTAGGAAAAATGGTTTTTGGCTCGTTCTGAACCAGCTTTCATTTCACATTAGAATATTTCAAATTTAGGAATGGAAGTGAGCCTAATAGCGGTTTGTGGTTTACTGTTTTTTTTTTTAGCTTTCTGTTCGTTTTGTAATCAACTTCAATGTGCTATGAAAAAAATTATCGTGAAATCAAATGGCCTGGAGTCGATACAATGCGCTCGAGTTTTAGTAAAAAGAAGTTTGAAATCAGTCTGGTAGAATTATTAAGAATTCAAATTATGGATTTCAAAGTATCAATTTCAAATGTATCTGCAATTTATCTGCAATTTATCTGCATATTTTAATTTTCTGCATTTTATATTTAACGAAAACGATAAGATGAGTAGTGCAAACAATAAACAAACAAAGAAGCTAAATGAATTTTATTTAGGTAAAATTTTCAGTGATATAGGATGGGAGAAAAAATGCATAAATCAAGACACAAAGTTGCAGTGTATTTTTTTTTTACTGATTTTTGAAAAAAAAATTTTTATTGAGCTGAAATTCTCTGAGTACATTGGTTTATTAGTTTATTGGGTCTAGGTTTCTCCAAATGTTAGTTAACTTTAACTCTTTATCATCGGTGGCCATTTTAGTGATATTTTGAGTACTTTTACATGTTTTATATGAAAAGAACAGAAATAATTGTTTCCTTGCAATGAGCGGGTTCTGTGGTGGGAGTCTGACCTTCAAAACGCAACTAAGCGTTAGTCGCCTGCGAGCATTTGTTCAGGTCAAATAAAATTTTTATTGGACCCTTGTCGAAAGACTTGGTGCAAGCTCAAAATGCAGGGAACGACTGAACAGTAGTACGAGAAAAAATTTTGAGTTGGACTGGATAAATTGGACATAGAAATGTTGGCCGTAATTCGCTAAATGTTCAAAGATGAATGTATTTCAAAAATTGAAGTTTTTAAGTGGCAGAAGCTCTTCAGCCGAGAGTTTGTGGACGACAAGCCCCACACAGAGGGTCCGTTGGCGTCAAAACCCGACAAAAACGTGGAAGGTGTGCGTGAATTGCTGATATTCAAACCTTCGGCTAAGTGTGCGCATGATTCCAGATTCAATTGGCATAAGATCATCGTGCACACCAGTATTCCTGCAAATTTATCGGATCTACGCCAAACTTGTCTCGAAGGGCGAGCAAAAGCAACTGCGCAATATGGCGTCGCGATGATTTCTCAAGATGTCTGCAGTACCGACTTGGCCTCTGCAGCCGTCTTGCTATTCTTAAAAGTGAAATAATCCAACAAAGGACAACAGTATGGGGCCCTAAGTACTATCAAAGAAGATTGCACGCTTGCCCTTGAGGATCTTCCGGAGAGCACCCACCAGGAGGCTCTGAGTCGTCGGAAAGCCGCTAACAAAAGAGTCTCGACGCTAAAGAGATTTATTTTGAAGAACTTCAAGGTTTTGTAGTAATTACTGAAATAAATTTATTTTTTTTAGAAATTTTCCCCGATATCTTTTAAACAAACCCTGTATTCTATCAACAAATTAATTTTCGAAAGTAAATTTCGCACGTGTTTCAAATGTGCTCACAAAATGAATGCTTTATGCTTATGTCATATAACTTCTGACGCAATCATCAGATTTAAACGAAATTCGCATGGTTGGTGAACATTATTACAACCTAGCTTTGATTGGTGGTTGAAAAATCAGGTAAGTTTTGCCAGGTATAGCAATTTTTGACGTATTTTTATGAAATGGTACTGCCATTATATTTTCAAATGATAATAACCTTGCAGTGAAAAAAGTAACGAATGATATTTTATTAAAGAAATTTAATTTTTCATGGGTGGCAATCCTAAAAATTTTTCCACCCTTATAACTTCCAACGCTATCATCGGATTGGAAAGACATTTACAGGGAGGTTTGGTCTTATTGTGAAGCAAACTAGGTGTTTGTGTGTGTGCGTGAGTTAGCTCCAGATCTAACATCTGTCTTCGAGCCGTCCGTGAAGAAGAAGTCGGAGTATCCCTCGTACAGATATCTGGATGCTTCCTGTTACTTCTGCTCTAGAAGATTGCTTCGTAGCTTCTCCTGGGAGTCGAATAAGAGCATTCGAGTGCCCCAAAGCCTGGCGAGAATCGGAGAGATTTCTCGCATCGAAACTTTAAGTTGTCACCAACTAATAGGTCAAGTTGAGTTAGTCTATGGGCCACACCATATCGCCACACTTTGACATATTGAGAAGCGCACCATAGGACGCATCAGTAGTAGTACTCATAGCACTATTTATACCCAGGCACACAGTCCTTTACAGCGTAGCTTACTGCTTGCGAGCATACAATAAATCACAATAGCCCACCACAGCAGGGATATGTATGTAATCATGGGATTTATGATTGTTACGTAGATCCATATAGCTACATAAGGCTTCAGAGACCATATGCTGGCTTCACTTCCATGTGGTTCTTCCAGATGAGTTTTTCTGTCCAAAATGACTCCTAGATATTTGACTAGGAAAAAAACAGCTAGATGAATTAAGCTACGGGCCTAGTGCCTACGCTAATCTTAATGAATTTGAAGTCTTTCTTGCGAACTGGTATAATATGCTAAACTTGCTGCTTCGCAGTTTTTTCCTACTTTGATTTCGCGATTTCGAAAAGAGGAAACAATGGATTTCTCAGAAAGTAACAAACTGTTATTAGTTAAAATATTAATTAAAAGTGCGCACGATAAACTGGGGGGCACGATATTATTTCTTAGTAAACATCTTCAAAAATTTAAGTACACTAAACTGGAAATAATTTAAGCTTGAGAAGTTGAATGAAAAAATTAATGACACAAAATTAAATGCACAATAAACACTGTTAATATACACACTATCAATACGCTATGCAGACAGGAACAAGCTGTGCAATCGTACCTACTCGCTTGGCAAAGTTCAATTATATCGCAGATCTTGATACTGAAATTCTTATAATGAAGCAGAAGTAACTTGCAAAAAATACCCAGACATGAAGCTAGACTAGCAAGATGTTCAAATGGGTTCGTTGTACTAATCATCAGCAGCAGCAAAGTAGCCTCCTTGAATGTTATTGAAACAAGATCAGTCTTTTCATATCGTTCATTGAGTCTAGTCTTAAGTTGAATATCTATAGCGATGTCATTAGAGTTTACAATTAACGGAAAAGAATATTCAGGTGAATATAGTTTAGTGCATCTAGTCATCTAGGATAAAAAAACTATTTTTTTAGTAAAAAGTCGATAGTGTATCTAAGTGCAGTGAAGAAGATGTCGTGAAAATCTTGATTTTCACCCACTTATATACATATTTTTTATGGCAATATTGAAAAGTAGTGTTTCTTTGTACTCAAAAGTTTCTATGAAAAATTACCTTACTGAAAATGGAGATGCAAGTTAAAATAGATAAAAATCCAGTTTTTTGTTGCCATGACCATTTTAGATAACAACCCTCCTAAACTAGAGCTAATCTTTTACGATGTGTACTTTTATGTTTTCAACTTTATCCTTATTTGGGTGATGCATATATTATGCTCGAGCAATTTGATTCAATTGAGTTTTTTTAGGTGACATTTTGTCCTAGACTATTTGAATTTGAATTAAATTCTAGATAGTTCAATACATTTTCATCCATGCAATATTTTTTAACAGCATTATGTATTGATTTGATTCTAATAATGACTAGCAATCGAGTTGAAATTCACAGTTTCGAGTCCTCAGTGAGAAGAATATGTACATATCATTTATGTTTGGTTCAATATCCTATAAATTGGTTCTTTCTTCATCAGTATGAGAAGAGCTGGTGATGGCTGTGGTAATTTGCAAGAAATTAAGAGCCGTGTGTCATTCAATTAGAAGAAATTTTTATATGAATTTCAATGCAAATTACTAGTATACGCTTCCTGCTAATACGATAACTAAAAAAGTTTCAAAAAAAAGTCAAGTGTAGATTTTTGACTGATATCCGAAGTCAAATGAAGTCGAAAACGATCAGCTTTTTTGATAAACTTGAAAAGATACCATTTGGATGAATAAATTTTAGATATTTTGTGTGTGTAGATTTAAAGCGATTTAATTAAATTGGCTTATTATGTATTCAAACTGCTTGAAAAGTTTCTTGAACAAAATCAACACCTCAACTATAAATGAATTGATTTAATTTATCCAAAGGGTATTGCTTCTTAAAATCGTATTCATTAGAAGCGCTTAAAAAGCTGAAAGCATTGTTGTCTTTCCGAATCTCAATTTATTTGAAAACGATCTTTTTAAATATAGCTAGTTCTTTGAAAATTCATAAAAGTGTAGTTTACTCTTAAGCTCTAACTTATAGTCGTGGAGGTAGCATTTGATAAAGTTATTTCATTCCGACTGAAAACCATACCAATAGTAATTTTTGGCTCAACACACAAGAGATTTGAGTACATGTGTGATAGTTGTTAAAAAAATTATGTCACGGGCGTTTGTAAACCGGATCAAAATTTATGGAAAGATTTTTGGGAGCATCTAGAACCAAAAATAATAATGTGTATAAAAAATGGGGGGCTATACGTCAGCCATGCCCATAAAGATATTGAAATTTGCAGATTTTAATATTGAAAATATTCAATCATAAAGTCGTTTTATGCCTTTTTACGCAGGGGAATTTTCCTACTTTTCAAACATTAAAGATAATCTGAGTTGTATTTATAGCGAGAGTAAGACCTTTACTACTTAAGATCTCATTGACTACAGATAGTATACAAAAATTATGATCAAGGTCTTATTTTTTCCAATTAATTTTATATTTAGTTTTAACAATGTCTGGTAAATCTTATATTTTCATCGCAACTATCATCAGAGCTGTCTACGATGACGTTTTTTTTTGCGCTCAGACTTCTCTGCTTCGTTTTCTTCCACGTTATCAGATAATTCAATTTCCTCACTTTCAACGTTTTCTGTGAAAAATAGGGCAAATACTAACTCTGTGTTGATATCAGTGTTGTCTGATTGTGGGAGTTTTCCCATTTTGTGGGAACTTTCGACTTCTAAAACTTGAAAAAGGTAAAAGGAAGAAAGTGCCGCTGGTGGAACAAAATCGTGAGAGAAATGGGTCAAATGAAATAAAAGCAAAATGTTCGATTTTAGGCGTACTTTTTTTTTTTTTTTTTTTTAAAAAACAGGGTTATATGAATTAATTCACAGGTAAAATTATTAAGGAAATTTTTTGCTAATTTTATATTTTTTCAATAGATAATGTTTTTAAAAGTTAAATTAAATTAGTAAAATATTTTATATTTCTAGTGAAATCAGATGACTTTGTAGCGGATATTACGCTCAACACATTTATTCGGGAAAAAGCTAACTTATATGGAACGAAATTTTATTGTTTGCAAGGAGGGTGTGGCGTTTGTACTGTGACTGTAAGGAGCCATCATCCTGCAACGAG
This sequence comes from Nemotelus nigrinus, assembly GCA_947369275.1. Taxonomy (NCBI): domain Eukaryota; kingdom Metazoa; phylum Arthropoda; class Insecta; order Diptera; family Stratiomyidae; genus Nemotelus; species Nemotelus nigrinus. Next base: position 219,931,848 of record OX376372.1, read on the forward strand.
TCGGTATTACAGTCGAAGTGTCAATTCGGTATGTACTTGTACGTAGTGGTTCATATATGTATGTATGTATTGTATATACATTGCACTCTAAAAGTAGAAAACTTGAAATTAATTTTTGATAAAAAAAAATAATGAATTTTCAATGCGTTTACTGGATATATTCTATTTCCTAATGCAAAAGCTGCCAGGCTTGTTAGATTCTGCTGAGATCACCATCAGTACCTTATAACTGTCATAAATTATCTGGCAGCTCTGGCTGAAAATAGTCCGTGACACCAATATAATACTAGAGGATATGACCATGGCGAACTCCTTTTTTTTGTTGATTGAACCCCCCCCCCCCCATCACTTTAACCGCGCTTGCCAGGCTCTCGACTCGACTTCGTTTCAGTTAAGATGCTTGCAAGCAAACTCCAGCTATTAAATCGCAAAAAATGGCGCCCAGCGTGGGGTCCGAAACTTGTTTTGGGTGTGCATTAGCTTATGACTCTTACGATTTAACGTTTGAATCCCTCAATCTATTATCAGTAACATGTCTTTAAATCGCCTCCCTTACGGTTCTTATTTTTCCTGTTCAACAGAACAGTTAGTTCTCAATTGAACATATTCGAATAGCTCTATCTCCCACTATAGGTACCCCTATCCCCTTCTATCCTTTAAAATTTTTCCTTTTAGTTTACCACTAGGTAGCTTCTGTTGTGTTGTCTTTTTGAGCACTGGTGAGCAACCTGGAGGCTGACTTTGGATTACTGGGGTTGGTAGTTTACAGCCATTCCTAGTGCAAGTCTTCCGAAGGTTCCCTGCACGTTTTCGTGTGGAAGCTACTCAATTGTTTTAACTGTTGATGTTCAGGGCCAGACAGTTTTGGCTCAAGCTGTTGTTGGATTACGTGGGGTTTGCGAGGTGCTACTTCCACGTCCCTTCAGTTTGACCAAATCTTTGGGGAAATGGTTGGGTCTCAACAGCTTTGTCCATTTGCTCCCTTGCCTTTTTTAGTGGGTTTGAGAGGGCAGACAGACCTCCGATTGGGCGTTTCCCATCACGAAGCGACCCAACAAAATTTTCATTAAAATTTCACACTAACTTTAACGTAGTTTATTCATTTTGTTTTTATTTTTACTTCAGCCAGCTAGCCAGCCAACCTGATTGAAAGAGTCTGTAAGGGAAACCCAATAAAGAGGCCATCAATTTACGAAAATTCTTTATTATACTTCCATTTCGATCGAAAACTTATTATCCAGACTACTTTTTGAAATCATTAGATATTTCCTCGCAGTTGGAAAAAATAATTATTCGGATTATTTTTTTATAAGATATTTTTTTAGAAGCTACCCAATGATAAATATTTACCAGTGGGTAGCTCTTATTGTGTTGTCCTAAGAGTCATCTTACAACGTAATTTCAGATTCCTATTAAAGAATCTACCTACTTCTTTTTTTGTTGTTGCTCTGGCCTTTTTGATGGATAACCATATCCTTTACCCCGCTTGACAGGCTCTCGACCGGACCGCTATTCAGTTGAGGCGCCTTGCAAGCAAATCTCCAGTTCTTCAAATCGCTATAGGCCTTCAATTGGAATTTTTTCGAAGATTGGCTTCTATTGAATATAAACACTGGGCGATTTCCTTATTGTTATGGTATAACGTACATAATGTACACCAACTAGTCGTTCAACTAATAAATAGCTTTTTCGAAAAAAGGATGAGCATTAACTCATCGGACTCAATTTGCAAAAAAAAAAAACTAATTTCAGTGCTTAATACTGCTGAATCTCTGCCATGGATGGGATATTGTCACTATCGAAGGATTGGGTGATCGTAAAGTTGGCTATCATCCGCTTCAGGAGCGACTGGCTCATTTCAACGGCACACAGTGCGGTTTCTGCTCACCAGGAATGATCATGAATATGTACAGCATCTTAGAAGCCAATGATGGCAAGATTTCCGCAGCTCAAATTGAAAACTCGTTCGGAGGCAATCTTTGTCGTTGCACTGGGTATCGTCCTATTCTCGACACAATGAAATCGTTTGCAGCAGACGCAGAATATGCGTTCGTTGATCTGTGTGGTGATATGGAAGATATGAAAATTTGCCCGAAAATCGGAAAAGTATGTGAGCAAAGTTGCGCAGCTCCCAAGCAACTCAAAAGCGCTGACCATCGCATTTGGTATCATCCTAATGCCTTGTCAGTTCTACTGTACATTCTAGAGAGCATTCGAAATTCCAAGTATATGTTGGTTGGTGGCAACACGGGCCAGGGGATCTATCCGCGCGATCCAAATATCGAGATATTCATTGATGTGAACAATGTTCCCGAGCTACGAGAGTATCATATTGGTGACAGGTTGGAGTTAGGTGGAAGTGTGACGATTGCGGAAATGATGGACATCCTCAGCGAAGCTTCGAAAACTCAAGGATTTGAATACTGCTCTAAGATTTTGAAGCATCTGAAACTGGTGGCCCACGAGCATGTTCGGAATGTAAGTGAATGCTTTGATGATTTTGATTTGCTTTAGGAAATAAGGTGATTGTTTTTATTTATTTACTTTGCAGGCTGGAACGATTGCTGGGAATTTGATGCTCCTATATGATAATCCCGACTTCGCTTCAGATTTATTCTTACTGTTTTCTTCTGTTGATGCTGTAGTTGCATTGAAAAGAGCTTATGGATCTCCAATCGATCAAGAGCTTTCTCTTCCAGACTTCTTGTGTGCGAACCTGAATGGAACAGTGATAGAAAAAATTTGTATGCCACGGTTGGATAAACGGACGACATTGTTCGGTTCATATAAGGTATAAATATATAATTGGAGTATTATGAAGGGAGTTAGCTAAAATTGAAATGACATTTCTTTCGAATATAATAGTCCAAAATTTTAATTGCAAATACAAAATTCAAAATTTGCAGCTGACTAGTCTGTACAAATTCAGTCAAAATTTTTTTAAAATACTTTCCGGGACAAAATGATAAGAGACACTATAAAATCCGCAGAGTTGTAAAAATATTGAATTTATGATTAATCCGTTTAGACTTACAGTATGTATCCATATTAAAAGAGGTATAGAGACCGAGTGTATTTGATTGTTTGCAAGTACCGTTATTTTTCCAGGAAATTGTTGTTTCTGGGTGGAACAGAATGATGAGGCACTTTCAATTAAAATGAAAATATACACCATAAAATTTATTTAAACATCTTATTATATTATCAATGGGTGGAACCACCGTTATTTTTAATGACTTCTACCATTATATTGGGCAAAGATTTATGCAGTTTCTTAATTTCATTTTGATTACTAATCTGCCACTCCGACTCAATAGCCGTCTTTAGATCGTGGGTACTTTCATATTCTTTTCCATATGCTTAAACAGCTTTACGTAACGTTTCCCATACATTCTCAGTAATGATCAGGTGATCCCCCTCATGAGAAAAACTCTTTCACTTTCCTGTATGAGTATACTGCCGCATTATACTGCTGGAATATATACTTTACTATAGTTTACTGCACGATCTCTTAACTCTGGTCTAGTTAAATCAATATTATAATCAATTACTCTTCGTCCGGCCTGTAATTAATTTTATTTTCGTCTTGCGGTAAAATCCCATTCCGGCGCACACCTTGACGGAACTTCAGTCCCGTTCCTGGCGAATGAAAATCCTTTCATCAAAAACTGTTCATTACGCAAGTCATGAAAATAGTAATTCCACCCATCAGGCTCATCAAATGAATATTTCGCCGGAAAACAGAATACTTCTCCACATTTCTTCCATTTGACGTGTTTCGTAGTAAACTGTAATCGTTTTGTCTTATGAGTCGCAGTCAAAGGTGGCTTGCGCTTTAGTTTCTTCCTTGTGATATGTTCTACCTTTTGCTAAACCCTTGTTTTACTTTTTTAAATTTGTGTTTACCTCAGCTCTTTCTGCTATTTGGCAAGCAGTGTATGAAGAATTAGACCCAACTCTTAATATTTATCTTTTTTCTCTAGGAGATAACACCGATGTTCAAACAGGAAACTTCTTTGAACCGTATTTTTCCGGATCATTTAAATAATTTCGTAATACTCCACTTTTCTGCATTCAGTTTTTAATTCACTTGAATTTCCGCTTTAGACAACAATTTTCCACGTCCCATTCTGTATCACACTTAAACTTCACTTATTGCGTGTTCAAAACTTTTCTATGACACAGAACTCTATCAACAGTCCAAAAGATATGATATGATCCCAATGAACCAACTATTTTCCGGAATCTAGTTGACCTTTCTTATCATTCTGTTCCATTCAGAAATGACACTTTCCCGGAAAAATAACGGAACTTGCAAGGAAATAAATCCACTCGGTGTCTATGCCTCTTTTAATAAGCATACATACATTAATGTAGGTACACACTGATTACTCATACATTCGATAATTATTCAATTCTGCGTATCATTTTGTTTCGGAGTGTACATTCCTTTTCAATGACTCGACACTTATATAAAATCCAGAGGGTCCTCTAATAGTTTTTTTTTCATTCGCAGGTTACACCACGAGCTCAGAATGCATACGCTTATGTCAACGCGGCGTTCCTTTTGAAGTTCAACGGTCCGGTCGTTGATTCCTGCAACATCTGCTTCGGTGGTATTAGTGCCCGTTTTCGTAAATCGATAGCGGCTGCCGAGTTTTTACGTGGTCGGGATCCATTTTCATCCGATACCCTTGCTGGAGTATTGGACGTGCTTGGTAGTGAGCTTGATCCGACTTGGAATCTACCTGCTCCTTCTCCCGAATACCGACGGAAAGTCGCTTTGGGACTGTTCTATAGATACATCATTAAGTACTCTCCAAAGGGTCTGGTCAAAGAAAGATACTTAAGTGGAGGATACACATTGCAAAGACCTCTTTCGAGTGGTACACAGGTTTTTGATACGAAGAAAGAATTGTGGCCAGTTAACAAACCCGTTCGGAAGTTAGAAGCTATCTGGCAGTGTTCGGGTGAAGCGAAATTTTCTAACGATCTTCCGCCACAAAATAATGAAGTGTGGGCAGCATTTGTTGTGGCGACTCGAGTTCGTGCAAAAGTTGCGCGAATTGACCCGTCTGAAGCACTATCGATGCCAGGAGTCTTAGCATTTTACTCAGGAAAAGATATACCAGGACTAAACAGCTTTGTGACTGTTCCAGCATTTCAAATAACGGAGACAGAAGAAATCTTTTGTTCGAGTACCGTCAAATACCATTCACAGCCTGTAGGAATTATTCTGGCTAAATCCAATCAGCTAGCCAACGAAGCTGCGAAAAAAGTGAAAATTTTGTATGAGTATGGTGATGGCGAACCCAAAGTGACCCCAACTTTAGAAGAAGCACTTGATTGCAAAAGAAAGAACCCAAGTTTAGACAATATTGAGGGAGCCGCAGATGAAACTTTGGCCAAAAGTAAATCGATTTGGGGACGATTTGATATGTCGAGTCAATTCCACTTTTCACTGGAATCGTATACAACCATTTGTATTCCACGGGAAGACGGCATGCTCGTCTATCCTGCATCACACTATTTAGATCTCCTTCAAACAGCCATCGCAAACGCTCTGGGTTTAAAACAGAACCAGATTGATATTGAGATTCGGCGGTTGGGTGGTAGTTTTGGATGCAAAATTTCTCGTATCAATCATAGCGCTGTGGCTTGTGCAGTGGGTAGCTGGCTGTCTAATCGTCCCGTGAGGTTTGTTCAAACCATTGAGTCAAATATGAAATCAATTGGTAAGCGGAATGCTTGTGTATGTGACTACATTGCTTCCGTGAATGAGCAGGGCAAGCTGCAATCGTTTTCAATAAATTTTTATGAAGACATGGGATGTTCAAATAATGAAAGCTTTGGTGAATTATTCACAACCCCGTCGATTTCAAATTGTTATGAAAAGCCGACGCAGTGGAATATCAAGGGAAATGAAGTGCTAACTGACGCGCCCTCGCATTCTTGGTGCCGTGCCCCTGGAACTATGGAGGGCATTTCCATGATTGAGAACGTAATGGAACATATTGCGAGGGCAGTTGGTAAAGACCCAGTCGATGTTCGAATGAGTAATATTCCTAAAAACTCGATAATGAAGAAATTGTTCCCGGACTTTGTTGACTCGACCGAATATAAAAAACGACAGAAGGAAATAAACGCTTTCAATAGAAACAACCGATGGATGAAGAGAGGTATTGGAATATCTTTGATGCGCTATGGCATTTTTTATGCAGGGAAGATGACTGCTCTAGTCGCGATCTATCATCTAGATGGCACAGTTGCGATAAGTCATGGAGGCGTAGAAATGGGTCAAGGAATAAATACGAAAGCTGCACAAGTAGCAGCTTATACACTGGATATACCGTTGGAGCTCGTGACAGTGAAAGCAACCGATTCTCTTGCTGGAGCCAACAGTATAGCGACTGGTGGGAGCATAGGAAGTGAAACTGTTTGTTATGTGAGTATATGGGCATTCAATTCATTTTCTTGATTAAATATTAAAGTAAGTTAAACATAGTCAAACTTTGCATAAAATTTTTAGGTAATATGCAACATGAGTGATGTTGAAAATCGTATCCTTTACGACGTTTAACGCTCACGTAGTTGTTCGTATGTTCCGCTCATTTAAGTCAAACACAATTTAATTAAGGTAAAAGATGACGAACTAGATTCCTTTTTGACATCTGGGGAAATAGTCAAATACCGAGCACAGGGGTGCTGCAAGACGCTTCAACGCCGGCGGGAAAAAAACCATGCTTTATTTGCTTCGTACAGTGTGGCCAGATATTTGGGAGAAAATATAGCATAATTTAAAATTTTCATAGCCCAAAATAGCGATAGTTTTTTATTTGTAGCCCAAAAACCGCCACAAACAAAGACCGCCACAACTGTCTTTATAACTTAATCAATTCATTTAAGCTGTTTAAATTATAATATTTATATCGTGAATTTGTATTCTCATCACTTTGAATTTGAACTCTCATCACGATTCCGCTTTTGACCCTCAGATTTCAAAGCAATCCACATTTCCAAAAACACATTTTTAATTGCAAGTGGAGATACTTTATTCGAAACAGATGGTAACCAGCAGAAAGCTTCAAATACAGAAGCTAATTTTGTTGGGTCTGAAATACGCTCAGTATTTTCTAGAGCACACAATTTAATGTTCATCATATATGTATGTGCGGTAATTTAGCTTAATCCCCTGATTTAAGTATAACCTATCTATTTTAGTATAATTCCCTGGTCTAAGGGCTGTAAATGAGAAGTGCAAATAGGTGGGAAAAAATCGTAGCTTGATGTCTTCCAGATTATCACTGCTATTACATCTCGTTTTATCAAAAACGATGGTGATGTTTTGGTTTTGTGTCTGCATTTCAATATCAGGTGTGTGCATCCATTCTTCGGAAATAGCACACGTCATCCAAGATTTTGTGTTACCTCGCCAAGTTATGCCCAAACTTCACTTAATGTCAGTTATTCCGAACGATCTTGGTCTTTTGGCTTTTCCTATGACCAGGAAATCTTTCTTTTCGCCGCTTACACAGCACTGCAACTGCCGCACGTTGCTTTGAAGGTTTTCCATTTGCACATCTTTACTATTTAAGGCATAGTGATTTTTATGGTGTTGCGCTAAAAAAAATGCTGTCTCATCAAGATTATAGATAAATTTTTTTATACCGTAGTTAATATTGTAACCCTTTTTAACGGATTCTAGGTACCCGTTTGATGCATTGAAATCACAAAGCTCTAATTTTGTAACGATTTGATGGGCTTTACTATGAAGTATCGGGCCGGATATTGTTGAAGCGTGCCTTAGATAACCATTCATATAAAAATTTATCTGGCAGTATGACAAATTTATTTTCAACCGGTTTCTGCCAGTGTCTTCGAAATTTCCAATGTCTGCCTTAGTTGGTTTTAATTTTTTTAATGCGTTGCACCTGACTCTTACTAATTTTAAAGCCATCGGAATTTTTTCCGGCTGAGCAATTGTTTTTTTGCTTGCTTGCTTGTATTACTTCTAACTTTTTGCGAACACTTAGTTCGTTGTATTTTAGATTTTTTCAGATGTTTTGCGTCCATAGCTGTTAACAAAGGGAAAATGTACAATGATGGTCAAATATATCAATATTTGATTATTATCAGAATACCACTTAAATTGAAGCTGTCTACAACGTGCCAAATTCTACACATCAAATGATTTTTCAGCAGAAAGTCATGCAGAAATTATACGAAAAGTTTTCCTTGACCTTTAGCAAATGATCTTTTTCTGGAAAACTCTTTTTTTGCACTTTTTCATTCTGCTCTTGAAATCGGTTTTGGTCCAATTAGCAAGTACCACTGAACAAAGTTTTGTCTAGCTAATCTGGTTCACGGGTAGCCGATTACAGAGTTAATTTTCTTCAAGAAATTGTATGTGTGGTAATTTTATAGTTGATTGTTCAGGTAGTTCGATGTGTCCCAATTAATAGGTTTTACTGTATAGCCCAAATATAGTTTTTCAAAAAAAATATATAGCCCAAAAGCCGCTAGCCCGCGAAATCAGTTTTTAACATAGTAGTTTTTAACATCCAATTCAAATTTTAGATAGCTCAATTGGCGGGAAATAGCCCAATCTGGCCACAGTGGCTCCGTATTCCAAGTTTTTCTGGATGCTCAGTTTTGTTACTTAAGGGTGTGTAAAAAACCAAAAAAAAAAAACACGTTTCATACTCAAACAGTTTACTGTCGTTACCCAAATCTATTCATCGACAAAGGAATCGCAATTTTCAAACATATATATCCGACTTTTTTTTTGTTTGGAAATACATTAAAAATAGTAAAATGCTTTGGAATTAGTAATTCAATTACAGGCTGCTAAGTTTTGGGTTACACTCAACTAGTTAAACTCAATTACAGGCTGCAAAAAAATTTATATTTTAAGCCTTTACACTTTAGAGTTTGGTTGGAAAATTAGGTTAGCGTTACCATATGTGACTATTTCGGTGATTATAGATTACAGCAACAATTGTTTAGAAGCTGTAAATTTTTAATTGTTCATGATTGGTAACCTAAAAAATTCTTTTCATTCCTATAACTCCTAACGCAGTCATCGCTTCGAAACAAAATTTACAGGGTAGGGTGTCCTTAACTTGGTATACCTTTTGCTGCCGTGCTAGCAAAGGATTATTAGCACCAAACATTTTTGTTATTTTTGCATCTACGATGATACCATATTTATTTCAGATGATAAACATTTCTAATGAAAATAAGTACAAAACCCGAAAAAGTGACAGTACCTGTAATTTCCGATGCAGTTATTGAATAAAAACTAATTTTACAGCGTGTGCTGATTTTGGCGTAAAGCAGTTGTAATATACTCTTGGTTGTAGTACTGATAAAGTGTTGGCAGCACTAACCAAGTTCATAATTTTTGAACTATTAGATGCAAACATCAAATTTTAATATGATAAGCATTCTATCATGAAAATAGGCACCAAATGTTTTACACCCCTAAATTTTGAAAATAATGCGGTGTGGTAGCCCATGGAAAAATTCCTACCCTTTGAATTAAAGTCTTCGAATCAAAATGGTAGATGATCTTTGATACAGGTTAGTTGTAACAAGGAGCACGTTTGGGGGAATATGTATTCAAAATTTAAAAAATTCCCTCAGTATCGGTCGAAATTCAATGTTTCTAGCGGTTCCTATGCGCTAAAGTCTTCTTCACTTTTCGTCAATTTACAACAATTAAAGCAAACATAGTACGTCTTCGTCGTCGTCGTAGCACTACAGCCCCTCTCGGGCCTTGGCTTCTCGCAGGTGACGCCTCCAGTTGTCTCGGTCCAACGACCGCGTCCTCCAATTTCGAAAGCCGAGCAGCTTTGCGCAGTCTTCGTCGACAGAGTTAGACCATTGTTTTCTGGGTTTTCCCACTGGTCTTCCGCCGAATACCTTCTTAGGTACTCGATGCTCGTCCATTCGTTGCATGTGACCAGCCCATTGCAGCTTCCGCAGTTTGATTATTGTAGTAACCTCTGGCTCATCAAAAACCTCGTACAACTCGTGGTTGTACCTTATCCGCCATTGTCCGCACTCTTGTTTAGCTCCAACTATACGCCTGAGGACCCGTCAGTCATTCGAAGGCGTTTAACATATTTGTAGATGCTTGGGTAAGGGTCCAAGTTTCACATCCGTAGCACAACACAGGTCTGATTATTGATTTGTAGACTTGGAGCTTCGTCTTCTTGTGTATACAGCTGGTCTTCAGTAGGGCCAGAACGGGGTGGAAAGTTTTTTTTAGCGAGCTGTATTCTCCGTTTAATTTCATCAGTTTCACTGCCTTTCGTTGTCGATTTCGAGCCTAAGTATATAAATTTGTCCACATTCTCTAAATTATATTCGTCCAGAATTATATTTCGTCTAATGGAGGTCTTCTTTCTTTTTTGCGTCATGATTTTTGTTTTCGTCTAATTCATCTTCAGGCCTACTTCTTTGGCTTCCTGGTCAAGTTTCAACAGGAGTTCTTTGGTGTATGTGAAGGAACGTGACAAAATGTTAATGTCATCCGCATAGGCGACTAACTGGTTCGACTTACACAGAAGCGTACCCCCTGTTTCGACAGGAATCTTCCTTATCACGTACTCAAGTGCTAGGTTGAACAACAGAGGGGCCAACCCATCGCCATGCTTTAGTCCGACATTTGTGTCAAAGGCGTTAGTCAGACTGTTGCTGATTCTGACTTGTGATGCTGTTGACGTCAACGTTATTTTGGTCAGCCGGACAATTTTTGCCGGGATGCCGAAGTATAGCATTATTTTGTACAGTACGTTTCGGTCAATACTGTCATATGCTTGTTTAAAATCCACGAAAATCTGGTGGACGTCGATGTTAAATTCCCAGCATTTTTCGAGCACTTGTTTGACTGTGAAGAGCTGATCCATAGTTGATTGACCAGACCTAAAGCCTCCTCGGTACTCCCCAAAGATATTTTCAGCGTATACATTTATTTTATTTTTCGTCAATTTACAACAATTAAAGCAAACATAGTTTGTCTAGCAATGCAGATTCAAAAAACTTAAAATTATTTGGAGACTGTGAAGAAGTTTCAATTGTGCTTTATATTGGTATAATAGTTATAACAGATCAGTCATTGCCAATGGTTGCAACTTTGAGCATAAAATATACAAAAAACAGAGTTATACAGGAGAAACAAAAGAGGCAGTGAGAAAATGGGCAGATCAGGCCTGCATCTTTTGAAAAATTAAGTAATGGCCGATATTTATTAGTATGTACTTATAGTCCAAGTTAATCGGGGGGATCTGTAAATTACAAGCGCATCCAAATCTAGAAACCAACAATTACTTCAATAAAATTGTAATCTCCCGCTGAATCCAAAAGTTTTTGAAATAAGTCTCATTTTTTTGTTTCCTGATTGATTTTCATTTTTTCTAGGCGGTGCAAAAAGCCTGCAAGGAATTGCTTTCTCGATTGAAACCTGTACGTGAAAAACTGAAAAACCCCACCTGGGTTCAGATCGTGCAACAGGCTCATTTAGAAAATGTTAACTTGGTAAGCAGAAAAGTTCATAGAGCAGGAGAATTGGAAGGCTATGACGTTTATGGCCTAGCATGTTCCGAAATCGAAGTGGACATATTGACCGGAAGTTTTCGACTAAACCGAGTAGACATATTGGAAGACACTGGTGAAAGTTTAAGTCCTCTGATCGATGTTGGTCAAATCGAAGGTGCATTTATAATGGGAATCGGATTTTGGCTCACTGAGAAGTTGGAGTACAATCGACAAACTGGAGAGTTGCTAACTGCTGACACTTGGGAATATAAGGTTCCAGGAGCCAAAGATATACCGATTGACTTCCGTATTAAACTTTATCAGAAAAGACCGAATTCGAAAGGTTTTTTGCGTTCAAAGAGTAAGAATGGTCCAAGTCAGACAAGTAAAGGGATTCTAACATTTGTATTTCAGCTACTGGAGAAATGGGCATTTGCTTGTCTATATCTGCATTATTTGCGCTTAGACACGCTCTGGATTCAGCAAGAAGAGAAGTCGGTCTGAAGGACTGGTATCATTTAGGTGCATATTTTGTTTCATATGTACATACCTCGCATAAATTCATTTCGAATACTTTTAGGTGCACCAACAACGGTTGAGGAGATTGTTCTAGCTGCAGGCCACACAAAATTTGATTATAAACTATCTTAATGGAAATTATTATACTTGTGCTCAATTACAAACATTTAATACTGATCGTTATTCTCTCATTTGTTCAAGAAATTTCTAAAAGTTTTTAAAAATTATCACTGAAACTGTGCGCGAAGAAAGATACCCATACTAAGTAATCATAATTGTGTCTCAAATTTGTCTGAAAAAAGGACACAAATTTCAGAGGGTTTTTCTCTGATGATCTTATAGGTATCTCTATATTTCTGTGGTAAGAAAATATTTGAAATAAATGGGATCCCATCGATATCCTATGCTTTATTGGATTTTACGCGGATTATATGTTTGTGCCGCACGCTACATAACATTTATATGAAGACAAAATGCTTTCAAAGTGATTAAATAGTTTTGATAAAGACCTTGTTATTCGGACAACGTTCGTTTTCTTACATGCTGGCTACTTTTAACAGAATGTAGCGCTCTTTACAGCCTGCGCTCATTATAATAGAATAACAGCAATATGAGGATGAAATGAAATATTAGTGGTATTTAAATTTGTTTTCGTTATAAGCGATTGTTCGGTGCATTATAACCGAAGTCGACTAGACCTATAAAAATTTGTTTTGGCATGATTGAATTTAATTCTGTTTTTTTCCAAGATCGAAGCCAAATGACATCAATAGTTCGTTTGGCTTTGATTGCGATTAAAAGCAGTAAAGTATTGATAAATAAGGTAAATGACCAGCAGACTATCACCAGCCGGCGCAACAATATCAACAGGTTTATGGAATCGAACCTGTTCATTAAGTAAGATACAAGTCGCATTGGTAAAATGTTGCAATACCTATAATGCAGATGGAAAAAAACGAGTAAAGAACATAAATACATAAAATGGGGTTGACGCATCAGCCACGAAAAGTAGTTTCTGTATGTGTTCTTGTAATAAAATCAGTCTTTCGATAACGTTTGTGCAGATTGAAGTTTTTGAACAGTTTTCATTTGTTGTTACAACAATGTCCATAGAATTTACAATCAACGAAAAATTATATTCAGGTGAATTTAGTTTTGTTTTCTTACTTTTAAAGAAAAAAATGTTTAGATAAAGTGTCAAAAGTGAAGTAAAATGTAGGAAATAGAAAATGGTAGTTTCGTTATAATACCAAGGAAGAGTTTGGTCTAGTCGGTTTCGCGTTAGTTGATTTGATCCATGTAAGATGAAGTTTGTAAAAGTATAGATGAAAGAATGATTTAAAATAATACCTTGAGTAGCGAATGATTTAAAATAATACCTTGAATAGCGAACTCAAGTGCCAGGTTGAAGAACGTCGACGTTAATCCATCACCCTGCTTCAGTCCAACAAGAGTTCCGAAAGAATCTGTCAATCTGTTCTGGATCCGGACCTGCAAGACGGAGCTGGTCACCGTAATTTTTATGAGTCTCACTAATTTGGCCAGTATACCAAATTGCAGCATGAGGATATATAGTGCGCTCCATCGATCGATGCTGTCATATGCTTGTTTAAATTTGGCAAAGATTTGGTATAGATCGACGTTGTATTCCCTGCACTTTTGCAAAATTAACTTGACCGTGAAGAGCTGAAAATCTGAAACCGCCTTGATGCTTCACCAGTGATTTCTTCAGCGAACGATTTACTTCTATTCTCAAAGACTTATGCCAGAATTTTGTAGCCCGTACAGACTAAGGAGATGCCTCTGTAATTCTTACACCACAGTTTATCTCCCTTTTTATGTATGGGACAGATGATGCTTCTGTGCAAATCGCCACATCACATCAGTCTCCCATATTCGCAGCAGTAGTTGATATAGCATTGGTTATATCCTTTCCTCAAGCGCGGTCGTATATGCCTGCAACGTATCATCGTTCAGCAGACTCTCAACCACGAAAATGTTGGGGGGGCTAGATCTCAATTCGTGCACTGAGCCAATTCTGTACCGGTATGTTGTTTTCACCAGGTGATGATTGTAGTTGCTGTTAGCTCCGCGGTACGACCGAACAACCATCACATTTGACGCCCATCTCTTGTTTATAAGGACGTGGTCAATTTGGCTGACGGTTTGTGGGTCTGGAGATTTCCAGGTCCGCTTATGAATGCGACGGTGTGAAAAGCAAGTTGAGCTTACAAGAAGGTTCCTGCTGCAGGCGAAGTCGATTAGACGTTGGCCGTTATCGTTACATTCTTCGTGGAGGCTGTGTTCTCCAGTGGTCTCCCGATGCCAACTTTCATTCCCGACTTTTGGATTGATATCTCCCAGCAGCATTTTTACTTCGTTTGATGGAAGCGAGTCGAAGACATGTTTATTCCCTTACATAAATCCATTTTTAAAAATAGTGGTTTTGAAATAATTTCCTTTGCAGGAACACAAAACTTTTTTTTTGTTTTTTTTTTTTTCTAGCTTTTCTTAATACGTTGCCGGTGCCTTTGACATCCGAATTAGAAAACTGTACCTGAGTGTACGACCTTCGTTAGCGTCTTTTACTGTGTCTTCTTTAACTTCAGCGGGAGCGTGCACATTGATGGTTGAAAAATCGCGCCATTATGCGAATCGCACACATCCTTTCGTTCATTGGTTTGAAGCCAGTAAAGTGCGGCTTGAGCTGCTTATTCACTATGAATGCAACACCAAGCTCCTTGTGGCCCGACGGTTTTCCACTAGTAAAAATTGTGTGCGATTTCTTGTCGTTGGTCTCGAAGCCTAGCCAATTTGTTTCCTGCTCAGTTTATACTGTTCGACCTGATTCTTGGTCCCCAGTTTGTTCAAGCAGCATACATTCCAGGTTCCGAGAGAATAATCCGTTGTGGGTTTGCGTGTTCGTCGTTCTTCATCCGTCCAATCCGAAGCATTTGTTCCAGGTTTCTTGACGAAAGAAGTTTTTACAAGGATGAGTTGTCGGCATTTCCATGGAGGTCTCGGTGATAGTTGCTTCAGGAGACTTGCCGCGTGCCAAAGTTCACACAGCTATATCGCAGGGCTGACAACGTGGCTAATCCTCCCTGACCTGAGACGCTTAGGTGTAATTCAGCCATCAGGCTGCAACTAAACAAATGTTACTGAGGATAGAGTTACCTCGTTGTCTCAAATCCTCCTCCTTTCTCTTGGCTTGAGACCGTCATGTCACAAGTAAGACTTGCGATCTGCGAAGTTGCTTATTAAATACAGATTTGCATGATTTCCGATGAATGTGTGGGCTAAAAAGTGTGGGCTAAAAAAATCATTAAGCCTCCCAAAAATTGGAAAATTGAGATTGGTCCTGTATTCTTTCGCATAATTTTCGCCTAGATTAAGCGGATATATCTGGAGTAAAGATATGTTTATTCCCTTATGTAAAAGTATTTTTTTAAATAGTTGTTTTGAAATAATTTCCGCTGCAGGAACGTATGACTTTTTCTTGTTTTTACTTTTCTAGCTTTTTTTGATACGTTGCCGGTGCCTTTGGCATCCGAATTAGAAAACTGTAGCTGAGTATACTGAGTATACTTGCTAGCGTCTTTTCCATGTAGGTCAAATTTTTTAAGCTAATCGAAGGCCACACCTAGATATTGGGTATTATAAGATTGCGCTCAACAAATTGTCGCAACAGTTGTAAATAAAATGATAATTTTAAACCATAATTCCAAAGTAATTGTTTGTACTAGACCTCCTGTTATTCATTCATATCATTGGCTTTTAGTTGAAACTGTTGTATTTCTCTTAATATTATAATGCTTAATTGTAAATTTATGTACTATTTAAAAATTCTATGAATAATTTCGAGTTAATTTTTGAGCGGTTCGCAGTCAAAAAAGCATACCTGTGTTAATTCGGGTTTATCTTTGGGAAATCGGTCTCTTTGGAGTGGGTGTCTTTCGATTAGAGGTACGTGCCTTTCAGATGCATACTGCTGCTGCCGAAATATATATGTTTGGTGGGAGCTAAAACCGAAAGTGTGTTGTTGTTTTCTAACCAATTTTTCAATATATGATAATCGATGGAAAGTAAGGGTAGGCGATTGAGAGTTACTTGCATGTCCAAACTCGAAGCTTAATCTATATTTGTTAGAGCCAGACAATGATTTAATAGTTGAAGTTAACGAATGCTTAACTTTTGGAGATAAGCACCTTGTCACCATATGATACAAATATTTCTGTATATCATCTCTAACAACAATGCATCATTATATTTAACACCATATGTTTGAGTTCAATAGATATATTTGACCACAATTAAAATCTGGCTGTAAAGTTTCACTTGTCACTTGAGGATACGGAGAACAATATGAGACATTTCATAAATTTCTTGCTGTAGAGTGGCATATTGCTTTGGAACATGAATACAATATCAGTATGATTATTATTCGGTGCATTTTAAATTAAGAAAATTTGAAAAATTCGCTCAAGTAACCGAACCCTTTGCGTTGTCCACAAAAATCCCTAACTTTTATTATCATCTGATATTTTATCCATGTCCCACTTATTCCGTTTCAGGGTATCTGGCTTTGAAATGTCACAGGCGAATCAAAGCTAGCAAAATCAAGGTAGTCCCGTTTCGGGTCTGGGGGTTGAAATGGTAGGCACTTTATAAAAGTCAATGTATACGGGCTTGCAAGATTAATGATCAATTCAAATCTGAAAAGTCGAATAGCTTATGAATGACAGCTACAGCCTTAAGATAAAGCTGCATTGGAACATTTTTATTTTTATTTTTAATCTAAATACGTATATGCTGTTCCATATGATTTACTTATAATATTTTTACAATTTGAATTAACACAATGTATTTTTTTTACGTTTTTAGTGAAACTAGATGACTTTGAAGCTGATGTTACACTCAACACATTCATTCGCGAAAAGGCTAATTTATTTGGAACAAAGTTTTACTGTCTGCAAGGAGGATGTGGAGTCTGTACTGTGACTGTTAGATGCCATCATCCAGTCACGAGGCGATATTACAGTCGAAGTGTCAATTCGGTATGTACTTGGTAGTCTATATTTGCTATGCTTTGAATTTAGGAAGCTACAGAGTGTTGGAGATAACACAGACTTACTAGAAATAACAAAATATAGGATTTTGATGATTTGAAAAGAAATATATTTTTTATGGGAATTTTTCATCAGACAAAGACAGTAATGTTTTTAGAAACGAAAAAGTCATTATAGTACTTCCTCTTGAATGTATTTCCTACGTTATACACTTAACTAATATGTTGAAGAGATGACTTAGACAATAAAAATTGCTAAAAATTACAGAAAACTACATTTTAATTCATGTCAACGATAATAGTTTTGCCCACGAGGTTGAAAAATTTAATGAAACAAAATCAATCTGAGGTATAATTCTTATTAGTTCTGTGCACTGTGAATAAAAATTTCAGCTCTAGCATTGGGAACAATTAATGATATGTTTACTCAACCATTAATAAATATTATGCTTTGCCTACTCAGTTATTTTAGGTGCGTTTTTTTGCATCTCGATGAATAGCAGATTAGGATAGGCAGCATTGAAAACAAAAACAACTGAGGCAGGATTGTTGTTGTTTTCTATGCTACAGGGGCATATGACTACTTTGTACGCTCTTGACAAAGATTTTAGAGTTAAGGATTTCCCATCATGCTGAGAAAATTCTTGGTGAATATCAAGGTGGTTTCAGACGTGGAAGATCGATAACTGACGAAATATTTACGGTCAAACAAATTTTGGAAAAATGCTGGGAATTCAACGTTGATGTCCATCAAATATTCGTCGACTTCAAACAAGCGTACGATAGCATCAACCGAACTGCATTATATTACATCATGCTGCAGTTCGAAATCCCAGCAAAGTTGGTACGACTGGTAAAAATGACCATGACCGACTCCACGTCACAAGTGCTGATTCAGAAAAATATGATCTCGGTACTCTTTAGCTTAGCTCTTGAGTATGTCATCAGAAAAATCCCCGTTGACACGAAAGGAACTCTTTTATTTAAGTCGACACAGCTAAGGACATCAGCTATGACATCAACATTATGTCATGTTCGTTCAACGACGCCAAGAAAGTATTTGTAGTTTTAGACGAAACCGCCAAGGAAGTTGATCTTCAAATTAACGAACAAAATACAAAAGTTATGACTCAATCAAAGAAAAGGACGCCAATAAGACAAAACATAACGATAGGGGACTGTAACCTTGAAAACGTAACCTTGAAATCTCGTGTACCTGTGACAATATATCAGAAAGAGCGTGGGAGGTTTTCAGTGCAGTTTAATGCTGCAAAAGAGCTGTAGAAAGGAATTGGGGTTTACAGTTTCGTACTGTCACATGGCTTTATACCGCATTGATTGAGCCTATATTTCTGCATGGGATGGGTTTTTGGCGAAACGCTCTTTTGGTTGCTCACTAATGCTTGTTTGGAAAGAAGCAAGGGTTAGCTGCACTCCTGGTGATAGGATTACTCTAGACCACTCTTATTAAGGCGGTTTTTGAAGCTGCTGGATTCGCTACCAACCAATCCACTAATCTGACAGCAATGTAATCTTGCTACTATAAGACTATTGCATTCCTGCATGGGCTTGAACAGGGTCTGATCACGCTAGAATCTTTTTTGAAAGGATATTTGTTCCAACATAGCTCTGGACGTTCTACTAGATATGGACTTGCATTCCTGGTAAAGACGAATAGACTGATGGCATTACCCTCAAGAGAATCTTATCCATCTGTATGAACTGGCAATGCTTTTTACCTTGCTACCGGGGGTCTCATACCTTTTCTCTATAGAAATATCGTTGTTGTCAATTAAATCAGCAATCACGCGAAAATACTTTGAAGACGCTCGGATGACCTGGGCTGAAGAATCATCCTGTCCAATAGTAAGACAGTTCTGGCTCTCCATGTACGCACGTTGCATTAACAGCTGCTGTCTTTACAATTTCTCTGGTATGAAAAATTATCTTCTATCTTATGTATCAATGTGCACTCTTTCTCTCAAGTCTGACTGACCAACCTTCAGTTAGCCTGAAGATGACAATGCAGTTAATTAAAGGAACTAGATCCTTTCCTAATTATAGCAACTAAAGGAGAATATTTATTCATAGCAACGGGCCACTTTTATGCCAAAGTGCGACTTTTAACAGGTAAATCAACAGCTACTTCAATCTGCCTACTTTAACTAAGTTGCTTTGATTTGTGGTGATGTTTGCTTTGTATAAAGCTGTTTTAAATCGTATAAATAATATAAAAGAAACACTAACAACAACTATATGGTGGTACTAAAATATATCCCGTTAAGAGCTCGTTGATGAGCGTTGAATTCAGCCTATTAAAATCAAAACATTTCGTAATAGCCCGTTTGCTTTGAGTCTAAATCGAGTGATTTCAATCAGCTGATCGATTTAGAGGTAAATCGACCACAGATCTACGCACATTTGTCTCGGCTTGTAAATCAGGTACTATTGTGAATTTGGTCCCGGCTGATTTGTTCTCAGAGCCTGCTGAATTCCATCCGTGAGAGGGAGAGTAGATTATTCGAATTTCGTTCTAAAATAGTGAAAATTGAACAAAAAAGGAGAATGTGAGTTGTACAAAATGAAAAAATAATGTTCTCGCATGTTCGTGAACCATTTTCAACAATTTTCACGCAAAAAAAAATTGTGCACACAAATTCGGATGACACTTCTCGCTCCAAATCACTTCGGCTAGGGTGAACGCTTCACCTGGATAACTTGACAGGTCCTAAATCTCCCTGATTTAGAGTGTAGTGTGAACACCATATTAGTCTCAGCTTATAAATCAGGTACTATTAGAGGTTATTAGTTTGTTATCACGGTTTCCTTCTTGTCTGCAAATTAGCATAGACAACTTATATCATCTCTAATGCTTATCAAAGCAGGAAATATTTGATACGGGAAACTCGATCGTTTTGCAGAATAAGCCTCCGAAAACAGAATCAAATTGAATTGGTTTTTTTTTGTGGAATGATTAATATTGAAAAATGTTAACCAAGTGGTTTCGAAAGTATGCATTGATTCTACTCTAAGAGTAGACTTGAATGAAATATAATTCGAATTTTGTTCTAAAATAGTGAAAATTGAACACAAAAGGATAATATGAGCTATGCAAAGTGAAGAGAAAATATTCTTTCATGTTCCTTCAACATTTTCAATATCTTTCACGCACAAAAATTGTGCATGTAAATTTAAATGACATTTTTCGCTCCAAATCTAAATTACCTTGGCCAGTGCGAGCACTTCATCTGATTTAGTTGTCAGCACTAAATCTACCTGATTTACAAGTGCAGTGCGAATGTACTATAAATTTCTGGCATATTAATATTATCTTTCTTGCTGCATGTTATAATTTGCAATTAAGGTTTTTATCTATGAGACGCTGAGTAATTAGCATTACAGTTATATGAGCGACTGTTTCATTACTTATTTTTTTTTCATTGATGAGAGATATAAAGTTAGGTATATAACTAAAAAATAAATGAAAATACTCTTTTGAAACTTATTTATAGCGCATACTTCTAAATTGAAAAGACATATTACTTTAGTGCCTAGTACTGTTGAATCTCTGCCATGGATGGGATATTGTCACTATCGAAGGATTGGGTGATCGTAAAGTTGGATATCATCCGCTTCAGGAGCGACTGGCTCATTTTAACGGCACACAGTGCGGTTTCTGCTCACCAGGAATGATCATGAATATGTACAGCAACTTAGAAGCCAACGATGGCAAGCTTTCCGCAGCCCAAATTGAAAACTCGTTCGGAGGCAATCTTTGTCGTTGCACTGGGTATCGTCCAATTCTCGACACAATGAAATCGTTTGCAGCAGACGCAGAATATACGTTTTTCGATCTATGTGGTGACATAGAAGATATGAAAATTTGCCCGAAAATCGGAAAAGTATGTGAGCAAAGCTGTCGAGCTCCCAAGCAACTCAAAAGCGCTGACCATCGCATTTGGTATCATCCTAACGCCTTGTCAGTTCTATTGTACATTCTAGAGAGCATTCGAAATTCCAAATATATGTTGGTTGGTGGAAACACGGGCCAGGGGATCTATCCTCGTGATCCAAATATTGAAATATTCATTGATGTCAACAATGTTCCCGAGCTGCGAGCGTATCATATTGGTGACAGGCTGGAGTTAGGCGGAAGTGTGACGATTGCGGAAATGATGGACATACTCAGTGAAGCTTCGAAAACTCAAGGATTTGAATACTGCTCCTTGATTTTGAAACATCTGAAACTGGTGGCCCACGAGCATGTTCGCAATGTAAGTATGTAAATGCTTTGATGACTTGATTTGCTTCAGAAAATAAGACGATAGTTTCTTTTTGCTTATTCGTTGTTCAGGTCGCAACGATTGCTGGGAACTTGATGCTCATTCATGATTACCCCGATTTCGCTTCAGACTTGTGCTTATTGTTTTCTTCTGTTGATGCTGCAGTTGTATTAAAAAGAGCTTATGGAGTTCTAGTCGATGAAGAGCTTTCAGTTCAGGACTTCTTGTGTGCGGACATGAATGGAACAGTGGTAGAAAAAATATGTATGCCACGGTTGGATAAACGCACGACAATTTTCAGTTCATATAAGGTATAAAAACAAGCACCAGTAGTTTTTAACCCCCCAATTTCATTTTGGAATTCCAGGTTTCAAGTTTGTATAGCGTAAAACTAATGAAATATGGCATAAGCTTAGCTAACGAAATTTGGAGAATTATTCGCTTTTCTTAGTCTCACTTTAATATAACATCGACGGAATTCTTTGTAATTTTTTTTACCCACAGGTTACACCAAGAGCTCAGAACGCACACGCCTACGTCAACGCGGCATTCCTGCTGAAGTTCAACGGTTCCGCCGTTGATTCCTGCAACATCTGCTTCGGCGGTATTAGCCCCCGTTTTCGCAAATCAATAGCTGTTACCGAGTTTTTACGTGGTCGGGATCCATTTTCATCCGATACACTTGCTGGAGTATTGGACGTGCTTGATAGTGAGCTTGATCCGACTTGGAATCTACCTGCTCCTTCTCCCGAATACCGACGGAAAGTTGCTTTGGGACTGTTCTATAGATACATCATTAAGTACTCTCCAAAGGGCGTGGTCAAAGAAAGATATTTAAGTGGAGGATACACATTGGAAAGGCCTCTTTCGAGTGGCACACAAGTTTTTGATACGAAGAAAGAATTGTGGCCCGTTAATAAACCAGTTCCAAAGTTAGAAGCTATCTGGCAGTGTTCGGGTGAAGCAAAATTTGCTAACGATCTTCCACCGCAAAATAACGAGGCGTGGGCAGCATTTGTGCCAGCAACTCGAGTTCATGCAACAGTGGTGCGAATTGATCCGTCTGAAGCACTGACGATGCCAGGCATCATAGCATTTTACTCAGCAAAAGATGTCCCAGGGCTAAACAGCTTTGTAACTATATCAGCTTTTGGAATAATGGAACCTGAGGAAATATTTTGTTCGAGTACCGTCAAATACCATTCACAGCCTGTAGGAATTATTCTGGCTAAATCCAATCAGCTAGCCAACGAAGCTGCGAAAAAAGTGAAAATTTTATATGAGTATGGTGATGGCGAACCCAAAGTGACCCCAACTGTAGAAGAAGCACTGCGCTACAAAAGAAAACCACCGCATGTGGAAAGTATTGAAGAAGCTGAAGATAGAACTGAGGCCCCAAAAAACAAATCGATTTGGGGGCGGTTTGACATGTTGGGTCAATTCCACTTTTCAATGGAATCGCATACAACGATTTGCATTCCACGGGAAGATGGTCTACTCGTCTACCCTGCATCCCACTATTTGGATCTTGTTCAAACAGCCATCGCAAACGCTCTGAGTTTAAAACAGAACCAGGTTGATATTGAGATTCGGCGATTGGGTGGCAGCTTTGGATGCAAAATTTCTCGTAGCAACCATAGCGCTGTTGCTTGTGCAGTGGGTAGCTGGCTGTCTAATCGTCCTGTGAGGTTTGTTCAAACCATAGAGTCAAATATGAAATCTATTGGTAAGCGAAGCGGCTGCGTATGTGACTACATTGCGTCTGCGAACGAGCAAGGCAAGCTGCAGTCATTTTCCATGAACTTTTATGCAGACATGGGATGTTCAAATAATGAAAGCTTTGGTGAATTATTCACAACCCCATCGCTTAGAAATTGTTATGAGACGCCAACCCAATGGAATCTTAACGGAAATGAAGTGCTAACGGATGCACCCTCGCATTCTTGGTGCCTTGCTCCTGGAACTATGGAGGGCATTTCTATGATTGAGAACGTAATGGAACATATTGCGAGGGCAGTTGGTAAAGACCCAGTTGATGTTCGAATGAGTAATATTCCCAAAAACTCAATAATGAAAAAATTGCTGCCGGACTTTGTTGACTCGACAGAATATAGGGAACGAAAGAAGAAAATTAATGCTTTTAATATAAACAACCGATGGAGAAAGAGAGGAATTGGATTATCGTTGATGCGATATGGAATATTTTACTTTGGGAATATGGCTGCTCTAGTTGCCATCTTCCACCAAGATGGCACGGTTGCAGTAACTCATGGTGGCGTAGAAATGGGCCAAGGAATAAATACGAAAGCTGCGCAAGTAGCAGCTTATACTCTGGGTATACCCTTGGAACTTGTGACTGTGAAAGCAACCGAGTTACTTGTGGGCGCCAACAGTACTGTAACTGGTGGAAGTGTAGCAAGTGAAACTGTTTGTTTGGTGAGTATCTACACTCAGAAAAATATGTTTCCGAAAATAAAAGAAAATATTTACTTGTTTACGAGATGTGAAATCTTCCAGAAATCAAATAAACTTTTATTTGATATCAGTAATTTGTATAAATATCATGTAAAAATTTCTTACATTCAACGGAATACAATTTTTACTTTAACTTATTTCAAGTAAGTAATTTTCCTCAAATCTTGTAATAGTAGGGGAGCCCAAGCGGGGATTCCTCGCGTTACTCGAGCGCGTCAGAAAATCATATGGGGAGAAGCCCTGCACCCTGCAATGTACCGTACCATATATGAGCCCTTAATATAGAGGGGTGCGTTGAGGGAAGCCCGTCAGATTAGTAAAAAAAAATTGATCCTCAGAAATACTCGAGCGCGTCAGATTAAGATAAGGTAAGTTAAGTACATCCAGAAAAGAGTATATTTCAATAATCTGACAATTTGAGCGTGGCTTAAGGAAATGGGCGAGTCACAAAGTTGTAAAAAAAAAACCTCACCTCGAAATACTCGAGCGCGATTAATTTTTTTTTTAATTTGACGGAAATCCTATCAGGATTACGAAAAACATATAATCTGACGGTTTTCATGGGGCGATGTAGCTAAAATCATCAATAAATGAAAAAAATTGCAGGATAAAAACTGATCTTATCTTGTTTAACAGTGGGCAAAAAGCAGGTGACGAGCTCATTTAAGATGGAAGCTGAGGGATACCATTTTATGGAAAGGGGGGGATAACTTTTCGGTGCACACTTTTCCATCTACCCTGGAGTGTGGTAGGTAAGTTTGTTTGCATGTTTTTTTTGCGCCTCTTACAAACTCACAAACATTCCAAGTCGTAGTCAAAATCGGATATCAACATTCCGTTGAGAAAGAAGATGCTGTTAGTAGCAAATGTTTAGATCAAAATATCTCCAAAACGGTTATAGTTACAAGAAATAGTCAGCAGATATTTTGTGTTGGAAATTTGTTAAGCTACAAATTCGTCATACATTGTTTTCTGAAGACGTGACCGTTACTCAGATATTTAGGAAAGGTCACTTTTGGTGACCTTTGACCCCGTATAAAAAGTAACGCAGCACTCGGATCGATGGGCACTTTTGACATTTTATTCAATACGCCAGTGCCAAGGTTCACACCAAAATTCAGCTTTCCCCTAATTTTGCCGAAGTTTGGCCTTTTTTATGTCGGATTTCACTGGACCAGACGCTTTGGTTTGTTTGTTGGTTTTTTTTAAATAATTTTGTGAATTAATAATGAGTGATGTAAGTGTGAAATGTGTATTTTGTGAAAAAGAAACTTGTGAAAAAACTAAAAAGTTTACACATGAAACATTAAAAAAATGCATGAATATCTTGCAATATCGTAAAGTGAAACGTGTTCGAAGAAAATCTAGCAACGCTTATGCTACGGTCGTAATTTCGGATGTAACATCTTTAAACGATATATATATAAATATATATATATATATATATATATATATATATATATATATATATATATATATATATATATATATATATATATATATATATATATATATATATATATATATATATATATATATCTTTCATCCAGTTATTTCATCCAGTAATAAAAAGAAGAAACGATTTTTTTTTTCAAATTGTCAGATTAACAATATCCCTCCATATAATTGTCAGATTATCATTTAGGACAACTAAGACATCAAGTTGAACCCTCTGTATAAAACTCTGACGCGCTCGAGTATTTCAAGGTAACATTTTTTTTTTACATTTTCAAAAATCAGTCATGACTTTTGGTCACGTCCAAATCGTCAGTCATTCAAATAGGACACTTTTTTGAGTTCACTTAACATTCTCTCTGAATATCTGACACGCTCGAATAACTTTTTTTGTTTGTGTTTTTTTACCTCTTTTTACGGCCACCCCCCACCAGTTAATCGTCAGATAAATATCTATCAGCTATCAGAAAGACAAAGCGCGTATACACTATGAATGTCTGACGCGCTCGAGTATTTCCATGTTACTGTTTTTTTTTTACGTTTTTGAACATTTTTACACGCTCTCCCCCCCACTAAAATGGAAAACTTGACATAAACTTTTTTTCATTTTAGAACCTAATCTTCACAATCCAATAGGTCCCCATGACGCTTTAGTAACTGCAAATTTAGCATCCCGGGCTCCCCTACTATAAATTATGTCTATGAATTCAGTAAATTATATCTACAAAGCGAACATATTTTTACATGTTTCAACAACAACCACGCTTCAATATTCGACGAAAAATTGATAGTTTTTATGACTTCTATCAACATTTCCTCTACACAAATAAGGGGTCGATAGCTTAGCTCGCTAACGTGTCAGTCCAAAGCAGCAATCTAGCGCTCGCGGGTTCGAATTCCACCGGGTTCATAGCTGACTTTATTCGTCTTCAGTTATCCTAACTCCATTGATTAAGTGTTACATTATAGCTTTAAGTGGCGACTAGGCATAAATAACACTAGCGCTTCAGAAAATAAGAAAATAAATGTGGCACTTAAAATAAGGAAAAATTTATATTGAGTCTATTATTTTACTTATTTTTTATTTTTTCACTCCCTTCAAAAATTAAGCCACTCTTTTGCTATGAAGGGAGGGAGAGTTTTTGCGTGCCAAAACATTCCATGCTTTCAAGCGATCCCCCATCTGAGTAGTAATCGCGCCCAGCACAGTTTAACTTCGGTGATCGTACGTGAACCGATTTATGCCAGATGCTAGAAACTATTATATATCAAATTTTACTTAGGGCAAGTTCAATATCAGTTCTTTGCAATGAATAAATTTCTTTCTTTGGATTGAGTAAATATTTCTTTGGCGCAGAGTCATTACCAGTTTTCTTTGATAATGGGTTCATTTTTCTTCAAAAAATAGAAGTATTTTTCAAAGTGTTGGTAGCAGCGCTGGAAGTCTTCAACTGATATGGCTTTTAACTGGTCGGTTACAGTCTTTTGAATGTTATCCAGAGTTTCAAAATGACGTCCTTTTAAGAAATGTTTCAATTTCGGGAAAAGGAAAAAGTCACTAGGACTCAAATCAAGTGAATAAGAGAGTCCAGGAACAACAGAAATGCGTTTTGAGGTCAAAAATTCACTGATAGAAATGGCCGTGTGACACGGAGCATTGTCATGATGAAGCATCCACTTGTCTGCAATGTTTGGTCTCACACGAATCACTCTTCTCGTGAGCTTTTCAAGGACACTTTTATAAAACACTTTGTTGTCAGTTTGTCCTGCCGGAACAAATTCTTTGTGCACGTTATCCTTACTGTCAAAAAACAAATTAGCATGGTCTTAATCTTTGATTTGCTCAGTTGACGACAGGCGGGCTTGCTACGTCTATCATCACTATCGTAACTAGAGCACCAATTGCAAATTCTGTTAATCCATTTCCGTTAACCATTAGGTGTGCTTTTTTCGGCTGGATCAATAGCAGATTAGGGTAGCCAGCATTTAAAACAACAACAGCTGAGGCAGTATTGTTGTTATTTTCAATGCTGCCTACTCTGCTATTGATCGAGACGCAAAAAAACATACCTATCATTATTACATCTGAGGATAAGGTTGCATTTCAGTCTCTAATTGTTAGCGTCTAAAAGTAAGATTTCATCTATTCTAGGCGGTGCAAAAAGCTTGCAAGGAACTTCTTGTTCGAATGAAGCCTATACGCGAGAAGCTGAAAAATCCCAACTGGGTTCAGGTCGTGCAACAAGCTCATGCAGAAAATGTTAACTTGGTAAGTAGAAAAGTCCACAAAGTAGGTGACATGGAGGGCTATAATGTTTGGGGCCTAGCATGTTCCGAAATCGAAGTCGACATATTGACCGGAAGCTTTCAACTAAACCGGGTAGACATTTTGGAAGACACTGGTGAAAGTTTGAATCCTCTTATCGATGTTGGTCAAATTGAAGGTGCATTTACTATGGGTATTGGATTTTGGCTGACTGAAAGGTTGGTCTATAATAGACAAACTGGAGAGTTATTAACAGCGGACACGTGGCACTATAAGGTTCCAGGAGCCAAAGATATACCGATTGACTTCCGCATTAAACTTGATCAAAAAAGACCAAACCCCAAAGGTTTTTTACGGTCTAAAGGTAGGAAGAGAATTCTTATGAGTATATCATATGAAATTTAAGTGAGAAATTATTGTTTTTAGCTACTGGTGAAATGGGTATTTGTTTGTCTGTTTCTGCATTGTTTGCACTTAGACACGCTCTGGACTCAGCACGAGAAGATGTCGGCTTAAAAGACTGGTATCATTTAGGTAAATATTTTTTTTGCATATTGCTATTTAAAAGATATATTAATTTCGAATACTTTCAGGTGCTCCAACTACGATTGAAGAGATTGTACTAGCTGCAGGTCACACAAAGTTTGATTTTAAACTGTCTTGATGCGAATCATAATGCTTGCTATCATTTACAAAAATACATTAATTAACATTATTCACATTGGTTAAAGAATGTTATAAGAATTTGGTTTTTCGTTAAAAAATCAGAGCTGTTGCAGAAGAGAGATAGCATACATAATTGGTGCGATTGTTGCTACATTGCATGAAATTACACAGTCAGAACCAAAGTTGCCAACTTTTTTCCAGCCGTTGTAGCTAGAATTTGGTCAAAGCATAGCCAAAAATAGCTAAAAAAATTCCCAATGTAGCTAAAAAGTGTAGCTAACTCCAACAATAAAAGTACTCAAGGTTCTGGAAAACAGTTTTAGTAAGCTAATGTTTGTAATTCATACGGAAAAATATTGGATGTACATCGGATAGTCAGTAGTTAATTATTTTAACAGTATAAAATAGTATAAAAATCGTTAAAGAGCTTAGTGAGCTCAACAGAATTACTTTCTATTTTATTATTCATGATAGAAGCATCCTTTTAAATGGGTTGTAATAGGTTTTGTAATTGCTATACTCCTTGTAAATCATTTTTGCTAAATAACATTCTTCTGATGAACCCTAACTATTGGCTAATGATCCTTAATACTGATCCCTTTATTGACCACCACCTCGTTTATGGACTCCGTATCATCTTTAAAGGAATTTAGAGAGCCAATT
Source organism: Nemotelus nigrinus (assembly GCA_947369275.1). Classification (NCBI taxonomy): domain Eukaryota; kingdom Metazoa; phylum Arthropoda; class Insecta; order Diptera; family Stratiomyidae; genus Nemotelus; species Nemotelus nigrinus. The sequence continues at coordinate 219,960,784 of OX376372.1, forward strand.
ATCAAGTTCTGCAAGTAAAAACTCTAACGATTGGGGAAGAAATGATCATGCAGCTGCAGAAACTGAAACTTGAACGGAATATTAAAAAAGGATTTTGGCGACTTAATTTTTGAAATACACCGTTATTGACTCCGACCATAACACTTGCGGTGTCTATCATATTTGTAATGTTTAGGTTGTAGTTGTCTAAGCACATGTTTATAGTAGTAGTAATACTTTCAGCAGTTCCACTCTCTAGCTCTTATATCTAGCTCTAATATCTGCCTTTAAATCCGATTTGAAGTATGAAAACATAACGTTTTTCACTATGGCGCGGTTTTTTTTGAAAATTTTTAGAAAATGTTTAAGAAAATGTTGAAGAAAATTTTTTGAGAAAATTTTTAAGAAAATTTTTTGAGAAAATTTTTAAGAAAATTTTAAGAATTTTTTTTTTTAAATTTTAAGAAAATTTTTAAGAAAATTTTTTGACAAATTTTTAAGAATTTTTTTTTTTTTTTAAATTTTTAAGAAAATTTTTAGAAAATTTTTTGAAAATTTTTAGAACATTTTTAAGAAAATTTATTAGAAAATTTTTTGATAAAATTTTTAAGAACATTTTTAAGAAAATTTTTTGAATTTTTTGAAAATTTTCTTAAAAATTTTCTAAAAATTTTCAAAAAATTTCATTTTTGATTTTCAACGAGCAACGTTCCTCATGGCCATGAGCGATTCCAAATATTGTGTCAGGAACTGATAAATATTAGCCGGCTGACTTCTTAATACCTCACGGGACATATCACTCATTAGCTCCCTTAGACCAGTAGACATTTTGATCTGAATGCGCCGCGGGCGGTACAAACGCGAAGTTTGCATGTTTACTGACTGATAAAATCAAGCTATAGAAAATAAAACAGAACAATATAAATGTAAAATTAATTAAAAAAAAAAAAAACAGTCACATAAACAAATAGAATGATAATGGCATATTTAATGACTTTTCGGATCAAGGGCTGCTGATAAATTATTCGCACATATTTCAGTAGTTGACAAAAAAACTCAGAGCAGATACAGCAAGACGGTCCTTTGTTGAAGTCGGGAGCTACAGAAGATTGGGAAAGGTATGAGAATACTCCTCAATCGAGCTTTTCACCGCAACTCAGAGAAGGACTTGGATTGTCCACAGAACCTCACACCTTGTCTACATTGGCCATGGGAGATGGCATGACATTCGACTTGCCATGGAAATGGAAAATGTAGACGGTAAATGGCATGCCATATTTGATGGCATGCCATAGATGTCAAGCCATATGGCAAGACATGTGCATGGCCGTGAGCATGGCCATATTCTGACAGTTGTTCATTTTCAAAATGGTGATGTCGAGGGAAATAGTGTTACGAATCATTGTTATGTGTCACATTTAACACCAATTTGCAAATTAATTAAATTTTCTGAATGTAATTTGATGTTATTTTGTAACAGGAGTGTGAAAATGTTGCTTGCACACATTTAACAACCATTTCTTTGCACAAGATGAAAGCTTTCTATGCTAAATTCGTTATAAAGAGATGCTTTGGTTCGACTTAAAATTGTACTCACATTATACATTCTAGGGTGAAATCCTGTTTGTGATTGATGCACAACACTTTTCACTATTACAGGCAAGCCTCGGTTAACGTCGTTTTCAAGTCCGGGGAAACACGACGTAAACCGAAACGATGTTTGTCGAGTCCAGCAGAAATGTAGTTCATGGAAATGAAGAACGTGTCTCGTAAAACGATTTTTTATTAACGAAAAGCAACATTTAAAGTTCTTTGTAGACTCCAAAACTTTTATTTACACCCTCGCAAAATACTCTAAATCTCTCAATATCCAGATCGCAAGGCTCAAAGATATTTATCGCTTGATCGAAGAAGTTGAAGGCTTTTGACTTTTTTGCTAATGTTAATGTGCATCTCTGGTTTTCAACATGCGTTCTTCGGATTCTGGCGATCGCTCAAATATTCTAAAAATTCTTCGGTAGGTAGGGGTTGTTCATAAGAAATTAAAAATTCTTCCACATCATTTTCGGAAAACTTTTTCAGACAACTTTTTCTTTTTCGGATAGCTATTGGCATCTGGATTTTTGAACAATTCTATCGGCGAATCCTCGTTCTCCGCTACTTCCTTGATAGTTTCTTCAGACTGGTTCTTCATGATTTGTGAAACTGGAATATCGTCCAAGTTGGGAGTTTCGTTAAAACTCCCGAACGTCCTTTTTTCAAATCTCCGACAGAACCCGAGTAGGAATACATATCCATGAATTTTACACAGCAGTGAAACGAAAAAAATTGGTCATGCTCGCGTACATTATTGTACAGGTGTACATTTCAGGTAGTAAGAATTAAGAACGAAAGAAATTCCCACAAATGCTCATGCATAAAGAAAAATATATCGAAATTTTGCCGACGTAAATCGAAACCACATCTCCCGAATCGAGCTAGATGGCAACCAGCATGTGCCGCCGTCCTGTTATGTGAGAGTTGTAGCTACCCGGCGTAGCTCAGTTCTGCTTGTAGACTCAGGTATTTTGCGTCTTGGTGAATATATCCATTAACTAGTTTCATTACAAATGGCGCCCAACGTGGGTCCCGAAACGTGTGCGTTTGAGCCCTTAAAGTTCGCTCAAAGAATTTTTTGAGTTTAAAACTACAGACTTCGGTCTATACATCCTTAAACGGAGTCCCACATATAAGTAGACAGATCGATTTATGTTCAGTAGAACATAGCTAACTGCTTTACATACAATCGACCTTCACTCCTGCAGACTCAGCTTAGGTGGTATCACTCCACCAGCAATCTTTATTACTTGTCTGCAGCCCCTTTAAAAAACTGCCATCCGTAGTTAATTTCAATTAAATTTCATTGTAAGGCACTCGTTCTTGTGTTTTGTCCTAGGCTTCACGCCTGAAGGCAGTCTGTTTTTCAAGATCTGTGATATCTGCTATTTCGGCAACCAGCCAATTAGTATGTCCAGTGGTCTTGGTCTTTGTTGTTCGGAGTTTTGGTATCGGACATATCTAAAAATATAACCATTAACACTTTTTATCCCCCTTCTTTAATAGATCCGGTAAATTTTAGTAGGCTTGTGGTACGAGTAAAATAAGTTTTCATTACTTAGAGGGGCCAGGTGCCCCTCCATCACTCACTCACTTCATCTTCGAAGTTAAAGACTTCTAAACGCAATCAATAAAGAGCGATAACTACCAAAATAATGCAATATCAGAAAATAATGTTTACGAGTATGCTCGAATAACTTGTATTACGATGTTTTTGTAAATTTATAAATTCCAGTAGAATTTTCACGATATTCACAATTTGCATGCTCTAAAATTGCAGAAGTATAAACATATGTCATGGAGATTAAAACGAAACATTATAGTTAAAAAGCAATAATTGCAGAGAGTCTCCTAGAGTCTACATTGGCCATGAGCTCTGCCATATGCGATGGCAACGAATGTCAGTTTATGGCATGTCATCTGATGCCTGGGCAACGGCATGTCATGCCATATCATTTTGAAAATATCATTCAACAGTGAACATATGCCTGCACTGCGAAGGTTAGAGGAAACAGAATGTGAGGAAAGGCGCAAATTGAGGAAGAGGCGAACATATATTTCCATAAGCAATCTTTTTTTTTGCATTCGTTTTGGGTTTGTAACACTATTTCCCTCGACATCGCCATTTTGAAAATGAGCAACTTTCAGAATATGGCCATACTCATGGCCATGCAAATGTCTTGCCATATGGCTTGATATTTATGGTATGCCATCAAATATGGTATGCCATGTACCGTCTACATTTTCCATTTCCATGGCAAGTCGAATGTTATGCCATCTCCCATGGCCAATGTGGACGCGGCGTAAGACAGTCATGACAGCAATATAATTTCTAAGCTGAAAATGCAATTTTATTTCCATTAGTTAAGCACCGCCATACATACATTCATGCGCCCATACGTAGCTTGCATATTATTGTTTTGCTGGTGGATCGTGAGTTATACTCGGTGTTCATCACAGGTTTCGATTATATTTGCTGCTGATTAATACTGAACAAGTAGTTGCAGTATCAAACAGCAAGTGCGGACGTACGGTAACATTGAGCGCTCGTTAAATCTGAAAGGATGTCAGTGAATTTCAAAATTAATGATAAAGTGTACAAAGGTGAAAACTTGTTTGGAATATTACAGAAATGTGGGTTTTCATGTTCTTTTAAAAATTTGCTTCTGCAGTGGATTTGAAGTGTTATCCTGTTGATATAACGCTCAACACCTTCATTCGACAACATGCCAATTTGACGGGAACGAAGTTCATGTGCCTGGAGGGTGGGTGCGGTGTTTGCATTTGTGTTGTGAAAGGAAGGCATCCTTATACGAACGATATTAAAACTTGGGCCACAAACTCGGTAAATAATTGTTCTCTGTTTTATATTCAAGTTTTTTTTTACAATAATTGTTCTCTGTTTTATATTCAAGTTTTTTTTTTTCAACAAAGCAAAAGAAGGTTAGTTCAAATTGCCTAAGGGTCAGTTGACCTTGGGTCAGTTCAACTTATTTTTGCCAGAATATTTAGATTTGATGCACATCATTCCTCAAAATGGAGAGTGTAAAACAAAGTAAACCATACTACACTCTTATTGCAATTATACATCAGTTCGTTTGTAATTTATTCTATGCGCTTACAATTGTGGGACCACTGGCTAAAACATTATTAAAATCTCGAAATAAGTGCGCTCTTGAAACGCTAACTCATGAGTAGGGTCTGCAAATATTACCATCAGGTTTCGAGTATATTTTAAAATATTTGCAATTGAATTTTATACATGAGATATGCTGGCAACAGCACATTTTATGCAAAATAATTCATTGCTAAGCACATTTTACAATAAATTTACTAGTTTTTTGTTGGAATGTACTAGAAGCAAGCTCTAACATATTGATTCGTTAGTAATAATTACATTTTTAAGATGCTGAAGGTGGCAATAAAAGAAACTCTAGCGCATAGAAACCATTAAAAACATAAATTTTCGTAGAAATGTTGAGGAATCGTACAGAATTTTGAGTGTATATTCTACCACAAGTGCTTCTTATTACAACCAACCAGTTTCGAAGGTCTTACACCACTTTGATCTGAAGACTGTATCGAAAATCATAGTGTAGAATGGTTTTCAGAGCTACCACTCTCATGAATTTCAAAATCAAAATCAACTTACCTTGTGATATTCGTTTTCATCCGATAACTTTATCGAAAGAAATAGAAATATGTTTGGGGTTGTCATACGAACGATTTCCAATAGTTGGAAAATTTAATTTTAATTTAATTTTTACTCGGTTTCATTGTAGATGTTTGCCATAAGAATATTTAATGGTAGTATCTGCCGGTACGGAAATAGCGAAAATGTCTGGTGCCACCACAGCCATAAGTATACCAAATCTGCTTAACATTAAGGCCAACCCAAACTGTGAATTTCGTTTTGTTTCAATGATTGCATTGGTAGTTATTGGGGTGCAAAGAAATTTAGGGCTACGGCTTGTAACTTGTTCAAAGTTTCGAAATCGACATATTTGTTGTTTATTACCACCACAAAATCATTACCATTTCAAAATTTAATAATAACACCGTCTAGTAATGATATGACAAAAAATTACAAAAACTTCCATAGCTGACAGCCCTATCATGATATTTAATGTAAAATCCTACTAAATTTGGTCTACCATATGATTTTCGTTTTGATTTCATGACGACACCGGAAGATATAAAGCAAAAGGCTTCATTTTGCTGAGCAAATTTTCACGATTCAAGAGACAAATATTATCATAGTTGGCATCTCTAACGTAATTTTAGTATGGAACATACTTTTACGGGAGCCTGTTTGAAAAAAACGACATAAAAAAACGACATAAAAAAACGACATAAAAAAGCGTTATCAGAAAGCGTTCCACGAACATTGGCTGTGTTGGTGTGTAATATAAATAGCGTTATAAATAGCGTGTTCTGGAAATGAAAAGGTTTGTCGTGTTAACTTGTTAACATGTTAACTTAATACGTTGTGTATACATATTTACATATATTGTATATATATGTATATGTGTATGTATGTATGTATGTATATATGTGTAGATATATATACAGTCTGTCAAGAATGAGTTTACATATAGGGAAAAAATTCAATTTTTCATCTTTCTAATTATAAAATACTACTTTTTGTTTATGTAAATAATTTTTTTTTCTTACTTATCATTATTTGCATTATTTCCAACCGATATATACAAAAAAAGTACAACTTCAATGCAAAAAAAGAACGAAAAGAACAACGAAAACAATTATTACAATTCTTGAAGTGTAAAGAAACTCTTTACACAAAAGTTTATTTTTTGCATTACTGCAACGATACGGTAGATTTACCATAATTTTTGGTCTGTATTGTAAAGCTCTATAAATTTGATCATTAGTGTGTGATTAATTTTTGGCTAATACGCATAAATAAGTGAGATATTGTGTTTTAAAATGCCAGGCAAAAGATTATCCTTTGAGTTAGTTCAGATGATATACTATAATCACCAATTAGGTAAAAGTGCACAGGAACTGTCGGAAATGTTTTGTGTAGCACGAATGGCAGTCTATAACGTTATAAATCGTGCTGAAAATGAGAATAGATTGGAGCCAAAGTGTGGAGGTGGCTCAAAACCAAAAATATCTAAACGTATAGAGCGCCTTATGATAAGGAAGCTTGATAAAAACCCCTGGATTCCGACCAGAACACTTGCTAGGGAACTCAAGGAAGAGTGTGATGCTGCTGTTTCCCATGAAACAGTACGACAGGCCATCCTACGAAATAAGTTCTCATCAAGAGCTGCACGAAAGAAACCACTATTTTCTGCACTAAATATCGAAAAGCGTTTTTCTTTCGCTATGATGCACCTTTTTCAACCCGTTGACTTCTGGGACGACGTCATATTCTGCGATGAGACGAAAATGATGTTGTACTATAATGATGGACCGGCTAGAGTGTGGCGCAAGCCTTTAACATCGTTGGAAAATCGAAATATCATTCCGGCTGTAAAATTTGGTAAGTTGTCCGTTATGATTTGGGGTGCTTCTCAAGCAGAGGAGTAGGAGACTTGGCATTCATCCAGTCAACCATGGACGCCCAACCATATTTGCATATCCTTAAAACATATTTGGCAAGCAGTGCGCAGAAATTCGGGTTTATGCATAGCAGCAAACCAAATTTTAAGCTTTACCAGGACAACGATCCCAAACATAAGGCGAACATGGTGCGAATGTGGCCCTTATACAACTGCGAAAAAGTGATGGATACGCCAGCCAAGAGTCCGGACTTAAATCCCATCGAGAATTTATGGGCTTACTTAAAACAACAAGTCGCTAAAAGGCAACCCAAAAACCGAACTGCCTTAAAAATTGCGATTCTCGAAGAATGGCAAAAAATACCAACCACGTATGACCTGCAAAAGTTGGTTCATTCAATGAAAAATCGGTTGCGATGTGTGGTGGATGCCAAAGGTGGCCATACCATATGTTAAATATACCAAATAATATTAAATATCCTGTAAATGTTGCTGCTGCAGAGCCGGCTACTACCTTGTCTTTCGAACGAAACAAATAATCTTGTATCGTTTGTTATTTGTTTTTCAGAGGTCAATGATTTATTTAGAACAAGCAATTATGCCGCGTTTTCAATCTCGGCGTGAGCTTTCGTAGAATAATTTCGTAGATAGGCCAAGAAATCTCGTCGAAAAATTTCCTATCTGCCAAATAAATCCATGTGAGGATTTCGAAAATTTATTTATAATGAGATGAGAAAAATAATATGGAAGGTCTATTACGAAGTCGTGTGCGCAACGAAAGTTATTAAACGTCAAAGGACACGTAAGTAATTTTTTCCTAAATAACTTGTTAACTATTGATTTTGCGTGAATTTATTTCAATAATTCTCTCCTAAGGTGTAATTGAAGTGAAACTTTCTACGTGCTAAGCATAGTAACGCATTTCATATTAATATTATGGGTCCAAGTGTACCTGAAAATATTTGACAATGGATCTTGTGAACAGGCGCGTTGTCAAGCATAAAGCGGATACCTATGGCTAGTTTTCCTTCTTTCATTTGATTGCGTCTTTTAATTTTCGAAGTTATGGGGTGTCTGGTCTTCTTTTGTCTTGGTTTTCATTCTATGTTTCTGGTAGTTCTTGTGCTGCAACTGTGCATTCCTCCACCTATTTCCCTTTCTGTCCACTTGCCGGTGTTCCTCAGGGCTCCATTCCCGGTCCATTATCATTCCTAGTCTTTATAAATGATCTTCCTTCCTTTATTCGTTCTCCCTACCTCTTGTTTGCCGACGACATCAAGATTTTCAAAGTAATTGAATCTACCAGCGACTGCCTCCAACTCCAAAATGATCTTCGTACTCTGTGCGACTGGTGCTCTAAAAATTCAATTACTTTGAACATATCCAAATGTCATCAAATGTCCTGTACGTGTAAAATGTTACCCTTAATATATCCCTATACTGTGTATGGATCTTTTATTACGGCGGTTGATAATTTTAAAGAACTTGTTGTTGTGTGCTTTGATCCAAAGCTCTAATTTGACCTGCACATTGCCTATATAACCGGTTTCCGGTCAGGTTTCATCCTTAGATGCTCTGCTCCTTTTACTAGCATCTTCACCTCATTCTGTCTGTTTTTCACTTGTTCGGATCATCTTAGAGCATTGTTGTCAAATGTGGTCTCCCCGCCATAAATATCACAATGAGGCAGTGGAATACATTCAGCGTAGGTTTACTTGCTCATTGTTGTTTAAATGCAACATCCCTTACAGTGGGTATAGTGAACGCCTTTCCTTATTCCAAATTTCATCATTAGATTCCATTGCCCTAAGATCTCTGATCTTGGTTATATGCTGTGCTTACATAACTTTATTCGACCAGAGAGATCTCAATTAATGTTTTTAACTCGCCACTTGTGCGTATCCCCAGAAAACACAACGATCTCCAGCTTGGTCGTTTTCCGCTAACGTTCTTCTTAATTTAAGTCTCAGGTTAAACATTTAATTCTTAAAGCTCCTTATAATACTTTATTATTTTACCGTTTTTACTAATATTCGAAGAACATTAGTATTAAAATCGATTCGGCCAAAAATTCATATTTCCATATATATATATATATATATATATATATATATATATATATATATATATATATATATATATATATATATATATATATATATATATATATATATATATATATATATATATATATATATATATATATATATATATATATATATATATATATATATATATATATATATATATACATATATATAATCAAAAAATTTCAGTGAGATAATCTCGAGAACGCGCCATCCGATTGAGCTGAAACTTTTAGGATACATTGGCGTATATGCAGAATAGGTCCAGGTCTCTTTAAATGTCAGTTATTGTTAACATTTTGGCGCCGGCGGCCATTTAAGTGATATTTTTAATATACCTATTATTTCGTGCACAAATAATTTTCGCAAAAATAAAGTTAACAAAATAAATTTCGAACGTGTTTTACATATGAATCGGATAATGCTTTGGAATTTTTTAACCCTATGCGTGCGCTGGGTAACTAAAAAGAGGACGGGAAAATTTGAAAATTTTTCCATTTCGATAACTTTTGACAGAGCTATTCAATCATTACGAAATTTTCAGAACATATTGATATTATTTAGTAATAGATTTGTATAGCTTTTAACGAGCGTGCTGACAACCCTGTAGCTAGGGCAGGCACTGCAAGTGAAAACCTCCAAATAATCGTTTCTCTTGAAAAAATGCCGTTTCTTCAAAAAAAAGCCACTCATATGTAAATCTTGTGCTTTGTTTACATAATCAAAAAAAAAAAAAGATATGGTATAACGGGCACGCCTGGTAACCCTTGCCCAATTTACCTATATTTTTAGCATCAAAAACTTCTGTTCACGGAAACTCACGATCCGATGAACAGAATTATTTTAAATTCACAGAATGTGTTGGTCTAAAATAGGACCAGGTCTGATAGAAGTGATTTTGAAATGCGGGCGATTCTGTGCCAGTGGTGCCATCTTGAAAAACCACTAAAAAAGATAACTGTTTTTAGCCCTATAAATTCAGATTGAATCGTTCGATTTTAACGAAACTCACACAATAGCTGGATCTTATTTTAAGCCACGTTTGGTAGAAATTTGGTCGAAAAATTCGGTGGGAGCTGCCAGCTATGATAATTTTGGTGTCTTCATTTTGAAAAAAAAAAAATTTGGAAGTGAAAACATTCAAACCATCGAATATTCAAAAAAATGTCCGTTTCTTACAATAAAACCAATCTGTATATAAATCTTATGTTTTATCTACACGTTCAAAATAAAACTTTGGAAATTTCATGTCGGACAAGAACGGTAACCCTCTCCCAGTTAACCTATATTTTTAGCATCAAAAACTTCTGTTCACGGAAACTCACGAACCAATAATCAGATACAGCTAAAATTTACAGAATGCATTGGACTTAAGTAAGACCAGATTTGATAGAAGCGATTTTGAATTGTGGGCAAGTCTGTGCCAGTGGTGCCATCTTGAAAAATTACAAAGAAGAAAAACTTCTTTTTGCCCTATGAAATGTGAATAAGTTACCAGATTTTCATGAAATTGACACAGTAGCTAAACCTAACTCTAATCTCTGTTTGGTGGAAATTTGATTGGAAAATTTGATTGGTGCTACCAGCTATGGTAATTTTAATGTCTTTGGTTTTGAAAATTCGCTCAGGAAAATAAAACTTTTTGCACTATAACTTCCAGTGCAGCCATGAAATCAATACGAATTTCATACAATTAATGAAACTTATCATAAACATTATTCAGGCCAAATTTGGTTGAAAAGCCACGATAGAGTTGCCAGCTATTGTTGGTTTTGTGTGTAATTGCAATATCTTTATTAAGCGGTTTTATCGTAGAATTTTCAAATGGTAATGATATCGTAGTGACAATTAACAGCAAATATTAAGCTTTCGATTATTTGAAAAAACTCGCTGCAGGTAACTCTAAATTTCTTTATACTCCTTTAACTTCGAATGTAACATAACAGCGTGAAGCAGATGTGATATATTCTTGGCTTTGATACTGGCAGAAGGTTGCCAGCACGAGTCGGTTGTGCTACTTTTGTATCAATAAACACTTACAGTTAGTATTCATACCGGAAACATTTACAATTAAAATAAATAATCAATGTTTCAATTAGCAAAGTTCTGCAAATTTTTCGGATCGCAGCCCCAAACACCAACTTCAGTTACAGTGCTGCAGGCACTGAGCATTTTCTTCATTGATGTTATATGAGATGCTGCTTTCAAAATTATGTGAAATAAGCAACTGATAACGAATATAATTAACCCGTGTTTCGCTCTCATAAACGTTGAAATTCGTGCCAGTGGTAATATCTGAAACCTTCCACCATATGAGTTATAATGCATTCTTGAGACCAAAGTAAAACGTGGCATTTGAAACAGTTTGGCCGTAATAAGCAGCACATGTGGTGGAATATGCACTCAAAACCTGCACGATTCTTCTACTGTTCTTCGAACATTAGTGTTTCTAGCGGCTCAGGTGCGCTAGAGTTTTTTACTTTCTTCTATGTTAACTTATGTATTTCTTTAATTTATTGAACCTTTCAAGTATGTATACATCTAATATATTCAATTATTTGGTAATTTTTATATTTTTTTTTAAATCTTTTTTGGCTCTTTCTAGTATTTCTATTTTGTAACTGGGTTGTAGCCTGTTAAAATAGATTTAAATAAATAAATAAATAATTGAAGTACATAATAGAATTGAAGCGAGGTATTCTTGTGCTATTGAGACGGAGATTCCTTTTGAAATCTTCCCAAAAACTGACGCATTGACTTTTCTAGCAGATTGTGACACCTTGAACATATTGGATGGTGGTGTCTCTTATTTGGGCCACTGCGTAGAGTCTTGTTTGAGTTCAGGCTCATAATGATGAATTTAAGCCTCGTCTCGAGTAACGATTCGACTCAATACTCTATCCTCGTCTGCACTACAGAAATCCAAAAACGCGCGACAGCACTACACGCGCTGTTGTTTTTCCGGCGGAAAAATATATGTATATCTGCCATGATGATCTGATTGTGAGTACAAGAAATTGATTTAGTAAACTTTTTAAGCACTTCAATATAATTTGAAATTTACACATTTCTTCTGTATGCTTTTTCGAAAAGTAGTTTTTCTAGTGATTCCTATGCACGAGGGTATTTTTATGTTTAATACATGATCATTATTTCTGGTATGTATTGCATCACAATTAGAGCAACTGATTTTATGTATTTCTGTGTCAGCACATAGGCACCTCGAGACATCTTGGGTGCTGCTGCAGGTTGCAGGTTCTAGTTATGTTGGCAGTGAGGATTTACCTCTCCGCATTGACCAATACCTACTTTCAGTGAGGGAAATTTATCTTTTTTGTGATAATATGCTCCTGCTCTGTTTCAAAATATTCAATATGCATGAGATATAGTCGAAAGTCAAGAAATTTTCAGATGCTCCATCCAAATGTAGATTGCCAAACAAGATTGGGAACAGCTATCTTTCTAAGCTTCTGTCTGATGGATTTCGATAGATCGTAGTAACTATCATTTAGGTATACTTGCAATTAGTCCTAGATTGTAGACTAATCTTATTCCTTTCTGCTTATAATTAAACTATTTTGTTTGGTTTCATTGAGTTTTTTCGTTTTTAGATTGATATCATTCAGTTCAACAATGTTGGTTTTTCGACTTTCCTTACAATCCTTAGGTTTTTTTTTGAGGATTGAATCACTAGCTCACAGATTTGTCAGTTTTCAGGGTCTTAACTGGAAGGAATAAGGCTCCCCTAAAACAAAAAATTAGTAAAACAAAACCGATCTAATGCTGGGTTCTATAAGAACCCAGCATTCAAGAATGTGGAGGTTCTAGCGAAGTGATATAGATGCATCTTACCGTTCTTTCGACTTTTTTCTTGTTGTCTAAACATATTAAAATCCTTCTGATTACATTGATATTTTCACATTGAAACACTATCGATAAAGCAAATCACTATATATTTATAAGGTTTTATGACTTTTGAGCATAGTATTTCAATCAATTCATTTAGCTTGCCTAATTCTGTATGCATGTAGGATGGCAATGCAGAAACAAATAGCTAATCTTGCAAGTCACGTTGGAATAACTTCAATTTGGGCTTCTTTTCTTATCAACAGGAAAATCAACAAACTAATGATTACCCTATGCTAGATATAACTCCTTCAGTATCTAGTAATGTCTATTTTTATGGATCATTAGAGGAACAGTCTGAAGCGATGTTATTCTTGGAATGTCTATTCCCACTTTCTACCAAAGAATTTTAAAAAAAGAACATTACCTCTTGGTGATGCCAACAACAGGGCAAAGCTCAGCCTTTTTTTAACTAAAGATGGTGGATTTTCGACAGAGATTCTTCAACTAAAACATGCTGAATCTGGCTGAATAACGTTGCTGATATTTAAAACTAAGGGGTGAATATAGCTCCTACCACTAGTGCGTGGTTCTATAGTTCACATCAGCCATGATCACACACTGGGTTTTGAAAGTCTCCAACATTTTATGCACAAGTTTTAAGTAGGTGCGTAAGTTAAATTAGGCGTCATATGAATCGTGGAACTGATCATTCCGCACTCGTAAACACTGATTCCGATTGAAATCTTCGACAACTTCAACTCCAGACCCGATAAGGGTCTCAGTGGGACTACTTTAAAAAATGATTCACAATGAAGAAAAAGTTAGTGTAACAAATAAAGTAATACATGAGTACTTGTTTATGAATGAAATAGTATATTTATGATACTTGTGAAAAATTTGTATACCTGTGAACAAATACTTTTGTATTTGAATGCACAATGATTGACACTAATCCCTTCAAATTGTTCCTCTTACGTTTCACTGATCTTATTTATACTTATAATAAATATATAATAATTGAACAAAAATATTGTTTTTTCTTTACAACCAACTGATGAAAATGTAACACGATCTTTTTGACCAGTGCTTGACGTTTTTAAACGTGTGCGATGGATGGGAAATCATAACAGTTGAAGGAATAGGAAACAAGAAAAACGGATACCATCCTATTCAAACTCGTCTGGCTCACTTGAACGGCACACAATGCGGCTACTGTACACCTGGAATGGTCATGAACATGTATGGGCTTCTCGAATCGAAGAACGGTCAAGTCAGCATGGAAGAAATCGAAAACTCCTTCAGTGGAAACATTTGCCGATGTACTGGTTATCGTCCCATTTTAGATGCAATGAAATCTTTTGCAACAGATTCGGAATTTACTTACGTTGATGTCTGTCAAGATATTGAAGATTTATCAAAATTTTGTTCCAAAACGGGATCAAAATGTTTATCAAAATGCAGACGGAAAATGGTTCATTGTATTTATGAAGATGGACGGGAGTGGTTCCAGGTACGATCTGTGGAGGAAATATTGGGGGTTTTTCAGAAAATCGGAAGCAAATCGTACATGCTCGTTGCGGGAAATACAGCACATGGTGTGTACCGGCGCCAACAAGATATTGAGGTTTTCATTGACATAAATAGCGTTCCTGAGTTGCATTCTCATAGCATCGATGAAAAACAAATCGAATTAGGAGGAAGCATTAGCCTCTCAGAGGCTATGGAGATTTTACAAATCGCAGCTTCGAAGCCAGGATTCGAATTTTGCAGTAAACTTGTTCATCATATTGATCTGATTGCAAATGTACCAGTTCGAAATGTAAGTAAACTTTTCTTAATATGATCTCGCGAAGAATTGCTAATTGCTGAAAAAGATGTTTTGAAAGATTATAGTGTTTACTGTACACATATTTTGAAGTCAGTTACATTGCTTTTGTGGTAGAAACTATCATTTATCAGCTTGATATTTAATTTTTACAGATGGGCACCTTAGCAGGAAATTTGTCCATAAAAAACGAGCATGCAGAGTTTCCGTCAGATATTTTCATACTTTTAGAGACAATTGACGCAAAAATAATGATAATTGGACCTGATTCAAAAGTTGTCGAAAAATCTGCAGCAGAGTACGCTGACATGGACATGAAGAAACATGTTATAACTAAAATTATAATTTTCGCAAAATCAGGCGAATACATTTTCAATTCTTATAAGGTGAGTTTATAAGTAGAAAGCTATGAGACAGTGCAATATGTCCCATATTCCAAGCGACACTGTTGCAACTATGTATTTTTGATAAAACTCGACTACATGTTCTACATAGCCGATAGACAATTTTACCGATAGATGTGTGGCTAGTTTGTTTATTGTTTTTGCGGTTGTGTGTTTGTTTTTGGGGGCTTTTTTGTTTGTTTGTTTATATTCAGTGTATTGTTTTCAATTTTTGATCCATGCTCGTCCTCTAGTGGTAGCAGGGGGGAAAAATCGAAGAAAAATACTCAGAAATAGATAGAAACTAGAAAAGCAGACAACACGATGATAAAGAAATAATCAGACAAACAACAAAAAGCCCATAAAAACAAACACACAACCACAAAAACACAAGTTTAGATTCTCCAAACTAATGAGAATAATTTCCTGTTGTAAACATCCTTTACTAAGAAATCTATATGCAATCTATATCATATTTGATGAAAATTAGTCGCGGTAAAAAAGTAATTGGCAGTAAAATACAAACTACTAAAAAATTAAGAAGTATGAGTATTGATAAAATACCAATAATATTAAATAGAAGTCGCAACTTCAATTCAAGATCCCGAAAATTATACACAGAAGAAAAGTTATGGAAGACTTCGAGTGAATATTGATCGAGATTCAAAATTTTAAAGTAGCGCCAAACTCTGCAGGAACTGCGAGACAAACAGCAGAAAAAGCAGGTGTACCGACAAATGTATGCAACGTACAACGCGTCATACAACACGCACAGCATCTTCAACGGAAAAAACTACAAAGGAAATCGACGCTTACCAAGCAATGCATAGCAAAAAGAATTAACTTTGTGAAACAGGACCTTTTTGGGGGAAGCGGTAGAGACAAGTAATAAAAAAAAATTCATATGAAAAAAATTACATCGTGGAAATAATGATTCTAAATGGATGGACTTATTGTGTGTCTGTTCCCTAACTTAGCTTTTGGTTCTTACCCAAAATGCGTTCCTACCTTACTCCTAACTAAAAAATGATATCATTTTTCGGTTATGGGTTCTAGACATTGTCGTACATAGGTTGTACAAGTTGCCAAGCGAACCAGGGTATTTTTTGTTGCTAGCAAGTAAACACTTCCCTTTTAACGACAACAACAAATGCACTGATTCGCTCGCAAAGTTTGTGACGGTTCATGTGTGGTCTACCTTTCAAATTTCAAAAAAAAACAACAAATAAGTAATTTTATGTACTGAATTTAAAATTAAGTTTAGTAGTACGTTATTACTTTAGTCGTAGGCTAATTAGGACGAGCGACGAACCTGGTGTCGAGGTAGCCGGACATACTAGGGACAAGAAAATCGCAGTTGATATGCCTCACTACCCGGTAAACAATAGTCGTGAGGCGTGATATCAACCGTGATTGTGTTGCCCCAATTATGTCCGGCCACTTCAGCAGCAGGATTGTCGCTCGTCCTATCCTTAACCTTTACCTTCACTCCGAATCGACCAAGCACCTTGTGAGCTATTAGCAGGATCGGCTTTGGCAATTGCGCCCACTACGACGAGCTCACGTCGCACAGTGGGCTGAATCTCGATTCTACCTTTTATTTTTTATGGACTTAACAAAGGCTAAAAGACTAGAATAGCTTAACAGAATAATTTTAAAAAAATATACGAAGGAAAAAGTAGGTGATTAGTTCTCAGAACATAATCTTTTATTGTCATATTTTTGAAATAGATGCACATTTGTTTTCTAGTAAAATGAAGTATTATTTTTATAAAAATTCAAAACTAGAATCATTTTTCGATTCACTCGGAGAATCTTTCGCTTCACTATCAGCCATATCCTCTTCCACTGAATCCGTTATTAGCTAACTTGCATCAAAACTCAGCTCCTTCAACGGGACTTTCTGGAAAGTTCTAAGGCCTGTAATAACAGGACCCGATGACACCAAAAGTATGTGAACTAAGTCTTCACAGACTCTTATATATGATGACTTTCTAGTATGTTGGGCTCTGAATCGCCTCTTGTGTTTATTCCTTGCCTCCTGTACCTCCTCTGAAAGCTGCTCTATTGCAACAAGAGCATGTTTGATGGCAAAAAAGCCATTTAAAAGGATTTTATGTTCGCTGGGAGGCATCCTGTACCAGCCATATAGCTCCACAACCAGTATGATAGGCAAATGTGTTGAATTTTTCTTTATTGATTGTATTTCCGTTTGAAATAACCTGCAACAATAAGAAAAAGCGAATAAGAAAAAGTCATTATCATAGTGAACAATTTGAGGACGTTGTTTTAAAAATAGCGAAAAGAATCGGACCGTGGTATCTGCCTTGTGGTACACCCGAAGTGGAGATTATCTGTTATAGAGTTCCATGAAATCGAAATTTCAATTTGCGATCTGTAGATAAGATTTAATCCAGTCAATAAACTTATTAGAAAATTCAAGAAGAAGCAATTGAACCGTTTTCGTTTAGACGGCGACAAGCTGTACAACATGTGCCACCGTTTATAGAACCATTAGGGAAAAGTTCTCCTCTGGCAAGAATTTACTCGAACTTTTTCTGCTAGCGATTTCTTGCAATAGGTCTGTTCGCGTACTACGATTAATTGCAATTAAGTGCAATGAAGCCGTTTTTGTGCTCCGTTTTACTGAAAACTGAAAATTTCCCCTCTTTTAGTAAATTTTAGTAGGGTCTGAGCTACTGAAAAATACTGAAAACTGTCAAACGGTGTGGCACGAGTAAATATTTTCAAATGTGCGCGGCAAGCAACATATTATTGGCGTAATGTTGTTATGAAGGACGAATATTTTTGTGGCGATAATTTACCACTGTTTAAAATGACTTTATAATCACTATTGTTCTCCCAAAAACCGACAACTGACACTATTGGTATTCAATTTTCAGTAATTGCAATGAGAGAGTTTTTGTACTTTTTATGAATTTCCCCCACCACATGATTCAGGAAAATTCATAAAAATTCAGTGACTGCGAGCAATGCCTCCTAGAAGTACGGGCCGTTAGGCTACGTAATCGTTGTCGCTGTGACGTCATGGCGATAGGCAATTTTTACATTTCCACGAGGCAGTGCCGACACACACGGAGATTTCACTTGCGGTTTTTAAGCTAAAATATAATTAAAACGTTAGTTTTTTGTGCGTGGACAAGTTGTAGTAATAATATTTAGTCATAGCTTGAATTTTGTGTCAATCAATTGTATCGACAGTGAATCGACACAAAACGTCACATAACCTAACACCAACTGATAAACATTTCGTAGCGAATTTTTCACATTATACCGCACGCATCGCATTAATTTGTATTTTAGCTGTTCACTAGCAATGTTCCGCGGATCTCACTTTGTTTTCACTTCACTCACTTCAACACAACCTGTACAATTTACGATTTCCCGCGGACGTCCCATAAGACAGCGTGTGTTTTTCACGACATTTTGGCCTATTGCTGTGACGTCATCATTCTGTATTACGGCCCGTACTTCTAGGAGGCATTGCTGCAAGTACCCCAACAGACCTAATGTGTGTCCCGGCTGTCAAGAAGTCCTACAGCTGATTAATTTGACGTTTTTCTGTGAGAATGAATGGAAGAAAGATATGAAAGGCGATGTCATTTTTCGCTATTCTTCTTGTTTTGCCAGATTTGTTCCTTTTCATTGGTTTTCGGCAAACTTTCTCCCACCACAGAAGTAAATTTTTGCCCAAAATGTTTTTACTGAAGAACCTATGATATAAATGACGTAAGAAAAGATGAACTGCATGATAAACGAAGGCCAATGAAAAGTGGTGATTTGGGCTGCCATTGGCAGTACTTAAAAAGTACATTAGTACATTGAAATATTGCAAGAATATATCGAACAATGTGGCGAGTATTTTTGGAAGAAGTTATATTTTCCAATAACATAATCCTGCAGTACACACAGCACGCACAGTAAAGGACTTTTTCATTGCCAAAAATGTAAGCGTCCAAGATCACCAGACCTCAACATCATTGAAAATGTCTGGGGACAAGTAGCACAGGCTGTACATCGGGGTAACAAGCGGTATCCAACAGTGGGAAGGTTCTAGAAAGTAATTACACCTGCTTTAGCGTTACTTGCTTGAAAATATATAAAAACTCTACGTAAATAATATATTATAATAGGAGTGATCAATCACAATCACTTCTTTTAAATTTACATTTCCTAACCTGTCGTATCTTTCTGTCGCAAGAGTTTGTCTATAAATCTTAAAGAAAAACATGGAAACATTAATTAATTGGTACAAATATCACACATAAAGATTTCTTAGTAAAGGATTTTTACAACAGGCAAACAAATTTCTCCACAAATTTCATGAGTTCAGAGAATCGGAAAAATTTCATGGTTGTCGTATCTTTTTTCGCGGAGTGAAATTCAATTACTTGCAATTTTTAATTACAGATCATGCCACGTGCACAAAACGCTCATGCGTATGTCAATGCAGGATTTGCTCTTCAGACATCGGACGATCTAGTGACAAGTGCTCGTATTTGTTTCGGTGGAATAAATCCGCATTTCACACATGCTGTTGAAACTGAAAATTACTTAGTTGGAAAGAAATTATTTTCCGACGAAACCATCAAAGACGCATTCAAAATACTCTTAACAGAACTGAATCCCGATTGGGTTCTGCCCGACACGTCTCCCCAATACCGCAAAATGCTTGCGTGTGGGCTGTTTTACAAATTCATTTTAAATTTCGCGCCAGACCAGTTAATTAAAGACATGTATAAATCTGGCAAGGATATTCTCCGAAGATCTCTGTCTAGTGGCATGCAGACTTTTGATACTCGACAAGATATGTATCCAATTACAAAACCCATTCCTAAAATCGAGGCATTGGTCCAATGTTCCGGCGAAGCTTCTTTCATGAATGATCACCCACCGTTACCGGGTGAATTATGGGCTGCTTTTGTGCCGGCTATTAAAGCCAATAGTAAAATAGTTGAAATCGATCCAAGCGAAGCCTTGAACATTCCGGGAGTAGTTGCATTTTATTCTGCCAAAGACATCCCCGGGAAAAATTCATTCGTTTACTCAGGAATACCCGGATTCGAAGAAGATGAACCGATATTTTGCAGTGATAGAGTTCAGTACCATTCCCAGCCACTGGGAGTTATCGTTGCCGAATCGTCTGATTTGGCTAAATTGGCAAGTAGCAAAGTGAAAGTTCTTTACGAGAAATTGGATGGCAATATCATGCCTACAATGAAAGAAGTTTTCGAAAATAAGGCTTTTCATCGCATTCGGGACTATCCAATGATTATGGCAAAGAGCAAAAGTGAAGATTTATCAGAAGGAACTGTGCATGTACAAGGAACTTTCGATGTCGGCAGTCAGTACCACTTCACAATGGAGCCGCAAACTTGCGTATGCATTCCCACTGAAGACGGTATGAATGTTTATTCGTCCAGCCAGTGGATGGATTTGACCCAAACTGCGATCGCGCAATCATTAGGCGTTCTCAATTCTAAAATGTTCTTGCAAGTGAGACGCTTGGGTGGTGGCTACGGTGCAAAAATATCCCGAAATATTCAGGTTGCGTGTGCATGTGCACTAGCCTGCCAAATTCTCAATCGGCCAGTTCGATTCGTCCAAAGCATTGAATCTATGATGAGCTCGCTGGGGAAAAGATTCGCTTGCCATTCGGATTATGAGGTGAACATCAGCCCACAGGGCAAAATTGTGCAGCTCGTGAACACTTTCTACGAGGACGGTGGGTCAAGTCAAAACGAAAGCCCTACTTTCTTGGCAATGATTACTGCTGCAAACTGCTACGACTCCAACGAATCCTGGAAAATAAACGGAACTGTCGTCAAAACTGATGCTCCGAGTCACACACACACTAGAGCTCCAGGTACCTTAGAGGGTATTGCTATGATTGAGAATATCATGGAACACATCGCTTGCGTTTCGGGAAAAGACCCAGCCGAAATAAGGCAAAGTAATTTGAAGCCCGGTAATAAAATGAACCAGCTTTTGCCTGAATTTCTCAAAACAAGTGAATACAAGAAACGGAAAAATGAGCTGGCAGAGTTTAATAATACCAATCGATGGCGTAAAAAAGGGTTGGGTCTGTCTTTGATGCAATTCCCAACACACTATTTCGGTACACAGCCTGTGACCGTTAGCATCTATCACGCGGATGGAAGTGTATCAGTCGGGCATGGAGGGATCGAAATGGGACAAGGACTAAATACTAAAGTGGCTCAAGTCGTAGCTTATACTCTAAGCATCCCATTAGAAAGCATTCAAATTCGTCCCTCGAATACGTTCAATGCACCTAACGCTTTTGTAACGGGTGGAAGCACTGGGAGTGAGACAGTTTGCTATGTAAGTATGATCTGAATTTACCATATACAATTTGAATTTATGAGTTTCTTGGTTGCAGGCTGCAAAAAAGGCTTGTGAAACTTTGTTGGAACGAATGAAACCTTTTCGGGATTCACTTAAAAATCCAAAATGGTCAGATGTTGTTCGAAAATGCTTTGAGGCCAATGTTTCTTTACAAGAGATACATACGCACAAAAGCGGAGACTTAACTACTTATGATGTGTATGGTCTTTGCTTGACAGAAGTGGAAGTTGATATATTAACAGGAAACTCACTCATAACGCGAGTTGATATTTTAGAAGACACCGGAGAAAGTTTGAGCCCCTCCATTGATATCGGCCAGATTGAGGGTGCATTTATCATGGGAATTGGCTATTGGTTAACGGAAAAACTAGTTTTCAACCGACAAACTGGAGAATTGCTTACCAACAGAACTTGGAACTATAAACCTCCTGGTGCTAAAGATATACCGATTGATTTTAGAATAACGCTCTTACAAAACAGTCCAAATCCAGCTGGCTTTCTACGTTCAAAGAGTATGTGCTTGCAAAATTAAATGATTTACTATTCTGAATTTTCTTTTCTAGCTACTGGAGAGCCAGCTTCTTGTCTTGCAATATCAGTTCTGTTTGCTCTAAGGCACGCTTTAAATTCGTCTAGAGCTGATTGTGGAGTTACCGAAAAGTGGTTTCACTTAGGATCACCGACTACACCAGAAGATATAGTGCTTAACTCTGGTACATCAGTTGATATGTTCACTTTGAGCTGATAGATCTAAACAGTATAGTTTTTCGTGAAAAAACTACAATTATTTGTATGATATTGTATACATAACTATGTATTGTACACGTCAAAATAAACTTTATATTCACACTTATGATGCTATTACTGAACAAAGTTAAATCGTGTTCAATGCTATTCGTGGGTTGATCCAAAAGTAGTGATAATCGGTTATTTCCAGTTCACATAAAATAAAAAAAAAATTTTTTTTACTACCTCTTATACCCACTAGTTCTGCACAAACAAAAAACATAAAAACAGGCCACGATTCCAGGGTGTTACATTAATTTGGATACGAATAGTTGAAGAGAGAACATTGAAATGGAGAAACACGAAATTAGAGCTGCCATTAAGTACCTCTGTTTCAAAAAAATGTGTACCAAAGACTTAAACAGTGACTTGGTGGAAACATTAAGGGGCTCTGCTCCTTCATATTCCATCGTTGCACACTGGGCCAAAGATTTTAAGCTGGGAAAAACTTCTACTAAAGGTGAACACCGCAAAAGACGTCCATACACATCCCACACTGAAGACAACGTGAAAAAATTCTAAGATGCCGTGTTGGCAGATCAAAGAGTTACCATCAGCTAAGGTCACAGGGATCTCGTATGGCAGTTTTCAAAAAATCGTTGCCAACGAAATACATATGAAGAAGGTCTCTGCGCGTTTGGGGATCGAGAATGTTAACCGATGTCCAAAAGAAGAAACGAGTCGATATTTCAAGGGTGAATCTCGAAAAGTTCCAGGCATATCAGGAGAATTTTTCAACGCGTTTCGTGATGATGGTCTAGACCTGGATAAACTATTCCGATCTAGAAACCAAACAACAATAGATGACGTGAAAGCGACCCTTTTCACCGATCCCGAAGGAATTGAAAGTGTCGCCCTCGGCGAGGAAGGCTATGGCATCAGTTTTTGGGACGCTGAAGGAATTATTATGGTGGAATATTTGGAAAAGGGAGCCCCTATATTAGGTTTTTATTGCGTAGACCAAATAAGAAGATTGCGGGAGGTTATTGAGGAATAAAGACGTTGCAAACTGCAAAACGGGGTGCTATTTCATCAAGTCGATGCACTGATGAAGGAATTTATTTAAGATCTAGACTAGATTAAAATGGAAAAAAAACTAGCGCATAGAAAACTCTAGAAAAACTGATTTTCAAAGGAAAGTAGAAAAAATGTGCTATATTTGAACAGTCCCGAATCTTGACTTTTTTTTTTGATGCGGGGCAAAAACTGAAAAATGCCGCCCCACCCACCAATATTTTTACTTTTATCATCATCAACATTGCAGCCAAAAGACGCCCACTGATAGACATAGGCCTCCCGCAAAGAACGCCGGTCTAGTGCGGCTCTTTCTCTGTTAGACTTATATTTTGTCCGAAAATACATGAATAAAACGTAAAATTAAAAGTATATTGAAATTACAATTTGTGCATTCTTCGAATCTTTTGCTCTGCAAACAAATCTATGGCCTTATCATGGTTAATCTCATGAGCAGTTCGATTTTCCGTTGCTAATATTGTGAGACTCGAATAAACGTTCCTGGCTAATCGACGATCGGAGATAGTTTTTAATAAGTTTAAATTTGCTAAAACTTCGCTCGCAGCTTACGGATGTAGTAGAAAGCGTAGAGTAAATTCGCATAGCAATACAAATATTAGGAAAGAGATCCTGCGAATCAAAAGACTGTAATAGATTGAAAGCGCTAGCATTTTTTTAATCTTCAAATAGAAGTGGAACTTGCTCATTGAAAACGTAGAATTCCTGGCAGAATACAACTGTGTTTAAATTTCCGCTCTAGATCTGCTCCAAGCTTGTGCAGTTCTTCAGATGACAAATTCAAGATTTCAGTACCATTGAGAAATGCAAAATTAAAATTGCATAAACGGATGTTCCATTTCCGCATACTCACCTGTTTTAACGGTCTTTCGCCGCTAATTTTGATGCTGTGAATCGCGTGGATCTTTCCATGGCTTTTTCTTTGTCAAGTTTATTGATGCACTCAGAAAAATGTCACTTTTTTTAGAATCACTTTAAATCAAAAGTTGATATCACTTTGAAATAAAAAGCGAACCTTGTACGAATTCCACTTTAATATAAAAATTTTCTTTTCAAATCAAAATTTTTCATCATTGAATAAAAAAGAAAACGTATATGGCGCCAAATCATATTTGAACATTTTTGATTCAAAAATTTTAGGCTATTTATAGGCTATTTATAGGCTAATTTATATATTTATATATATATATAATCACCAATTTAGGTTCACTTTGTGTGTTTTTAGCTAAACTAATAGAATTTCATCGTTAAATTGATTGCAGATCACCTGGACGACCTGTGCAATGTGCCGCGCAATCGACTCTGGCCGTCAGCGTGCGCTCCATCAATTGCATACAGAAGCCGCCATTTTGTTTTTTTGAAAAATTCAACTATACGATTTTATACTCCTTTTGTTAATAAAGATGCATGCAAAATTTCAAATTGATATCTCTAATAGTTTTTTTTTTACAACACTTTTAAAATGGTACTGCTTTTTACCCGTTTAACAGTAGAATAACCCCTTAAGAAGAACCTTTTTTTGGTGCAACACTTTCATTGCAGAAAACTTCTAATATTTTCTCGATTTTTAAATTTAGTGATTCATCCACCGTTTTAAACTATTATCCTACTTCTTCTCTTTGCTGTTTCTGTAATACGAGGTGTGTGAAAAAAGTAATGAGACTAATTTTTCATTTACTAAAGTTTTTAATTTTTTCAAACAACAACGTTCTCCCCTTCAAAGTCGTTCCACCGGCGCTATACACCGGCGAAGTCGTTTTTCCCACTCTTGGTAGCAGCGCTGGAATTCTTCAACTGATATGGCTTTTAACTGGTCGGTTACAGTCTTTTGAATGTTCTGCAGAGTTTCAAAATGACGTCCTTTTAAGAAATGTTTCAATTTCGAGAAAAGGAAAAAGTCACTAGGACTCAAATCAAGTGAATAAGAGGGTCCAGGAACAACAGAAATGCGTTTTGAGGTCAAAAATTCACTGATAGAAATGGCCGTGTGACACGGGGCATTGTCATGATGAAGCATCCACTGGTCTGCAATGTTTGGTCTCACACGAACCACTCTTTTCCTGAGCCTTTCAAGGAAACTTTTATAAAACACTGTGTTGACAGTTTGTCCTGCTGGAGCAAATTCTTTGTGCACGTTATCCTTACCGTCGAAAAACAAATTAGCATGGTCTTAATCTTTGATTTGCTCATTTGACAACAGGCGGGCTTGCTACGTCTATCATCACTATCGTAACTAGAGCACCAATTGCAAATTATGTTAATCCATTTCCGTTAACCATTAGGTGTTTTTTTCGGCTGAAAACAACAACAGCTGAGACAATACTGTTGTTTTTTTTCAATGCTGCCAACCCTGCTACTGATCGAGACGCAAAAAATGAGCCTATTATTATTACATTTGAGGATAAGGTTGCATTTCAGCGTCTAATTGTTAGCGTCTAAAAGTAACATTTCATCTGTTCTAGGCGGTTCAAAAAGCTTGCAAGGAACTTCTTTCGCGAATGAAGCATGTACGTGAGAAACTGAAAAATCCCACCTGGGTTCAGGTCGTGCAACAGGCTCATGCAGAAAATGTTAACTTAGTAAGTAGAAAAGTCCACAAAGTAGGTGACATGGAGGGCTATAATGTTTGGGGCCTAGCATGTTCCGAAATCGAAGTCGACATATTGACCGGAAGCTTTCAACTAAACCGGGTAGACATTTTGGAAGACACTGGTGAAAGTTTGAATCCTCTTATCGATGTTGGTCAAATCGAAGGAGCATTTATTATGGGTATTGGATTTTAGCTCACTGAAAGGTTGGTGTATAATAGACAAATTGGAGAATTGTTAACAGCGGACACGTGGCACTATAAGGTTCCAGGAGCCAAGGATATACCGATTGACTTCCGCATTAAACTTGATCAAAAAAGACCAAACCCCAAAGGTTTTTTACGGTCTAAAGGTAGGAAGAGAGTTCTTATGAGTATAACATATGAAATTTAAGTGAGAAATCATTGTTTTTAGCTACTGGTGAAATGGGTATTTGTTTGTCTGTTTCTGCATTGTTTGCACTTAGACACGCTCTGGACTCAGCACGAGAAGATGTCGGCTTAAAAGACTGGTTTCATTTAGGTGAAATTGTTTTTGCATATTGCTATCTAAAAGATACATTAATTTCGAATACTTTCAGGTGCTCCAACTACGATTGAAGAGATTGTACTAGCTGCAGGTCACACAAAGTTTGATTTTAAACTGTCTTGATGAGAATCATAATGCTTGCTATCATTTACAAAAATACATTAATTAACATTATTCACTCATTGGTTAAAGAATGTTATAAGAATTTGGTTTTTCGTTAAAAAATCAGAGCTGTTGCAGAAGAGAGATAGCATACATAATTGCTGCGATTGTTGCTATATTGCATGAAATTACACAGTCAGAACATGAGTTTTGGGGCTGTCTTTGCTCAATCAAAAAGGGCCATTTTGCGCAACCGAAAGTCAGGAGTGGCCCATATAGTGGTCCAGTTTGTAGAGCCAACTTTGTAACGGTGGCCAACATGGTGGTGAAAGGGGCCATAGCAAGCATACTTAGCAAGTGCAAGCGAGAATCAAGTAATAAAGAAACTGGCTTAGTCTGGCTTCATTCTATACTTCATTTCGTTACTAATTTCATATTATGAACAATGACGGGAAAAAACAAAAAAGCTGATGACAGCCGCCAAACCCGAGTAGTGTAAACAGTCTGTTAAGTTGCGCTTAAGAAAACCTGTTTCTGAAGAGATTTAGTGTCTGTTAAATAGCATTGTATGAATAGAAAAGGGTCAGGTGCGTGATTTCTTATTGTGTGATGCTTAGTGTTTGTATGGATAGTAATTCGATGATGTTGGTTAGTGCATAGACTGTTTTTTAAAACTGTTATTTTATTGAGAAGTGAGCTGTGAAGATAAGGCTGAAATAACGGATAAGCAAGTCATCATTTTAATGGTAAATTCTTTTGCAAAGAAATTATAAAATTTTTTAAAAAAAACTTGACTTATTCGTGCGTGACATTTTACGATTAATACTCATCGTTATCTGGTCGTAAAGTGAGTTAAGAAAGCACGGCTGAATACGATAATTAAACTTCAGTTGAAAAAAGTTTTACAACTTTTAAATGCATAATTTAATTGTAGTCAATGCAATTCGGCCATGGACATTATGGTTCAACACTGGGTTCGCATATAGTATTAAATGCAATATGCAGATAATGGAGAAATAGTATTCAACACAGTTCATGCTTAGGCTACAAGCATCATGGAGAGGATGATAAGTTTTCGGAGAGGCGATAGGTAAGATGAATGATGGTAGGTGTTGGGAAAGAGTTGTGGCAATTTCTGCTAGACAATAGAAGGATGCGATATTTGCCTGAAAAAGCAGCAGCTGCAATCATTATTTTTCGTCCTTTGCATAACATCTGCCTGCATTTCAACGTGGAACTGAATATTTGCAATTTGAATGCATCTTAATAAATGAATGTCTGAGAATACATATTTAACAATAAAAAAATAAACAACCTCTTCAAAATACTACAACCAAGCATAAGAAAAACAACCTCTTGAGCTGATTACCCAGAACATTGAATGGCACACAACTAAAATTTTCTCGTTTCGAGTTATCAAACAAGATATGTAATTCCGTTTTCAACTCGAACCTAGTACGATTTTCAGCTTCGATTCGAAATTGGCAAAGTACATGGCTCAATGATAGTCACACCTGCAACGTAAAATTGATGATGCCTTTTACCGACAAAGATTTACAAGTAAAATGATTTCAGTAATGGTTTTGTTCGAAAGCTTACAAAAATGCACTAAATATTGTTGACAGTGCTTTGCTAAGTAAGTGTAACGCTGATTTTTTGAGCTCAAAATTACCCCGTTGCCTATAATTACCAAAAATAGACAACCGAAAATTAGCAACAAAATAGATACCTTACTTTTTTGATTGAAACCAATGTTAGTATTCAGTACAGTTACTTTATTGGAATCAGTCATACATATTTTTCAATTCAATCGATTGGAAACTCATTTTTCCTTAGAAGTCTACGCTTTTCGTCATCGTTGATCGGTAAATGATTTTTGACAAGCTCCAATGTTACTTCTTCCGGTATATTAGGATTTTGAACGAAAGTATTTTCAACGATCCAAGCAACGTTCCTCATGGCAATGAGCGATTCCAAATATTGTGTCAGGAACTGATAAATATTAGCCGGCTGACTTCTTAATACCTCACGGGACATATCACTCATTAGCTCCCTTAGACCAGTAGGCATTTTGATCTGAATGCGCCGCGGGCGGTACAAACGCGAAGTTTGCATGTTTACTGTCTGATAAAATCAAACGATAGAAAATAAAACAGAACAATATAAATGTAAAATTAATTAAAAAAAAACAAACAAACAGTCACATAAACAAATACAATAATAATGGCATATTTAATGACTTTTCCAATCAAGGGTTGCTGATAAGTTTTTCGCGCATATTTCGCTAGTTGAAAAGAAACTCAGAACAATCTGACAGCATCAGGTTTGTGCATTATTCGGAATTGAACAGAATAACACCATTTATTTGTCCTTGATTTGAACAAGTTTCTTGTTTTTGTTTGTGCGGAAATGTTTTTTTTTTTTTGAAGAGGTTTTCCCAATCAGCAAGAGCAGACTCAACAAAACTGTTCTTTGTTGAAGTCGTGAGCTACAGAAGATTGGGAAATGTATGAGAATACTCTTCAATCGAGCTTTTAACCGCAACTCAGAGAAGGACTTGGATTGTCCCCAGAACCTCACGCCTTGTCTACATTGGCCATGAGAGATGGCATGACATTCGACTTGCCATGGAAATGGAAAATGTAGACAGTAAATGGCATGCCATATTTGATGATATTTGATGTCATAGATGTCAAGCCATATGGCAAGACATGTGCATGGCCATGAGCATGGCGATATTCTGACAGTTGTTCATTTTCAAAATGGTGATGTCGAGGGAAATAGTGTAACGAATCCTTGTTATGTGACACATGGAACACCAATTTGCATATTGATGTTATTTTGCAACAGGAGTGCAAAAATGTTGCTTGCACACATTTAACAACCATTTCTTTGCACAAGATGGAAGTTTTCTATGCTATATAAAGAGATGCTTTGGTTCGACTTAAAATTGTACTCATATTATACATTCTAGAGCGAAATCCTGTTTGTGAGTGATGCACAACATTTTTCACTATTACAGGCGAGCCTCGGTTTACGTCGTTTTCAGGTCCGGGCAAACGCAACGTAAACCGAAACGACGTATGTCGAATCCAACAGAAATGTAGTTCATGGAAATGAAGAATGTGTCTCATAAAACGATTTTTTATTAACGAAAAGCAACATTTAAAGTTCTTTATAGACTCCGAAACTTTTCTTTACACCCTCGCAAAGTACTTTAAATCTCTCTTTATTCAGATATAGAAGATAAAGATATTTACCGGTTGATCGAAGAAGCTGAAGGCTTTTGACATTTTTGCTAATGTTAATGTGCATCTCTGGTCTTCAACATGCGTTCTTCGGATGCTGCTGATCACTCAAGTATTCTTAAAATTCTTCGGTAGATAGGGGTTGTTTATTAGAAAATAAAAACTCTTCCACATCATTTTCGGAAAATATTTTCAGACAATTTTTTCTTCTTCGGATAGCTATTGCTATCTGGTTTTTTCTTGATACCTTCTTCAGGCTGGTTCTTCATGATTTGTGAAACTGGAATATCGTCCAAGTTGGGAGTTTTGTTAAAACTCCCGAACGTCCTTTTCTCAAATCTCCGACAGAACCCGAGTAGGAATACATATCCATGAATTTTACACAGCAGTGAAACGAAAAAAATTGGTCATGCTTGCGTACATTATTGCACAGGTGTACATTTCAGGTAGTAAGAATTAAGAACGAAAGAAATTCCCACAAATGCTCATGCATAAAGAAAAATATATCGAAATTTTGCCGACGTAAATCGAAACCACATCTTCCGAATCGAGCTAGATGGCAACCAGCATGTGCCGCCGTCCTGTTATGTGAGAGTTGTAGCTACCTGGCGTAGCTCAGTTCTGCTTGTAGACTCAGGTACTTTGCGTCTTGGTGAATATATCCATTAACTAGTTTCATTACAAATGGCGCCCAACGTGGGTCCCGAAACGTGT
Organism: Nemotelus nigrinus; assembly: GCA_947369275.1. Taxonomy (NCBI): domain Eukaryota; kingdom Metazoa; phylum Arthropoda; class Insecta; order Diptera; family Stratiomyidae; genus Nemotelus; species Nemotelus nigrinus. Next base: position 219,991,416 of record OX376372.1, read on the forward strand.
GCGTTTGAGTCCTTAAAGTTCGCTCAAAGAATTTTTGAGTTTAGAACTACAGACTTCGGTCTATACATCCTTAAACGGAGTCCCACATATAAGTAGTGAGATCGATTTATTTTAGTAGTTTTATTTTAGTAGAACATAACTAACTGCTTTACGCACTTAACTTTTTCCAATTGACCTTCACTCCTGTAGACTCAGCTTAGGTGGTATCACTCCACCAGCAATCTTTATTACTTGTCTGTAGCCCCTTTAAAAAACTGCCATCCATAGTTAATTACAATTAAATTTCATGGTAAGGCACTCGTTCTTGTGTTTTGTCCTAGGCTTCACGCCTGAGGGCAGTCTGTTTTTCAAGGTCTGTGATATCTGCTATTTCGGCAACCAGCCAATCAGTATGCCCAGTGGTCTTGATCTTTGTTTCTCGGAGTCCTGGTATCGGACATATCTAAAAATATATCCATTAACGAGGTTCATTACACTTTTTATCCCCCTTCTTTAATAGATCCGGGAAATTCTAGTAGGCTTGCGGTACAAGTAAAATAAGTTTTTATTACTTAGAAGGGCCAGGTGCCCCTCCTTCACTCACTCACTTCATCTTCGAAGTTCAAGACTTCACTGAAAGAAAAAGTCGTGGTTGATTTAATTATTATTGATAGTACTGCAACAATTCATTCAAAATTGTCGAATTAACTACGAAAAATGGTTCTTTCTACTAGCCTAAAATAGTTAATTTGACCATATAAAAGTAGTTGACTTTGCTGATACAAAAAATATTGAAATCTTCGAGGATTCAACTACGTGAATTGGTTCATAAGTACGATAAATAGTTGATCTATAGAAAAATGAGCATCAATTCATTTAACACTCCAAAATATTGAATTATCAACAATTTTCATAGTAAGCGAACCACTCTACAATTGTTAAATTCAACAAATATAATTCCACACCACAGACTTAAGTCATTTACTATTCCGTACTATGTATATTGTTGGAATACCATTGTTTGTGGTTGTTTACTTTTTTTGCACCACGGACGTTGTTTATCAACTACGCGTCATGGTGCATAAAAGTAATCAACAATTTTCTTATAGTTGTTTTAACTATAGCCCGTAGTTGACGCAAAAACAACTAAGGAAAATTGTTGATTTTACCAAAATTTTTCTTTCAGTGTTATAAACGCGATCAATAAAGAACGATAATTACCAAAATAGTGCAATATCAGAAAATAATGTTTACGAGTATGATCGAATTACTCGTATTACGATGTTTTTGCAAATTTATAAACTCCAGTCGAATTTTCACGATATTCACAATTAGCATGCTGTAAAATTGCAGAAGTATAAACATATGTCATGGGGATTAAAACTAAACATTATAGTTAAAAAGCAATCATTGCAGGTTTCTATATTCCTCATATCATTAAGACAGTCATGATAGCATACATATAATTTCTAAGCTCAAAATGCAATTTTATTTCCATTAGTTACGCATTCATGCGCAGATACGTAGCTAGCTATGCATAGCTTTCATATTATTGTTTTGCAGGTGGATCGCGAGTTATACTCGGTGTTCATCACAGGTTTCGATTATATTTGCAGCAGATTAATACTGAACAAGTAGTTGCAGTATCAAACAGCAAGTGCGGACGTACGGTAACATTGAGCGCTAGTTAAATCTGAGAGAATGTCAGTGAATTTCAAAATTAATGATAAAGTGTACAAAGGTGAAAACTTGTTTGGAGTATTACATAAATTACGAGTTTTCATCTTCTTTAAAAAATTTTGCTTCTGCAGTGAATTTGAAGTGTTATCCTGTTGATATAACGCTCAACACCTTCATTCGACAACATGCCAATTTGACGGGAACGAAGTTCATGTGCCTGGAGGGTGGATGCGGTGTTTGCATTTGTGTTGTGAAAGGAAGGCATCCTTATACGAACGATATTAAAACTTGGGCCACAAACTCGGTAAATAATTGTTATCTATTTTATATTCCAGTTTTTTTTTAACAAAGCATAAGAAGGTCAGCTCAAATTGCCTAATGGTCAGTTGAACTTAGGTCAGTTCAACTTATTTTTGCCAGAATATTTAGATTTGTTTCACATCATTGCTCAAAATGGAGAGAGTAAAAAAAAGTAAACCATACTACACTCTCATGGCAATTATACATCAATTCGTTTGTGATTTATTCTATGCACTTACAATTTTGGGACGAATAGGTAAAACATTATTAAAATCTCGAAATAAACGGGCAATGTAACTACTATCAATTTTCGAGCATATTTCAAAATATTTGCAATTAAATTTTATATATGAGATATACTGGTAACAGCACATTTTATACAAAATTATTCGTTGCCAAACACATATTACAATAAATTTACTAGTTTTTTTTTCTTTTGGAATGTACTAGAAGCGAGCTCTAACATATTGATTCGTTGGTAATAATTACATTTTTAAGATACTGGAGGTTGCAATAAAAAAAACTCTAGTGCATAGAAACCATTAAAAACATTAATTTTCTAAGAAATGTGGAGGAATCGTACAGATTTTGAGAGCATACCACAAGTGTTCCTTATTACAACCAACCAGTTTCGAAGGTCTTACACCACTTTGATCTGAAGACTACATCGAAACTCATAGTGTAGAATGGTTTGCAGAGTTATCACTCTCATGAATTTTAAAATCAAAATCAACTTACCTTGTGATATTCGTTTTCATCCGATAGCTTTATCCAAAGAAATAGAAATATGTGTGGGGTTGTCATACGAACGATTTCCAATTGTTGGAAAATTTAAACATTGTTTACTTGGTTTCATTGCAGATGTTTGCCTTAAGAATATTTAATGGTAGCATCTGCCAGTACGGAAATAGCATAAATGTCTGGTGCCACCACAGCCATAAGTATACCAAATCTGTTTAACTTTAAGGCCAACCCAACCTGTGAATTTCGTTTAGTTTTCATGATTGCATTGGAAGTTATTGGGGTGCAAAGAAAGTTAGGGCTACGGCTTGTAACTTATTCAAATTTTCGAACTCAACATATTTGTTGTTTATTGCCACCAGGAAATGATTACCATTTAAAAATTTATTAATAAAATCGTTTGGTAATGATATGACAAAAAATTACAAAAACTTCCATAGCTGACAGCCGTATCATGATATTTGAAGTGAAATCCTACCAAATTTGGTCTACCATATGATTTTAGTTTTGATTTCATGACGACACCTTAAGATATAAAGCAAGAGCAAATTTTCACGATTCAAGAGACAAATATTATCATAGTTGGCAGCTCTAACGTAATTTTTCAAACAGTCACTTCCTCATCAATCAGATGGACAATTTTTAACGTGAATGGTGAAAAGTTGCGAACCGCTGATGCTATCGAATCGAATAGTTTTTGGTTATTATCAGCTGGATGTTATGGTGCGAAATAAGATGGTTTAGCTCGTTGGTCTAAAATAAAAAATTCACAAGAGATTTCATTCTTATCCCACATTTGCGCGGACTTTCGTTTTTTCGCCATTGTCTTGTGAATCAAGTGAAAGTGCATAATAGAAGTAAGATGCTGCGTACCATTCTACAAGCGATTGTGTTAATGCTTGAACACCTGGTTGTACCAGTTTTTCCAAGAAATTGTGATTGTGTGATAGTGGCAAATTGTTGTGAAAACCAAATAACCAGAAAAATAAAACTTTTATATAGCTTCCGGTGCAGTTACGATAGTACAGTAAATGAACCTTAGTTTGGCACGAATTTGGTAGGAATTTGCTTGAAAAATGATTAAGGGCTGTCAGCTATGGTGAATTTTGAAATGTTTCTCATTTCTCTACTAAACTTAGACGGTAGCCCTAGCACCAGCACCAGGTATTTTTTTATTTCCGTACCAGCAGATGCTATCGTTAAATATCCGTAGAGCAAACAAACATTTACACTGAAAATAAGTACCCAATGTTTAAATTTTCCAATTATTGGGAATTTTTTGGATCACAGCCTCAAACATATTTCTATCACTGTAATTGTTGATGAAGTCATCAGATAAAAACGAGATTCAGAGGGGAGGTTAATTTTGGCCTGGATTTGTTGTGGCAGACCTTTAGTTACAGTGCTGGTAAAGTGTGGCAAGCGCTGAGCATTTTCATCATTTATGTGATACGATGTGCTGCTTTCAAAGTTTTGTGGGATAAGCATCCGATAGGGAATATAAACAGCAAGTTGTTGACTTTCCTAAATTTTGAATTTCATGCAAGTGGGAGCTCTGAAAATAATTCCACTCTTCGGAGTTCTCACCTATCCTGAAGTGTGGTTGATAAAACTCACAAACATTCCAAGTCATAATCAAAATCGGACAGTATAAACATGCCGTTGAGTTACGAATGTTTAGATCAATATATCTCAAAAACGGTTATGGTTACAAGAAAAAATTGTCATAGTTTTTTGTGGGAAATTTTCTAAGCTACAAATTCGTCATACATTGTTTTTCTGAAGACGTGACTGTTACTGAGATATTCAGGAAAGGTCACTTTTGGTGACCTTTGAGCCCGTATAAAAAGTAACGCAGCACGCGGATCGATGGGGACTTTTGACATTTTGTTCAGCACGCCAGCACCAATGTTCACACCAAAATTTTTCCGAAGCACCATGTTAAATTTCCCTCGACTAGTATATAACAGAGAATGATTGAGGAAAAATGATTCAATATGGAGAAAAAGATAGTATAACAAATAAAGTAATACATGAGTACTTGTTTATGAATAAAATAGTATATTTACTTGTGAAAAATATGTGTACCTGTGAACAAATAAAAAAAAATGAATGCACAGTGATTAACACTAATCCTTTCAAATTTTTCCTGTTAGGTTTTCACTAATCTTATTTAAACTTATAATAAATATATGAAAATTTAACAAAAATATTGGTTTTTTTTTTACAAACAACTGATGAAAATGTAACACGATTTTTTTGACCAGTGCTTGACGTTTTTAAACGTGTGCGATGGATGGGAAATCATTACAGTTGAAGGAATAGGAAACAAGAAAACCGGATACCATCCTATTCAAACTCGTCTGGCTCACTTGAATGGCACACAATGCGGCTACTGTACACCTGGAATGGTCATGAACATGTATGGGCTTCTCGAATCGAAGAACGGTCAAGTCAGCATGGAAGAAATCGAAAACTCCTTCGGTGGAAACATTTGCCGATGTACTGGTTATCGTCCCATTTTAGATGCAATGAAATCTTTTGCAACAGATTCGGAATTTACTTACGTTGATGTCTGTCAAGATATTGAAGATTTATCAAAAACTTGTTTCAAAACGGGATCAAAATGTTTATCAAAGTGCAGACGGCAAATGGTTCATTGTATTTATGAAGATGGACGGGAGTGGTTCCAGGTACGATCTGTGGAGGAAATATTGGGGGTTTTTCAGAAAATCGGAAGCAAATCGTACATGCTCGTTGCGGGAAATACAGCACATGGTGTGTACCGGCGCCAGCAAGATATTGACGTTTTCATTGACATAAATAGCGTTCCTGAGTTGCATTCTCATAGCATCGATGAAAAACAAATCGAATTAGGAGGAAGCATTAGCCTCTCAGAGGCTATGGAGATTTTACAAATCGCAGCTTCGAAGCCAGGATTCGAATTTTGCAGTAAACTTGTTCATCATATTGATCTGATTGCAAATGTACCAGTTCGAAATGTAAGTAAACTTTTCTTAATATGATCTCGCGAAGAATTGCTAATTGCTGAAAAAGATGTTTTGAAAGATTATAGTGTTTACTGTACACATATTTTGAAGTCAGTTACATTGCTTTTGTGGTAGAAACTATCATTTATCAGCTTGATATTTAATTTTTACAGATGGGCACCTTAGCAGGAAATTTGTCCATAAAAAACGAGCATGCAGAGTTTCCGTCAGATATTTTCATACTTTTAGAGACAATTGACGCAAAAATAGTGATAATTGGACCTGATTCAAAAGTTGTCGAAAAATCTGCAGCAGAGTACGCTGACATGGACATGAAGAAACATGTTATAACTAAAATTATAATTTTCGCAAAATCAGGCGAATACATTTTCAATTCTTATAAGGTGAGTTTATAAGAAGAAAGCTATGAGACAGTGCAATATGTACCATATTCCAAGCGACACTGTTGCAACTATGTATTTTTGATAAAACTCGACTACATGTTCTACATAGCCGATAGACAATTTTACCGATAGATGTTTGGCTAGTTTGTTTATTGTTTTTGCGGTTGTGTGTTTGTTTTTGGGGGCTTTTTTGTTTGTTTGTTTATCTTCAGTGTGTTGTTTTCAATTTTTGATCCATGTTCGTCCTCTAGTGGTAGCAGGGAGAAAAATCGAAGAAAAATACTCAGAAATAGATAGAAACTAGAAAAGCAGACAACACGATGATAAAGAAATAATCAGACAAACAACAGAAAGCCCATAAAAACAAACACACAACCACAAAAACACAAGTTTAGATTAAACTCTAAACTAATGAGAATCATTTCCTGTTGGAAACATCCTTTACTAAGAAATCTATATGCAATCTATATAATATTTGATGAAAATTAGTCGCGGTAAAAAAGTAATTGGCAGTAAAATACAAACTACTAAAAAATTAAGAAGTATGAGTATTGATAAAATACCAATAATATTAAATAGAAGTCGCAACTTCAATTCAAGATCCCGAAAATTATACACAGAAGAAAAGTTATGGAAGACTTCGAGTGAATATTGATCGAGATTCAAAATTTTAAAGTAGCGCCAAACTCTGCAGGAACTGCGAGACAAACAGCGGAAAAAGCAGGTGTACAGACAAATGTATGCAACGTACAACGCGTCATACAACACGCACAGCATCTTCAACGGAAAAAACTACAAAGGAAATCGACGCTTACCAAGCAATGCATAGCAAAAAGAATTAACTTTGTGCAACAGGACCTTTTTAGGGGAAGCGGTAGAGACAAGTTATAAAAAAAAATTCATATGAAAAAAATTACATCGTGAAAATAATGATTCTAGATGGATGGACTTATTGTGTGTCGGTTCCCTAACTTAGCTTACCCAAAATGCGTTCCTACCTTCCTCCTAACTAAAAAATGATATCATTTTTCGGTTATGGGTTCTAGACATTGTCGTACATAGGTTGTACAAGTTGCCAAGCGAACCAGGGTTTTTTTTTTGTTGCTAGCAAGTAAACACTTCCATTTTAACGACAACAACAAATGCACTGGCGCGCTCGCAAAGTTTGTGACGATTCATGTGCGGTCTATCTTTCAAATTTCAAAAAAAAAAAACCAATAAGTAATTTTATGTACTGAACTTAAAATTAAATTTAGTAGTACGTTATTACTTTAGTCATTTTGAAAACACTAATTAGGACGAGCGACGAACCTGCTGTCGAGGTAGCCGGACATACTAGGGACAAGAAAACCGCAGTTGATATGCCTCACTACCTGGTAAACAATAGTCGTGAGGCGTGATATCAACCGTGATTGTGTTGCCCCGATTATGTCTGGCCACTTCAGCAGCAGGATTGTCGGTCGTCTTATCCTTGACCTTTACCTTGACTCCGAATCGACCAAGCACCTTGTGAGCCATTAGCAGGATCGGCTTTGGCAAATGCACCCACTACGACGAGTTCACGTCGCACACTGGGCTGAATCTCGATTCTACCCGGACAAAATTATTTTATGGACTTAACATAGACTAAAAGACTAGAATAGCTTAACAGAATAATTTCAAAAAAATATACGTAGGAAAAAGTAGGTGATTAGTTCTCAGAACATAATCTTTTATTGTCATATTTTTGAAATAGATGCTCATTTATTTTCTAGTAAAATCAAGTACTATTTTTATAAAAATTCAAAATTAGAATCATTTTTTGATTCACTCGGAGAATCCTTCGCTTCTCTATCAGCCATATTTTCTTCCACTGAATCCGTTATCAGCTCCCTTGCATCAAAACTCAGCTCCTTCAACGGGACTTTCTAAAAAGTTCTAAGGCCTGTAATAACAGGATCCGATGAGACCGAAAGCATATGAACAAAATCTTAACAGGTTCTTACATATGATGACTTTCTAGTATGTTGGGCTCTAAATCGCCTCATGTCTTTATTCATTGCCTCCTGTACCTCCTCTGAAAGCTGCTCTATTGGAACAAGAGCATGTTTGTTTGCCAAAAAGCCATTTAAAAAAGTTTTATGTTCGCTGGGAGGCCTCCTGTACCAGCCATATAGCTCCACAAATAGTATCATAGGCAAATGTGTTGAATTTTTCTTTCTTGATTGTATTTTCGTTTGAAATAACGTGCAACAATAAGAAAATGCGAATAAGAAAAAGTCATTATCATAGTGAACAATTTGAGGAAGTTGTTTTAAAAACAGCGAAAAGAATCGGACCGTGGTATCTGCCTTGTGGTACACCCGAAGTGGAGATTATCTGTTATAGAGTTGCATGAAATCGAAATTTCTATTTGCGATCTGTAAGATAAGATTTAACAAAGTCAATAAACTTATTAGGAAATTCAAGAATATACAATTGGACCGTTTTCGTTTAGACGGCGACAAGCTGTACAACATGTGCCACCGTGTATAGAACCATTAGGGAAAAGTTCTCCTCTTGCAAGAATTTACTCGAACTTTTTCTGCCAGCGATTTCTTGCAATAGGCCTGTTCGCGTACTATGATTAATTGCAATTAATTGCAATGAAGCCGTTTTTGTGCTCCGTTTTACTGAAAACTGAAAATTTCCCCTCTTTTAGTAAATTTTAGTAGGGTCTGAGCTACTGAAAAATAGTGAAAACTGTCAAACGGTGTGGCACGAGTAAATATTTTCAAATGTGCGCGGCAAGCAACATATTATTGGCGTAATGTTGTGATGAAGGACGAATATTTTTGTGGCGACTTTATAATCACTATTGTTCTCCCAAAAACCGACAACTGACACTATTGGTATTCAATTTTCAGTAATTGCAATGAGAGCGTTTTTGTACTTTTTATGAATTTCCCCCACCACATGATTCAGGAAAATTCAAGAAAATTCAGTGACGGCAAGCAATGCCTCCTAGAAGTACGGGCCGTTAAGCTACGTAATCGTTGTCGCTGTGACGTAATGGCGATAGGCAATTTTTACATTTTCACGAGGCAGTGCCGACACACACGGAGATTTCACTTGCGGTTTTTAAGCTAAAATATGATTAAAACGTTAGTTTTTTGTGCGTGGACGCGTTGTAGTAATAATATTTAGTCATAACTTGAATTTTGTGTCAATCAATTGTATCGACAGTGAATCGACACAAAACGTCACATAACCTAACACCAACTGATAAACATTTCGTAGCGAATTTTTCACATTATACCGCACGCACCGCATTAATTTGTGTTTTAGCTGTTCACTAGCAATGTTCCGCGGATCTCACTTTGTTTTCACTTCACTCAATTCAACACAACCTGTATAATTTACGATTTCCCGCGGACGTCCCATAAGACTGCGTGTGTTTTTCACGACATTTTGGCCTATTGCTGTGACGTCATCATTCTGTATTACGGCCCGTACTTCTAGGAGGCATTGCTGCAAGTACGCCAACATACCTAATGTGTGTCCCGGCTGTCAAGAAGTCCTACAGCTGATTAATTTGACGTTTTTCTGTGAGAATGAATGAAAGAAAGATATGGAAGGCGATGTCATTTTTGGCTGTTCTTCTTGTTTTGCCAGTTTTTACCCGAAATTTGTTCCTTTTCTTTGGTTTTCGGCAAATCTTCTCCCACCACAGAAGTAAATTTTTGCCCAAAATGTTTTTACTGAAGAACCTATGATATAAATGACGTAAGAAAAGATGAACTGCATGATAAACGAAGGCTAATGAAAAGTGGTGATTTGGGCTGCCATTGGCTGCAACAGAAAAACGAATATGCAGTTTAAAAAGTTCATTAGTATATTGAATTATTGCAAGAAGAAATATCGAACAATGTGCCGATTATTTTTGGAAGAAGTTATATTTTCCAATAACATAATCCAGCAGTACACACAGCACGAACAGTAAAGGACTTTTTCACTGCCAAAAATGTAAGCGTCCAAGATCACCAGACCTCAACATCATTGAAAATGTCTGGGGACAAGTAGCACAGGCTGTATATCGGGGTAATAAGCGGTATGCAACAGTGGGAAGGTTCTAGAAAGTAATTACACCTGCTTTAGCGCTAATTGCTCGAAAATATATAAAAAGTCTATGCAAATATTATAATATTATAACTATAGGAGTGATAAAAATCAAGCGAAACACACATTAATAATTCGATAAATATTTTCTATTTTTTAATAATCACTTCTTTTAAATTTACATGTCCTAACCTGTCGTATCTTTCTGTCGCAACAGTTTGTCTATAAATCTTAAAGAAAAACATGGAAACATTAATTAATTGGTACAAATATCACACATAAAGATTTCTTAGTAAAGGATTTTTACAACAGGCAAACAAATTTCTCCACAAATTTCATGAGTTCAGAGAATCGGAAAAATTTCATGGTTATCGTATCTTTTTTTCCGGAGTAAAATTCAATTACTTGCAATTTTTAATTACAGATCATGCCACGTGCACAAAACGCTCATGCGTATGTCAATGCAGGATTTGCTCTTCAGACATCGGACGATCTAGTGACAAGTGCTCGTATTTGTTTCGGTGGAATAAATCCGCATTTCACACATGCTGTTGAAACTGAAAATTACTTAGTTGGAAAGAAATTATTTTCCGACGAAACCATCAAAGACGCATTCAAAATACTTTTAACAGAACTGAATCCCGATTGGGTTCTGCCCGACACGTCTCCCCAATACCGCAAAATGCTTGCGTGTGGGCTGTTTTACAAATTCATTTTAAATTTCGCGCCAGACCAGTTAATTAAAGACATGTATAAATCTGGCAAGGATATTCTCCGAAGATCTCTGTCGAGTGGCATGCAGACTTTTGATACTCGACAAGATATGTATCCAATTACAAAACCCATTCCTAAAATCGAGGCATTGGTCCAATGTTCCGGAGAAGCTTCTTTCATGAATGATCATCCACCGTTACCTGGCGAACTATGGGCTGCTTTTGTGCCGGCTACTAAAGCCAATACGAAAATAGTTGAAATCGATCCAAGCGAAGCCTTGAACATTCCGGGAGTAGTTGCATTTTATTCTGCCAAAGATATTCCCGGGAAAAATTCATTCGTTTACTCAGGAATACCCGGATTCGAAGAAGATGAACCGATATTTTGCAGTGATAGAGTTCAGTACCATTCTCAGCCACTGGGAGTTATCGTTGCTGAATCGTCTGATTTGGCTAAATTGGCAAGTAGCAAAGTGAAAGTTCTTTACGAGAAATTGGATGGCAATATCATGCCTACAATGAAAGAAGTTTTCGAAAATAAGGCTTTTCATCGCGTTCGAGACTATCCGATGATTATGGCAAAGAGCAAAAGTGAAGATTTATCAGAAGGAACTGTGCATGTACAAGGAACTTTCGATGTCGGCAGTCAGTACCACTTCACAATGGAGCCGCAAACTTGCGTATGCATTCCCACTGAAGACGGTATGAATGTTTATTCAGCCAGCCAGTGGATGGATATGACTCAAACTGCGATCGCGCAATCATTAGGCGTTCTCAAGTCTAAAATTTTCTTGCAAGTGAGACGCTTGGGTGGTGGCTACGGTGCAAAAATATCGCGAAATATTCAGGTTGCGTGTGCATGTGCACTAGCCTGCCACGTTCTCAATCGGCCAGTTCGATTCGTCCAAAGCATTGAATCTATGATGAGCTCGCTGGGGAAAAGATTCGCTTGCCATTCGGATTATGAGGTGAACATCAGCCCACAGGGCAAAATTGTGCAGCTCGTGAACACTTTCTACGAGGACGGTGGGTCCAGTCAAAACGAAAGCCCTACTTTCTTGACAATGATTACTGCTGCAAACTGCTACGACTCCAACAAATCCTGGAAAATAAACGGAACTGTCGTCAAAACTGATGCTCCGAGTCACACTTGGTGTAGAGCTCCAGGTGCCTTAGAGGGTATCGCCATGATTGAGAATATCATGGAACACATCGCTTGCATTTCGGGAGAAGACCCAGCCGAAATAAGGCAAAGTAATTTGAAGCCCGGTAATAAAATGAATCAGCTTTTGCCTGAATTTCTCAAAACAAGTGAATACAAGAAACGAAAAAATGAGCTGGCAGAGTTTAATAATACCAATCGATGGCGTAAAAAAGGGTTGGGTCTGTCTTTGATGCAATACCCAGCACACTATTTCGGTACACAGCCTGTGACCGTTAGCATCTATCACGCGGATGGAAGTGTATCAGTCGGGCATGGAGGGATCGAAATGGGCCAAGGACTAAATACTAAAGTGGCTCAAGTCGTAGCTTATACTCTAAGCATCCCATTAGAAAGCATTCAAATTCGTCCCTCTAATACGTTCAATGCACCTAACGCTATTGTAACGGGTGGAGGCACTGCGAGTGAAACAGTTTGCTATGTAAGTATGATCTGAATTTACCATGTACAATTTGAATTTATATATTTCTTGGTTGCAGGCTGCAAAAAAGGCTTGTGAAACTTTGTTGGAACGAATGAAACCTTTTCGGGATTCGCTTAAAAATCCGAAATGGTCAGATGTTGTTCGAAAATGCTTTGAGGCCAATGTTTCTTTACAAGAGACACATACGCACAAAAGCGGTGACTTAGCTACTTATGATGTGTATGGTCTTTGCTTGACAGAAGTGGAAGTTGATATATTAACAGGAAACTCACTCATAACGCGAGTTGATATTTTGGAAGATACCGGAGAAAGTTTGAGCCCCTCCATTGATATCGGCCAGATTGAGGGTGCATTTATCATGGGAATTGGCTATTGGTTAACGGAAAAACTAGTTTTCAACCGACAAACTGGAGAATTGCTTACCAACAGAACTTGGAACTATAAACCTCCTGGTGCTAAAGATATACCGATTGATTTTAGAATAACGCTCTTACAAAACAGTCCAAATCCAGCTGGCTTTCTACGGTCAAAGGGTATGTGCTTGCAAAATTAAATGATTTACTATTCTGAATTTTCTTTTCTAGCTACCGGGGAGCCAGCTTCTTGTCTTGCAATATCAGTTCTGTTTGCTCTACGGCACGCTTTAAATTCGTCTAGAGCTGATTGTGGTGTTACCGAAAAGTGGTTTCACTTAGGATCACCGACTACACCAGAAGATATAGTGCTTAACTCTGGTACATCAGTTGATATGTTCACATTGAGCTGATAGATTTCTTGAAAAAAACTACAATTATATATATTTTATTATGTACATAATTATGTATTGTACGCATCAAAATAAACTTTATATTGACACTTATGATACTGTTACTAAACAAAGTTAAATCGTGTTGAATGCTATATGTGATGTAAAGACTGGTTTTTTGGATCGACAAGTTGTGCCGGGTGTTTCTGATTCATTGATGCTTCATTGCTGTTGAGATGAAGAGTGTGTTGCAACACTCTTCAAATTGACATTATACATGCTATTTTTAGGTTTATACGTTTTAGGTTTAAATGTTAAGCTACATAATTTTTCACTTTTAAGCTAAATATGTTTCAATTTCTTCACAGTCATTGATATTTCGCTGTTCAGTGTCTAACTGAAAAGCGAAATATCTACTCTCGAAATATCATCGCTGAATGGTGTGTGTAATTCATGCGTGACTCATCGCTTCAATTCAGATTGTAAACATATGGTAGTAGATAATACGCATCCATAGACACGATGTATATAAAGGAATTTCATCCGAAATTCGCTTACTTTCACTGAAAGAGTTTCGGAACTTTAAGGCCTGATTCGGGTCTGAATCATCAATGAAGAATCGATCTGTATTCAAGAATCAATCGCGGCTACGAAACGTTCACATGAAAATACACATATGATCAAACCTTTCAGATAGTGAGTTTGCACTTAAGAAGGCTTGAATTTATGAAACATATGGTTTCCAGGGAACAACCAGATCTTTACTGAGTTAACACAATTGCGGAATTCATTAATAAAGAACTTCTATAAGGCGATGTTCGAATTTATTTAAGATCTAGACTAGATTAAATTGAAAAAAACTCTAGCGCATAGAAATCTCTAGAAAAACTGATTTTCAAAGGAAAGTAGAAGATACAGTAGGTAAAAAAAGTTAAGGCACGAACATTTAGTAAGAACAAAAATCCTATTTTTAATGCGACTTTAATAATAAATGATTGTGTTTTTGCATTTAATTAAAAGGTTTGCATGTTTACTTTAAGAACAATATTTAAAAAAAAAACCGGTAGCGAAGCAAATTTCACAATATTAACGAAACATTTTTCAGTGAAGTACCAAAATAGCACAAAAAAAGTTAAGGCACAGCGTAGTTTGGGCGATTGAGGAAGTGAACTGGTTTCCGTGATCACCCTCCGCACAAGGTACCTTCATAGTGCCGAAGTGAGCTTATTAGCTATAGTCTTTAGGATGCTGTTGGGACTGTCCCGTGTTCTACGGATCAGGGATATGGTTTTTTTGCGAATGACGGCTGCAAAGCCATCAGTCCGGTACTCCACAAACAGAAGCGGGCCAATCCCATCATCATCCTGAAGATATTATTATATCGGACGCTCAATATGTCCAGCAATCTTTTGACTCATAGGTTCCCCGTGTACAAGCTCTGGCAATTGAAAAGCGTTACCTTAACTTGGTTATGGATGCTGTATTGTATGAACAAACTGGCTTTCTTTTCGTGGTTCCCTCGAAACCTTTAGCGACTCCATCACAAAATGCTCTCAGCCTGTTCAAGTGAACTTCTTGAATTTCATTTTTTTGCTCTACAAACATAATTTATCTCTTAAGTATTAATTATAACACTTCAAAAAGGGTCAATTATCATATATATCAAAGACAATACAGAATAAAGCTATTGACATAATGACAAAAACAGTTAAAAATAGCATTCTGAACGACATCAAAGAAGCCAAACACTACAACATAATGTTCGACTGCACTTCAGATGTGCCTGCCCGATCAGTAAGAGCAGATGTGGCAAGACGGTTCCCTGGTGGAATCGGGAACTACAGAAGCTAAGGAAAAGTACCAGGAAAAGTCTCAACAGAGCTTGTAAGGGCAACAATGAGGATGACTGGATCGCCTACAGAACTTTGCAGAGAACGTATAAGAAGCTGGTGAGGACCTCTAAGAGGGAATCATTTAGATCTTACTGTGAAAGACTGGAAGGCGCACGGGAGACGTCTAGGCTTTGCAAAGTCTTAGAGAAGGATCAATCAGCTAAGCTAGACTCTCTAAAACGCTCGGATGGTGATTTTACCAAGTCCAAAAAGGAGTCTTTGCAGACTTTACTTGGGACTCACTTCCCGGGAGCCCCGGTGATTGAGTCGCAGAAGGCAAATGCGCCTGTGACCGAAATCCCTGCTCTTCGCAGCAGTAGGAAGTGCTGGTACACAACTAGATCTGTGGTCACTAGTGAAAAGGTCAGGGATGCAATCATGTCTTTTGAAAATTTCAAATCGCCGGGCCTGGATGGTATCTATCCGGTTATGCTTAGGGAGGGAATTGACCACTTGGGGGCAGACCTGAGAGAAATCTTCTGGGCATGCCTTTCCTTGGGGTATGTTCCGTCACCTTGGCGAGAGGTTAAGGTAGTTTTTATACCTAAACCGGGGAGAGATGACTATTCCGATCCAAGGAACTTTAGACCAATCAGCTTAACTTCGTTTATGTTGAAATGCCTAGAGAGACTTGTCGAACGACACATACGTACTACGGCGCTTAGGTTTAACCCTTTGAATGATGAGCAACATGCGTACCAGCGAGGAAAATCATGCGAGTCGGCCCTTCATTCTTTGGGGGCCAGAGTTGAGGGAGCGATCTCCAATGGTGAGTATGCGCTGGGGGTGTTTGTTTGCGCGCCCTTCATGGAACTATGTGATGCTGCGAAAGTGCATGGCGTGGATGATATCTTAGTTAGGTGGATTCATGCCATGCTGACGCAGAGATGGTTGCTGGCGGAAGCTGGATCCGATTGCTACTTAAGAACAGAGGCGACAAATGGATGCCCTCAAGGGGGCGTCCTATCACCGCTCCTGTGGAGTATGCTAGTCGACTCCCTGCTTAACGAACTGCAACAAGAAAGGCTGCACGCACAAGCTTATGCTGATGACGTGGCCGCACTGGCTGTCGGTAAAGATCTGAATGTGGTATGTAGAAATACACAGCGTGCATTGGATCTGATTGGCAGCTGGTGTTCGAGGCACGGCTTAACAGTGAATCCTGGTAAGACGAAACTTGTTTTGTTTACCAGGAAAAGAAAACTGAGAGGACTAGTGCTTCCAATCATGAAGGGTGTAACACTTCAACTTTCAGATGAGGTCAAATATCTTGGAGTAATCTTGGACAAAAAACTTCTCTGGAAGAAACATGTGGAAGTGAAGCTTACTCGTGCTATAAAAGCTTTCGGGCAGTGCAGGAGGGCTTTTGCTACCACATGGGGTCTAAAGCCTCGTGTAGTGATGTGGATCTACACAGCAATAATTAGGCCGATGTTCACGTACGCATCGGTGGTGTGGTGGACTATCGAGAGGCAATTGTATGCTCGGACGCCACGCCACGCTGCAAAGGACGGTGTGCCTGGGTATCTGTGGTGCCATGAGCACTACTCTGGGTGCGGCCCTTGATGCGCTTCTCAATCTGCCTCCTCTCGACATTCAAGTTCAGAGTGTGGCGATGAGCTCTGCCCATAGACTAGCTCAGCTTGGCTTATGGGTAGGTGAAGACGATGTGGGGCACTGCTCTATTAGGAGGTCGTTGTGTGAGATCTCTCCGATTCTCGCGATGCCTTCGGACGCTCGGGTGCCCTTCCTCGACTTCAGAAGAAGGTACGAAGTAATCCTCTTAAGCAGAAGTAACTGGGATGATCCGGATCTGTGTACGAGGAGATATTCGGAGATCTTCTTCACGGATGGCTCGAGGTTAGATATTAGATCTGGAGCTGGTGTCTATCTACATTCATCGAATGGCAGATGGGCTTTCTCTCTTGGAGAGCACGCTTCGGTTTTTCAAGCAGAAATGTTTGCTATCCTGAGAGCTACCTGTTGGGCAATCGAGGAAAGATGGAGGGGAAAGAGCATTGCTATTTGCAGTGACAGTCAAGCTGCACTGATGGCGCTGCGTAGACCCCTGACAAACTCGAAAATTGTCCAAGAGTGCAGAGCACGATTGAACTCTGTCGCCAGATTCAATAGGGTGCATCTGCTCTGGGTACCGGGGCACTGTGGTGTTGACGGGAATGAAATTGCTGACGTCATTGCGAAGCAAGGTTCGGAACTTCCGCTACGGGGCCCTGAACCCGCTTTGGGTGTGCCGACCGCATCTGCACGTGCCATTATTCGAAAGTGGGTAGATGATGCTCACAAAGATAGATGGACGGCTGCCGGTGTGGCCAGGCACACGAAGGTATTCCTTTCAGAACCCAACCATGTGACTGCGGGATTCTTGCTCAATAAGAGCAGGAAAGTTTGCAGGGCCATGGTGGGTATTCTGACTGGACACAACTGCCTAGGAGGACATATTTACCGAATAGGTGTTGCACAGGATGACCTCTGTTCATCCTGTCTAGAAGAGGCTGACTCTGCGGAGCATTTCCTCTGTGAATGCCCAGCGTTTGCGCGTCTCAGATATCAATGCTTTGGCTGGGATGTTGCACGCATGCAGACGATAGCCTCTTTTCCCCTATCAGTGATCCTAGACTTTATCAAGAGGTCTGGGAAACTATGGTAGGCAGGGGGAAATGAGTACAATGGGTCCTTTGGCCTGAGTGCTTAGAGGCGCCAGTGCGCCTCTCCCCCAACTCACACACACACACACACACACACAGAATAAATCAGCCAGGTCATTCGCTATGTAAAAAAAACTGATGAGTGTGAAATAAAATAAAGTTTCATTGGTTTCATAGAAGTTGTTGGAAAGACAGAAGAGTACATTTGTCAATAGATAATGGAAAAAAATACTGCCCAATGTCGTGGCCAATCGTATGAAAATAGGTCCAATAGGACAGGCACCTAAAACGGCGTGCAAAAAAAATCAAAAAATTTGAAAAATCTAGATCAAAGTGGCGAGTTGACTGTATCCGAAGTTTTAGGACTGGGAAAATTTTTATGGTTGCCGCCCTAAATGACTCAATATATATATATATTAATTTATTTATTTCGAATCTAGTCGTCCAAGTCGTTCATCAGAGGTTTTTTCTATACCGTTTGCACGTACGGAAGGCTATATATTCATTCGTCTTTGTTGCGTCTACCCAGAACGCACATTGCTCTTAAGCTTGGTCCTCGACCGCAATCTTTTTTACAATTCAAGCATTCATTGAGAAAGTTACCTTGAATTGCTATTTACTAAAGATCTAATTTTAGTTTTCAAATTTATTTTTCTTTTTCATGTTTCTTTTTTTTTTTTTTTGCTTTCTTGCCGCTGTAATTGGAGTTATATCTGTAGCGCAAGGGGTGCATTCTTCTAATCTCAAATTTCACCAAAAGGGACACAGTTGCGATCCAAGTATAGGCTAACATCGAAAGATGATGAGTAGAGGCAATATTTGCCTCAGCCTACTTCCCAGGAGATGATGAACAGGTCCCAAGTCATAGACCACTGCAGAAAGGAGAACAAAATGCTGACAATCGGGTGTAACGCCTATGCTCAGCAAAAAATATGGGGGAGTAGTGACATGAGCGCTAGTGGTGAGTTTCTTTTAGAATTCCTCTTTCCCAGCGAATAAAAGCGAAAGTACTCAAACTCATGTCAGTATCAAAAAATGCAGTTCACTTAGTGAAGAAATGGAATATCCTAACTAGAGCTTCGTTCTCTCATCACAGGCATATACGCTTCGAACTCGGAAAAAATATCGTAAAAAGGATTAAGAACAGTTAATCAAAGTGTACGGTCTGGAAACCCTATCAATATGACCTTACTGTGCA
Source organism: Nemotelus nigrinus (assembly GCA_947369275.1). Taxonomy (NCBI): domain Eukaryota; kingdom Metazoa; phylum Arthropoda; class Insecta; order Diptera; family Stratiomyidae; genus Nemotelus; species Nemotelus nigrinus. The sequence goes on from OX376372.1 coordinate 220,010,447, forward strand.
ACGCAAAAATAGGGTGCCAAATGCAGCACATGGATGCGCTATTTAATTATGTAGGCCTCCCGTTGAATAGAAGAGGCTAGATGTAAGAACTAAATCAAGTGTTAGGTCTAATTAGGTTAAGTTAATTATAATTAAGTATAAGTTAGGTCTTAATTGTTGTTTAAGGTAGTTTTTAAGCTAAATATTGCCCAGTTAGCTCCAGTTTTTGTACAGACTGGGTATTAGTGTGCAAGATAAAAAAAATGGCATTAAAAATAAAAATATATTTAAAACAAAGATAAGAGCCAGCAGGCCAAAATAGCATAGCCGCTAGATTTTAAGTTTTAATGGATAACTTAACTTTGAGCTAGGTTAAGAATGTATAATTAAAACAAAAACTAAAAAAATTTTCAATCATCACACATATTTCAGCACTAGCGAGAGAGCTTCCTGGCTCTGCTCTTTCTTCCACCAGAGGCATATTAAATGTCCCAACAAGGATCATATCCAGGTTCATAAGAAACATGGATATCCTATAGGACGTAACGCAGAGGAAGCACCATATACCCAGTAAGTCGCAGTGCTCGGAGACTTTGTCTGACAGTAAAGATTTTCATTATTTCCAAATCCATTTATTCCTGTTTCATCTTTGCGCTATTCTCTGAAGGATTCAAAAGCTAAAACACGCACAAAGGACAAAAACATAAAATCTCGTCTATATTGCCAGTGACCAGTTTTGTTTCGATGATTCCAGATACTCACCTGTTTTAATCGTCTATCTTTCGTTCAACTCCCCCGAGGCAGTCTTAACTAACTGGAGGATTTTTTCGCCGTTGATTTTCATGCTGTGAATCGCGTGGATCTTCCAAAGCTAAGCTCGTTCAAAATTTGCCATGGCTTTTTCTTTGTCAAGTTTATTGATAATATCCAACAATAGTAATATCAATCGATGTTTATTATACTATTATCTCAATAATAGTATAATAAACATCGATAACAAAACATACTATTGGGTAGAGCACTCGCTTCTTGTGTGTTGGGCGCCTGGTTCAAATCCAGGTTCGGACGAGTGACCACGCACCAAGCTTTGAGCTCACCTAGCTCGGAAGAGGTATCTGAATTGAGCATGGGCAAAGTGAGTCGTGGAACTAACCACTCCACACTCTTATGCACATTGATGGTAAAGTTGAGTGAAGCTTCCAGCTTTAACCGCTAGACCAATGCAAGGGTTGTCGTGGAATTATTTTACTATACACTAGTAACATCTTAATATTGTTATAGTAACAGCATTGTCCTTCATACATAATTTTAACAGCTCAATATTTTATGTTAGGAAGTTACAATATTATATTTGCAGTTTAACATTATATATTAAGCTGTTAGCTTTTTATGTTAAGAACATCTGTAAATATAAATGTTTTAACATCTTAACATAAATATATTACTATGCCAATATAAATGTATTACCCAAGGGTGGTGAAATTGTTGGTCATACAACAAAGTACATTGCTGGTATTGTTAGTTAGGATGTTAATATTAAATACGGCAATAGCACACTGGAGTAACCTAATCTTTTCCGATCATCGAAGTTAAGCAGTGTTGGGTGCGGTTAGTACTTAGATGCGGGACCTCTTCAGACTATGAACAAATCATATCGACATGCTAATACTGGTAATAAAGCATATGGCGTGAGTAGATAGAGAATGGCGGTTCTAAATCCTCATCCTCCTCTGAGGAGGGTGACGTCACTGAGGAGGATGGAGGAGCAATAAGGATACGGTGTCTGCGATTATTGGTTCACTCATGACGTCCGCGCATGACGTAAACGATCATCCTTGAACTGAAAACAGCTCAACAGGGCTGTTTAAAAGCTAAACAGGGCTGTTTATCACTTCAAGGATGATCGTTTACGTCATGCGCGGACGTCATGAGTGAACCAATAATCGCAGACACCGTATCCTTATTGCTCCTCCATACTCCTCAGTGACGTCACCCTCCTCAGAGGAGGATGAGGATTTAGAACCGCCATTCTCTATCTACTGGTGTGTTAATATTAATTATTGGTATACCAATAGTATTGTAAGATGCTAATATAACTTATTGCCATTTTACTATTTAATATTGGCCTACTAATATAATATTGTAACAGACAAATTCACCACACGCATGTCAATATATAAAATTTTAAGAATGCTATGTGCGGGCAATATAATGTTGTTGCTAGGTCAATATAATAATGTTAAGAAATGTGTTCAATATAAATATATTAGCTGCAAAATATATTAAGGGTAGAACAAAGATTTTTTAGCATGTAGTAATATAATAATAATATATTTTATTAATGTTTTAAAATGTTCATAGGTTATTTAACTTAAGGAGTATTTATCATAATAAATTATATATTTAGTGGCTTACCATTTTGGTCTGCTTGCTATTCCTGGATTGTGATTAATAAATTTTGTGTCATTTGTATATTTTTTCGCTTACACTTGTAAGATATCACCCAGGTTGCAAATTTCCTGGGGCTGACTTAGCTATATAATACTAAATACTTATTTAATTTACTTAACTACGTCTAGCTTATGTATAATCACACTAACGCAGCCTAATAAGACCTAAATTTAACCTAGGTCTTCATTATCTCCTCTGATTTAATGCAAGGACAACATAATTGAACAGCATGTCCATGAGCCACCGCTGTCCTGCTATCTCCGTCGGACGTATAAATGACTCATAAGAGTCACTCGTGCGTCCGATCTCTCGGATTATTCCGTTTTCAGGCCCTTCTGCCAGTGAGTAAAATCTTGTCATCAGCTGCACAACCCGGTCCCAAAATGGCTAAAGTCCTCTCTACTGAATCCCTAGAACAGAATCCTTCGACTATCTTTTAGTACAGGATTAAATTTCAAGAATTCATGCAGGTCTACTCCAAGGTAGAATAATTTAGGAGTTGTAGTAATTCTAGAACTTCTTCTGAAAACAATAAGAGCAAATTTCTATAATTCAATAAATATATATAAACAAAATAGTAGTAAATTTCATCATGGTATTAAAAATACTTACGTAAACATATTTCTAGTTGAACTATGTATGAATATCGTGTCTATATATATCTATGGAGTTAAAAGATACCATCCGTTAAGATAGGGTTTATCAAAACAGACGGAGTGCAGTCTGTGAAGGAAATAAACAATCCAAAACATTCTAATCGTGCTTTGCGCTGCAAGCGTCCATATTTCAAAATGTCGGTCTCTTTGTCCAATAACCAGCTGTGCTAAGAAACTCTGAGACAGCATGCGACTTCGAAAAAGTCTATAAATAAAAAGCTTTTTGTTGAAAAACCAGTGGAATAAGTATTCATTCACCCGAATTACGTACTGCACGCGTATGCGCGCGCGAACAAAAGAGCATCTGGCTTTGGCTATATCATGCACATATAACGTCGTTTGGATACTATTGGAGAAGTCAGTCTGACTGGTGGAGAAGCTAAAAAAGATGAGATCTGAAAGCATTCAACTTCTTCCGTCAATTCTACTGGTCGTATTAAGTAACTTTTAGTTTTATCTCAATAGTCAGTGTGTGAGCTTGGCAATCAACGGGGAATGTGAGTGACTCCATATGTGACTAATTCAAAGTAAGAATTAGAATTTCAAGTTAGCACAATGAAGTGTCGAGCGTTCTTTGTTTGGGAATAGAAACGTAACCGGCTTCAAAAGTTAATTTCATTGTTGCTCCGTGCGATGCGCGTTTTCGCTTCTGGATTGACAGCGCTCGTGAACGTAGTATTTTAATTGCAGTGTCAAGTTCAACTTCTCCCCCATTTGTGTAATAAGTGGAGTGTAATTTTGCATCATGATAGGCCAGCTGAAATTATTCGCTTGGTTTGTGATAACGTGTGGACTATGTGGATTAGAAAACGCTGGAGCGATTAATATCTTGGGCATTGTATCTTCATTGTCTAAATCTCATTCGGTATTTGCTAACTCGATATTCAATGAATACGCAAATAGTGGACATTCGGTAAGTGAAATACATTTTACATACTTTTGTATGTACTGTAGAATAAAAGCGCTTCGCAAATATGTAAATATTCGTGGGCAGACCATACATATTGGCAATGGAATGTACACATGTATCTACTTATATGAAAGTGATTTATGTTTGCTATATTCTTTCATAAATTATTCTACGCTATTATTCTGTGGAGAATTCAATGAAAAAAAAGAAGAGTACAATTCATTTTGTCTGTTCTAATGAATTTATAACTGCATAAGCTATTAAAATTATCGAACATTACTCGTGACCAAATTTTAAATTATCTGGGATTGGCAGTCCAGTAGTTCACTGCAAAACTAACGTTATTGATTAACTTTCAAATTCATTCTTATCTACAGCTTAAATATTTAGAAATGAGCGAAATCACGTACAGATAATAAGTGTCATAAGCCTATCTATTTTAATGCTTGGCCAGAGTATTTCATGCATGGCCAGAGAATTTCTTTTTCGTTAATTTCAAATTGAGTTCCCTACGATAAGACTCGTTTTCCAATGCTATCCAAAAAAATGCTTGTGCTTTTAATGGAGGAAAGTTACATGTTAGAAAAAACATTTCGTTAACCGTAACGAGCCCAGATCTTGAACTCTTAGCGCTCTCTTTGATCACGACGACGATAAACGTCTTCAATTAGCTATTAAGTATGTATATGGAGTCGTATTTGTGGCTTTCGAAATATTATTAGATTAATCAATGCCGGTTTTGAAAATGTATACATACGTTACCTATATGATATCAGAGACTTGTTTGTGACTTTTGATCCCAAATTATAATTTCATTTCCATGTTGCGGAAGTCACCGCTAAAGCCTCCTGAGTATCTGGATTGATCCTTCGTTCAGCATTTAAGCTCTTCAATGAGTTCTTTTTTTCTAATGTTAATTTGGTTGTGTGCCCTACGCTTCCAGTACCTTTTTGAGACCATTCACATGCTCTTTATTCGTGAAATTTAATATCATTTACTCCTCATATTTTACCCGTCTTCCTTTTCTACTTCCTTGCAGTCACGACGACTGTTGCATGGCGAGTGCTTTCTGTTCAAATTTCAGCGAGAAATTATATCCAGCTTCGCCGATTCGATTCAAACTCGCTACGTGCCAACAGACCTCAGGAATTTTCACTATTCCATTCGCGTGTACAAATGTGTGTTTGTCTTTTCCCTTTGCCAGACTGTGGACTTGGTCCTCTGCCACAATCGTTCTTTGCATTCGAAAGGCATTTATACTCGAGCTTATCGCTGTGGCTTTACTTTTTTGAATCATATTTCTTTTTTATATCTTTTCTTTTTTATTGTAAAATACCAATCTTTATTTTTGGTTATCTTTTATCTCATATCGTTCTTATGATTGGGATTTGTATTCTGATGCTATTAATTTTGTTAATAAATAAATAATTCAGAAATGCAAAACATTGCAAATTAGTTTTACTTTTCGGAAGATATTGAACCCGAGAGTGTTTCCCAAAATTTTTACCCTTTCGTCTCTGACATCATCTTTCAACTCAAGTCTTATTAGAGTGCTGGTTGTTCAACTCTTCAGACGTGTTCGCACGTGAGGTACAAGGTGTAACTTTGTAGGGCGGAGGTGGTCCTGATTTTATTTAGAAACAAAATCAGCTAAACAAATTTACTTTGCGCGCTTATTTAAATATAGTTCGCATACTCTAGTGGGCAGAGCACTGGTTTCTAGTATGTGGGGACCCTGGTTCAAACCGAGGAGCGTTAAATAGGTACATACATGAACTGATCAGGGATTAAGTGAGTCGTGAAACTAATTACTCCATACTCGTATTCACATTGATTGTAAATTGGTGGATAAAGCTTTCTACCAGTTTCAACCCCTACACCCGAGAAAGATTATCGTGGGATTACTATCCTAAATAATATCACAATTTCATCATTTTTCCAGAAAATGAAATAAAACTTCCTCGACAGTCAAAATTAAATACCTAATTAGATTTCGAACCGTAATCGAACCAGATCTTTGTGTATAATTAATGCTCAATGCTTAAATCCTTTCATGTCTGGTATAAATACTCTTGAACTTTTAGCGCCCAATGTGGTCAAGTGGAATCTGGTTTTCGCTGAGTACAATTATGTGCCAAAGGCATCATTGACGAATGCAGTCAGGCTACTTGTTTGAAAATTTGATAAATTTTTTGATAAACATGGACCCAATTTTTTACCACATTGTCTCTGCCCTTTTTCATACTTACTTGTGTTTTTCTTTAGGCTTAACAAAAGGTGAGTGGGAAGTTGGGGTCGCAGTAGTTTGCGCATTACCACAAAAAAATTAGACATATTTGTTGCAGCTCAGCAAATTTGAAGTTCGACTGGAGTCTAAGTAATTTGTATGATAGGAAAATAAATTAAAAGCTCGATCTTATACTTTTTTCTCCTGTCAAACAATTTAATTAGACAGTTATTACGGGGTTTGGCGTTGAGAACACGTTGTGACATTTGATAGTCGCTAAGCTACGAATCAAGTGAAAGTTTATCATATATGGTTTTGTTAGACTCGCTTGATTAAGGATGTTATAAGCTCAGGCCAATAAAAATTTGCAAGTATTTGAATTAATTAGTAAATGAGCTGATGATACCGAAGTTGCGTAAGATATTTAGTTTTAACGAACTGCATTTTATATGCAGATATATCACCAAGATATGCCTAAAATCTACAGTTTTAACCCCTACAGTAGTAAAGAAATAATAATTAAGACCACAGACATAAAAAAAACCTCGATGAAGCTGATCGTAAGCATTGTTAGGCTATGAAATTGCAGGTGGAACAACCTACCTGCCCGATTTGGAAGCAAATTATATTTGCCGATAGTAAATGATAGTAAATCACTTGCACTGGAAAGGGATACGAATGGGTTCCTCTTACAATAGCTTCTGGCAAAGCTGTAGCTGCTGGCAAAGCTGTAGCTGCTGGGAACAAAAGAAATAGTTCTTCGACTCTTTTGCCAATGCCCACTCCTCACTGGAAGAACGATGTAACTCTTTGGCTCATACTTATTCACAGGTCGATAGCCTTGAAGGGAATCATTAAGTTTATAAAAAAAAACTCCGGGCTGTTCTTTCGCCAGTAATGAAGGTGGCTAAACAATGCGGTGTTACAATTGGTCATATCTTTTTCTGGAGTCTTTGATCTTCTTCAGTAGTCTGTTCGGTGAAGGCAGCCACGGAACCTACCTACCTAGTACCACCTTCGGCTCCAGTTTGGCACGTAAACTCAATAGTAAACTAGATAGTTTACACACATGATTTCGTAATGGACTTTTCATATTGTGTTTATGATACCAAAATTCTTTAAATTCCTCTAAACCTTCAAATTTCTTTAGACCTTCACTTAAAATTTTTCTCGCAAATTTGTTAGTGCCTTTTTTGTTTGGGTTATCTTTGATTTTGAATAGTGACTGCAAATTATTTATTCAAAAACATGATGTAAAGTTTCCAACTTTCGAAAGTATATTCGATAATACTCGCTGTAACCCAAACAAAGATTACAATACTGCCGTTCTTAGCATAAACACTTTATCTGACATTTTTTTCATTTTTGAATTAACACCGGGCTCGAAAGCGTACATTATTACATCATTCTACAAAATTTGAAAAACCTGTTTTTTGTGAAAGTATGTTAAAAAATATTGAAAAATGCACTCGCCATATATCTCCAGCACAAATCAAAACACAAATCATTGAATATCGAAAGTTACTAAAATGTAGATAGAAGGCTTATGCTAAGCACGGCAAAGTACATCTCCAAGCAATCTGGAGTAAATCCACTATACATATAGTAATTAAGTATAACAGACTTGAAAGCTTTTGTTGCTTCCTAGTTATTATAACGCTCGATTTGGCGGAGAAATCATATGTTATTGTTTATTTGATTAATAAATGATAACAGAAAACATTGACATTGCCGATCCGTTGATAGCATTTGTGCATATTCTCGTAAACTCCAGACAATGAAAGCATGATTAAATAGCCATGCACCGCGAACCGCACGTGATATATGTACGTGCTAATGCATGGAGGGAATGTGAACAGTTGCTAATAGTGAAAGCCATCTAGATTTAGAAGTTTGATATGCTCAGTGATAAATGCTTTGATATACAGTGGCTCACAGCTTATTTCATGCAGCAACAAATTCAAAATTTGTTACGCTGTAATTGGAAAACTATGTAAAATATCGACCAGATTTAAATGCCAGTTTACAAACAAATATTTATTGATTAAGCTAAGAAATTCAAAAACAACACAATTGCTGTTCGTAAGAATAAATCAACAAAAATTATGAAAATACGGCTTAATTTTATGTCACAGCTTATTTCAGGCACTTAAACTTAAGCCTTAATTGGCAAAAAAAAAGTTAAATTTTATAAATATTTAGAACTTCGTGTGGTGGCCCTTTGCATTTAGTACATCTTTCAGCATCTTTGGCATCCACAAGCTTTTGAGTAGTTTCTGAGCTAATTTTCGTCCACTCCTCGAAAATGTCTTTTTTCAATTGTTCCTTGTTGGAAATACTATATTTCCGAATATTAGTTCCCAAAATTGTCCATAAATTTTCTATATCTGGGCTCTGTGCCGGCGGGAACATAACATGCGGGCAGTTTCAAATCAGCCAATATCGGACTAATGCTTAGGGTCGTTATCTTGGTAGAAACGGAATACGTTTGAAATTCCAAGATTCGTAGCACTCTGGAGAATTTTTTTTTTTCAAAATGTTGAGGTACATGGTTTTGTCCATGTTACCGTCAATGAACTCCGAATTTCCAATCCCGGCTGAGGACATACAAGCCCAAACTATTACGCTTCCGCGTCCATGCTGAATGGCTTTTTTGTAGCTACTCGGCCATTGAAGTTGTGGTCTCGGAGTACGCGGCGGACAGTTTCTGCACTGCACGACTTACCTAGTCCTTGACTTTACGTACAATAAATCGTTCGTCAGACGAGCTGAAAATTTTGTTTGGCGCGCTTCTGCACTTATCTTGAATACGATTTTCATGAACGAAGCTTTCTATGATACACTGCTCTGTGACGGTATATGGAATTTTATTGTTACCGCTTTTCAGTTTTTCAAGAGCATAAGTATTGGAATCACTTTGTCCCAAAGTAGATAACATTTTCTTTTCAGTTCGATTTGTGATAGCTACTGACAAACACATCACATCTCTGAATAATTCACAGGACTTATTACTAATTAATGGAAGTAGTTATTTATGATTTTCGATGAATGTGCCAGCCTAGCTATAGCTATAGCAAGCACGGGAAAACTCCATTCCCATCATTTAGTCTCCTTTGAAAATTTCGCCTTTCAGAAAAAGGCAAGCGTCCTTTTAACTAAATCCTCTGTCCACCCTGCCAGTTTGAAGTTTTCCAAATTCCACCTACCACAAGAACGGTAACCCTTCATCAAACTAACTATTTGCTGTGTGCTCAAAATTTATGTTGAAAAGAATCAAAACAATGTGAAATTCACAGGATGTATTGACTTCGATTAGGAGCAGGTCTGGTAGATGGCATTTGGATATGTGGGCAGCCTTGTGGTTATGGCGCTATCTTCAAATACTTGCGATGAAGTCATTAGTTTAAAACAAAATTCAAACTGTAGATTTTTATTTTTATATAAGCAGCAACTGCTTGAATTTCTAAGGAGGGGAGATATTTGTGGGCGATAACTCTCAAAATCTTTCTGCTCCTAAAGCTTCGAATGCTGCTATCGCCTTCACAAATTTGCTCACTTATGCACTGAGAAATGAAATCTGCATAGACTATACGTCATATGCTATGCATAATCATAAATTGAAATTTTGAAAATGTTGTGAAGCACATTTCTTCTGCTTTTCTTTTAAAATTTGCCTCTCTTGTGGTTCGTATACGCAAAAAAGTTTTTATGCTATTTTTTGGACTTTTTTTTTTAGATTTGTTAAAGAAAAATACAATACTAGAGACAATGCAATTACAAAAGTCACTTTGTCACAGCTATCATGTTCTGCATAGAGTTTCCAATTTGGACCACTTTTTTTCGAGCCACTGTATTGATTTCTTATTTCTCAAGTGCAAGTGTGTCGCATCAGAATCACAAAGCATTTCAATAAGCATGATAGCTTTCATTCGAAGAAAAGCGAAAGTCATGTATCGAAGACAGCTTTTTGCTTCGGGCTTATTTAGAATGCTTTTGCTAATCTACAATTTTCAATTTGTATTGATTTTCCAAAAAGCTCATTTCGTTTGCACACAAATAAGTCCGAATCAGAATTTCGAAAAGCTAATCATGAGCCAAAAGCTTGCATACTTTTGAACGAAACGTAATTTAAAGAACGTACACCTGAAAATAGTTAATTTTGTAACATACGTACATAAGTACCTATATTCTAACTCCAGAGCCCAACTTCATAGAAATTACATCATATGCTATGAAGCTTCCGTGTGAATTCAAAATATAAAAAAATTTCAGTAACAGATAACTTGTAATTTAGTATGTGAAGTCAATGATGCATTTTCAAATAATGTACATGATAGCTCAAAGTCGAGCTTCTCTAACTTGACATGAATTTAGCTACTATTGCTCTGGAAAATGTAAAACATATATCGGTGGAACCTTTTACCTCGGTGTCAGATATGCCCGGCCGGAAACAGTTCTGAAACATTTCTTACTCATTCGCGCGCAGTCTCAGTCCGTCCCATCCACACCACGTCCGGGAAGTTCATTCATGGTTAGAATCGACCAGGGGTGAAATCAGAGCTGCCGCTTTTGAAGCTGCATGTCTCGTTGTATCTAAGTCAACAAGTAAAACGCGTTAATCTGGTGTAAAAAGGATCACTTTGAAGTTAATTTACCATGTGCATTTCGTTTTGATTCAATAACCTAGTATACAATACCGGATTCAAACGCGATTGAGATTTAAAACCTTTTAATTACCCGTTTACTTTCCATACTAACTTGGTGTATTTGTTTCCTTTTAAAAACCTACCACAGGGTCTGTTAGCAATGAGCTTGTTCCGAGACACAAGTACACATGCAAACTAGACAAACATTATTTGGTCCCACGGTGAGTCGCTTCTTCACTCAATCGAACGTCAGTTTGTAAAAAATTGAGGTAACATGTGAATCACACACCCAGTAGCTGCAGCTACTATGACAAACACCGTCCGACTATCTATGACAAACATAGATCGTCGCCAGTTCCGCAGCATAGCACAAGGCTCTACTTACAGTTTCTCATTACTGCAACTACTACACTACGCACTTTACACACTACAGCTCACTTTTTTCGTCCGCACTGCTACGGAGCGTTGAACAGACTAATGCAATATGCCTGATGCGTTTATCCTGCTAGTCGTCTTCTGACCTGAGCACTACTACACTTGCTTTTATTTTATACGCTGTAACTAACATCCATTGTTTCAATTTCAATCCCTGAATCAATCCACATTGTATATGTAGATAATAAGCCTTTTTACAGGAGATCTCAAGATGGTGATTTAAGCTAGAACTACACTGGCCTCACGTAACGTGAGCTCACGTGTCGTCACGTTATGCGTGTGGAGGCATGAGCTCACGCTTGGAGCTACACTTGTCTCATGCTAGCAGCTCACGTGTGTTGCAATTGCATATCGACGGTTTGAGGTTTAACTAAATTTCGCTGCGCACATAAAAATTCTGTTACAATTTTTTCCCACAATTTACCAGCATCAATGTATTTCGCCATTTCACAAGTATTCATGCATATACATTTGCAACAAATCACTTACCTTATACATTTCAATCAAATCAAATACCATGCGGTAAAAATATTGGCTAAACGTGCTCTCACGTGAGCTCAAAAATCTGAATTTGCAGATTATCAAAAACGTGAGCTCACGTGAGCTCACGTGAGCCGTGTGACGTGTCGCCAGTGTAGTTCTAACCATACAAAATGGTACTGCAGATCTATCACACGTGTGGTCAGCTGATGTGACCACACGTGAGCTCACGTTACGTGAGACCAGTGTAGTTCTAGCTTTAGAGTATACTCAATTTGTTAAGCATGTGCTAAATATTATTGTGTTTGTGTGCACACGATAGTTTTGTGTACGCACAAGGTGAAAGTTTTCAATATGGCGGCTTCTAGCGATCGCTGTTCATTTCGCGTGAGCTTATAAGCTTTAAATTACAGAATTCGTCGTCAACACTAGTAAAAGTAATGCCATAGTCTCACTGGAGGGCTAGAAGCTGATGTAGAAGGCTCATTTATTGATCTTCAAAGTCTTACTGATAAACCATCTCTATGATGAGTTGACACCAGGTAGAATCAAAGCAAACAAAAGCTGACAGGATGTCAAGATCAACACTCTGCAGATCTCTACACGCTAGGGAAAAACTTGGGGGAAAGCGGTTAGGTTTGAAATTGATTCCAAGCAAAACAAGATCCAGAGCTTTAATCACCGCTAAACTCTCTTCATGTGAGAAAATTGTGGATGTCATTAGATCTAGCAATAGTAGTCTATTAAATAATGTTTTGAAGGCGGTCAACATCAACGAGGTATCAAGCTACCGGCGCTATGCTTCCTTCCTTAAAGCACCTTAACTACACCATCGGCTATAGGTTCGACTTCTTTGACTGGGTAACATAATCATCTCTACACGAGACGATTCAGCCCCCACGAAAGATGTATATAAACGGGTCAGTTTAGAAGAGAAAACTCTTGGAAATAAACTGACCGTACATTATACCTGAGTCCTGGTCAGATAAATCTGCCCCGAAAGACGATAGAAGTGCTGTCAAGACTTCTGGGCAAGCTCCTCGAATATTGTGACGCTATGGAGGGGACTTTGTTTCTGACGAGGATCTGGACGGTACTATTATCAATAAAGGTGACGGTTCTTCAAATTGACCTCCACCACTCAAAGGCAGCGTCAGCCGCTTTTCTCTTTTTTTACATATACATAAGCACGAAGAAGAAAGTACTAATCGAAGAACCCTGAGTCGTTGAAGACCGGGTCTGCAGGCTGCATAGCAACGGATACAAGCTGCTGTCACCTGAATTTTTAGGTAAACCAAGAGTCTGCATCAAAGTTCAGTGACAAGATTAATGCCGACATTGTAGTTGATGTGAAGTCAAAGTCATTATGTCTACATGGCAAACGATGAGGACTTGCTATCTGTCGATGACACTATAAAGGAGCTGACAGTAGCTGCAACTATGCAGTGGATTCCGCTAATAATAGGTGCAGTAACACACGCCCGAAATGAGTTGTGGGGTAGTTCAGACCATAAAAAAGAGGTGAATCATTTTATGAGCTCATTGAGTCATTGGAAAAATTGGGAATGCAGCTTTTTTCAAATTTCTAACAGAAGTGAGGTTTTAGATACAGAACTAATAAGTAAACACTCTGCACTTCTCACGAGATGGAGAGTTTCTAGGAGTGTTACACAAGGAGGATTCCTACATTAAGGAGTAACTCCTTTCTTTAACAGAAAAAGAACTGATTGGGATTTTTTCGATAAGTTTTTGCGCACTGACCTGAACCACGTTCTGGAACAGAACAGACCTGGGCCATGCAAAAATCTTGGTGCCAGGTATGTTGGCTTGAAAACTAAACCTAAAGCAGAGAAAATTGAGAGAGAAGGTTATCCTTAGGAACAGATGCTGTGAAAACATATTTCGGTGGCTCCAAAATAAAGGACAGGGTTAGGTGGTGTATGTTTCGCTGACGTTAATTTGAAGCTTTCCTTTCGTTTGGCAGACAATTTCAAGGTATTTCAGTCAGAATTGTTTGCGGTTCTCTAAGAGGCCAATTAGCTCTTATGTTATCAAATATTCGGAGTGATGTTTTGCATCTTCACTGGTAGCAAAGCGTCTGAAGGGGAATTTTGTTTTAAATTATAATCTTTTGTATTGAAATTTGTATTATTCGTGTATCTTTCCATCGGTCTATTTATTTATTCTTCCTAACTTTGTTTTGACAGGTGACTGTGCTAAGTCCATATGACGTTTCTCTTAGAATCAATCACTATAAGTTGCATGAATTGGAAAGAATTAAAAGTAAGTAGTTTTATTCATGACGTTCGTATGATTTGATGACGTAATTTATTTTCAGAAAATTTTAAAAGCAACACCAACATTTTAGTGGATGAGTACACAGCAACTCTCCAGTCGTATGAAGAGGGACTAGCAACCACAAAAGCGGTCATAAATCATGAAAATTTTAAGCGTTTGGCTTCGGCATCCTTAAATGTAGACGTTATAATTTTTGACTATGATTATAATGACGCGCTATTGGGTGAGTAGTACATTCTATATAATTAAAATGATTCTCAATCTATTGGTACATATTTTTTTTAGCATTTGTTCGACGATATAACTGTCCAGTTTTTATCATATTGCACAATCAGCCTAGTTTATCTCTTAAACGTTTGATAAATCCCAGTTATCCTTTTGCGAATTTGATGTTCCTTCGACCAGCTGCTGAAACTGGAATTGCGTCAGCTGTTTGGAATGCTTTGACAAATTTATATGAAAAATTTGTGGTGAACTTTTACTACATGCCTCAACAGGTTCGTTCTACAATCAATAAACTTTTTTTTTTATTCCATGGGAATAAATCATTGATTATGTTAATTCCAATCCTAATAAAAATCACTGTGGACGCACATTTTGTTTCGATACGATCCACTTTAAAGTTTTTAGTATTACTCTTTTGAACGCACTACAGACATTTTTTCGTTTTCAGGAGAAACTATTCCAGAAAATCGAACAAGATTTGGGATTGTCTACAGGAGCATTACCGACTGAACTAATCGTCAAAATCTTCACGAACTCAATGTCTAGTCTACCTATAAGCACTAGTAATATAGCAAATATCCCAGCCTTACAAATTCCCGATAAAAGTATATTTGAGTATTTTGTTTCGGATCCTTTGGATCAATTCATTCACTCAACCGATGCTGGCTGTATTTACGTTTCGCTTGGATCAGATACTGATCCAGCTACATTGCCAAAGGATAAAATCTATAAAATGTTCGAAGTGTTTAACAGACGACCAGAGAAAATCATTTGGGCATGGAATGGGAACACTACGATATTCCAAGGATCCAATAAGTTTTTTATTCATAGTTGGATGCCACAAGACGATATCCTCCGACATAGAAATATCAAAGCTTTTGTAACTAATGGAGGGACGATGAGTTTACAAGAAGGTATCTATCATGAAGTGCCAATGGTTGGTATACCATTGACACACCAGCAACAGGACAGTATCGCATCAATGGCGAAGAAAGGAATCGGAGTGAAAATTGACTTGTCTGACTTAACAGTAGAGTCTTTCGCTTGGGCGCTGAATGAAATTATCGATAATGATAGGTATGCAAAGCGGATAGTATTATAGTTGAGGATATACTATACTAAAGTTCTTTTCAACCAGATACAAGCAAAAACTGGCATTTGAGGCTGATCTTCTGAAGAACAAAGCAATAGCTCCTATGAAGCTGGTCAAATATTGGATCAAATACTATCATCAGTATCGCAATGAAGATGTGATTGAGAAGCCTAGTTTATCTGTAATTGACTTTTACCTCTCTGATCTATATTTGTTAATGTTTATAATATTGAGTATGACCACGATAATTTCTGTGATATTTTGTTACAAGCTGTATAATTTCGCATCACACAAATTTTCACAACCGAAATTGAAATATTACTAGGTTTTGACCTTAGATTTAAGTAATGTAAAGTTGGTGGAACTAACATCAATAAAGGACTGATTATTTTTATATGGAAGACTCTAAAGAGCAAACATTTATTTGTCTCAGGTTTTATCAACTGTATGTGTCATCGCTACAAGTAATAAAGTCAAAAACACGTTTAAAGTTGTGAGCGTATTTGTAAGGCTCTGATCTAAGTTTATTTTTTCATTCAAGCTATGTATTTTGCAGAAAAGGGAGTTTATTTTAAACTAAAGCAAACATTTTAAAACAGAGGTACATTTGCGACAGTTTGAAAAGATTTTTATTTTACCCTTCTGCTGTTCGTAAAACGTACTAGCCCCAAGGTGATAGCCCTGAAATAAGATAGTAAACTTGATAAAAACATGTAAATTAAATTTAACATCCTAAAAAGTTGCATATTTTTAATCATGTAGACTCAATTTCATAGGATTCAGCGTATTTTTGAGCCAAAATGGTCTCTGTGCTTACGAGATATCTAGAAAACCATCACCATTAATAAATTCGAAAATCAAACATTGCCTTTAATATTTACTCTACATAGGTTTAAATTACCGACTCACAGAAATTAATCTATTGTTTCCTGTATATATGTTGGAAGTAAAGTTTAAGACGCTAGGCTTTTCAACCAATAAGAGCGTCTATGCTCAAACTCTCAGACCAGACATCATTTTCGGGAAATTTTTTTCAGTCAAAGATTGTTTATTCACAAAAAGAGGCTATCAAATAGTTCTCTAGCTTATCTGCGCAAAACAACACGGTACGAGAAAGCTTACATGGGGCTAGAGTACTAAGAAGAAGACCCGCAAAATAGCTTCCACTCACACAGAAAATTAAATGTGATTGTCTTAATTCGGCGAAAAATCATATACAGTGGCTTAATAAAGATATCAAACATATACTTCAACATATACAAACATTCCAAGCAAAAATAAGGAAATATATTTAGCTAACTCTATATAATTTACTTATGTATAACAATAGAAACGAATAACAAAACTCATGTTCATGATAACAAAAATATGCAAAAGTTGAAAATTTAACCAAAATCTATGTCAAAAAGAGCTCGAATAGATGGCAGCACTCTTTCTCGGTAAAATTCACCCCACATAACCGTTATGCCGAAATTACACACAAGGAAATGTTGACGAGCTGGGAGTGTAAATGGTCCCCTCGTCTATTATCACCTTTTTTTTCACATGCGAAAACATGGAGGGAAGTAATTTTACAAGTTACTCGACGAAACGTTCAGGGAAGGGTAATTGCGCCTTTAAACAATTTTACCGATTGATATCTGGCTGGTATTTTTGTGGTTGTGTGCGTAGCTTAAGTACTATATATAGCTCAGAAAGTACGTGATTTGCGATACAATTTGCGGTATTTCCCCACTGATTGCGAGAAGTAGATATGAATATCCAAGTCCAAGTTGAAAAAAATTCTTGCACACCTGAGCCGCTAAAAATACATACCTAATGTTCGATGAGCAATAGAGGAATCGTGCAGATTTTGAGTGGATATAATACCACACGTGCTCCAACCTGTTTTGAGTGCAAAACCACTTTGATCTCACCAATGCATTCAAACTTGTAGGGTGGAAAATTTTTCAGGGCTACCACTTGCATGAATTTCTAGATTTAGGAAAACCGAATACTGGAAAACTTTGAAAGCAGCATAGCATAACATAAGCAAAGAAAATACTTAGTGCTTGCAACACTTTACCATCACCGCAACTCAAAGTCTCCCACTATTGCCTCATGTCAAAATCCGATGATTTCGTTGAAAGTTACAGGGATAGAAAGATGTTTGGGATCAAAAAACGAAAGGTGCTTGGGACCGAAAAATTCTAAAGCTTAGAAAATTTAAAAATTGGTAGCTTATTTTCATTGTAAATGTTCGCGATATGAATACTTGATGTATACATTTATTGATACGAAAATAGCAAAAAAACGCCTCATGCTGGCAATTCTTCGCTACCATCAATATATCACACCTGCATCACATTGAAGCCAACCTACCCTGCGAATTGAGTTTTGATCCGATGTCTGTATTGGAAGTTATAGGGGTACGAAGAAATTTACGCTTACCAGTCGCAAAAAATTTCAAATTTTCAAATTTTTTATTGTTACTACAAGATCATTACCGTTTGAAAATGTTACGATAAAATCGCTTAATAAAGATATTGCACATAAATACACAATCGACAATAGCTTGCAACCCTATCAAGGCTTTTTAACCAGATTCCTTCTGAATGATTCCTATAATAAGTTTCATTTATCATATGGAATTGGTTTTGATTTCATGACTGCACTGGAAGTTATAGGGCAAACTTTTATATATCAAAATTACCGTAGCTGGCAGCACCAGCCGAATTTTTGAACCAAATTTCTACCAAACACGGCTTAGAGTAAGGTTCAGCTATTGTGTCAATTTCATCACAATCTGCTAACTGAATCAGATTCATAGGGCAAAAAGCATTTTTTCTTTCTTTATAATTTCTGAAGATGGCACCACTGGCACAGAGTTGCCCGCATTCCTAAATCGCTTCTGTGAATGTTAACTGTATCTGATAATTGAGTCGTGAGTTCTCATGAACATAAGTTTTTGATGCTCAAAATATGGGTAAATTGGAGAAGGGCTACCGTTCTTGTCCGATATGAAATTTCAGAAGCTTTGCTTTGGTTGTATAAACAAAGCATAAGATTTTTATATGAGTTGGTTCTCACTGTAAAAGACGAACATTTTCAATGCCTTTCGTACCTGCAGGGTTGCCAGCACGTTCATAAAAGACTACAACAAAGTCTACAACTTGGTAATATCAGTCTACAACTTAGTAATATCAATATGTTCTTAAAGTTTCATAATGATCTGACAATCTGGTCAAAAGTTATCGCAATTCAAAAATTTTCCAATCTCATTTTAGGCTCCTAACGCACACATAGGGTTAAACATTTCAAAAATACTATTATATTCACATTAAGAACACATTCAAAGTTCACTTCATAAACTTTTTTTCTGCAAAAGTTATTTGTTGACAAAATAATAGGTATATTTAAAATATCAGTGAAATAGCCGCCGGCGCCAAAGGGTTAAAGATTATTAATTTTTTGTGAGACCTGGCACTATTCTGCATACACACCAATATATCCTGGAAATTTCAGTTTAATCGAATGGTGTGTTCCTGAGATTTTTTCACTGAAATTTTTTGATGACATATATGCATATATATATATATATATATATATATATATATATATATATATATATATATATATATATATATATATATATATATATATATGTATGTGTATATATATATATATATATATATATATATATATATATATATATCTATATGGAAATTTGAATTTTCGGCCAAAGTGATTTTAATACTAATGTTCTTCGAACATTAGTAAAAAGTAATAAATAAATTTCGTCGAACTTTAGAGAATTTCCGGGAGTATTTTTCCCGCCTACCTAATTTTATTTTTTGGGTTTCTACAGGGGCTTACTTGCCTCCTTTAGGAGATATTTAGCTGTAGTCTTTCAAATGGGACACCCTGTATATATATATATATATATATATATATATATATATATATATATATATATATATATATATATATATATATATATATATATATATATATATGTATATATATATATATATATATATATATATATATATATATATATATATATATATATATATATATATATATATATATATATATATATATATATAGATAGATATACAATACATATTGCGCAGAACTAATTTTAAATAATAGTCAAACATATATAATCATAAATAATAATAATAATCATTATAATAAACAAACTGAAGGAACAGAAATAATTGAAAACAATAAGGCTAGTCAACAGCCAACACTCTGCTAGTCTAGGGAAGCGGCTCAAGATTCAATAGCTTACTAGCGACTCGCGTATCCTTAAGTTGAATTTCTTAATCTGCACCAACGATTAAAATATAATTTTAGTTGATCGCAGGTATAACATTTTCTCATTAAGTTCAATTTTCCAAACTTGCAAGACTACCCTTCAATGGCCAAATTCATCAGGCTTAAAACTCTTTAGTAAAATTTGGAGTAGGAGCACTAAACTACACGGGCTTCATCTATGACATTTAGTCTTTATTATTTGAAAAAAAAAGTTGTTTATATTAACTTAACACGTACTTAACTCTTTGACATAGCAGCTCAAAGAAGCCAATAAATTATAAATTATTCAAGGAGCGTCTAATTAGCTACCAAACAGGTTAGTCCGTTAAATGCTAAACATCTATTATGAAATATTTGATCTAATCAGATGCACTTTTCACAATCTAAAGTATAAAACCTGCATAATACCGACACCGTGCAAAAGAAAATTAACCATAGAATTTAATAAAACCTTTCAAACCATGTGTCTAAAACATTTAATGGATAAATTCGTGATTGTGTAAATTATTTCAGGTTTCAAATACCGGTGTAAAAGTGATGCAACCGTTCACTTGGGTCATTTGACTTTGACCTGGTAACTAGCTCCGACGCATTTGCAGCGTTAGATATTCTGCATTAACGGTTAGGTACCAAATTTTTTATTATGTATGCATTTTGGATATACTTGGTGTTGAATTGTGCTCATTTTATTACACTAAACCGGCCCTTTTATGCTAACGTATTCAGCTTTATAGTCCAGTCTTTTGAGTATGTTAGGCCATTATGTCGACTTTAACCTTGAAATGAAAAATAAAAGCGATGTTAGCTCATAAACGCCGTTTGGCGAGATGATTTACGGACAATATAAAAAAACTGTTAAAGCTCTAACAGCTCGAATTTCGTTGCTTCGACTCAAATTAAATATTTATTTTTTGATTCAAAAGAAAAGATAAGATACTTTTCTTCTTGCAATTACTTCCATAATTGCGGAACATGTCTGGATATGCAAAACCTGGCAATATACACATTTTTCTATGTCAATTAAATTAATACATATTTTAATAATCATCTTGATTCAGCATTTGTATCAGCATAAACGAAAATCAGTAGAATATAAATCAATGAGACACCGCTAAGAAAACAAGTAATCTTACTTTTATTCAAATAAGATACATACATTTCAATGAATATTTGACACAAATTGCACAAGCTGATCACAGATTTAGATATTCCAATCTCGTATGGCAAAGAGAAACAAACACACGTGCATATTTTTGTTATAAATCACATTAGTCTCATTGTTAGACTTGTACATTATGCTTCTAATACCCACTGACCCAAAGTTGAGCAGTTTCAAAAATCGTAGGCAATTGTTTTCATTGACAATATCTTTTCTGCAGGTTCCATGTAGGCTCTCTGAAAGTGTTTTACCGTCGAGGTTAATGACATACTGTGTACGAGCCTCCATATAAACATGTAAACTGACAAGTCAACGGATTAAGGTAGGTAATTTAAATTACTTATGAAGGTGACATTGTATGCACGATAAGGTTTATTGGTATCTTACGCAACTTTAAACAACCGACTTGGTTGAAACGAGATACTTATTGAAGTTCATGCAATGCAATCCATAAATGGTTGCGTTTTCGATAAGTTGAACTTGAAATTGAACAGCTATAATGAATCAAGAAAAGAAAACAGATAGTTTGCAATACCATTAAATAGATACTTTGTGAATATTGAGGAAGATTACTGTCAACATTCAACGAAGAACGGAGTGGGTGCGAATAATATTATTTTTGCCATGCTCGTACCTAACTGAAGGCTACGACCGCAAGTAGTTCGGGAAGTACAATATCCAGAATTATCTTCACATAATATTCGTAAGAAGTTGAATACATGCCATCAGCCGAATTTCAATGTCGAACAACAAATCAACTTCGCAAGGTAATAATAAGTGCTGCACAGCACATCTACTTAAGTGTAGATATAGGGATGTGATTCGAATCGTACTTTTCCATTCCTGACAAGAACTGAAATGTTGTTTTTCATGCCTTTTCATGTCTTGAATATCCTGAACTACACTAATTGGGACCGTGTACATGGTTTCACTAACTATTGGCAACATATATTTTATGCCAGTGACAAGGCCAGATGAAATGCAATCGACCATGTTGCATAAACTGTTTCGTGTGACGCGAACTTTAAATGCACAAAATTTCATTAAAAGCACTTGCAAACCGTGATAAATGGCCACGATAAAATTACTTCTAGTTTCGTTCGAGCTGAATTTTCGAAATATTTATGGTAATTTTGTGTGGAATAGTTGTTGAAATCTATCTATCAGACAGCATCCACATACAGTGTACTTACATTTGCTCCAGTTTATGATAATCTGAGAAAAGTATAATTTTTTCAAATGGTTTTCGTTTAGCTGAAGATTGAAAACATCCATGAACGTGACATGGTACTTAGATGCACATCGCAGAGGCTCGAAATTAATTATATCTGACTGCAGGATTAGCTCTTTTTCTCAACATATTTTTATATCCATGAAGTTCTGTAGCAGAAGCAAGCTGCATTCAGTGAATATCTCAAATATTTGTGCACAACTGTCTTCATACGTGAATCTAAACAGAAACAACTGCGGCAATTGGAAATTGGCAAATTAACTTTTCTTTAACAGCATATCGTAAACAATTTCAATATGTTACACTATGTAACTGCTATTTTTTGCGGTGGACGATTTATTGATTTTCTGAAAGAGGCCAACTAACATAACACAAAAAACGCAAAATAAAAAATGTTTATGGCCAGATTTTGTAAAAAACTTTTTTAAATATTTTCGAATAAAATTTTTTGGACTCTTTTTTATTTGGAATTTTGTTTTTTATAATACACCACCATTTCATACAAAGCGTGTATCATCTGAAAGGTTATAAAGCGTACTTTAATAATTTCCTACCTTATTTTCCTATAAATCAATTACTTTTTGCGCAGTTGATCCATGAACTTGAGAAAGATTGTTTTTTTCGTAAAAATTTCAAAAATTTAAAAAAAAAGTTTATGATGTTAGGAAAAATAGAAATCTTGAAAATTAGTTTTTTTAAAATGTTTGCATAAATTACAGTTTTTTCTTAGTAAAATGTTAAGCTATGTTAGAAAAAAATTCAACAACAATTTACGAAGTTATAGCAACTAGCGTCAATACAAGTTAATGATTTCCAACTGCAAGTGGTCACATCAGTCAAGTATGCACTTTGTGCTGGTGTCTGATGAGAATCAGTGCATACTTTCGAAACCACTTTGTCAAATAAAATTTTCAACGTAAATAATTTTTTTTTCAATTTTAATCATCCCGGAAAAAACAATTCCAATTATAATTATATATTTATAAAAATAAAGGTACCAAAAATCCAATTTTCACAGGATAACACGAATTTACAAAAAGAAAAGCAAAAGAAAACAAAATCAGGACAGAAAAATACCGCTCAAAATTAGAGAGAGAAATAAACTACATTTTGATGTTAAGAAGCAACATAATATTCTTGAGAAAAAGTTTGAAAACGTGTAACTTCGGCGGTAGAAGATCAAACTGTAGGTTATTATGCTGCCTAAGTAGAGATGGGCAAAAGTGCTCATGGCTCAACATCGATCGCTCTTTTTTGCAGTATTGGGCCGTACTCTTAGTATACTGTTCGCTGCACATTATTCGAACGAAAGCTTTTTTCGCAGACTATCATCATCATCATCGGCGCTACAACCGGGGTCCGGTCCTGGCCTCCGTCAACAGTTTTTTTCCATCGAACCCGGTCGCGAGTCGATGTCATCCAATTTCGCACTCCTAAACTCCGAACGTCCTGGGCAACGCCATCCCTCCATCGCAGGCAAGGTCTCCCACGCTGTCGTCTGCCGCAAAATCTGCCACAAAGGGTTTTTGGAGCCGAATACTCTTCACTCATATTATATCGTCTGAAGCTTAAGTGGCAGAAAGCCTAAAATATTTACGATATCACATTGTCAGGTCAGGAAATGTACCATCATCATCTATATTGCAACCTGGGTTTGGTCCTGACCTCCTTCAAAAAGTTTTTCCATGAGTTCTGATCGCGAGCCGATGTCATCCAGGTAGACACATTAAAACTCCAAGCGTCCTGGACAACGTCATCCCTTCAGTGCAAACAAGGTATCCTCCACTGTCGCCAGCTATAAAATTTGCCACATAGGGTTATTCCCAGCAGTCATCACGTTGCTTGTAAAAGCAAAGTGGTCAGCCCACGGGAGACTACTAACCTTTATTTTCCAGATTATATCTGTTTATAAATAGATTGCGTATCTTTTATGGTTTTAGTGTTTTCTGGATCACTTTTCTTCACATACGAGGCCAACGATTCTCAGCAACACTATTGTTTCAAACGAAACTAAGAAGTCAGAGTGCTTTTTACTAACAATGAAGGATTTGCCATCAGCTGCCACCTAAGAAGAACCAAAACCAAAATAAATACACTTTATCATATACAAAAGTGAGAAAAACATCTCGCAAATGACAGGTGAGAATGTATATATCTGTGCTAGCTGTGAGAGTGTGTTGAGGTGCGTAGAATCTTTGGGTTTCTAAATCCTTATATATTTCACTCGTGCGTCCTCTTCTCGAATATGCGAGCACTATTTGGAACCCGGCTTTCGAAATTCACAGCCAAAGACTTGAGTCTGTTCAGAAGCAGTTTTTACTATTCGCTTTGAAAGACCTTTTCAACCCTTATGATTTCAGTAATCTACCATCATACGAATATCGCCTTAAATGTATTAATTTGTTACCACTTGCGTCAAGAAGATTAATGTTATCTGCCTGCTTCAGCGTCGATGTCATCAGAGACGTGGTTAATGTCGTCTACTTGAAAGAAAACTTTGTGCTCAATCAGCCCTTGAGAGTCACTAGATCCCGACGATTGCTTATTGAATACCAACACAACATATGCAGCAAACGAGCCAATAAATAGGTGCTGTAGGCTATTCAATAGCATGAGCGAGAACTTTTCCCCTTACGATCATCAAAGCTCTCTCTTTATCATCTCCCCCAACCCCCACCATACTAAGATATATGTATTGTATATTCAATTTCAATTTAAATTTGGTATTTAATTTGTTGGTCATTTATTTGTCATTTATTTATTACTTTATTTGTTGTCTGTTTATGACTAATTTTATTTATGCACCATTTATTAGTCTTGTATTTATATATAGTTTGTTTTATTTTGTTTCGTAATTTTATACATGTACTATTTTATTTTATTCTTTTTATACATTATAAATTATAAATAATATTATATATATTATATAATAATTGTAAATAATTGTAAATAATCCTATCAAGAAACAGTAAGCGCAGCGAACATTCACTGAAAACAAACGAAATTCTCGGTAGTGGAATGCATAAAAGTGTCGAAGATTTTCCTTTTACTACGGCAAATGATATCGAAAGTAATATTCCGCGTTAACTACCTTATCACATACAATTTTCATACTCAGAATAGGTTTTCAAAAAATCAATATTGCATAAATTGCCATTCGTTAAAATAGTCTGTATGGTAAAGCAGATGTACCATATATTGCCTAGTGGGAATGAGAAACGTATCTAACCGTAGGAGTGTTGCTTGGCGTTGTTTCTGTCTGTTTTCAACGTGGAATTGGATGTTGCTATCTACTTCTTGCAATCAATGGGGGAATATCGGAAATTGTATCGCAAATCACGTACTTTCCGAGCTATAAATATATAGTACTTGCAATGGTCTTCTACAACAGTAGCTTTCAAGTTCGAGCGAGATTTCGGGATTTTAAATGCCTTGATAGGCTGTAGTAGGCTTTATTAGATTTAGGCAGTGGATGAACCCATCTTTTTTATGATCATGATGATCAGGAATCACGAAAAACGAATATCAAGTGATAATACTAATTTCAGTAAGCATATCCTGAATGGCTGCCTTAAACAAATTTTACAAGGATTGGGAAAACTTTTATTGCCTAGCTGGAAGTCAAGTTCGACATCAATAAGGATGGGAATGTAATGAGAATCAGGTTGCACATATCAAAAAGGAGCAGGAAAAAGGAGGGTGGAGTTTAAAGGAATGCTGCAAAGAACAAAATCAACAATTTTGTTGTTGATATTGCTTTTATTTGCGAACAAAAACAAAGAGCAGATAAGAAAGAGGTTACAACAGTGAAGTGGTTACAGAACAGTAATGATTTCTTTCGCAAAACAAAATGTAATATTATCTTGTCGGTAAGCCATGTTTTCGTTAACCAGATTGTATGATTAAGGCCAAAATAAGAGGCAAGCAGAATCTCATAAGCGTAGTTATTAAACCGAGAACATTTAAATAAAAGTCCAGAACAAAGAAAATCTACTAGTTTCACGATGCTCTGAAATTTGGTTCGTTATTGTAGTTTAAAATCCTTAACTAGTATTCCAGTAGGACAGAACTCCAGTGCAAGCAGGATATCTAATCCAACTGATCTAATCATTTTGAATGAGGCAATAGGTTGTCAGGTGTGCGTTTGAAAGAGCTAGGTGAAAAGCCAAGACAAAATATCCACTGGAGTTACTTCATAAGTTATTCGTACTTTATTATTACAAAATTTTAAGAGAAGGCAAAGCTGCAAGTATTGGGGGTGCATCGTGAAGTTTGAATTCAGACTTTCGAGGAACGGTGGCAGAGCCATTCTTTTCAGCAGATAGCACCAGTATGTTGGACGCATGATGTTTAAACACTGATTTGTTCGTTTGCGTTTCGGTTTTGCTTTTGGTTGATAAGACGAATATTCACGTGCGACATCCATTCTACAGATAAATTAACAAACCGAGCCTGAGTTATTGGCTATTGCAGCTGGGCCTGATTTGCTTGCAGTCGTTTTTGGTTATAAGTGCAAATTCCAGTTGATAGAGGACTTAGCGGACAAACAGGTCAAGCACGGGGTAAAATCGCAGTCACTTTGATTGTTACTCGACTGTCACAAATTTGGGAAATTCTTAACTGGTTTTTAATAAACATTGGGAGCAGTAAAGACACGAAGGTCAGCTCTGATCCTTTCAACGTAATTTCGGCATTTTTTGCAAAAACAGTGCATACCAGTTTCCGCGCGATTCACGCAAACACCCAGTAAGACCCGAATTTCACATATAAAAAGATATGCCGCAAAAGTCGAAACAAGTTATTAGGAGTGTATGTAACAGCAATCCTTCTAGAGTACAGAAATTTTCGCAGGGGGTTACTCTCAATCTTTCGGTTCATGTAGCATTGCCCCCAAAAATTTGGCCACTTATTTACTGAGAAATGTCATCAATAAATTTTCATATGTTTTGTATCTGATGTCATGATCTGGTCGTCAGTACAAAAAATGGATTCAGTAAAAAGTTCAACCATACTCAATATGAAGCGAAATATACACTATTTCAACAATAGTTGTTTCTAAATTCATTTACCCACTAATTTTTACTAAAAATTTGTTTCTTTGTTTCAGTAAACTCATTTTCTCGCATGATAACAAATTGTTCGAAAAGATATTGTAGGCGACGTGATTAAAACAAAGTTAATTCAAAACATACATATAACACAACAACTAAAAACAGTAGCTCGCCGCCTTAATTATCTATCAGCGATTTTTACCAATTGCCAAAAAATGATTGCAATAAATGACCTTCATATATCTTCTAAATTCTGAATCACTTGCAACTTGTTATCTAAATTTCAAATAGCAATAACACGAAAACATCTTTATCAGTAAAAGAACCCCTGGTGACTGGCCATGACAACAGATCAACCTATTTTCCTTCACCTTGCCAAAAAGTAAGTCATTTTCTTGTCGCTTATCTATCCGATCGCACTTCAAACGATATTACACACATATCTGCACTTGATAAGCTTGCACTGTACTCAGCTCATAAACAGAATTTTCTCATCGGCAGATTATACTGATAAGCACGAATGCATTTTAGTAAATATATGTAGATATACTTAGTATAATCACATACGAGAATATTGCGTTCGTGCTTGACCACTGACATAGGAAGCACAATGTTTGACGGCAATATGGACATTACTGATAACATTTTTCGTTGCCATGATGTAAAAGTCTAATAACAAAAATTAATAAATACAGTGCTGGAAGTAATTTAGAGGAGGGACTGTATCAAAGCCAAATCGGAATATAAATTTTGGGGGAAAAATTTATTAATTAAAAAGTGCACCATGATTCATTATTCTCGCCAAATATTTTATAGGAGAATAATCAAAACGATAATTCATTGATATTTATTGAATTTTCGCAAGCGGTACATTAGTTATTCGTAGTACTGTGATAGCGGTATAGTTTCTAACAATCAAGTTTTGAAGCTGCAATGATATATTCAGTACCGCTTTTAGTCGTTTAGGGTGAACATAGTTTTAAAATGAGGTCCCTTCGTACGTGTTTCCTTGTTTCGTTATTCAGCTCAGTATGTTTCGGATACAATATCCTTGGAATTTTCCACACTCCATCAAGAGCCCAGTTCGAGATTGGTGCAACGCTGTTGACGGAACTTGCTTCCAGAGGTCACAATGTGACAATGATTTCTCCATTTCATCTGGAATCTCCCGTAAGCAGCTACAACGAAATTATTCTGGATGGAATTTCAATAGGAAATGAAGGTAAAGTACAAGGTTTTGATAAATAACAGTTTTGTGGTTCATTCAAGTTTAATATGGCAAAATCCAAGCTTAGAGTTTGTAGCATCTGAATGTCGAACCAACAGTTTTGTGACACTCAGTTTTAGGTCAGAGATTCGACCCATCATGTTATATTATCAAGAGGTTATCAAGCATAATACTGTTGCAAAGTTTTTGTGAGTTTGTTGGAAGCCGTTAGTTTTGTTGGCATTTGAATAGGGAGTTCGTTATTTTTTTGCAGTTACTAGTGACAAGTTACTGAATATTGTATTAAAATCGATCTAAAAACATCGGAAAGAATTAATTAGATGACTAGTGATAATTGTGTCAGTAAATTATGCACAGAATCATTGTGAATAGATTTTTAAATAGTAATGAAGGTACAATGAGTTTACTTGCATCTGTCCAAACTGACGAGGCTGTTGTATATCTTTTCCCATGTTCCTTATGGAACTACCACCCTCTGGAACCCTTTCGTGCGTTCTGTGCTTATCAATCGGCTATGCTTTTGTACTAATCCATCAATTAAATGATTCATTAAAAATGAAGCACACAGATTTGACGACTTTATCATACTAATACATGACCTAGAAACATGATAATATTCGTTCACATTTAATAAGTGTTTTTGCAGGTGCCTAGTACAGGTGTTTGTTTTCATGATATAGCAGTTGTTGTAGGTGCTGTGGGTGTCTTTAACGGGATTATTATTAAAACCTAACCATCATAGTGCTGCACCCATAGTTTTTCAATCTATTAAGAGTGAAGAAAGAGTTTTACTTTTAAAAAAAAAATATTGAAAAGGGAAATATAAAATCACATAAAACACAAGTGCGATGAAAGCACAATTTTTCCATACGTATCAGTTAAAATAGTGTGTATATTAGTATTAATATTTTTATTTTAAGTACTGAAATTATTAAATTCAAACGTTGATTTAGAACAAGAAAAATTAATTCGTGGTCATAACGAAAAACTGCTGATAAAATATTACTTATTCGATATTCAAGCTGAAAAGATATCTTAATAGTTCTTCTTAATCATTTTAATCGTAAATATCTAATTTTATATTATTTAATCATAGCTTCTCATTTATATGCTAAAATACAAATCAAATACAAAATTAGTTTTGATATTCATAGTCCCCTTTTTTATTGCGTTACCATCAAGAAGGCTATTAGAAAAGAGATTTAAATGAAAATTCTAGGAGCCTTTTCTTTCTCTATTTAAGAAGAAGATTCTAGTAATTTACTTCATGTTTCTGAAATCAGATAAATATCTGAAGCTCTTCAAATTTTCAAAAATCGAAAAAATTTCTTTTGTTTGGCATATTTATTAAAATCTTTTGTTTTTTCGATTATGTTTGGACATATACATAAGTGTTTCAAATTTCGATCTTTGGACCTTTGAATCTTGCATGTATGATATACTGATAGTCACGAGGTGTCAAACCAAATAAGGCAGTCCTCTTCAGAAAGGGGATGCACACGACACGAGCCACCACTCAATTGGCTAGGGAAACACCACTCAGTAAGGCGATAAGCAGGGTCGTTGTATGATATTTGTGTTGGATAATCGTTGGATGCTTACAACCCAGACGCTAAACTAGGTTCATATGATTTATGTGAATTTACACAATGATATGCTAGTCCGTGACCGCTGTTTACTTGTTATAAGTGGATTTTGCTTGGATTTGGACAGGTGGTCAAAAATTGACAAAAATTGACAAAAATTGACGACTAGACCCTAGACAGACAGGCACTTAAATTAATAATTTACTAATGATCATTTATACCTAAATTAGTCATTTAAAAGTAGCTGACACACAGCCCTTGCGTTAATGATAAATACTGTCACTGACTGTCTGTCACTCAAAGAAACTAGTTTCTGAAAAATGGAGAAATTGAAGGTATTTTAAATGTGTGTTGCCTCTCTTATGTGCTAATTAATAAAGTTAGAATACAAACCGCGCAAGAACCACATTAAAATTCTGTAATGTATAGTGCTTCTCAGACAACTTACTTGTTGGTATAAAGGACAGCAAAAAGGTTTTTCCTCGTGCCAACGCACCCGGTGTTCCCAAGCGGTCCTCCTTCTAAGTACTAACCGCGCAAAACACTCCTTAATTTCGGTGATCTGACGAGCACCAGTTGTTCCAGTGTGGTGTGGCCGTATTTAATCTGACATTTCAAAAAAGTTGTCTTATGATTTTTCAATGGGAAAAGCGACTTTTTACAAGGGAAATTTGTATTATATCGGGCAACTCTACTTCATTAAGAATAAATTACGAAAGTTTGATGATTATTAGCGATATGCTTAATGATTGCTAATTTGGTCATTTAGTGGTGATTAGTCCAAATTAGCATATGACACACTGCACTTAAATAATTATTTACGACAAATTATCATTTAAGCTGCGCTGTCTGTCTAGGCTCTAAGGTATTGTATAGGCATAAACCAAAATAAATAAACGTATATTAAGTAAAAAAAAAGTTTGGCACCACTAAGCTCTGAGCGCCCTTGTCAACGCCATCCTTCTTGTAAAAGCAAAGTTTCTCTCACTGTTTTCCGTCATGGTATCTACCAAAAAAAGATTTTTGGAACAAGCTGCACTTCGCTCATACAAAGTAGGTTCATCAAAGTCTACCAAACTTTATCTTTGTAATTATATCAGCTTTCACATAGATTGCGTACAACTCATGGCGAACTGAATCGCCCTTCCTCACATATGGAGGCAACAAAACCTCTCGAACGTGGCTAAGAGGTGAGAGCACGTTTTGCTGACCACTTAAGTCTTGGACCCACCCAAGAGTACTAGTAATATTGTACTATGACCTTGTGAAAAAGTAGCTTTGAGTTTTTGGTCATTCAACCATAATAGTCTTTGTTGGATTTGAGCAGCGGCCCGTGTATTTCTTCTTCTATAAAGTTATCAGAACTTTAACTACCTTACGTTAATAATAAGCTCTGCACCATTTCAATTTCATGCTTAACTACTACGTATTTTTCCTGTTTTCCTGTTTTCCTACGTAAAGGCTGGTGTTTCGACAAAAATTTAGCTTGAAAATAAGCAAGAGTGGTACTCGCTTTTTAGCATGAAAAGTTACCAAAAAGTTGATTCCGCTTTGAAAATACAGATAACATTGACACATGTCTCCACGCATTTTACGCCAGTTTAATAGGTGCAGTGCATTTTTTCGAGCTAAAAGGTGACATTTTGTGCTTGTATTTAAAAACTAGCCGTGTATATGGACTTCGGAAAAAGAGCAGAAAATCTCAAGGCAAATTAAAATAGAGTAGCTGCCAAAAAAGCTGAGCAAACTAGAGCAATTGAAAGGCAATTCTCAAAATTGACTGCTTTTCAGAAGTTCAACCTGACAATTCCAGTGGCGGCTCGTCAGGGTGGGCCCGGCCCGCCTGGCCCACCCTGACGAGCCGCCACTAGGCCCGCTCGACACAAAAACACTATTATAAGGTATACGCGGATACCAACAAGAAATATCTACTTTACATTAAAGTAGATATTTGACGAGCCGCCACTGGACAATTCACTAATAAAAGGCTCTACTTCAGTCACAATTATTTTTGAAAATCGGTTCCGAGACAATTGACAAACAACTGGTTGCTTGCCCGAACTCGATCTACCAAAATAGGGTTATTGTAAATTGCTCTTGTTCAACTTAGAGCAGGCTCATGAAACGCAAATCTGAGCAACTTCGGGCAAGTTAGAGCAGCCAAATTGCTCATCAATTCTTAGCTCATTAAACACAGCTATTGAGTTGTGGAAATGTTTTTTCAATAACAAAATCTACCGGAAATTGAGATTCGTTGACATTTTATCTGTCAGAAATAAGCAAAGTCTCCGCTTTTTTTACTATGATCAGATCACCATCAATCCTATAAATGTTTAAATTGAGCAAGATACTTCAAAGTAAAAAAAATCATTTCCTTTAATTTCAAAGTGAAACTAGGGGCCCTGGTTACGAAGAATCTAAAAAGTACATTTATTTTCTTGAAATTATCTAGGTGAATATTATTGCCACAGTAGATCTTCTATGGCTACATTGTATCAATTTCAAATACAAAATAAAGTCAATAATCTTATAGATTTACATTAAAACTCAACTATCTTTCTATAATAATTCGAATTCAAACCTATGTACTGTAAGCACGAATAAATAAGCAGACAATTAAAAAAGAATTTAAATCTACATCAAACATTAAACCCTTGTCATTACAGAAATTCAACAAACAAATAACACCTAATTTTAAACAATAAGTTCATAACAGTATTCATACAAACAAATTACATCCTAAGCTTAAGCATCCAAAGCACACCAATTCCCAAAGCACACCAATTCCAAAACAGAAACTCAAAAAAAAAAAACGCTGCAATCCTGTTGCGTCTATGCATGAACATTTCTGGGCCATTTAGCGGGTGTATAAGCAAAGAGTTTTTTAATTTCTATACCCAAGAAGTCGCAGTGAGCTGGGCAGCTTTCACACGGCTATTTGGGAACATTCATTGCAAAGTTTTTAGGACAATAAATTATGAGAATGAGCATTGAGACAAGATGACTTCAGTATTATGTATAGCATATCTGGCTTAGAATAGTAGGAAACGCTAGAGGTTTTGACTAAAACGCTTGAGTTTTCATTGCGTTGCTGTAAAGTTACCTTTGAAGCAGTGTACTTTGGATGTTAGAAAGTAAAGCCATTTCGGATAGAGCAATAATGATGTTTTGTAAGGTTTTTTGTTGATTTCGAATATTTGCCTATGAGATAAATAATTTGCCTCGAATTTGCTAAATTATGATTTCGTTGTGTAAGGAATCCCAGGGCACCATTGCTTTCTTTGGGTTCAATGACGAGCCGCCTCTGATTCTTGAGTTTGGAAAAGATTAAAACAAAGTGTCAATCGTCTGTCCTATACCACCAGCACTAAGTTGTTGAGCCACATGATATCAGTTTTTACCTCTATATTTCGCAAGAAAAATTTCTAAAAATACGGCAATCTTCCGGATCTGGTCGATTTGTTAGTTTTTTTGCTCTTAGATCGCAAGGACGACCTCTATATTTAGTTGTGTGGAAGCTCTTGTCGTTCAACAGTCACCAGGGGCTCTAACTGGTGGACTTCAGGCACGTATAAAAGGCACAGCTATATGCAAACACAATTGTAGCATTTTCGGTAAACTACGCTTAATATTATACACCAGATAGGCCATAGATAGAATATAGACCACATTGGAAAATAATTAGGGAGGTCATTTTCAATATTTTCAAACATTACTAGGACACTTAAGAAAAAAAGCATTTCCTTTCATCCGTTCAAAACCGACGAGGTGCCACTGATATCAGATAACGTGAGAGCAAGAGAAGATCTGCATAAAGTCGACTGCAGCGCAATCGCAACTTTTGGACATAACACCGTTACCGCTTGCATTATAACATTCCGAAACTCAATATATTCGAGTCTGCTCGTTATCAGCTTTGAAAAATGTAATGGGAGCACTGAAACCACACGAAACACTCGGTTTAAACGGAACTTGGTCCAATCTATTAAATATTTTGCACCATAAAAATCTTTCATACCTTTTAGAGGTTTGAAATGCATACTTACAGTTATCTTATTTCCCTGCCTTGTGAAAAGTTCGTAAAGATATTTGGAGTCCCAAATTGAATGAAGCTTAGATTCTGTCTGGAGCTGTGTGAAAATAACTAAAGTTATCCCACTACTACCTATTGTAGATCTCGGGATTAAAATGGAATCGTATGCATTCACAATAAATGCATACGAGTGAAGAGTGATCAGTTTGACGTTGCAATTTACTTCTGATTTGGTTCACAGCTAAGTTAGCTCAAATATTGGTGTGCTATCTTGGCTAGATCCTAATACCAGCCTACTTGGTACACCCTCCTCTTGAGCTGTGAGTCGAACAAAAACTTACCTATATTCATTTTGAAGAACCTTTATATTAGAAATTTCTTAGCAACTCACTGTAAAATGAAGAGCATGAAGCTAGAAAGATTACTACCAAATCTATTTAGCAAAATTATTAACATAGAATAAAATATTAATTTTTCAAAAATTGATGCAAATATTAAATTTGACATTTTTATTTTAATTTTTCAATTCCAGGCCTCTTGGAAAAATTTCGCTGTTTGAAATCCAAAAATTTCTTTCAACGACTTTTTGGCTTCTACGAATCCGGAGAAATTATGCTCTCTAATGTTCTGCAAAACAAAAGATTCCAACATTTTATCAAGTCAAAGAATAATTTCGATTTGATCGTGTTTGATGCGACCATGGATAAAACAGTATTTGCTTTGGCTCAATTTTATAACGCTTCCGTTCTCGAAGTTGATACAATCGGGCATCGAACCAAAGTATACGATTTAAATGGCTTACCAGTATCTTTATACAGTCCCTTCTTCAAAGAACCGGAAGGACCCATCGCCGGCTTAGGCAGTCGCATGTTAGAAGTATTATCGTACGTATTTGAATTGTTGTATGTTAAATACGTTCATGCTCCAAGACTGGGAGAGCTAAGTCGTCAGTACCTGCCACCTCAGATTTCGAAATTGGATCTACCTCGAAATGTTCCTGCACTCCACGTGTCTCGCGCCAGCAGTGTTGATACTAACGTATTTCAAATCATGAGCAATTTTCTACCTAACCAAGTCTTGCCTTCGAGGAAGCTAACAGAATGGCTGAACTCGATGGGGAAAAATATAATCTACGTGTCTTTGGACTTGGGTAACATTCGTTTAACGAATGAAACAATTGGTGAAATAATCAAAACTTTAGGCTCAAGGGAAGAAACAATCTTGTGGAATAGCTATAGTAAAACCTTTCCTGGCTTGCCAACAAATATTAAGATGATCGATATCGATCCCACCGAATCGTTATTATCTTCGCATGTAAAGTTAGCGATTATAGAAGGTGAAAGGAGAGATGTTGCCGCTGCAATGCTGAATGGCATTCCAATCATTGCTCTGACTGAATTTCTGGACCAATTGCATAACTTGGTACATGCTGTTGAAGCTGACTTCGCTGTGGAAATGGATCTACACAGTGTGAACGAAGCTTATTTTGGTACACTAATTGATGTAATGCTGTCAGATACGACTTATAAAAATAAAGCTGAAGCATACGCTAAATACCTTCGAGATCAAAAGACTGGGGCAGAGGAGATGCGTGCAATATGGATTGAATACCTGATTAAAGCACAAAATGAATCACCGTTCAAAGTGGCACCAAAAAATATACTCCAGCAATTTAATATTGACATAATCGTAGTTTTTGTTGTTGTTTCTACCGTAAGTATTTACGTTTTTAGTGTTCTAGCTAAGAAAGCGTTAGTGTTAGCTATCCTGTTTTATTTAAATATGAATGTGAAAGAAAAGCAAATGTAACTATGTTTTAGTATTCAGTGTAGAAATAAAAAAAACCTTATATTTACACATACATTTTTTATTTCAAAACTTTATTTGATGCTTGCTTCACACATGAAGCGCTGGCACGATTCTCTAGATTCCGTCAATAGAGCATACTAACCGTGACAGGGCTAAAAACTGATTGGTCGAGACAAAAAAATGTCAAATTGAACACCTAAGACATGACAAAAATAATATTAAAGAACTGACAAAAAATAGACATTTTCGAGCGGTTGAAGGTAATCCAAAATTAGCACACTGAAAAAAAGCAGGTCAATGCTGATTTGATGGGATGAAACAACTAGTTGCTTCAAAATCTCGCCAAAAACAATTTATTTCGTAACAAATCAAAATTTGAACCAAGCAAAAGAGAAAACAAATGTTCACTCCATCTCTGACGTCTTTCTTTTTCTCCAGTGCGGACAGAGGTGATTTGATAAAGAATAAAACTCAACAACAAGATGCCTGAATGCTCTCAGACATCGAATCAACAGCCGTAACACAGACAGACCTAATTGACACTCAAATGCCCACAGAAAACGTGGACCTGAAGGAATGTCTTAGACTCCTTTTTGCATTACTGAATGCAAAGTGTATGAATATTAAATTCAAAACTTGTGGAAACACTTCATTTAACACAAAGACACAGCGAAATGCCAGCAACAAAACTTACAAAAACCTTCAAGTCAACACAACTCACAAAATACATAAACATCAACGCAACACATACTCAGACAATAGACCACGTTGGTAAAGATATTTCCAAGCAAATCGAACCAGCCATCTGGCAGGCAGGGTAGTGGCTCATAATATCTTGCCTCCTCAAAAAAAGAAACGTTAAATTTGAAACTGCCAAACGAGTTTATTTCGGCTGGATATCTCCAATAATTAAAATATATCATAGGAAGATCATTCAAGTCTTCACTGATCTCAAAGTAAAATACTATACCTACTGTTTTACAATTTTGTTAGAGAGCAAAAGGACGTTGAACGATACGATTTTAATCTTTTTGCAGCCTTAAAATTCATGAAAAAGCTGGTTTCGAGACATTTTTAGCAGGTCCAAGTCTGGCAAGTCAAGGCAAAGAAATTACGCGGGGGAATGGGTCGATGTCATAACTCCTTACAATTCGGGAGCTTGACTAGTAATTGTCATACTCAAGCTTGATGTGTTAGATCTCGTGGGCTCCATCACTTTGCAGATTGTAAAAACAACACCAATAAAGGCCAAAATGTTTCAATTGTGGCGGTTGACATCTTGTTAGCAATCGACGCTGTCACAGAAACCCGTGAAATTTGAGAAAGCTCTTTGCCCAAGTGGTGAGGTGAAACTGCAGCACTAAGCCCACCAATGAACTAAGACCCAACTTGACTGCTAGACTAAAATCTCAAAGTCCTTTCTCGAAACTCCATTCTTACTAGCAACCCTTTTTCTCTGTCTTCGGGCCAAGAACGCTTGTAGTTCTTGATAATTATGCAAGAACATCTTCATGTTATGGTGAAACGCATGTTCACAGTGCAAGTATCAGACGCAAGACAGTGCAAGTATCAGTGCAAGACCCACTAAGCAGTTTTTTTTTCTTTGATGATGTCAAGGCTCAGGGGATGCCCTATTATTTTATAGCACAGCCTTGGCGGAAAGAAATTTAAGAAAAGGGAGAGAGGAAGTGTTGAGTTTGCAGGAGATAGTGACACACGCTTCATTTGAACAATTGTGGCTCATAGTCGGCAGGGAAAACAGTAGATGCTAGGCTGTTTCATAATCGTATTAACCTAGATAAGAAAGAATCGTGAAATTTGATGGTACGACTGACACTAATCGAAAGAGTATGAGAGTCATCGAGTTGGGAGATCCTCCACAAGGGAGCAGACTTAATATTTCATTAGAATAAAGACCACAGCAATAGCGATAAAGAAGAGAAAGGCAGCCCATATTACGTTGGTGCTCAAGGGATTCAAAACGTTCACAACATGGTTCGCTGAGCCCTAAGCGATAATGCTTAATAGGTCCCTGTTTACCGAAGCAAACATGCAATCTCTACTAACAGAAATATCATTTCCGCGAGAGTCTGCCACCCTGTCAAAAGAGTATGCAAAGTCAATGGTGCTGTCATCGGCAAAACTATGAATCAGATTGAAAGTGGAAGAAAAGAGGTCATTCAAGAATAAAAGAAAGAGAGCTGGTGAAAGAACAGTACCCTGCGGAACCCCGGCATTGGTGATGTGGACACAGGATTTGAGTTCATCCAGAGCAACTTGAAAGGAATACAAGGAAATTTTCAATCCACTTGACAAGGACGGGGTGAAGACCAAATGCACGAAGCTTGGCTAATAGGGCTGAGTGCCAAATATCAGGAGAAACGACCATTGCTTCATCAAAGTTATGGAGAAAATGGTTCCATCTCTCAGTGAGAAATGTAAGTAAGTCCCCTGTGGAGCGCCTAGAATGAAAACCATACTGGCGGTCGTTGATTAGATGGCTCAACTCAAGATATTTCATTAATTTTGAGCTCACGAGTGATTCAAATACCTTAGACAGAAATGAAACGATTGTAATAGGTTGATAGTTAGAGTGGTCACAGGCCTCCCCTTCTTAGGTATGGGCTGAACGTGTGCAAGCTTCCTTTTTGAAGCAAATATTCCAGTCAAATATGACAGGTAAAATAGTTTGCGCAGAGGTTTAGTTAAAGCGGAGGCGCACTACTTTAGTACCAGGGGCAAAACTCCATCAGGTCCGGCAGATTTGAAAACGTCAAGCTTGGTGAGTATTTTCAATACCTCTCTTGTGCGGAAAAATGGAAGCCCTTACTGGAAAGCGCACACTGGAGGACTAAGAGGACCAAGTGATGAAGGTGCCAGGTAAGAGTTTGTAGCGAAAATCTTAGCAAAATGATTAGCTTTATCCAGTGACTCAGTAAGTACGTTACCACCATGAAAAAGAGGTGGCACGGAGGGGTTGTGTTTAATTTAAAAGTTGTTTTTAATCCTTTTAAGAAGCGACCAGAAGCCTTTGCTTCCATTCTGGCTTGCGAGGACCTTCTGTTTAACATTTTGGTCAAAGTGGAATTTAACTCTTCTGATAGTGGATGCACAAGTATTGCGAGCAGTTTTGTAAAGTTTTTTTTTTATTTCTCAGACGGAGATAGATTGTAATTTCGGAAATAGCCAATATTCGAGACCATTGGAGGCTACTTTACTTAATCGATGAATTTACGTATTTCCTCGTGAAAACGTAAACGAGAACTGGGAAAGCTGTGAAAACGTAAACGAGAACTCTCCCATAGAGAAATTCCACTGAGCTCAGGCTAGCGAGGGTGGTCCAAATAGGGATGAATGAAAGAAAGTTAATAAGTTTCAGTGTGTTTGAAGTAGCTAAAGTCTTTGACAAAGTCTGCCATGAAGTCTGGCTGCCTGCACTCAAATCGTTCAATCCCTATTCCCACTGATAAAAACGAAAAACCTAAATATCCAATCTACAGAGAGATACTAAGACCGGCACTATTATACACAATTATGGTTTTTGGCCTTACCTCGAATACGAACAAATAAAATTTACACACTTACCCAAAAACCGCTCTGAGAAGAACATTTAGAAGAGTAAAACAGTTGAATTCGTTCGTGACAAGGCATTTAAGCTCTTCGACAAAATTGGCAGAAATTCAAATCATTCTATGGAGACTAAGATTCCAGACACTCAACTTATCAACAATGAGCCTATGTGAGAGCACAAAATTGTTTTTTTTTTTTATTTTCATTCTTTCTTTAATGATTGAAATTTAAATATTAATTTGATGAATGCAACTAATCGGAATGATCGAATGAAAAAAAAACATTTGCACATACATTTTTCATATTTTGCTTGACACCTTTTTAATCACTGAATTAGTTCAAAAATGAAATATTGGGATTTTAGTGCAATACCGATATTACCAAAGCATTATAATTGTGAAAAATCACATATACATACATATGTATGTATATACAACAATACGTAATCTTTCTAGAATAAATTACCCCTAGAAGAAATGCATAGCTCTGAGAAATAAAATAATGCGTGCATATTGGATTGCGTTACCTGTACCACAGACAAAGTAAGAAATGTAATAGGAATAAAAAAAACTATAAACTAGTAACAATGAATGACAACGTGGATTGAAAGAAGCATGCAACTATACGTAAAGATCTAATTACACCTCATTAAATACCAACTATCAGCAGGAAAATATCACGCTAGACTTGAGCAACTCCATAGAAAAATTTTCGCAACTCTGAAAATTCAAAGTGAAGCTAGAAACTAACACTTTATAGGTACTATTGGAAAAACTAAATCCACTGTGCCAGTATCATGCACACAGTCCAAATGCGCCTATAAGTTTCACATAAAAACTTGATTTTACACTTAAATTCGAATAGTGCTTGCCTACTGTTTTGGGGTTTCCAGTGCATCGAGCATATCGGAATTAATGCCTAGTAGGAGCTCAATTCATGGACAAAATACGATTAAGTCTGGTATTTGAATGGAAGCGTGAAAGAGGCTATGTTTCGAAACATTTGATGTCTATGGATTATTCGCTACATTCACAAGAAGAGCGAATATAATGCTAATGTGCTTGGTTTGTATAAGTAAGTACTTACCAAATTAAGTTCAATTATCACTAAATTTAGTGATGATTATAGTCCATTACTTCTATCAATGATGGATAATATCTGCTATGATTAAATAATCCCATTGTAATGGAATGATATTTATAGTCTTATTTTGTATTCAATTTTTTTCAATCGTTGGCCTAGGTAAATAGAATTCTTATCTAATTACGAGGGTTGTTCAACAAGTAGCATCAAATTGAGTTTTTTCCAGTAAGCAGCACTCTTAACCAGTCAGTTGTTAGAGTTTTAGCTGTATCCATCGCATAGCTTCATTTGATTTGATTATGATGATTTGGTTATGATAATCAACTTTGATTTGATTTTGATAATAAATAAAAGGGAGTTTCGAGCGATTATTAAACACTTGTATTTAAAAGGATTAACGCGGAAAGAAATCAAACCTGAGTTGTATGAATTCCATGGTACATCTGTTCCTGTGTTTGCAACTGTTTACAATTGGGTGAATGAGCTTAAACGTGGTCGTACATCCACAAAAGATGAACATCGTTCCGGACACCCTGTGGAAGTGTTTACCCCCAAAATGATTGACAAAATCCACGATATGGGTCGACGAATCAAAGTGTGCAAAATAGTTGAGGCCACAGACATATAGCAGGGCGCAGTCGCTTCAATTTTGCACGAAAAATTAGGTGTGAAAAAAATCTCGGCAAGATAAGTGGAGAAAAAATGCAATCGTGTGGTCGACTCTGAGGCTGTTTCGGCGCTTTTACGCTGCAATTTGGAGGAGTTTCTCCGTTGATACATAACTTTTGATAAAACATGAATACATGATTACACTCTAGAGACGAAATAATAGTCAAAACAGTAGATTTTCGAAGGCAAACTGATTCCGAAGAAAGCGAAGACGGTGAAATCGGCCGAATAAGTTATGGCCACGGTCTTTTGGGATGCGTGCGAAATCATCTACATCGATTACTGGGGAAAGAAAACAACCATAGCAGGAGAGTATTATGCGTCGTTATTTGACCGTCGGAGTGGAGAAATAAACATCCTTATTTGAAACTGAAAAATATCCTCTTTCATTAAGACAATGCACGGGTGCACACCTCCGCAGTTGCGATGGCCAACATTATGGAATTAAATTTTCAATTATTACATCTTACGTATTCACCAGATTTGGTCCCCAGTGACTTTATCTTAATTTATAACTTTAAGAAATGGCTTGGTGGACAAAGGTTTACGTCTAACGAGAAGGTCATCGCCCAAAACAAATGCCTATTTTGAGGAGCTTCCAAAATTTTACTTTTTGAACGGCTTAAAAATTTTAGAAAAACGTTTAAAAAAATGCACAGAGCTGGGGAGATTATGTGGAAAAATAAAAAAACATCTACCAAATAAAAGTGTTTGTTACTTTTTCCAAGAACTCATTGAACGATCCTCGTAGCATCGAAGCCTTTGCTGAAATAACCAGAATTCAGCAATATTTATTTTGATTCTTAGCTCATATTTTCTCAGCTAATTTATTTTAACAAAGACTGCTTAAATAAATATTGTGAAAATATGTAAGTCATTCAAAAAGACGAACGCTTCGTAGCCATATTTTTAAAGGATAATATTGTCAAAGTGAAATCAAAATTAATCCAATTGTCGTTTAAGTATAAAAGTACGAAACGGGTTGATTGGCTCCATGCGCACCATGATCATTCGTATATAATCTCTAATTCGCTGTCTTTATACAAAATTGGAGAATGTAACAAAAAGTAGATATTGAAATCTCATTTTGACGTTATCAATGTAAGAATGCAAATGTAGAGGATAAAATCATCATGCATCAGTAGTAAAACTACAGTTTTATGGATTTGTGGCTTCCAAATAGCTATAAGAGGAACTGCAAAAAGGAAGAAGTGTATAGGAAGAAAAAGGCACACTGGTACGGGTGTTTACTCTGTTTCTGTCACTATATCTATATACTAAATGACCTAAACAACATAAAATTAATTAAGGAGGCAGGATGGTTTCCAACTTAAACAAAAAAATTTTTTCAATTATTTTTTTATATGAAAGTACAATATCTCAGGAATATCCTCTGCAAATTTCAAGCCAGTCGGACTAAAACTCACAGAGACACCGGTTATTTTATGATCGTGTTGCCAGGTATATTTCAACGAGAAACCGAAATAGTCTAGCTCGAAACTCGGAACTACATTTTTGAAGTCGGTGCGAAACATAACTCAAAAATTAATGCACCGATCTCAATGAACTTTGCCGGACATCTTTAATATGATAAATACTCGCGGATGAACGATCGTTTTTTTTTTAAAAAATTTTTTTACTATTTTTTACACGCAATCATAGGCTGATTTTTTATGTAAAAATGGTACCTCCAAATTGAAAACCGCACCAAAAATCGGAAGTCGCATATTTTTCAATATAATTTCGTTCATCCGCGAAAAAAACTAATATATTAAGTAAATCACTTCGATTTTTGGATTTCAGATAACACTGTCAGGCCAGGTTTTACGCACCGCACGACGCCTTTTTTTCGAAGCATACTCTCAAAAT
This sequence comes from Nemotelus nigrinus, assembly GCA_947369275.1. Lineage (NCBI taxonomy): Eukaryota > Metazoa > Arthropoda > Insecta > Diptera > Stratiomyidae > Nemotelus > Nemotelus nigrinus. The sequence continues at coordinate 220,053,437 of OX376372.1, forward strand.
ATAGTTCTTTAATGTGTTATAAAAAATTAGTAATTATTTTCACTCAAAGCTGAGAAAAAAAATCGCAAAAATCGGCTTTTCTTCGGCCTCGGAAACCATCTTGCCCCCTTAACTGTGTACCAAAAATCACGTGCAGAAAAAGTTTAGATAAAATCTTGCAAGAGGGGATAACGGCTAGGGGAAAGTTAGGGATTGCAATAACGGCTAGGGGAAAGTTAGGGAATGCATTTCGTGTAAATTTGTACTCCCATGCCCAAAACTGGATCATACCTCATAGTTCGGTAAAAAGATTTGGAGGCATCATTTATTGATAGTTAAGCAATCCTTGCTTGAATCCTATATTCTATTGGAAATATCTTCACTTAATGGTTTATGTTGCTTCAAATTCAACAGTTCAGATAACTTGACACCCAAAATTGAAAGCTGGTTATGATTCGACAATTTATTACCAATTTTGTATGATGTAGGGTTATTGCTAATGTTGTTCGACATTTGTCTTTTTGTCTTTTTCATCGAAGGTAGAAAAGACAAAAAGACAAAATTTTCTATGAATTTCTGGACAGAATTCAATCGATTAATCTTTTGGCCGTCATAAAGCTGACCTAGAACCATTTCATCAGCGGCATGTATAATCTTCGGATCTTCAGTCAAAATCTTTGCCATTCGCTCCACGATGATTATGCTCGCCTAGTTGACGAATATATCTTCGATCTTTCAATATTGATTCATCATAGATTTTTTCAGATTTTCCTCAGATATAGCAGTTGAAGAGCTTCCTGATCGGGTTTTTCTTTCAATCAACTTTTTATCATTTTTAAACAAAACGATAATATTCACTTGATCTCGCTGTAATATGACAAAATATGATTTTCGCAGTATGCCAAGTTAATCATAAACAAATCACCCAACATTTGAAACAGAAGTCACTAAGGAATAAAATGAATCTGAGTTAAAAGATTATCCAGTAGATACTACCAGCTGTCAACTTCTGCAGAAATTTCAATACTCACTCACCAGAGAAATATTCCTGTTATTTTTGTCTAAACTTGTTAAGATTATTTCAGTTAGTAGAAAGTTAAAGCGTTATATCTTTCATATTTACTAATGTACTCCAACAGTTAATCGAAACTAACAAGCGTACGTACAGCTCTTTCATAATAAGAAGCCTTTTCCTTTGATTTTTTTCTTCAACTATTGAATAAAATCAGCTGATCATGCGTCAAAGACTATTTTGCAGCGCTTTTTCATGCTATTAATACTCATTAAAGCCCCTTTACCATATCCATGCTCGTCTATTAACTCATTTCACGAAGCTTTAACATCTTTTGCTGACCTTCAATGAAAAACACGAAGTATTTTCTTGCAGTAAAGACGCAACGATGTCTTTGACACGGACAAATGGTCACTTCACTATGGTCATTCCTGAACTAATGTTAGGAATGTTTTAAAAATAGATTTAAGAAGTAAAGTTCAGATATGTTTTATACACATAAATAATTAATTCGTGAATCAGAATTGATTGATAATTAAAAATGCCTTATTTCAAGTTAGAATCGATTGAAATGTCCAGCACTTTGGCGTCCACATTTATAATATCAAAACTATTGTTCGTAGTTATCAATATTATATTCGATATACATAGCTATAAAAATATGTTGACCTCTTGAATCAATGTGCCAGCATTCAAGCATTTCGCAATGTACATATGAATGAACTTAAAAAGCTACCTACATTGCATAATTTTTATCTTCGAAGATCACTTTTTATATTTGGTCCATTTAGTCTGATTCGATGAGGCACCCAAAAGTGATCTTGCACGGTACGGTGCCGGCGCTGGCGCATTCGCAGATACCAGCGAAGGTACATCAACCAGACGCAATATGTGGATTGAGCAAAGAAATGAAGTGGGTCGGTGCAGTGGGGATCAATAAAACTGAGCCCCAGCCAAAAAGCCCACTTAGTTCCAAGTCGAACATCAACATCGGTTAATAATCCTATCTCCATGCTAAAGCCTGCAACAGTGTCTCTCCGGTAAAAGATCTTCGAATCGCAGTCATATCTCACCTAGTTTTTGTCTAATAACTGTGTCGGAATGTGTCATTAATCACGATATTCGCTGATCGCGGAATACATACAAAACTGAACAGTGCAGTTTGAAGTGAAACGGAAAGTACTACGGCTTAGGTAATACGATCGTTGGAAATGAGAGCGCCGGTTACGTTATTGTTTGCAATCGTACTTAGTGCGGTGTTGGGCCAAAATGTGAAGTTTAATGGCATTCTACAAGATCTTGTGGATCAGGATATGGACTTGATGGATATTACAGATAAATGTGAAGAGCACATGCTCATGATTCGCAATGGATTACGCGATCGCGAGATCTGGGCATTGAAATGTAAGTTTTTGGCATAGTTATAGTTTATTCAGTCCAAAACTATTCCCAATCAATTCCCTAAATGAGAACAAGCAAGTATAGTAAAGATGATACATTATATAGGTATCCCAAGTATTTGTTGCTCTTCTATTAGGTACTGAAAAACTTATGAAATAGATCAGTTGACCCTGTTTAGAAACATTTTCTTAAAATAATTCGGTGCCGCGAATCATACTACAGGAAGAGCTAGTTTCATAGCAGCAGGCCAATTTGTATGATAGATGCAAGTTTTAAGGAAAATCACTACAAAAATTTACCTTTTTGGCACAATATTCAATCCATCTACCTATATCTGTCATATTTTATCAATATTCAATCCGTCTAATTATCACAAGTTTATATTTTCTCTGGGGCTTACATACAAGCATCTTGATTTTTTCCCATCGGAATAGATAATTTTGTATTTTTGTATTTCTGGTTTTGTTTAGTAGTTATTATTGGTGTAATATTTAAGCAAAATTTCATCTTTTCTACCTTTGAATATCTTAAATGAATTCGCTCTTACAATACTGTTACTTTCACGAAATATTTAAATGAGCACAACTGACAACAACAGCTTGAACACAGCAACAACTTATAACCTTTAAGCATATTTGCGTCCGCCATCGGTTTTTGGAGAATGAAATGAATGTCTGTGCATTTCAAAACAAGTACACAGCTTAGTTTCTCCTTCCGCGAAAATATTTTAATTGAGATTATTTACTTAAACTCTTGGTTTTTCATTATTTACTTAAACTCTTAAACTCTTGGTTCAACTTAAGTAAAATATTCAGTTTGTGAGCCCTAACAGAAAACGCCAGTATCAAAACACTGGACAAATCTAAGGGAGGATTAGAAGTCAAAGAAAAATTGAAAACTGTTCTACTCGGCAGTTTTGCAGTAGATTTTGGCATTTCGAATTCTTTAATTCTTGATTGACTGGTGTATTACGCTGTCAAGCTCTGAGCTGTGACTCTAAGAACTGTCGTTTTCCTGGAGCTAGCGCTTTCAGCACTCTGACTCTCCTTCTCGGGGTCCCATCCCAATCCTCACCTAAACAAAAAATCATCCCTTAGTGCAGATATTCCGCATTATGCCGTTAGCTGTCGCAGGCTAGGGTATCGGTCACTAGGTCGGTTGATGATATATTTCAGTTCCTTCATGGTACTGTTAGGGTGTCTGTCTAGTCTGTTGAATAGTTTCAGTGTTTTGTGACGTATGTAGATGTCGATCAGATCGATCCTCAGTTCTCTATATACATATGTCCGTATTTCTAACATACCCTTGAATACTAAATATTTTTTTCAGAGCCAGGAATTGACAGATCTGTAGTTGGTGTCTGTCTTGCAAGTTTTATAGTAAGCAGTGCTTCTGTAAGTCAACATCGGTCTTATTATTTGTTTATAGAGTAGCGTCTTGTTAGACATGTTCAAATTGAACATGTCTAGCAAGACTCTGGTTATTGGTGGTAGTCTACTCAATATTTGTTATTTATGTGTGTGGTCCATGAAAGTCTGTCGTCAAATGTAAGCCACAAGTATTTGGACGTCCGTTTCCAGTCTATCGTCTGGTTGTCGACTGTGTCACCTATTAGTTGTAGTAGTTGTTGTCTGTGACGGTCTCGTTGCTCTCGGCGTTTATTTGGATTTTCAATTTTTGTTAAAAATCCAAGAATATATCTATGTAAATTTGCTGATTTGAAGATAATACCTTTTGCGTGCTTTGAGATTTAGAATATACATATACCATAGGCGTACTAGACTGCTTTTGCATTGGGTATATCGAGGATGTCTGTTGTGTGTGTATAAACTATATAAAATTGGGGAGAATGGTAAAGTTTGGGGGACTCAAGCTTCTATTCCCCGCATTGTGAAGACGTGGTTGTTAATTCTAACACCGAAAATTCTGCCCTAGAAAAATGATGCAATGAGTTATACGAAGGTTAGTGGGATTTGGAGTGTACGCAGTTTGAAAATTAGTCGCGCATGCCAGACTTTCAAAAGACTTGGCCACGTCAAACATAACCAAGCCCGTTGATTTTCTTTGGTTGGGCTCTGTACGTATATGGTTTACTACTCTTGTGAGCTGAAGCTTAGTCAAATTGTACTTCCGAGATTATTGATTTTTCCTCAACTATCTCATTTAGCCGGTTGAGAAGAAGACGCTCAGCGATTTGTCCTACGGACGACAGGAGTCTTATTCGTCTCCAGTTTTGTGTGAAGTGAAAGTCTTTGCCTGTCTTAGACACCACAGTTATAAACACTGTCTTCCAGATCTCTAAGAAAATCCTCGTATAAAATATAGCGTTGATTAAACCCGTCAAGTCTCCGAATGTGCTGTCGAGTAGATATTTTAACTATTCGTTGCCAATAGAGTCTGCTTGACTCCTCCGGTCTGATTCAAGAATCTCTTGGTGGCACGGAGGCAAGGAGCTGATCAACAGGCTCAGAAACTCCCTCTTCCTCGCTAAGGTCATCCTCCTGAGAAAAGTGTTCTTGAAATTGAAGCTCCAAAGCCCCGACGAATGCCTCGACTTGCCAGTACTGTCAAATTTCAGCCCATGTGGCCCATATTTGGAGGGCACGACGATTTTATTTTTGTGGCGAAAGTACGTCAATAATTGTTGTCCCCAGGCTCCATGCTGTCAATGAAGTCACCCCACTTCTCATCGCGGAACTGCGAGATCCGACAACTGATGGTGTTTGTAAGCCGCTTTGCTTTCATTCTAATGTTAGGACCACCCGTGCTCAATTTCGGACCGAAGTATTTTTGTCTGGAGGAGGGGAGATGTCCACAGAAGTCACCACGAACTCAAAGAACTCCGCATATACTTTGACGACGGTTGCCCCTACTTGTTGTAGGATGTTATGTGGATGTGATTGATGACTCTTCTCACCAGAATTGCAGCGCCTTCACCTCTACCTGTCATTTTATCTCAATGGTGTAGAATATAGCTAGAGATATGGAGGCGATTAGCTGATTTTAATAAAGCTTCCTGGATGAGCGTGATATCAATCTTATAGTCATATATAGGGATTGCAACAACGTTTCGGTTTGACTGATCATGGGGCTAACATTCCAAGTGAGAACCGACATGTGTCCGGAAATGGATATTAATGCTTGTTCTTGTTGTTTTTGGGAGCTGCGAATGTTGCTAGCATCTCCTGAACCATTTTTTCCATTATACCCTTCACCGTGCTCTAAAACTTTTCCTGCATATTGCAGAGTAGCTAAGTCATGACAACTGGCTGAAGTATATTGGGCAGGGTCCGCTGTGCTGTATGGCTGATATTATTTTCTGCGGGCTGGGTCGTATGAAGGCGTGTTGGAGTTGAGGATGTTGTATGGGAGCTCGCTTTCGCAATCTGTGCATACGTCTTCCTTAAGTTTCTGGGATTCTTTGGACATCCCTCGTAGCTATCGGGATGGTCACCGGCACAGTGAAAACATTAGCATCTTCGCGCTGTGTTGTGCAAATTGAGAAGTGGTGTTCTCCTTTACATTTGACGCACTTTGCCTGAGCATGACAATTATTGATTGTCGATTGTCCTCGTTGGGATCTCTGGCCCTCAACTTTGCAGATAAGGAGGCATACTGCTGTTATGTTGTTAATGTTTGTCACGCTTCTCAGAAGGAGGATCTTAATTAATTTTGAGGTCCCAGTCCTCAAAAAGGGGAAAAAAAATTTTTGTGCGTGGGAGTCCTGTCCCTGGAGATCGTACTGAGGTACTTTGTTAAATGTTTGTGATTGTATCGGCAATCACTTGTATACCAAGGTACATATATTCTTTTGGCCGAATTAAAATTTATTTTTAAGTCCTTGAAAGATCTTGCTATCAGAGTCCACTTATGTGGCTCTCTTATAATTATTGGGACCGTCGTCCGTTTTTGTTCTGCTTTGCCCGAGCTATTGTTTTTGTCCTGTCCATTGTTGTTAGTTTTAGTTTTTGTGGTTACTTGTGTGCCTGAAGATGAAGACTGCTTTGTCAGAGGTTTCATTGGCGTCATTATATTGGCGTCATATATATGCAAATATCTCATATATAGCATATAGTAAGCTATCTAGTAAACGCCCCCTGGAGCAGGAGCTCTCTGAAGTAAAATTCTAGCATATCCGAACTCTACTCTAGTCCACACCAAAATTTCAAAATTTTTAAACTGTTGCGGGTTTTTCAAAAATATGCGCTCTTATCTTTCATATTTTCACCATATTTTGCATCCGAAAATGCTATCGCCTACTTGATGACCCAATTTGAATTCAAATCTATAAAAATGGTCTCTTAATTTTCAACAATTCCACTTTAGATAACTTGCTTGATCTACTGTCGAAATCAGACTAGCTTCCATTAAATATATATGTAGATACTGGTACATACACACGTCCACTTTCTCAACGAATGGAAAATATCAAAGAAACATGTCCCGCTCGAAGAAGTTTTATATGTTTACGTCAATGATCGAAATCGTAAAATAAAGTTTTCGCAATTTATGAACAAAAATCGCATATTCATTTTCTTTTGAAACATCGAACGCATGAAGTACCATTACTCTCCTGGAGGGAAAATTATATTACTTTCTATTCAAAACAAATAGAATGAAATTCTTTAGCAGTCTCTTATCGCTAGATTCGCCATTGTGCCACCGCTTGAAATAAAATCTTGTTCCATACACCTTGCAATAAAATTATAGTGACGTCAGCCTCCCTTTCGCCATCAGATTATTACTTACAGATACGTCGTTTTGTTAGTTGAGTAATTTTAACAAAATGTTAAATTTCTCAACTCCGCCACGATTTCCTGCAGCTGATTTGCAAATATTATCATTATCACTCCACTCTTTGCTGTGCTGATTGACGAAAAATAACTCTTACTCAATATACCAGTAAATGCATATGTATGTATTGATGTTTGTAATTTTTTGTAATTTGTATAAACTCCTGTGCTCAAATGTTCGATATAAAAATGTTGCAATAAGTCGCGGTTGTTCACATCACACAATCAAATTTTTTCTCTTCAAATTGCTTGTTATTAGATCAAAACTAATAGAGTGGAAAATATGCAGATAAATACGTATGTTGAGCTTCGACAAGTCCATCTGTTTATAAATTGATAGGCTCATGCAGAAATGCAGGTATCTATCGATATCACTGAGTAAGCGACCTTGAACTCGACAATGAATTCATGTTTTGTCACTTTCGCTGAGCGATTGCTATCTAAATTACTGATTTGTGATATCATTCACCGGTTGAGAAATATGCATGCATGAATTCAATGATTTTCCAGTGTGAACAATGATGTTTTCAGCTAAAATATTGTGGAGCTTAAATAAGTCATAGTCATTTCTGCAAATTTAACGCACAATGGTTTGCTTATTTAAGATGCAAATATGATATAAGACTGGGTGAGCTGCGAAGAAATTTGTGTAGCCCATTGAATGGAGCACTGGCTGCTAGTGTGTTTAGTCCTTGTTTCGAATCACAGGTATTTACGATGAGACATCGTCGCCCGCTGGGCTTGGGGTTTACCTACATAGTAGATGCAATGAAATATCAAATTAGGGGCAAGGTGAATCGTGGAACTATTCATTTCATGCTCGTAGATATTGATTAGGAAATGAAGTTACTATCAAATCCAATTTACGAGAGCCGAAACTGGTTTTCGGATATAATCCGTACGAATTTGTATTTGGCTATCTACGCCACACTCAATAGTTCGATTGTTGCCCGAAAAGATTTTAGATTTGTAAAGGTGTTGTTAATTGCTACTCTAAAGTAAATTCACAGCTAGAGTTAGGAAAAAACCCAAAAAAAAATCGTAAAGTAGGTATATTTTGCACCATTGTTTAAACAAACAGATGTATTAATTGATGTATTAATTCTCAAATTCTCGAATTAGAATACTCTAGCAATTTTCAAATTAAATCTATGACGTCAGTGCCAATTTATTTCAGTCTTGAAACGTCGTAGTGGACGCAACTAAACTATATTGAGTATGAGTATGCAATGCGTTACCAAGCAGTATTTTTATGTTCTACTATATTCAGTATGAGCAAGCAGTATTTTTATGTTCTCGTGCAACACTAAATTTAGCAACTCTGTTTTACCTTCTGTAGATAATTTGTTTTCTAATAGTTTTGCTTAAGTTCAAAAGTCGGTATTATTGTCATTGCAGTTTCTATGTTAAAGTCTGCCATTTCTGTATGCACTAAATCCTCTTTAATTTTTGAAATAAATCAGAGGTGTTTAATCATTGAATTAGAACTGTAATTAATGTCTTACAGAGTGATCAAAAAGTTGACTTTAATTCTAATTCCATACCTTCCTCGATCTCATTAAATAGTTTCATTGATTCTTTTCCAGAATTAATCGCATATTCTAATTTATCTTTAAGAGTTTTGACTGTGTATGCTTTTGTTTTTTTTTCAGATTTGATAAAACAATCTGAAAATCTAGGAACAACCCTTATATCTTTGAAACAGTCATTTATTCGTTATTATACAATATTTCTCCCCAATGCAGTGTTTCTATCAACTACTTTCCTTGCATATTCTTTCTGTTTTCTATTGTATAAATATAGAAATGCAAGTATAACAGTAAAAAAGATCGAAGCTCTAATCGTTTGTCTGTACTCCACAAAAATATTATAGCCGGTGCTAACAATAATTGCCCATCTCCGTTATCAAATGTTTGAAGGAGACATAAAAAAGTTCTAGCGCATCAGAACCGCTAGAAAACTAATTTTCGAAGAAATTGTCTTTGAGTGACCAAAAAATGTGGAAAGACGTTGTACACTTTTTTGTAGAATCATATCAACCATTCCTTATCCAAAGCAACAAAACTCAAAACTCAAAACTGTTCAGTGCTGGCAGCACTTTCCCAACGCAGTGGCAATAAAAAGCTCATACTTAAGTCAAAGTATCCTTTGAATTTTGTTCTCTATTATTAAACAATTAAACGTTGTTTGAGGCTGCCATCCGAAAAATGTTCAAAACTCGGAAAATTTAGAAACTGGTTTCTTATTTTTGTTGCAACTGCTTTGCATATGAGTATGTAATTTCAAGCATCTGTTGGTGCAATATTTACCAAAATGGCTAATGCTGGTTACCCTGTGCTAACAGCAAAGCAAAATATATACCAAATCTGCTTCAGGCTAAGCTAAACCCAACCAGTAAATTTCGTTTCGATTGATTGACTGCGCTGGAAGTTATACGGGTGGAAAGAATTTTAGGGTTACCAGCCCCAAAACATTTCAAATATTTAAAGCGTTAATATTTGTTGTTAATTTTCATTGCAAGATGATTTCCATTTGCCAATCTAATGATATAATCACTAAGTAAAGAAATTCCAATAATTACAAAAAAATTTTTCAGTTTTTTCATGATTTTTGTACGCAATTCCTACGACACTTGGTTTACATTAAGGTCCATTTAATGCATGAACTTCGTTTTGATTTCATGACTATTCTAATTTTTCAGCCAAATTTTCACCAAATGTTATCTAAAGTAAAATTCAAATATTGTTTGAATTTCGTTTAAATGTAATGGCTGAATCGCAAGTTTTAGGCCAAAAAGCTATTTTTTTCTCAGTGATTTTTCAAGATGGTACCACTGCCACAGGCTTGCCTGCATTTCAAAATCACTTCTATCAAACCTGGTCCTAGCTAATACTAATATGTCCTTTAAATTTCATGATGATCAGATTATCCGATCGTCAGTTTTCGTGAACAGAAGTTTCGAGTGCTGAAAATAGAGGTAATTTGGTGATGGGTTGCCGTTCTTATGCAAATCGGAATTTTAAAAATTTCAACTTGACATGAAGGATATAAGATAAAATTTATCAAAGATTTCAAATTTTTGTCAAAAATCAAAAATTTTTCAGGGTCAATGATTTGAAGGAATTTTTTTCAGCAGCTTGCCGCAGCTTCAGGGTTACCCGCTTTATCTTGAAAATCCATACGTGTTAAATTTTAGTCAACATCAATACGCTCTGTAATTTTCACGATGGTCCATTGTTTTTCTTACAAGTAATGACAAATCAAAATTTGAAAAAAAATCCTTACCTACTTTTAGGCACTCTGCACCCAGACACGGCTCAAAATTTCCAATTCTTTATCATAGACAAGCTTAAAACACAAAAAGTGTTGATTCCCAAACATTTATTTTAACAAAAATTTACACTGCTTGGAAATATAGGAGTACCTGAAAATTCACTAAAACGCTCGCCGCCGCCAAAAAGTTTAGGATATCTGAATTCTAGCAAGTCATGGACCTACTTACTATATACATCTACGTCCTCCGAAATTTTATATCAATCGAATCGACCACTCCAGAGATTATCTCTATTAACCATTTTGCTGATATATATATATATATATATATATATATATATATATATACATATATATATATATATATATATATATATATATATATATATATATATATATATATATATATATATATATATATATATATATATATGTATATAAAGAAATACGAGTTTTCGGCGAAACGGGTTTAATACTAATTTTCTTCGAAAATTAGTACAAAGATCAAAGCTCTAATCGTTTGTCTATGCTCCGCAAAAATGTTAGAGCTGGTGCTACAATAATTGACCATCTCTGTTATCAAATGTTTGAAGGAGACATAAAAAAATAGAATGTATAATTAACACCCGATGCTGCATGTAAAACTTAGCTAGTACTGTTTACAAAGAATTAAATTTTCCTCGATACGACTTGCCAAAATTGAACGGGATCCTTATGGATCAGAGCTAGAGGGTAAAATATTTAGAGCTGATCTTCAACTCGAAGTTACTATGAAGTGCCATCATAGCAGAAATGAATGCTTTCACCGTACTCTACTGCTGCAAAAGAGCCAAAGGCGTGAATTAAGGTTTGCAGCCTCGTACTGTTACTTTGCTTATACGACAGTGGTTGAGCCAATTCTATTGTTCGAGGTAGCGCTCTGGTGGCAGGGTGTTGTTGAGACTAGCTGCCAACGCCAGCTTAAAATAATACGAAAATTAGCAGCTCTCTTGGTGAATGGAGGACTCAGCACCACTTCTTCTAAGACACTTTTGGCTCTGCTTCATTGGCTACCAACCAATCTAATAGTCTTACAGCAAGCTATTCTTGCTGCTGTGAGACAGCATTGTATTTCTGCATAGAATAGAACAGAGTTCGGCCATGCTAGAATCTTGTCTGAGAGAGTTCCAGCTCCTGCGGGTGATGACTATGTAAATTGCCACGGACGTTCTACATAGCAAATTCTTGAATTCTGAAAAACCAGCAAGTAAACCAGTCATCAAATGAAACTGTGAGTTTTTTTTTTGTGCGAAAACCTGCGTGATCTTAGATAAGCATTGAAGTATAATAACAATAATAAAAATAACAAAAAATTAATCTTTAATTCCTTTCAAATATCAATTTGGAACACATATTCATTGGAAAAATTTCGCGATGATACCAAAATCCAATCATATCAAGCATATGCCCAGAAATCTACCAGAATATTTTTAGTGGCTATGAAATGTGATTTTATTGTGGGTGTGCAGATGAAATCACATCGACATACAGTTACTCACAAAATTGAGCGTACAGGCAGCCAAAACGCGTATTTCGTTGCAATTAATATGTTAAAAAAATGTTTTTATTAAAAATCTTTCTGTAAATAAAGTGTTTACCTTATTTCAAGGAATGCTTGCAAAGCAAACAAATGAAAAAAAAATATCTTAGATTATTATATTAAAACAAAAATACCATTAAAATAACAATTTACAGAATTGAGCGTACACTTTACAAAAATAGTATAGCAAAAACCAAAAAAAAAAACACTCATAAACTTGACCTCCTTTTACATCTATAACAGTTTGTAGCCGCCGGGTAATTGATTCTACCAACTGTTTCGTATAAGAAGAAGAAACGTTTTCCCGAACTTCCCGCATTTTGTGTTTCAACTCATTTTTGTTCGTAGGATTCATACTTTTCAGACGGATCTTTATTTCATGCCATAGATCGGATTGATATCTGGGGACTGTGGTGGAGTTTTTAGTTGTTTTGGGACATTGTGCAAAAGCCATTCAGGAACTATGTGCGAAGTATGCTTCGGGTCATTGTCCTGTTGAAAGCAGAATTCCGAAGATAAATTCAGTTTTTGTGCTGATCGATCCAGATTTCGTTCTGTCCATAGTCGATTCACAGAGCCCCACAGCATAATACTACCACCCCCATGCTTTACAGTTGGATTACGATTTTCGCAGTCAATTTCGGAACTCTTGTTTTAGTATTTGCCCTTACCTTGCGAATAATGAGCCGTTCATCATGTTGTGAAAGAATTTACTTTCTTTCCTTTCCAGGCCTGTTCTTTAAGGTTCCTTCGTATTTCCACTTATTTATAGTTTTTTGAATTGTAGAATGTGTCCGCTCAATAATTCCTCCTATCTCCCGAAATGATTTGCCCTTACGGCACATCTTAACAATAAGCTCTCTAGTCAAAATATCTGTTTGCTTTCGCTTAGCTCCCATTTTCACAATTAACAACAGAACTCTACACAATTATCTAATAATTCACTTCCAAATCACAGGAAAATTTCACGAACTCTACATGCTAGGAATTGAACTTAGCGGCATATTTTAACGCGATACAAATTCCAAGAATTAGATCAGTGAGTCCATGGTTTTTCCTAGTGTACGCTCAATTTTGTGTTTGTGGAATTTCAGTGATACCTGGTTATTCTATTAACAACCTGGATTATGTTATTTTATTTTTAAAAATACACAATCATTTTTAGTAAAAAAAATCATTTTTAGTTAAAAATACAAAATCATTTTTAGTGTTGGATGCATCTAGTCACATAGGATCAGATTTTATTTGGGGCAATAATATTCTGATCGGATCGCCACGATCATGCAATCTCATAAGCAATCCAACGGACATTAAATTTGCATCGGACCACATCCCGGTTGGAGTTATGAATTTAACACAAATCACTGCACCAATACGTGTTGGATATCGATCAATCCATGCTCGTCATTGGTCCGAAATGCAAGTCGACCTAAGCACCCTGGAAAAGGTATATGATATTCAAATTAACTGTTACTATCCAGCTAGTACTCGTAATTTTCTATTTACTTGTACTTTTTCGCAGAACGTGTTAAATTTTGGGTTTTGTTTACCTGTATCATGCAGCAGCGGCGATTCGTTTCGACTTTTGGAGGCCATTCTACACAATAGATCGTTCGTGGACAGAAGCTTAATTGGAATGAACACACAAGTAATTCACACGAAAATTCTCCAGCTACGCGAAAACTTTCTTGGGAATCCATTTGTAACGGCGTTTTTGTAAGTAAGAATCTAATTGAATCATTGTATTTGCTTAGTAATTCCTTTTTTATTTTAGCATAATACTTTACATTGTATTATTCCTTATTGCTTTGGATCTTGGATTTACGTTTACCAAAAAAGTGAATTCCTGGATTTTCCCTCCAGACCTAAATATAGAAAAGAAAAAGCCGAAGAAACTAGCTGAGAAAATTCTCTCGTGTTTTTCCATTATAGAAAACACGAAAATTATTGCATCGAAAAATATCGGAACAGAATCGATTGAAGTTCTTCACGGGATCAGGTGAGTGAGAAAGATCTTGGTCAGAAAAATTGTTTGTATTTATTTTCCAAACGTTATAAAGGAAAAAGAAATCATGTAAATCATAGTGCACAACCTCTATTAAACGGAAAGCTACCCTGCATATTGCTATGAGTTTTGAGATGCGATATTTTTGTTTTTAACAAAACCCAATTAAAAAGCGCTTCACTGGAAACAATTATGTCGAATAATAAAAATTTATCTGATTCCAATATGCATAAGACTCAACAGTTTAATCAAGCATAAAACAATGCTACATAAGATCAGCAAGCAGTTTCCGTTCGTTTCTTATTCAGTTTTGTTTAAAATCTTCATAGTAATTGTCGCCGATGCTGTAGTTGTAGCTACTATCAAGATGTTAGCGTTGCATACAGTATCCAAGGTAAACAGGAATACACCTTATCTTAGGTGACCGTTGAAAATTGCAGCAATATGAACAGCAAAGCCTTGTATAATAACTGAAAATCCCTGTGGAATAAAAAAAAAGTAGACTTAGAGTTTAACCAAAGTTAATTGATACATTGTTTATATTTTAAAACATAAGGTAATTGAGAATATAGAACTCTTGAATTTTAGTCTGGTTCTTGACAAAAAACTAAATTGCCTTGACACTGTAGGTGATGATACGTCTAGAGAAACACAGAGCGATCTACTGCTGATAACAAACACTAAAACCAAAATACTCTTGAATTATATCGGAAAAATAATTTGGAAGGTGGCGGTCAATTCGAATTATAAAGGCGAATTGCTCAAACTCACGACCTGCATTATATAAACAAACGTTATTCGTTTATATTGTAAGCTTTTTAGAGTGTGTGTTCGATATGTCATTGATAACTCTCATTTTGGCGAAACTTAAAAGGAAAAAACTCTAGCGCACCTGAACCGCTAGAAATACTAATTTTAGAAGACAACAATAGAAGAATTTGCAAATTTTGAGAGCATATTCTACCACACGTGCTCCAACCTATTTCGAGTGCAAAACCACTGGATCTTAACAATGCATTTAAACTCATAGGGTGGAAAGGTTTTCAGGAATTTCAAGATTTAGGAAAGCCAAACACCACAAAACTTTTAATGCATCATAACATAACCTAAACAAAGAAAATGCTCAGTGCCTGCAATACTTTATCAAGACTGCAATTATAAATCTTCCACAATTGCCTCACGTTAAAATAAAATATCTCTATCCATCTCGATTTTATCCGATGATTTCGTCGAAAGTTACAGGGATAGAAAGATGTTTGCGATCAACGAACAAAAGATGGTGTAGGACCGAAAGATTTCTAGAACTTAGAAAATTTAAACATTGGTACGAAAAAAACAGAAAATGCCTCGCGCTGGCAACCCTTCGGCCAGCATCAAAACCAAAAATATATCGCACCTGCCTCACATTGAAATCAACCTACCCTGCGAATTTCGTGTTGATCCAATAACATAAAGTATTGGAAGTCGCAAAGTTTTCAAATTTTCAGAAATGTAATATTTGTTGTTTATTGTCACTACAAGATCATTACCATTTAACAGTTTTACAATAAAACCGCTTAGTATATTGCAAATAAATACAAAACTAACAATAGCTGGCAACCCTATCATGCCTTTTCAACCAGATTCCGTCTGACTAATGCCTATGAAAAGTTCCATTTATCATATGAAATTCGTTTTGATTTCTTGACTGCACTGGAAGCTATAGAACAAAAAGCTTTATTTCCTGAGCGAATTTTGAAAATCCAAGACACCACAATTACCATAGCTGGCAGCACCAAATACGTCTCAGAGTAAGGTTCAGCTACTGTGTCAATTTCATGCAAATCTGGTAACTAAATCAGAATTCACAGGGCAAAAAGCTGTTTTTTTTCTTTATAATTTTTCAATATGGCACTACTGGCACAGAGTTGCCCGCATTCCGAAATCGCTACTATTAGACCTGTTCCTACTTAATAGCAATACATTCTGTGAATTTCAACTGTATTGATAATTGGGTCGTGAGTTCTCGTGAACAGAAGTTTTTGATGCTTATTAAAGGTAAATTTCAAGAGGGCTACCGTTCTTGTCCGATGTGAAATTTCAAAAGCTTTACTTTGGTTGTATAAACAAAGCATAAGATTTCTATATGAGTTGGTTTTCACTGTAAAAGACGAAAATTTTTCAGAAGAGTATGGTTTGAAGGCTTTCACTTTCAATGCCTGCCGTAGCTGCAGGGTTGCCAGCACGAGTCTACATCTTAGTAATATCAATATGTATTTTAAATTTCACAATGATTTGATAATCTGGTCACAAGTTATCGCAATTACAAAATTGACAAATTTTCCCAATCTCATTTCAGGCGCCTAGCGCACACATAGGGTTAAAAATTTCAAAAATATTATCGTATTCAGATTTAAAACACGTTCAAAATTTATTCCATAAACTTTGTTTTTGCAAAAGTTATTTGTTGACAGAATAATAGATATATTTAAAATATCACTAAAATGGCCGCCGGCAACAAATGATTAATGATTATTAACTTTTTGTCAAACTTGGCACTATTCTGCATATACACCAATGTATCCTGACAATTTCAGTTCAATAGGATGGCGCGTTCCTGAGATTTTTTCACTGAAATTTTTTGATGATATACTATATATATATATATATATATATATATATATATATATATATATATATATATATATATATATATATATATATGTATATATATACATATATATATATATATACATATAGATATATATATATATATATATATATATATATATATATATATATATATATATATATATAGGTATATATATATATATATATATATATATATATATATATATATATATATATATATATATATATATATATATATATATATATATATATATATATATATATATATATATATATATATATATATATATATATATATATATATATATATATATATATATATATATATATATATATATACATATATAGAAATATGAATTTTTTGCCAAATTGGATTTAATACTAATGTTCTTCTTCGAAGATTAGTAAAAAAGGGAACGCCGAAAGATTATTGTGGAAGAGATAAGAGTAGCTTTTTCAACAATTGCTCCAAATTTTGATCGCCTTTATTCAATTAAACACGCTCAAATTTCTTATCAAACACCTTTTCAGATCATATTGATTTCAATAATAAATAAATATTAAATAAACATTGGTTTTATCTTTGGTGTTCCTCAAAAATTATAGGTATACTTTGCACACAAAAAATCTTACATCCTACAGTAAAACTTTATGGAGATGGTGGCATGACTAAGGAGAGTGTAGCGTCCACTAAGGAAGAACGTGAGAATTTATCGAGTGTACAATGGTTGAATATGCTTATGTATCAAAACTTTATAGAAATATCCCTGAAATTATAAAAAATTGGGCTTCGAAAGGGAATTATTATATGTTCCAATTGGATAAAGATCCTAAGCATTGTACACATAATGTGAAACTATCACGTACCCTACCAATTGCATACACCTCTTCCTCATTTAACTTAAATCCTATAGAGCATCTTTGGGAAAAAAAAGCTTGATCGCAGACCCTAGAAATCAAAGCATTACTTCATACAGCACGCTCAAAGAGAACTTAATGGAAGAATGAAGAAAACAAACATTATACTTGAATTAAATGAAATCTATCCAAAAATAAGCTAAAAAAAGTTCTACGTAAGCAAGTATTTCCTACAATATAATAATAATAATTTATTTTTAATGTTTCCTTAACGTTTGCATATACTTTTATTATAATAAATGTTTTATTAAAATAATTTTTATTATTCACTGTAGCCAAGAACTTAAATTTATTCTCGTATATCTGACAAACAGACTTCTATTCATTGAATATTCACCGAAAAATTAAAACTCTGCTTTCATGTGTATCGTATTTTTAAGTTTTTACTTGCATATTAGTAGTGTACGCCGACTTTTTTCACTCACTGTTCATTATTGGGAAAAAGCTCCTGATAAATGAATCGAAAATTAATTAATTGCCGAGATTGATTTTCATGGTCCGGATAGTAATATCCTACAAAGGTTACATAAAACCCTATATGACTCGTTTTGACTCAAAGTGATTCGAAATACTACATTGAGGCAATAAATAACATTTTATTTGGACACTTTCAAAATACTAGTGGCATGAAATTCGTATCTCATCACAATTACGCGGCTAAACTAAAGACTTCCACAAGTCACAAAGAATTTCGATAGATCTGCATTTAGTCTGGATCTCAATACAATTGAAAATTAGTCCCTCACGTTATCAACGAATTTGTTTCTTCCACAGGCGACAAACACAAATTTAAAGGAGTGAAAGGAGAAGAATGAAAGAAAATGCACCTCCATATTTATTTCACTGAGAATTATAGAAAAGATACGATAAAAGTCTTCAAAGTATTTCTATAGCACCTGTGATAACTGCTTAAACCAAGATTAATCAAATTTGAATTTGCTAACGAAAATATTATTCAAGACGTTCATGACCAGTTTTTAGATTAGTAACATAGAAATCAGATTTTAGTTTGGCTATACTGTCCTACTAAGCGCAAAAGCGGTATCTCAATGAAAGCGAGTTTCGAGATAATTGAAGTTTTGTATACATACCTCTGATTCCCTTAGTGATTTAAGGTAAAATTGAGATAGGCGACGAGGAACTGGGTTCGTTTGGAGCTGTTCGAGGATTTCCCTTATTCCACTTTTCTCGGTGAGCGGTCTTCCGCTCTTGGATACATCGGGTACTTTGATTTAAAAAAAACTTTCTTAAGGTGTTTTCCATATGTTTTAAACAAGATACCATTTAAGGGCTTAGTTCATTAGATGCGTATTGTTTTAAGCTTTCTAATGTTATAAAAATCAATTTTTTGATTTTTTTTTTTAGATACCGCTTTTGTGCTTAGTAGGGGAGTATAGGTGGTGTGAGTACTTACTTTTCCGACCAAGGCTGTAAAAGCATTGAGGTTTGTCATCAGGCTTCTTTGTTGTAGTTGTTTCGGGTGGTGCTATTGTAGTAGGTGTATTCGTAGTTGTAGTAAGATCGACTATCCCAATTCCTGGCTTTAGTAAATCTGGCTCAAATGTATTTGGTTCGATATCTTGACACCAAGCACTTTTAACACACAACACCATTAAAATCAACCACAACCGCTTCACGCAAATGGTATCCATTTTTGCTGTTCGTAGCAACAATTGTTTCGTAGAATGTGTCAGGTGTAACGGAGCGTCGCAAGGAAACTGATCGTTTATCTAATAGTTGCACTATCTTAAATAGCATTAAATTCGATTTAGTGATCATATTATTGTAGTTGGTTGATGACGGTTCACCAACTACCCTTATCAATTCTCCGATTTCTCGGAATGTGGACCACGTCAGTCGGTGAAACTTTGTACATATCGGCGGCCGACTGTCTCACCACAGATGCATATACTTAGCATACCCCTTTGTCTATACATATATCCATACATACATTATATTTATACATACATACATTATATATAACTTACATTATATTTATACATGCATATATTATATATACTATATTATATATACATACATACATAATTATGTTCAACAAAGCATCTGAATTCTCCTCGCAAATACATTTTTTCACTATGGCAAATCAGTTAGCTACAGAACAGGAATGAAATCGATAACGAAATCGATCATTTTTACGAGATCAACCAAGCGCATTCATCGGTGTTCCAAGAAATATGAAATATGTATAAATATAAGTAAACTGATCTTTGTTTACTCAAATAACCTGCGAACTAACTGACTAACCAACCGATTATTCATTTCAGCAAATATTTGTTGCCGTCGTTAAATTAAGTCTAGTTTTGTTTTACAGATCGGAACTATGATTGTTAGTACAATGATGAATAATCCCATTCTTTTTTTTGGAAAATGCTATGAGTAAAGCATATGGTAAATGGTTGCAATCTTAATTGCCTATTACAATAAAATAGCTTACTCTAGAATTGAAATTTTATGCCAGACGACATTTTACTTCAGCATTTTAAACTGTGACACAAAATTCAAACTAATGCGACAATCTTTTCTACCTGCCTATGATTGAGAAGTGTAGCATTTTTAACAATATCTTGTGCAATGATTAGTGGTGACGCTAAATTCACGCTATGTTCGTAAGTTTGTACACATAGTTTAATGTTTATAGTTTTAATAACGATTGTTATAATGGGTTATTCATTTTGTGCTTGAAAAAGTAAAACCCTGCATACAGACATCTCTCACAGATACACGTCAACCATGCTGTCATTTATTTAGTTGAAGGTTTGCCATTTTAGAATATGCAACGTTTAACAGTCGAACAACGCGTTGTGCATAAACAAGCTAAGCTGTTGGTTCCTTGCTATAACTGCCATCTATTGTTGCTCGCCAACTATTTTCATCGATAAGTAGAATTATAGAAGAGGGCTGCCACCTGTGCGGCTTGCATGCGGCCACCAATTTGGGCCCATTTGCCACTCTCTGCTGGCTTGTTAGGGCTGCGGAGTGACCTCTCTGCTAAACTGAATCAGATTAGCTGACTCAACGTGACTGCTAGCTCTTGAAAGTGGTAACAACCTAAAATATTGAGGCGTTTATTATTTAGGGCTTGGCAATTGAAGAGAGTATGCTCGATAGTGAGGGAGAGAGAGTATGCTTGATAGATAAATCGGGTGATGATCATATTGTCCTGGCTACCCTACAACAGTCCATCGTGTTTTCCCATGCTGAGTTTAGCCCATATGACCGCATCTGGTTTGCGTGTGATGTCAGCAATTGACCGTGGAACAGTAATACAATTCGTTGGCTTTTTCGTATAATACAATCATGTCCTGCCATCCATATAATCAGATAAAAGTATGCTTCGTCCTTTCATTGTCAGCCACTACCACGCTTTAACGTTTCTAGATGAGCATCTGTAAGACGCAAGAGCGAGAATGGTCGTCGTTGATTTGGTTGATGTTCCGCTGATTAGTGGTGAGTTGAAACAAAAGATGATCGTACCAGGTACTGTTATTTCTTTGTCACTGATACTTTTGTCTGCTACTTTTTGTCACTGATACTTTTTACAGTTCACACTTTTTGAAACTTTTGATCCTGAAAAACGACATGCCAAGTAGAGCAGCTTTCATACAATCGTGACATTCAAATTGTATGCTTGTAGGTATGCTTTACGGGTCGGGTACTATACCAACAAACTCGTTTTCGCATTTGATTGCGAGATGCATGGCTTACGAATTGTATGTACATGAGAACTACAAATATTGTAACTTGTGATTGACTTTGATTTGGCTAGACATGAATGCATGTACCTCGTATTGGCTCATCGAATCAATATGATAGTGATTACATAAAAATACCTGATACATTTGGGTTGTATCATTTTCGTGTATCAGTGGCATTCGTGTATCAGTGGCATTCTTGTGTCAGTGGCAAAGTGTTAGGTTGGTACAATACAAACCATCGTTTCCGCTGATGGACTTAACTGACATGCGTATAGCATACACTTCAAACTGAAAAGCAGTAGCATGATCTGAAAGTCAATGTCGCAGGTGATCCGTTGAATGAACGGCCGAACGAGCTCCTGTGTTTGTCTCGCCCGACACGAGCTCCTGTGATATCAAAAGAGACTATCAAACCCAAATTTAAGGCGTATTCCATATTTTCAGTATAAGGTGTTTACCATACAAAAATGTTATGGTACAAAAAAGAGACATTATTGAACACTCGATCGATGCCTAGAAATGTAGCTAGCATTACTTTTTTTATTTTATTTCATTTTATTTATTTTTTTCAATATATATGAGCTTAGATAAATTGGTTTGTAATCTTTTGGTTACGCGTGCGATGCTTTTCCCGCTTTAAAAATGAAGACAGTTATCATTTTCTGCCAAATGGTAGGAAAGTAAAAAATTCTTAAGCAAGCATTGTATTTGACCATGAGCCAAGATATTTTTTCCTTCTTATGTCCACTCAATATCAGCCGAAATGATACCATCCAGATCTGGTGACATGAATGAAAATAACGACTAGAAGTGGCAGGAATCGAACCTGCATTCCTGTATGGTTCTAACGGTTATATTGGTGTTGTCTTTTGACTACCAGGAAAGTAATTGTTCGTAAAAAGTAGCTGCTTTGAGTCCAACTACCATCAGACTTTTGTATAGTATGTCAAGATTTAAACTTAGAAGCTTTTGGAGGCAACTGGTTTTATTGATGCCTTTAATATTTGCACAAACAAATTTGCATCAAACTCTTTTCATCTTACGCACAGAATTTTAGAATGGCTTTAATTTCACTTTAGAGTTTGGCTGGGAAGAATAAACGCATTACTGCATTAATTTCTAATTATTCCACAACGGGGACTTCTGGCGAAAACCTCCCTTTCGTGAGAAGGTGTGCAGGGTGCTTACTTGTCAGCGTTCTGTCTAGAACCTCACTTCTATTGAGCTTCCGAACGTAGGTTCATAATCAATATTTACAATGGTAGGAATCCTAGACACAATGAATTCACATAATGCTCTTTCGTTGGTGTCCAAACTATCCCATAACTCATCAAGTGCATTCACACCTGTACCTCTTATTAGTGAAAGCCGCTGTGAATTTGCGGTTGCTGGCAACTTCATTCCATGGTAACTGGGAAGTAGCGAGTGTTCCTCGTCTGCCATCCAGCACGAGGCCATCCAGAATAATTTTGACTTCGCGTCGTCTACAGCACCAATATTATCCTTGATACTGAAGTTTGAAAGGACAAGATTGTTTATGATTTCTTGATAAGGATAATTTACCTCAAAGTTTACCTAAAGGTTCAGGTGACAGTATTATGTATCCATCTATACATGCTATCCGCAGACCCGTTTCTTAGTCTTGCACAAATGAAGAAGAAAATCAGCGCACGCTGCCTTATGCTATTGAGGACTAATCTAGGTAGCTTTCGCATTTGATTATTACAGTGTTGTCCAGATTCTTTTCAGATTCAATGGAAAACTACTCCTCTCCCGATTCAAGATCCATAAGATCAAAGCAACCCAGAGGTTATGACAGCACTGCCTTCATCCTCCAATGCAAATATTCCTGAGCAAGGTTCAGCTGCATTAGACAGCCATTTCCTTATCCTTTTGCCAGGAAGCCCACTTATCTCCACCTTCCACAGGGGCTAAATCCTTCGGCGTGGAGATTTTTAAGGTTCCATTGGTAAACATGCAGGTGAATGAAATCGAACCAGTTGCCAATCATGTAAAAACGGTCCTTTAGGTGTGGACGTGGTTCCGTGGTGTCAGTCATCAGATAGCTTGCTGACTTTGGCCACCTTCCAACCGCATATATGTAGGCATCTGTTATTGAGTCTTATAACCTGTTTAATATTTTCAAATCAAGAAAGTTTAGCAAGATCTCGGCTTATTTAGAATCTGGTACTGCAGAACCACTTCTAATTTTGCGTCTGGCATTACTTCATCCAGTTTACTTACGGCCAGTTTGTAAAGAGCCGCAGAGCATTGATCTTGGTACGCTATGAGCTTGATTCGGCCTGTGGTTATATGATTTTCTTTGAGCAAATCATTAAAGCCCATTAAAAGCGCTTTTTGCACTAACTTCCAGCTGTCCGGTAAAATGATGACATCGCTTTTACTATGATCGATAACTGCCCTTACCAGACCAAAGTGTAGGAAAAGATAAGTGAGTGAACTCCTTCCATTTTCCAAAAAAAAACAAACACAAATCGCGCCTCCATTTACGCAATGCATTATCTGTCAAAGCAACCTGAGAGTGCGCTGGTATTTTTCGCGAGAATGAACCGTATGTGAACAACGAAAAATCTAGCCTGAGTATGTAGTTGTCGAATCTTTCATCTCATTCTGTTCTATGCGATTTCTTCCAATTTTCCAGGCTGATCAACCATACAATCTCAGGCCGGTTCACTGAATTTTTAGTCCGTATACATATACGGAGTCCGCACGCTGGCTAGGAACTCACTTCTTACTGTGTGACCAGACCCTCTGACCGCTTCATTTAATAGCCAAGATATTCCAGTTGGGTCAGTATTACGTTTTGTAGGCTTCTACTGGCAAGATTTATCTAGTTCTTGACTCGAGGCTAGTAAATACAAAACTTTATTGCAAACCGAAAAAAGAGTTGATTTGTAAAATTAAAAATAAATCGAATATTGAATCAAGCCTATTCATAGCGAGGACTATGGGTTTCACGTCTTAAATAAAATTTGGAAGAAATTTCTTAGTTTCCGATTTGATTTTTCAAAATCAATACCTTTCGAAAAATAAAATACATAAATATTTCCAATTGTTGATGTATCTAATGGATATTATCTGTTATCTCATTTCAGAGTTTTCGGAATGCTATTGTTCATTGTAGGTCACATAGTACTCTTCGCGATAAGCTCAGTGACAAATATGCAGCATATTCTTGTTTACTCAGAAAATCTTTGGCTTCAACCACTTTATACGATTCATTTGACATTGGATACATTTTTTGTACTGAGTGGAATGGTTCTCTCTTACATATTCTTTCAGAACTTGAAAACGAAACCAATCAAAAGTAGTGTACCGTTCTTCCTTCGAATGGTTGCCAATCGATACTTGAGACTAACACCGCCATATTTCATCAGTCTGTTGTTGACCGTTGTTGTAACGAAATTCGTAAAGGATTTATCACCGTATTATCTTCTCGACGATGATGAGATGAAGTGCGAAAGGTATGTAGCAACTCACATGACTTATACGCCATTTTCTGGAAACCCTCTCACTCCTATTAATGCAATGATTTTTACTTCTTCCATGTATCATAGGAATTGGTGGCGAAATCTGATTTACGTTAACAATTTGTTTCCAGTCAAGGAAAGCTGTATGATATGGAGCTGGTTCCTAGGAGCGGACTTCCAATGCTTCGTGCTGTCAGCATTTTTACTAGTCACCTATGAAAAAAACAAGAAAGTTGGACTTACACTGTTCAGTATGTTTCTTGTAGTGTCATGGTCTATCAGTGGATACTACGGATACACTCTCGGATTCGGATTCACGTGAGTAAGCGTAGGAAACATGAACATCAGAGAAGCATTACTTTCGAGTCCACATTATGAAACATACCTTAATATTTGTGTACTTGCATTTTTTATATTTGACTTCAGCTTAATCACTACTTTAGGCAGGATTCATTACATAAGACTGCAGATTATCTCTACACACCGTTTTGGGGCAGGCTGGGTGCCTATTTATCGGGAGTTTTCGCTGGATGGTATCTAAGTGTGTACAACCGTAAACTGAACTTGAGTAAGGTAATTTGTTTTTATCATTATTTAGTTGCTAGTATCATATACATTTAATTCTCTGATCGTAGAAATGGATTGCCATCGGATGGATTCTGGGGTCAATCATAGTAGTTACGCTCCTGTTCGGCCATCGAAATAAGGAAACTGGCCCTTTGACTGGAATGATCTACGCGGCATTTTCTAGGACCGTTTGGGGAATCGGAATCATATGGATAATCATTGCTTGTTCCACAGGACACGGAGGGGTCGTCAATAGACTCCTGTCCGCTAAGGCGTTTCTCCCTTTCAGCAGAATGACCTATTCAGCGTATTTGGTGAATCCGATCTGGATCCTGTTCGTGACTATGCTGAATGAAGCCCCATATACCATTGATTTTCCAATGCTGGTGAGTTTTTTGTTAATAACGGCTTCTTACATCAAACCATAAATATTAGATTTAATGACTAGAAAAATCTTATATATTTTTAATCAAACCGTATGAAATAAATTCATTTAAGCACGAAAACAATGAAATGTAAAGTTTCATTCTGTAAGCTAATTTTTGAGATTTTAGAATGTATTACACTGTTATTTTTGTGATAATTTGAGTATCCTTCGGTGTATTGTCTTCGTCTGTTCAAAATCGTTAATTCAATACTCTAAGCAACTATAATTCAGCAATAATACTTTTTCTCTATTTCAGCCTGTTATGACGATGGGATTTGCCACAACAGTTTATGCTTTGGCATTTATATTCATGCTGTTATTTGAGAATCCTTTTATAAGGCTGGTGAAAATACTAACATCATAGAGATAAGAAAAACTAATTCATAGACCTAAGTCATTTTATAGTTTTCTATTTATTTTTATATGCGTATGTTAATATTAAAACAAATTGTAACGGATTGTACAAGGCTTCAAGTATTATATTATATTGCAAAAAAGAATGAAAGTTTTTAATTTATATATCTGGCAAACTGTACAGGAAAAATCTGTATCATACTTAATATGATGAATACATGTTGTTGAATATAAACAAGTTCTGCTAATTATACGAACGTAGGTTTTACGATTTCGTAGCAAAGTTTAGGTAAGTAGTCAGTCAATAACATAAAAAGAGCTAAAATATATAGAATGATAGTTCATAGCCAACTGTCTTAGCTTTCTTCAAAAGCATGGCTGGCACAAACTCTGCAATACTTGCCGTTGTCAAAAGTTTAACGAATCAGAACTAATGCTAAATTTATTTCTTTGTTGTTTCTTTTTTCCGTAGTAAGTTTTTATTTTTTTAATTACTTATATGTAGATAACTCGATTAATATTTGCTAGCTGATTTTATCACCAGCGAATTGCAAAACAATTGCCTGAAAGATAGCGTAAAAGCTAATGTTCGTGGTTTTCGGATTCACAATATGTTCGTAATAAGATTTTCTTATTTGTTTGGAATGTAATCTTTAGCACGAAATTCAACTCCATGATGCGTAAAAAATTTTTAACAAACCAGCAACAACATCAATTAACGTCTGTTTCGTACCTACTAAAAAGCTTAATTTTCTACTAACAACATCTTACTGCTATTTATTATATTAGTATCACATTTTTCTTAAAATAAAATAGTTGGATATCCTTTGAAAAGGTATCTCTACCAGCAACGTGGCTAAAAATGATATACAATGTGCAATTACAATAACTGCAAAAATATCTGAAGCTGCCGAGAGCTCGTTGAATTGAGACGCTTCTGTTCGAAGACCAAACAGAACCGTGATTATTATTGGCGCTAGCATGTACATGCTAAATGAAAACTTGTTTAGATACAGAAATAGTTTTGATCCCATTATAGCATTGAAAATGCCACCGTAACCTAATTGGCAAACACAAATCAGGCTTCCAATAAAAGTGCCGAAAATCAATTTTCCAAAGGACATTATTCCGGACACTATCCACACTGGTGTCTCTTTCCAATAGCTCATAAAAACAGTTAGAAAATAGATTACCACTGCCATTATCCAGAAACAAGTAACTGATACTTTAGTAAACTTTATGGCTGAGTCCTTTGACCGATGCAGAAGCCATCCCATTAACATTCCACCAAAATACGGTGATATTCTTGTCCAAGGTTTTATATACACATTTTCGATTGTTGTGCTGATAACATCGACTCTAAAAAAATACTATTACTATTACTGATAAATTATATCGTGTGTGTTCATATCAATTATTTATACTTACTGAAACGTTATTCCATTTGAATAGTAGCAATAGTAGCTAATAGAAACGAATACACAGAGTGTGGTTAGAAAAATGTATTTACCAGTCTTCTCGCTTCGAATGTAAATGAAAAGAACTCCTAAGAAAAATATATAGAATTGCATTTCGCACGCTATATACCAGCCCCAGCTTGCACACATTCTGCTCAAAGGAATTGCATTGTTGATGTATAGAAGGTTGTACCACCATGTTCTGTGAATAAAATTTAATTTGATTAGCTTAAGGTACGCAAAGAAAATTTGCAAAATTTTGAATTGCAATTACTTCGCTATGTAGTTGTATTGTATTTGCATCCTGCAATTTTCATTAGTGTTAATATTTATTTTTACTGATTTTCGAAGAAAATTAATATTAAATTCGTTTCGCCGCAAATTCATCATAATATATGTATGAATATCAGCAAAATGATTAAGGGAGATAATATCTGGAGTGGCCGATCCGATTGAAATGAAACTTTAAGATGTATGTTTTGCTAGAATTATGATATCTTTAACCCTTTGTCTGCGGCGGGCATTTTAATGAATTTTCAGGTACCCTTATATTTCTATGCAGAGTACATTTCTACTCAAAGTAAATATTGGAAATGGAAACTTATTTTGTTTTATGCTTGCTCATAATAAAAAAAATGGAAATTTTGAGCTTTGTGTGGGCGCTGAGTGCCTAAAAGTAGGCAAAGATTTTTTTTCGATTTGTCATAACTTAGAGCTGCCAGCTATAGTGATTTTTGTCCACTAAATCTTGCAAATTTGTTCATTAAAATAAAGCTTCCTTCCCTATAGCTTCCGGTCCAGTCATGAAATCAAAACGAAGCTCATGCAGTAAATGGACCTTAATGTAAACTAAATTTCGTAGCGATTTCGGAAAAAAACAATTAGAGGGCTGCCAGCTATGAAAATTTTTGTAACTTTTTGGAATTTCTTTACCAAGTGATTATGTCATTAGATTTGCTAATGGGAATGATCCTGCAATTAAAATTAACAACAAATATTAACGTTTTGAAAATTTGAAAAGTTTTGAGGGTGGTAATCCTAAAATTCTTTTCACCCGGATAACTTCCAGCGCAGTGATTCAATCGAAACGAAATTCACGTGGGTGTAACTTAATGTGAAGCAGATTTGGTACATATTTTGTTTTGCTGCTAACACAGGGTAACCAGCATCAGACATTTTCGTAAATATTGTACCAACAGATGCTTCAAATTACGTTCTCATATGCAAAGTATTTGCAATAAAAATAAGGAACCAATTTTTAAATTTTCCAAGTTTTGAAAATTTTTCGGATGGCAGCCTCAAACAACGTTTAACCGTTGAAACTTTCGATGAAATCCTGCGATGAGACCGAAATTCAAAGGATGAGTTGATTTGATTATGAGCTTGTTATGGTAAACTTATTGCTGTTTTGTTGGAAAAGTGCTGCCAGCACTGAACATTTTCATCATCTATGTTATAGTTGGGTTGCTTTGGATAAGGAATGGTTCAGTATATTCAGATGATACTATAAAAAAGTGAATACCGTCTTTCCACATTTTTTTGTCAATCAAAGACAATTTCTTCGAAAATCAATTTTCTAGCGGGTCTAATGCGCTAGATTTGTTTAATATTTGTCTGTGTAATGGTATTTTCCCAGCTTTTTGGAAAGTGTCAAGCATTTTTCCTAGCTTCAAGTCTGGTGATATAAACCTAGTCACTAACGATCGACCGATCTCAATCATTTCTTGTTTTTCTAAGACTTGTGAGCGTCTGGTTTTTAATCGCGTCTATGATTCTCTTCGCCACGCTTTTGCTGCTCAATAGTACGGTTTCGTGAAAGGCCGGAGTACTACCACTAACCTTTTAGAGTTTTCTCATTTTGTTGCTTCTGCTTTAGATAGTCACCACCAAGTAAATGTCAGATACACTATCATATCATATACATATCATATCTCATATACAAACTAAGGCCTTTGATTCAGTCAATCATGAATTCCTTCTTCTTAAATAAGAGCATTATGGTATATCGGAGCCCCTTCTCTCGTGGCTCTCATCATTTGTATTTAATTGTTCTTGTTTTGTCTCTCTCCGTGGCTCCTCGTCCTCTCCTTTTTTTTCCTCCTGCCAGTGTACCTCAGGGATCTATTCTCGGGCCTTTGCTATTTAATATATCCATCAACGATCTTTCAAATGTGTTGGCTTCTCTTTGTCTAATGTACGCTTATGACCTGAAAGTTTTTCGCGTTATCAATGCTCCTTTCGATCATCTTGCTCTTCAAAACGATTTGAATCGTCTTGTTTCCTGGTGTGACAGTAATTACTTGTCCTTGAATATCTCCAAAGTTACTCAATATCTTTCACATTAAAGCTTTTTGCTTTGGAGTTCATCTGCTTTATTTGTGACATCACCCTTTTAGATGTGGATCATTTTACTGACTTCGGTCTTACCTTCGATCGGAAGCAAAAGTTCGATATTCATATTCGTATCGTCACTCGGAAGGCGTCCCGGATTCCTGGTTTTGTTATACGTATTTGCCACAATTTCTTTAACATTTCCACTTGTGTGCGTCTTTTTCTTTCCCTTGTTCGTTCTATCCTTGAATATTGCTCTGTAGTGTGGGGGGCCTCATTTCTGTTATTTGTATCAGGCAGTTGAATCTCTCCAGTGAAGGTTTACCCGCTGCCTTATTTTCAAGTACAACCTACCATATTGTCCTTACAGTGAACGTTTATCAACCTTTAATATTCCTCGACTTGATCAGCGCAGAATTTACATCGATGAATGTTTCCTTTTTAAAGTTTATTGCGGCTATTTATCTTCATCTTTGGCGTGATATTTTACGGCACGCCATCATGACAGATCTATCAGGGCAACCTCAAGGTTTAATGTACCTTTTGAATGTACGGGCGTTTTTTTCACTCGCCTGTTTTGCGTTTACGTAGGACACATAATAATCTTCAGCTTGGTTCACTCCCACAGTCAATTGGAGTTTTCAAAATTTTGGTTCGTAGTGCATTTTTTTTCGCCTACTTAATCATGTTTTATGTATATATTTAGTTTTAATTGTTTTTCGTTACATCCGCAATGCCTATTTTCTCTATTTTTACTTTTACTGTATTCAAATTTTGTACTTCTATTCTTATTCGGAATTTTTATACATTGTATTTTTTTTTATTATATCCATAATATTTTTATTCTCTATTTTTACTTTACGGTATTCTAATTTTTGTACTTCTATTCTTGTGTATTTTAAATTTAATTTGAATGTTTCATTATATTTTATATCTTTAAATTTTCTTTTTTCAATTTTATAACTAGGCTTTTTGCCTGTTAAATGAATAATTCCGAATAAATAATAATAATAATATTTACCACATCGGAAAGAATAAGACCCGCATATTCTGCCCTACTAGCGCAAAAGCGGTATCTCAGAAAAAATTGAAAAATTGATTTTTACAGCATTAGAAAGCTTAAAACAATACGCATTTAATGAACTAAGCCTTTTAATGATATCTTATTTGAAACATATGGAAAACACCTTAAGAAAGTTTTCTAAATCTAAGTACGCGATGTATCCAAGATTCATAACTGAACGGAAGATTGCTCACCGAGAAAAATGGAGTAAAGAAAATCCTCCACCAGCTCATAACGAACCCAGTTCCTCGTCGCCTATTTCAGTTTTACCTTAAATCACTAAGGAAATTAGAGGTATATCAATATTACTACTTTTACAAAACTTAAATTATCTCGAAACTCGCTTTCATTGAGATACCGCTTTTGCGCTTAGTAGGGCAGTATTGTGTGTTGCATGCACTATTGATCATCGTATTCTAGTTACTTCTTTGGACAGTATCGTTACAAATTCCATACATCGCCAATTATAACATCGCCATAAAATAACATCAAAATATATACACCAACTGAACACTAACTGATTGTTGAAAAATTTCGAGCTCTTCTCGATAAGGAACTCAACTGAACTCTCTGAAGGGATTTCCCCGCATGTTTGTATTCTTTTCATATGTAGCTTAACTGTACTTGCAAACGCGCTTCATCGCGTCGTGTTTCGGTGGATTGTGGCTTGGCCAGCCAATGCCTGAAGGTCTAGGGGTCCTTTATAGACAAAGCCCTTCTTTTTGTATTTTGCATACTGAGGGTTTGTTAATGACTGATGAAAATACATAATGTCCCCTTTTCTTGGAGTGTATCCACCCACTTTTTCCAAAACTAACACAGAACTACCGAAAAGGCAAACTTGGAACCTTCGGGTGTGAATTAATAATGCGGACGAGAGTTCCTCACGCCCGTTTTGCGGGCACTCTGCTCCAGGAGTAATAACTCTGTTTTTGCCTTGTTGCCGGCGTACCATCTTTCCTTAGCAAACTCTTTTTTTTAGACTTCGGTTAAATTGGTATACCTTGTTATTCGTTCCTACTTCTAAAGCGCTACAAATATGCTATTAGAATGTCCTGGTAGTACAAAAGTAGTAATATCAAATGATTTACTTTACTTAATTGTTACCTTAATTTAAATGCACATATAATGGGAGTCCATAGCTCTTTGTTTTATAAAATCTAAAAGAATTACATAATGCACACTTGTACTTACTCTTTGCAGTATAAATCGTTATCTTCATTCATGTAAAAAGGCGACAACATATCAATTAAGTCAAAAAAGAAGTCACTAACAACCATTGTCAATATGAATATAGGCATCAATCTAAAAATAAATTGTGATTTGAAGCAATCAGTATTAGCAAAAGTCCCAAGCACGGGCTCACCGAAAATGGCGATGTGTAATGAGTTTGAGGAATAGTTTGAGATTGTTCAACACTGAATTTGATCTGATCTTTTCAACCTGCTGCACATTCGATAAAAAATTGTATACAAGCAAAAAACCACTGAAATGAAACTGTTAATTATTATATACTCAAATCTACGGTCATTATGCCAAATCGTGTGAAAAGTCTTGAAATTCACCTGATCGTGAAAAAGGCGTCAACGTAAAAGCAGGCCTGTAAAATAGGCTGCAGTATAAAAGTTTCCAGCTTTGCATACAGGAACTGAACGTTGCCTCTGGCAAACATAGAATGATAATAAATATGCAGTAATGTCACCCAAAAACAAACAAGAGTCCTAAAACCCGCAATCACTGGAACAAAACCTTTCGGTGCGGAAGTTTGCAGAACAACTGGGATGTTCTGCCGTAATGAGAAACACATGATAAGCCTAGAGTCCCACAAAAATTCTTCTTTGGCATTATTTTTGCTGATCTCCAAACGACGTTTTCGAAGAATATGGACGATTTCCGCTAAGATTGTTAGTGAACAAATTCCAGTAGACAGGAGCCTATAAAAAAAAATATTGATGAGTAAGCACTTCAAATTGTAATAAAAAATATAACATAAAAACCATAAATAAAATTCACCACAAATCTTTATAATAAATTTTCCAGACTTAATTCGGAGAGCTGTGAAGCCGTGTCTTAAATTTCGTCTACTTTAGTAGTTTAGCATTCAAACTCAACAATATAATTGTACACTTACAAAAATAAAATCAGTCCAGTGTTGGCGAATATATTCATCCTAAAGCCCACTACTTTCGTATCTACTTCAGACATATGAATATCATACATGTTCTGAAAACTGAACGTTTTGTTTTGAAAATATCCATTAGTCCAGATTGATAGTGCGTCTTTCGGGCAACTTTCAGGAACACATAGTCCAACTTCGATGTAAGGCTGAAATGAAAGATCTTTTTATTTGGTACGTAAATGTTATATTTATTTATTTATATATCAAATACAGCTAATAATCCGATTGCATGCTGTTTATTAGTTAGTTCTAGATTATATTTATGTATTGTATTCATCAAACAAGGTACAAAGTAACATATAAAATATCAAATAAAAAGAAAATAGAAAAGTAAAGTAAAAAGTAACAAACAAGTTAAATAAGTAACAAACAAATTAAATAAATAACAAATAAATAAATAAATAACAATCAATAAATGAAACATTGATATGTAGTTGATAGTTTAAGATTAGGGGGTAAGGATGGCATGCAAAAGTGAGGATTTGAAGGATGATTTGGAAATCGTAGGAGAATATAAATTGCTTATGCTGTTGAATATTCTGCAGCATCTGTTTATATGTGGTCGAATGTAAATATTCTTTTAGAAAACGATTGGACCTGGTGTTCCCCACAGGGATATTTACTACAGCGATATTTACCATATTAATAGCGCCTCTAATGACGTCGAATGTGAAGCTGGCCGGTGTAACCATTCTTCTGGAGGCTAGTGTCGATAAGTTTAAATGACCCATTCGAAACTCATAAGGGGGTAGGCTATTAAAGTCAAAAGGGTTGTACAATTCTCTCGTGGCGAAAAATAAAAATTGCTTTCGTATTGACTTGAGTCTGTCACTGTGCGTTTCAAAAGCTGGACTCCAGCTAATGCAAGCGTATTCAAGAATAGGACTTACAAGTGAAGTGTATAAGGATCTTGTGACCCACTGGCTACAAAATTCTCTGGCACGTCTTTTGATGAAGCCTAGCTGTTTGTTTGCACGAAAAAGTATTTGATCATACTGTAAGATATAGCGGAGTTTTTCATCTAAGATAGCACTGAGGTCAGCAATGTTATCAACTCGAATTAGCATATTATTGCCGAGGAAGTACGTATTGTGTGTGACCGTGCATTTTCTGGGAAAACTAATAACCTGGCATTTATTAATGCTGAGATGGAGCTTGTTTATGTTGCACCAATGATCAAGTGAATCAAGTTTGGACTGGAGAAAGAGTGCATCGGATTTAGATTTAATGATATGACAGACTTTGAGATCGTCGGCATAAAGAAGATGAGGTATATTTGATAGGACGTCAGATAGGTCAGAAATAAATATATTAAAAAGAAGTGGGCCAAGATGGCTACCTTGGGGTACACTAGAGGTAGCACTAACGTTTTTCGATAAAAATCCTTGAAATTTTACACATTGTGTTCGATCGCGAAGGTAGGAAGTCAGCCAGTTGAATAAAGACCCGGCGATACCGAATTTCTGAAGCTTTAGAATTAAGGTAGAATGGTCAACTCTGTCAAACGCCTTACTGAAGTCAGTGTAGACTGCAACAATTTGGTATCCTTTTTCCATTTTGCATAGAACGTCAGAGATTAGGATTGTCAAATTTGTGGTAGTTGAGCGACCTTTTGTCAAGCCATGTTGTTGCTCGCGCAGACGAAAATCAACAAGCGGCGAAATTTTATCGCACACCACCTTTTCGAAAAGTTTCGGAATCGAAGACATAATGGCAATGCCCCTATAATTTCAGGTACAGCGTCGATCACCATTCTTGAATATGGGTATGACATACGAAAGCCTTCAACAGGATGGGAATATTGCCGACGTAAGTGATCTATTAAAGAAAATATGCAAGGGAGTAAGCTGCTTTACACACTTGCACAAGTAGGTCAGAGGAAAAAGATCAGATTGCAAAATAGCTTTACATTTCATCGCGGGAAATTTCTAAATGGTTCACAAAAGCTACTGGAGCTGAATCAGAGGAAGAAAGGTGTGAATTTGATGGGTCAGCTGCATTAAAAGTTGTTCGGAAACTATCAGCTAATAGGTTACATATCTCTTTAGGAGAAGAAGACGTTATATTATCAAGAAGCATCGACTATGGGTAACCAGTAGTTTTTCGCTTCATATTAACAAAATCAAAGTTTTTTTTCGGATTGCGGACTATATTTTTGCCGGTTGTTCTAATGTAAGTGTCAAAAGCCTTATGAGATTTTCCTAAAAAATTGCTTAACAACTTTTTTATAGTCTGCCTGAATAGCCGGACTATCATCAGTATTTTCTCTAATCCGCTTATAAAGTTTGTTCCTACGATTTCGCATATATCTAAGGTCTTTTGGACTGTAGTTTACGATGATGCTGAGATAAAATCTGACAGTTTGGAGGCTCGATTGGCCAAATCCGAGATACGAAAGTCAAATGTTTTTTTTTAACTTTACTCCAAGGTCTTTGTTCCAGGCGAGAAAAGAGAGTGAATGATGACAAGCTTCATAAGAAAAAAGAAATGCCTGACATTTGCTTGCATTCAGTTAAAGCTTGTTTGCTTTCCACAACTATTCGTGATTCGTAAGATTGAACTAAAAAGAATGCTACAATCTTCAATTGGTCTTATGTTCGGGAAGCGGCATAATACCGACATTCACATGAAGCGGCATAATACCGACATAAAACAGGAAAAGGAGGGGATCCAACCTCTTGCAGCATCGTTTTCGGACTCAAAAGGATGCGATATGAGAGAGTCATATTGAACATACGATCGCTCGCATGGGTATGATTCTATCCCTTTGATAAAAGAAACAATTTGGAAAGAAGAAGGCTATAATCAATTTGATCATAAGCTATGGAACATGATCATAAGCTATGGAAATCTATATACAGCGTGAACTTGAAATAAAGCTTCCAGAGCCTCAGGAATGAAATTCATGAAATGTAAGAGGTTTGTTGAGGCTTATCAGCCCGGAGAGGCACCATGTTTTTCTTTTATTCGTTCATGATGATGCCATGCAAGCATTTCGCGAAATGATGGAAGAATCGATATTGGGCGAAAATTATTTGCAGAGGTCACATCATTTGAATTCGGTATTGAGTGAACTATGGCTCCTTTCCAAAGGGAAAAAAATCGATATTCAGTGATGGTCAGAAGCAAACTTAAAGCAGTCCTCGTCACTTCAAACAGTATTGAAGGAGGATGATGTCAGTTTGCCTGTAATAGTTGGTATAATAATTTTATCAGTCTACCAGATAGCTCAGAATTAAGAGAAACTTAAGACAATACAGAGCGCAATCAGTTAAAGTACTGAGCGAGCGAAACTTTTATATTATATTTATTTATTTATCAAACTGGCTTCACGTTTAGATCAGCTCACTCTATAAATTTGGCTTCAATCCTAAATCTGCATCGGATGTTATAGGGGTGGAAATGTTTTTGCCGCCTACAAAAAACTCAGCATATGTAAATAACAGTTTACTTATTTTCGTTGCAGCGTGATTACAACTTGAAAATTTATCGTAGCTTCTAAAACTTAAAGCATTGTGAGCTACATTTCCTAATGCGCAGTGTTACCTCATGGTTCGTTTATTTTATTTTAAAAAAAACCCTTTCAATGTTTAACATTTCCTATTACTCAAAAGACACAAATGGTTCAAACTTTCTTTCAAAGAAAGTCAACTGAACGTCATTACCTAAACGGTTTCATGAATACAAGAATTGGTTAATCTTAAGTATAGTACTTGTAGAAAACTACGGTAGTGCCAAAGTTGGTACTCGCGAACTTCCACGACCACTTAATGATTGTATAATTCACAAGTGCGAATATGCATCCGCGCACTGCGTAACTAACATTACATTATGTAGCTAACTTACCTGATATTGCTGCTTCAGGTCAAGCTGCAACGGCGAACTGTAACTAAAGTAGACCATTTGAAGGTGCATTTTATATGGGCTTGTTGAGTAAGTCAGTTCCGTGTCAGAAATTCGTGGTATAGTTGGTGACAAAGATATTTGGTACGGATGGTAAATGTCTGCACAGATTTCTTGCGACGAGAACCAAAAATTGTTACCCCAGATGAAGGAACGAGGCATATTTCCGAATGCATCGATCACTGAAATTTCAAGAAAAAAAAACATTTAGTCTTATACGTGGATACCAAAATTTTCTTGCAAGATAAATTGTATGGGTATAGATAACTAATACTGCATAAATATGCTAGCACGATAAAAACCGATGCGGTTATTTTATAAAAAGTGGAATCTATTATTTCCTATCATAAGTATAGCATTTCTCGAATGAAAAAATAATTTTCCGGAATGGAAAAATCCTTCTATGAGGTAATTGAATAAATGAAGACATACTGGTTATTCATATAAAACTAAAACAATTTACACTATACGTGCTTAAATGCTTATAATAATGTGCATGAAAATATTAATACTTGACGAATCTTGATGCATCACTCAATGGCTGCAGGACGTTTAATATATAGTCCCATTTAATATATAGTCCCATGTATACGCTGCCATGTATACGCTTCCCATGTATACGCTGTCTACTAACTGGTTGCCAGCTCCTCTCGTGGCGTTATTTATAGTCGCGTCGCGTGTGTGTCTCGGATTCTCGAAGTCTCCTGATCAGGCTTCTGGAAGACTATTGGGAATTTCCGTCATCATGTGGGATATGACTCATGGTTTGGGTTCTGGAATATTCTGCTTTTGCTTTCTAGAGGGCTCTATTGCGTCTTTGAAAAGGCTGTTGTGAAGGCCTGTTCTGTTGTCACGGGACTGAGTCTGGGGTTCTTGGGAATTTTCCGTTACCATGTGAGATCTGATTCATGGTTTGAGTTCTGGAATGTTCCCTTTTTACTTTCTAGAGGGTTATTCTACGTTTTATCTATGGATTGTTTTTGTTGTTGAATACATGTATGAAATACATGTATGAGATGTATGTCGAGTATTTCCTCGCCGTTTCTAGCTTTTTATGGTGCCGACACAACGTCGTAAACTTTGTTTGGCGTACATGCAACAATATATTTACTGATTTCCCTGAGCAACCAAAGCAACAAAAACTAAAATGAAATTGAAGAAATATAGCTACGAGCTTTCTTCAAAAATCTGCTAAGTTCATACATAAATTGACTGTAATGACTGTAAGCTCTTCTAGGGACGAAAGCTGATCTCAATATGAGGGGATTGGAAAATTGTAAAAATGGACAAGCATTTCAATAATTGGCGATAGGCCCTCTTCATCATAAAGGAAGATGCACTGACGATCTTGGGTATCCAAAAGAGTATTATCAGGACGATAAAATTGGCCCTATTGATCCACTGAAGCAACAGGCCACAACGTTTTGGCTCAAATGATCCTGAGGCCGCGTAGCTTGGCCCAAACGCAAGTAGCTCAAACAGCAGAGGCACCAATCTGCAAGGGGCTCATCACCTGCCTGAGGGACACATCTGAAAAAGAATCGGATGTCTGATCTCTCTTTGCTGATGGGGCTATTGTCGGAACTACTTCCGATTTGGAAGCCTGATCTCTTAAC
Source organism: Nemotelus nigrinus (assembly GCA_947369275.1). Classification (NCBI taxonomy): domain Eukaryota; kingdom Metazoa; phylum Arthropoda; class Insecta; order Diptera; family Stratiomyidae; genus Nemotelus; species Nemotelus nigrinus. Next base: position 220,092,132 of record OX376372.1, read on the forward strand.
TCTCTGAATACAGGGGAGGGCGCTAAGATAGCTATTACGTCTGAAGAGAAGGACCTCGACGTAACTTTTATTCATAATGGTAAATCATGGTGCTCTAAATTAAACAAGCCGTGGGCTCCTAACAATCCAGTTTGCGAGCTACACACCAATGGATACAGACCTATTGCACCCAGTGGCTTGCAAAAACCATGAGTCCATATTCTTTAGCATGGAAGTCGCAGAGGAAATAGATTAAAGATCATTCTTGGCTACTTTTTGCTATATTGCACACAATCAGGCCACAAGTATTGGTGTTCCTCTTATTCTGGAAGCTGACTCTAATGTTAATAATGAAATGTTGGGCCACTCCAACGCAAATTGCTAAGGGTAGGCACTTTTCGACTTCATCGTAGCCCACGACCTATTCATCGCTTGTGCTGGCCGCGAACCGACATTATTCACCTAAAATCGTAGGTAAGTTCTTGACGTTTCCCTAGTCAGTGGACGATATTCACATCCAATCATAAAAACTTTATGATAGCTTGTAATCCTTATGGAAACTTGGAAAAAGTAATTGAATTTGTTGCTGAATTTTGAATTCGAAAATGTTGTGGGCTGTAACTAGGGCTGCCAACTCTCCCGGGATTCCGGGATTCTCCCGGAAAAATAGAGTTCACTTAAAAAATCTTCCGGCTCCCGGATTGCAGTTAAATCCTCCGGGAAATTTAACAAAAATTGCCTTCACAGTATTTTTATATTTTTATTTATATTTTATGCTAATAAAAGGTCTGAGTGCGTCTCTAAACGTGCTAATAAATGAAGATAGATTGTACGACGATTACTGTTTGCTGCGGGAAGTGCGTGACCTTGTGGCAAGTGAAACAAAGAGGGTAGACTTAAGTTGGGTTAATTTTTTTGAAAAATGTAAAGAAGAATCGGGCAAACAAATAAAATAGACTTGTTACATTCGCTCCATCGATCCCTATCGCAAATGTTGCCGCTGATCGTATTTTCAGCATAGTAAACGACTTGTGATCAGTATGTAGATATATAAAACCAGTTCTGGCACACTTAAGAGGAGCACAAGAGGAACAATAAGGACATGGTGCCTTCGATCATCGGACCGCGCATGACGTCAGCGATGATCTTTGAACTGATAAACAATTATTAGCTCAACAGAGTTGTTATCAGTTCAACTGGGCTGTTCATCAGTTTGATATCATCACTTATGTCATGCGCGAGATGCGCGGGCCGATAATCGTAAGCATCATGTTCTTATTGCTCCTTTTTGCTCCTCTTATCTGCTCCTCTTTTGCTCCTCTTAAGTGCGCCAGAACTGGTATTATACTGTGGTCAAAAAATCGTAATCGGCTTAATGAAACACATGTAAAATCAGAAATACAGGTGTGCACAAATTTTAATTACACATGTAAAGAATTCTATAACTTTATCCTTGCCAATCAAAAGGCATTACAAACAACTCCTAGTGTAAAGAAATATCATTTTAAATAAATAAAATAGGTTTTTATCATTTTTTTATTTTCCTCCCGGATTTCCGATCCACTGAGTTGGAAGCCCTAGCTGTAACCCTTCAGATTTGTTTACCCCCATCACTTTTGATGCTATAATAAGATATAATTGAAAATGACAAGGTACGTTGATCGTCGCGTGAAGCAGTTATTTTGGTTACAGTGCCAACAAAGTATTGTAACCGCTGAGTATTTTCATCGTTTTAATGGTAGGAGAGGCTGCCATGCCAAATATGAAGCAAGTGTTTTTTCCTTCAATTTTGAAAATCTTTTACTCCGGGAATCGTTCTACCTTGTGGATTTCGATGCAATCATCAGATCAAAGCTGCCGTACATAGTATTCGGGTTATTTGTAATAAGGAGCATCATTCAGAATATCAGTCTTTCTCGCGGCCTCCACTTTCACCAAGTTTTTCACTTTTATAGCAATGCATCCTATAAATATCAGTTATGCCAATAATAATCAATCGTTTCTTGCAAGCTGAATATTTGAGAGCATGCAAGCTTTCAGAAAACACAGATCTTTGCTAAAAAGGAGTTTATAGCACTTTTGATAACTTTGATGATAATTGTCATGACGGAATGCGATAGTATATTCTTCTAAAGATATCGAATGCATGTTGGTTCTTATTCAAATTCTGAATTTAATCATTTTTAGGGCTGCTAAGGATAAAATCAAATCCTTAAATCTTTTAAAATCCCTAAATTTTAAAACATCAAAAAAACATATTATTTCAACAGTGACTACGTATTCCACACGCATGATCTCTTAGTAGTCACAAACGACGAAAATTTTTGGCTTAAGACTTTATGGATCCTAAATTGATATTTAATTTTCATTTAAAGATGTATTTAAATGATTTCAATGCCATCTAATTAAAGTTGATTCAAGTTGATACCTTTTCTGCAGTTTACACGTATTGGATTTCCATTCAAAAGTGTATTTAACTACTTGGAATACTTTAAACGTACTGACCATTGTTGCAGAACGATTTTTCTAGTCCGATTGAATGGCATTTTATTGTTATTTTCCGCTGGTAGACCCACTCAAAATATTCCTTTCAAATTGAGTCACGATCAGCAATACATTACGACGACGAGCATGAGAATAACACCCGCATAAATCAAAGAAAACAGATGACAGCTCTATGAGAAACAGAGCAAGGACAGAATACCTTATCCAGTGACAAAAATAAATTAACTTAGCTGTTGAAATTAATTTCATTATCATACACGTTTTAAATTATGGATAAATAAGTACGTAATCATAATAATTTTATTATTGCTGCCCGCTTTCTGCTTAGATGGAAGTGAAATAAATCTAACTGTGACCTGATTCTATTAAATTTGAGCTTGTATTTAAGTTTTTTGCCTTTTTAACAGTTAGTGCAGAATTATTAGTAAAAATGCTTGCTACTAATTTTGATTAACTAACTTTTAACAAGATAAATTGTTAAGCTTTGATTATAATTTGCTAAAGTTTGTTTTTGTCCAAACAATAATATTTTTTCATCGCTTCAGTACCTTCCATATTTTATGGTGCACGTTGAAATTGAATACTTGTAATTACTGATTATTTTCTGAAACGTCGATACTGAGAAGAAAACTTTGTAGAATAAAATAATGTTCTTGCGTAAATCGTAATTAATACACACGGATCAAATTCCAGTAGAATAAATCGGAAAATATACAAGGTCAGATACCAAGCATTAAATTGCTATGAGAGATAGCTTTCTACGACAGATGAAATGTAGATACTAAAATATTCACTTTAATCTCTTATCTTTTTACTATTTAATTAGAGATTGTTAGTCGTTATTACTCACTTAGCGCTTGCTTAAAAAATAATTATTAATTTATCATGCACTAATTTATTAATTATTCAATTTTTTTTTGTTGATTTGGTGTAAAATTTAGAAAAAGCGACATTTTCATATTCCAGATTATTATATTCGTTTTATATTTGTTTTTAAAACAATCTCAGGAGCTATCTTCCATTAAACACATTTTTAAAGAGATAAAATAAGAGAGCGCTCAGAATTTGAATTCAACTTATGCATTTGGTACTCCGTTTTGTTTTGTTTCGACTGTAGCCAATCCTTATTGTTTCCAAAGTCAAATATATATGTAAAAGATATTTTAATGAAATTAATTATCTCTTATGATTTAAATGAAATAGATGTCGAAAACACTATTTGATGATTTGATGCGTGGTAAATTTAATATTTCGCAATCTATGCAACTGTTTGAACCAAAACGAATTATGTTTCATAGAATATTAACACACAGCTTATTACATTTGATAGCCCAAATTTGTTTCGACTCGATCGCATCCAAAAACAATTTCAAATCTCTCGCACATTGAAGTACATGCGATTGATTGCTTTCACTTCCGATCTTCACTGCACGATCCGCAATTCCGACCAAGAAGTTAACACTTTTTAGGCTTTCCACACGAGTGTTGTTTTTATTTATAATTTCGGAAATACTTTTACTGCAAGTAACTGGCTGTAAGTGAATCACAGATAGCAAAAGCAACACTACCGCGAGTAACCGTTCATGCGCTTCCATCATATGTTTCGATTTGTAACTCGCGAGCACCATCATTTCGCGACGATATTTTTAGGCAGACTACACCGCGGATAGATAAGTTACCGGCATAAAATCGAAGCAAGTAAACGAGCCGGTAAAGATACTTTTTCCTGGGTGGGTAGTAGTGGTGGCATAACTGAGGCTGCATCTACTTCCTGATTTTAATGGCAGTGGTCGTTTAAAACTTCCAAAGTGGTTCGTTAAGTATAAGTAATAAGTTATCGCTTGGAGTGTGTGCGAATGACAATCAGCGAAATTGAATGAAACCGCTTTGGTTACATCAGTAAACTTTTGAAAAAAGGACCCTCAAACATAAAAAAGCACGAAGAAAGTAAATGCAAGATAGCAGCATATTCATGAAACCGTGTGTTAATGTAAACGAAAATGATACAAAAATGTTCTCTTAGGAGCGGCAAACAAACAATTAAAGTAATGTATAATTGCCATAGATGTCCTTAGGCAGTCATAGGTCACAAAAGGGAGGTCATAGATACAGATACTTGTTCTTGTATTTATTAGTTACTTGTCAATTCCCTAGAATAATAAAGATTTACCTCCTATTGTGCCCTATTTTGAAGAATACTGAAGAAAAACATCAAGAACTTGCTCGTCGGAAACAAATTACACATATAGACAACATTCATGTATGATCATATTACAAAATGGTCACGAGCTTTGACATACTTCACTTTGTTTCATAGAGCGGTGTACCAGTTTTCACTGTTTTAAAGATGCAAATGATAGCTACGAGGAGACAACAAGAACCGCTACTAAACCACTCTCGACCATACCATGTGTAGTATTTTTTAAATCCAACAAATCTTTTACAATTGCTCCAGAGGGAAGGTCCAGAGGGTAGATGAGCGTTTACGGAGACGAATATAAAAACTATAGCCCTTAGGAACCGCTAGGAAGACTAATTTTCAGAGAAGCATGGAAAAAATGTGGAAAATTTGCTTTAATGGTTGAAATGTCTACGAAAACAATTTTTCATACTTATGACCGGAACATCAGGTCGGGTAGTATATGAAAGTTAAATACTAGCATTCCTCATGACGAAAGTAGCTAAACTTTTTAGTCATCGCCGCTTAAAGTCCATTCGAGCAGATCGATTTCAAAGAAGAATTGCTTTTGTGGGATGATTAAAATTGAAAAAAATTTTTGTCCAAGTGGTTTCGAAAGTATGCACTGTGAGCTGGTGTCTAATGAGAATCAGTGCATACTTTCGAAACCACTGAGTCAAAAAAAAATTTTATCATCCCACAAAAACAATTAAAGTAAAACCGATTTTCGTGACCTTTGACCTTAAAATTTTTTGTTGTGCACACGACTTCATAACAGACTTCCTCATCTTACTATAAACATAATGTATGTATTTCCGTTGAAAAATCTCTACCTAGATTTATTGGTCATTTTGTCGTCTCCATTTCCTAGTCTTCTAGGGCGTTTTTGCTAAGTATCGCTACGTATTTTTCACAACTACGTTTAACATTCTTAGACAAAAATAAAGGTTTTTCATATTTGGTAGAATGATGTAATAGACTATGAAATTTTCAAATCCGGTGTTAATACAAAAATGAAAATGCTACGTAGGGTGGTATTATATTTCTATGGTAGGTAGGTAGATAGAAGTGGATGCCAATCTCCAGAGGCCTGACGACCGACACATATAGGCACAAGAGAAGCCCGTTATGATGCCACAATAATATGTGTCTCTCTCCTACCCACTGAACTCAGGAAACCATCTGATACCTTTGACAGAGCGCACTATTCTCTTCAAATCGACCAGGGACAGTTCGGTCAGGATTGAGAAAAAGGGTGCACCAAGTGCCGCCACCCAACTCCTTGCCAAAGCCGGGCACTGGCACATGAGATAGAGGACGGATTCTTCTTCGTCTTCAGAGCCACAGCTCCGATAGAAATCGTTAGACCCTACGCCCAGTCGTTGCTAGCACTTGCAGCTCATCAGCATCACAGTTGCCCTGAAAACCCCAATGTTAAGGTACCTAAATCAATTAAACCCACTTTCGAACACCATCAGTGGCGGTTCGTCAGAGTGGGCCCGGCCCACTTGGCCCTCCCTCACAAGCGCCCACTGGGCCCGCTCGACACAAAAACAGTATTATAAGGTATACGCGGATACCAACAAGAAATATCTGAACAAATATAATCAAACAAAAAATTGTTTGGCGAGCGTTTAGGTAGAAATTATACAATAAAATGAAAAGTCGAACTCGTTTCCTTTATTTCTACCAATTTATTTTTCAAAAATCCGTATACCAGTATTTCGGCTATCACTTATAGCCTTCTTCAGCGATGTTTCTTCGACTGAGGAACTATTTTCCTCAGTCGAAGAAACATCGCTGAAGAAGGCTATAAGTGATAGCCGAAATACTGGTATACGGATTTTTGAAAAATAAATTGGTAGAAATAAAGGAAACGAGTTCGACTTTTCAAGAAATATCTACTTTACTTTAACTGAGTGGCGGCTCTGATGGTGTCACCTTCGAAAGTGGGCTTATCCATGTGTACACTAACGGCTCAAAGCTAAACAATAGAGTCGAGAGTGATGTATATTCAGATGAGCTGAATCTCAAGCTGCCCCTCCGTTTATCAGACCACTGTTTTCACAGATAGCCAAGCAACTATTAAGTCCCTTGCTGGTCCTTGTACAGTGTCCATGATTGTTGCTGCATGTCATGTATCTGTTAGGAAGATTTCGAGACATTCGGTTGTTTAATTGATTTAGGTACCTGAGCATAGGGGTTTTCAGGGCAACTGTAAGGCTGATGAGCTAGCAAGTGCTAGCAACGACTGGGCGTAGGGTTTAACGATTTCTATCGGAGCTGTGGCTCTGAAGACGAAGAAGAATCCGCTGGACACCATCACGCCATTCATTCCTACCAGGAATGCGAGTTGTAAACTCCAAATCCAGTAGGTATTGCGGAGTGATGTAGTCAACACCCGCTGGAGCGGAGAATCCCTCGGCCAAAATCAACGCAAGGCCGAACTCTGTTTCATTTCGAGCTGAGATACAATTCAGTCTCACAGCAGCAACATTAGCTTGATTTGAGATCAGTAGATTGTTTGGCAGACAATGAAGCAACAAGAAATGCGCCTTAGTAGGGGTTGAGCAGAGTGCTCCAATTACCAGTAGTGCAGCCATCCCCCGCACTTTTTCAAGCTGTATTTGCAGGTAGCCTTAAAAGCAGCCTACCACCACAACGCCATCCCAAGCAATAGAATTGGCTCAACCACAGCAGTATAAAGCCAAACAACAATACGAGGGTGTAATCATCAATTCGCCCCCATGGCTCTTTTACTGCAGTAAAGTGCGTTGAAAGCCTTCCGAGCTCTTTCTGCTACATTGTAGGTCCATAGTAACTTCGAGTCAAGGATAAGCCCTAAGTCTTTGACTCTCTGGCTCAGGTCAATGGGGACCCCATTTAGTTAATGATTTAGCCTCTCCGATAGCGCAGATAAATACTTCCCCAACACATAAGTAATCAATTCCACATAAGTAATCAATTTCAAGCCGGCACGGTCCAGGCTCATTAGGAGAATATTCATCGTAATGTTCCACAGCAGAGGAGTGAGGACTCCACCCTGAGATGTGCCCGTACTGACCCCTCGTCTTACTCTGGCGTTCCTCAGCGAACAGATTACCACTTTGTTTTTGAGAAGCTGCACGATAAAAGCAATCAGACGCTTATCCACATGCAGCACCGAGAGTACTTCAACAATTGCGTTAGACTGTATGTTGGTGAAGGCACCCTCGATGTCCAAGAAGGTGGCAAGCGTATATTCCTTAAGAGCAAGAGATTTCTCAACTTGCTCAATGAGGACGTGAAGAGCAGTCTCAACAGACATGTCTCTGGTATAATATTGAATATGAAAATTGAATATGAAAATTGAATATGGTTTAAACTTTGGAAGATGATTTTTTGGAAATGTTTGAGCCTATGTGGGTGTGAAGTGCCAAAGACAAAGACTTTTTTCATTTATATCGAAACGAGTTCTTTTTGAAATAGATAGGAGCTTTAAAAAAAATAAGTACATGCAAAAGTAATGCTTTGTGTTTACGTGCTGTCAGTTAAAAAGGCAAGTATTTTCGGACGCGCGTACCATTGATGCAGAGTATAAAGAATAAAAATTTGTGTGGTGCATGTAGCAAAATAAATCAGCCAGTAGCTGCTTTAAAAGCTTCTCGCCAAAATGAAGCCACAACTATCACTTCTTTGGAAAAATCCGCTTATCTGGTGGACTGAAAAGAAGCAAATATATCCAGGGTTTTTTAGAATAATGTTGCAAACACTAGGGATCACTGCCATTTCCGTTTTCTGCGAAAATATATTTTCAGTGGCTTTTTGCTCAGCGAAAAATTAGCGAGGTTTAGTCTAAAGAAACTGTCAAAAAATTTAAATTCGAAATTTTATTTTTAAATTCTAAATTATAAGTTATAAAAAATTTATATAGTTTTAGAGAAATAACTTTTTTTTATTTTGTAAAACGCAGTTGTATTTATGTTTATCAGCCATTGTTTCAGGAGCGAGTCAAACTGAGTCGTTTTTCCTGTCTCTAGACTCAAATGGTAAAGCTTTGCTAGCATGACAGCTGAAATACTATTAAATCAGCTTTATGTTGAGGCTAACTTACCTTCTGAATTCAATCTGACTCTTACATCGGAAGTTATATTTGCAGAAAAATTTTAAAGCTTACCGCCTGCAAAGATTCCAAAATACACTAAATTCTCAGTTGAATCCCTTTTCATATATTTCTTAATGACACCCCATCTTATAGAAATAAGAAATTTCACAAACGGACCAATTATTCGAAGCAGTGAAAGAAACATGTACATTAGTATCTGCGCAGAGATGCAGGAGACAATTGCCTACAAGAGGCTGTGACACAAAAGGATTTACCGACACGTTACTGATATTTATCCTAGAATCTTGGGTTTTCCAGGACTTTATTGTCCTGCCGTGAGAATGAGTTATATAGAACAATTTGTTGACAAAGTGGGGTTTCCTTTGTAAGTAACAATTGCTTCTTCAAAATTGTCCATCGCACAAGAATGGCAGCCCTCCTCCAAATTAATTTTCGGGGGACACAAATTTGTATTCGCGGGAACTCACTACTCGACAATCAGATCAAAATGAAATCCACAGAATATATTAGTATTAAGTACACTCAAAAAAATTTTGGTTGAATTTTACCCTTATAATAGTAGGAAACTGGTTTCCTACTATTAAAGAAGTAAATTTACAAAAGTGCGTAAAAAGAATATTTTTTTACGACCAAATGGTGTAATTTTACCCTAAATAATGATGCAATTTTATGGCTTTGGCGCAAAGGGGAATATCAAACTAGTAAATTTACACTCTTTTTGCTTCAATTTACAAAAAGCTGTGTATTATTCAGCTGATATGACGTAAAAGCAAAAGATGCACATTGAATGTGTAAAAAAAATTGTGATTCGTTATTTTAAACGAAAAAATGAATATATTTTTAATTATAGAATAAAGTATTAATTATAGACCCACTTTTTAGAGTGTAGGACAAAGCCTGATGGAATTCTAGTGAACATGCAGGCAGCCCAGCTGCTGTGGTACCATCTGGGAACATATCAAAATAAAAATAGCAAAATAAAACCTTCATGCCCTATAACTTAAGATGTAATCATCGATATAAAAACAAATTCACACAGATGAAAAATAATCTGCGAGTATTGGTGAAAAATAAGGATAGAGCTTCCAGTTTCGGATATTTTTGTCAATTGCATACCAGGAAATAGTGAAAGTTAAATTATCAACTGGAAACTATCTTATATTGAGAATTACACAATTTAATGAATTAAATGTTTCAATTTCCTAAATGCTGAATATTTTTTAGAAAACTTTTAAATGATAGTAAGGTGTTGTCCATGAAGTCCATGAAGATCGAGAGTTTTCAGTTATATTTTTAATTTTTTTATGTCTGGAGAATAGACGTGCACAGGACCATGGGCGTGTACAGGTGGGGGCAGAGGGGAGCAAATGCCCATCCCTAGAAAAAAATCCTCGAAAAATCCTCGAAAAACGAGCGTAGATGGAGGCGTTCAAGCCATTTCGAAAAGGAGATACAAAAAGCATTATTTTTCCACATTATTTTTCCATTGATTAAATCTTGTCATAAACGATTTAAACTCTGTGCCACAAGTGCGAAACACAATCGCTACTATTAAAGACAAAAAAATCCACGTAAATTGCTGTTGGTTTGATTAAAAAAGTGTAGTAGTGGTAAAACGAATATATGTATGTGTACATGATAAAACACGAATGAAACAAATATTTCCTCGTTTTTTTTCTCTCCTTGTTTTCCTCGTTTTTTTACCTAAATTCGAGGCTGGACACGCCCATGCACAGGACTTTGAGACATAGGGGGCGTCTCAAATTCAGCGCTTGCTTTCCACATTCACAGTGAACTATTGTGAAGGCATTGAAAAAATGTAGTAGGGATAAAATGCAGCAATCTACATTCGAGCTATTTATGCAATAGAAGCCGTCAACTGCCCCCTTCATCACTCTGCGCTCGCAGCTGAACTGAACCAAGCCATGCTATGTGCAATTATTGCCACTTTGATTAATAAAAATGCAATTTCTGTAACTGCAAACAAAAACTCAAAAAGTTCTATCATTTATAGCAGCATCCTAAACATGCCCAAAACAGTTAAATCTTGGAACCAAATTTACTTCAAAGTAATACTTCATTTCAAAATTTTATTTCGTAGTTCTCCCCAAAAAGATATCCATTTTGAAAAGATAATCTCGTCATATTTTGGCACAGCACAGATTCTGTGAAAAGCATATTTGTTTTTAAGCTTTACAAAGCCATTCAAAAAAATATTGAATTTAAACTATGTTATAATCTTAGGGGAAAACAATAATTTATAGTTATTATAGGTATATACACAAATACAACAAAATAAGAATGACAAGTATCTATTACTTGACTAGATTAAATTAACACGAGCGGCAAATATGGGGTGTCGGGTTCTCTTTTGTCTTGGTTTTCATCCTATGTTTATGGTCGTTCTTGTGTTGTATCTGTGCAATCGTCCACATCTTCCCCCTTCTGTCCGCTTTCCGGTGTTCCTCAGGGCTCCATTCTCGGTCCTTTATTATTCCTAGTATTTATAAATGATCTCCCTTCCTTTATTCGTTCTCCCTGCCTATTGTTTGCTGATGACTTCAAGATTTTCAAAGTAGTTGAATCTACCAACGACTGCCTCCAACTCCAAAACGATCTCTGTACTCTGTGCGACTGGTGCTCGAATAATTCACTTGCTTTGAACATATCCAAATGTCATCAGATGTCCTATACGTATAAAATGTCACCCTTAATTTACTCCTATACTCTTTACGGCTCTTCCATTACGGCTGTGAATGATTTTAAGGACCTTGGTGTGCACTTTGATCCAAAGCTCAAATTTGACCTGCACATTGCATATATAATCGCCAAGGCCTCTCGTCTGTCCGGTTTCATTCTTAGATGCTCTTCTTCGTTTACTAGCATCGCTACCTCTTTCCATTTGTTTTTTTCACTTGTTCGTAGCATCCTAGAGTATGGTTGTCAAGTGTGGTCTCCTCGTCATAAATATCTCAGTGATGCAGTGGAACACGTTCAGCGTAGATTTACTCGCTCACTGTTATTTAAATTCAAAATCCCTTACTGTGGTTATAGTGATCGTTTTTCCTTATTCCAAATTCCTTCATAAGAGTCCCGACGAGTGTTCCTTGACGAGTGCTTACTTTTCAAGCTACCCCATTGCCCTATGCTTTCCGATCTTGGTTATATGCTGTGTCTACGTAACGTCAATCGATCAGATAGATCCCAATTAATGTTCTCTCTTCCCTTCGCGCGTTCTGAAGTTTATTTCAACTCACCGCTATTGCGTATGCCCAGGAAGCATAATGATCTTCAGCTTGGTCCTTTTCCGCTAACGTTCTGCCAATTTAAGTCCCAAATTAGAGACACAATTCTTAAAGCTTCTTATAATGATTGATTTTCTTTTTAATTTTAGTACTATGTTTGCATTTTCTTCGATGTTGAATTGTACATTACCTTTAATTTGTTGAAGTTCTAATATGTATATTTCTTATATTTTCATTTATTTGTTAATTTTTCTATTTTCTTCTTTTGGATTTATTTAATTTTTCTATTTTTGTAATTGGGCAGAAGCCTGTTAAAATGGATTCAAATAAATAAATAAATGAATAGCCTATTGTTTTTAGTCATCAAGAGGCCAAGCTTCAATCAAATCTATTTTCATACATTTCTGGCAAAATATGCAAGTACGTTATAATTTAGTCAAAAGTAGAATATCTCTTTTGACTTTATGATGATGCGGAAGTCATTTATATTACAAACGCACATGACTTCCAATTTTTTTCAAAATTTTTATGTGCAGCCATCACTTCACTACGTTCAACCAACGACATAAAGCAGTTGATGCCCTTCAATGTTCAACGAAAGCACGGCAAACTTTCAAATATTTTATAGAACATTACATGCTTGAAAAACCATTTTTTAGGAAAAAATTGTTGTTGCTCTGCTCATTTACATTCAAGACACAACAAGAACAATTATTGCACGTACTTTGTAGAGATCTTCCGATATAAAGAAATAACACCTTGTTGAGAATCATTTTTACGACACAAATTTAGCATTGTGCTTGAATTAAACAAAATGCATTGTTCCTCAAAAGAATTGAAGTCACGTAAAGATTTTTTTTACAGATAAACGATAGAAATATGAACTTGACGTATTTTAGGAAACCAGTATGAAAGTTCTATTACTAAAAATTAATGATTTCCTATATTATCAAGGTAAAAATTAATTTATTTTAATAAAATAGTAGAACAAAGAAAAATTTGCAATGCAGTGGTTGAAAAGTATTAAATTAAGTTTTAGCACTGTAAACAGGTCGTTAGACGTTGTTATCACTATCGGTAGTTGATTTGTAATAAATGTGTCTAATATTTATAAACTTAAATATTTGTTAATCTGAGACGTTTAAATTTCCTCATATTGGCAACACCATAATTTAATGAATCCGAAAAGTTCCAATTAGACAGTGTGACACACTAGTAGTTTAGTCGCAGAGGATTTAATAAGATAGTAACAAATGCGTCATGTCGCAGCCGTAAAAATATAGTTAGCACATAAAGTTAGTGATTCTGAGTGATTATTTAATACTTTTCAGCTATCCGCTATATAAATATTTTGTTTGTTACCGCTAAATTCGAGGAACATTGTAATCCAGGCACTTATATTGTATTCGAGCGTTATCGTTTTTACATGAGGAATCAGAAGGATCATGAGGGGTCATTTGCCTATTTCAAGGACATATCAGCATCGGTGGAAAGCTGTGAATTCGGTGTCGAGAAAAGTTCAGTTTGAAAAGGAAAGCATTGTAACAGGATGCTCAGTTGACGTCATTGGTGCACGAGATTTGATTGAAAAATATAAAGACGTATTTATGGGATATGACGTGTTTCCGAACAAATACACACTCGGATTAAAAGAATTTGCTTCTACAAAAAAAATTCCTCTTACGTCTAAAAAGTAGGGCAAAATGCACGTTAGAAGAAATAGAAAAACGGGACATAATTGAAAACGTAGTCACACTTTCGGAGTGACCATATAAAATGGTTGTTGCAGAAAAGAGTGACAAATAACCCCAAATCTGCTTTCACTCTAAGGATCTAGATCAATGTATTAAGGAACAGCACTTTATCATTCTTACTTTAGATGGCTTGAGGTTAAAATGATGAAAAGTTTAAAAATTTACAGTTTGGTATCGAACTTGCCCAGAAAACATAGACGATATAATATGTGCAGGAAAAACCATGAAGGAGAATGAAAAAAAAATAGAAAGTGTATTGAAATTAGACAAGCACTTAAAGAAGAAACCAAATCCGGAGACGTGGCAGGTCAACCGGAGATCCCAGATTAAAACTGGATGTAAATCGATTAACAAATGTGATTCGTGTTATGATCTCTCAATTCAAAGATGCCATCATGCCACCCATTCATGCAAGTAAAGTAAATCAGACAGAACAGATGCATTTGCCTATAATTTAGAGCTCCAATTTCAGGAGAACAACTACTAAAACGAAGATCTTGTCGAAAAAGATTGTATTGAGCAGACTGCATCAAATGTTTTGCTCAGCAGAGGAGGCTATAATGCCTCCAACAGCCCAGGAGGAAGTAAAACTCCTGGTAAAAATAATCAACAAAAGGAAATTCCCGCGGTCAAATCACCAGCCACTGCCTTTTTAATCTACCAGACAATCTTTTTCAGGACATTGCAGACACGATTAACGCCACTTTTCTTCCCAAGGAATATCACAATTATCGTGATCGCTAAGCCCTGCAAAGATTTAATTTTCGATCTATTAGCCTACTCTAATCCATACCCAATTTTGCAGAGTACACATTTTTCCCCCGGTTTAAAAGAATTATCACTCAAAATAAGTGCTTGCACCTAGAACAATTTGATTTTAAATGACAACACTCTACTGAGCTCGAATTATCTCTTGACGTAAAATCGGGCCTAAACACAATCCTCAGAGCTAGTCATGTTTAATGTTGAAAAGGCATTCGACTAAGGTTGGTATGCTAGATTCATTGTCAAACTAGATGATTTGATCTTAAACACTCACTAAACAGTCAATATAGGCAAGTCAGTATAAACAATCAACTTTTCTTCAAGCGTCCCACAGCAGCCGAGGTACCCCAAGAATCTTCCTTGTCACCCATTTTGTGCAACTTGTGCACAGCTGATATCACCACCTCTAACAGAGTAAAAATCTCCCTGTTGCTCCAGAAGTTATGTGTATGTTTCTCACGTCCAGGGAAGTAGCATACATACTCTCCAATCTACAGGGCTCCATCGAATCACTAATGGAATATTTTAGAAGATGGAAAGATAAATCCTAACACTGAAAAACCCGAAGCAATTTTTACTATCCGCAAAAGACGGCAGACACCACGACAATTAATTGTCGACGACCAGACATTGAAATGGCATCGGACTATAGAATAATACATACGTGATAGAGCACTTAAATTGTTTGACACAATTGACACAGACTAACAGCACTCTGACGATCCTGAAAAAATCAAAATTCTTATCCAAACTTCACCTACCTTAGTCTAAGGAAACTCATAGAGTAATGTGGAATCGCGATATTCTACCCTAAAATAAAACACAGTATTACCAGTTTCAGAGTCTGAGTGCAAACGACTCATAACCAAATGTGGAATATGGGTTCAACATTCGCAACAACTCCTCCTAGAGGCTTTCCGTCGCTAAACTTTTCTTTACGCATCTGGAGCATCAGAGTTTTCAACCTAGAACCTTCATAATATTGGATGTAAAATGTTTTCCAGATATATGATTTTAGGTGGTATTTCCCCCATTCTTTTCTGCACGTGCCCTACACACTCTAACTTTGATACCTGTGCATCAGAGTAATAATTATGGTCGACGATTGATTTGAACGCTTTTGAATCGCCATCTCCCAGGAACTTAGTATATCTAGAATAAATAAAATTAGTAATAATGTTGTAATACGATAGTAAATAGATAAGTATGCAAACTTACTTCACTCCATACAAACTCTCAGATCGTTTGAAAATTTGTAAAGACCCCTGAATCTCCATTGCACCACTTTTCTCTTCAAAATTGGCTGTACAATGCTCTCTGTGATCGTTTTTGTCAGAGCATCGACAGTACTTCGAAAGGACTGCGACATCAATAACTTTGTCGTTATCGGCAACAGCCCCATTCAAAGATTGATGACCTCTTTTTATGCCATCAACAGCAACAGCTAAATCGTTGTTGTCTTCAGTATTTTCCTTCGCCTAACTAACAGCTTGCTGCATGCTGTTTGCTGCAATTTTTTTGGGAGCATCAGATAATGTTTTTGATGCTGGAAGTGGTGGCAGATTAATAAGTGAACAAAAAGACTTTGCTCCTGAGGCACCTTTACAAAGGGCCGTAAGGCATGTACCAATCGCAAGCTCACTTCAAAAACTTTCATATATATATATATATATATATATATATATATATATATATATATATATATATATATATATATATATATATATATATATATATATATATATATATATATATATATATATATATATATATATATATATATATATATATATATATATATCTTCAAAAAATTTCAGTGAAAAAATCTCAGGAACGCGCTATACAATTGCACTGAAATTTTCAGGATACATTGGTGTATACGCAGAATAGTGCCAGGTTTCACAAAAAGTTGATAACCTTTAACCCTTTGGCGCCGGCGGTCATTCATCAACAAATATCTTTCGCAAAAATAAAGTTTATGCCATGAATTTTGAACGTGTACAAAATGTGAATATTATAATTTTTTTGAAATTTTTAGCCCTATGTGTGCGCTAGGCACCTAAAATGAGATTAGGAAAATTTGAGAATTTTCGGATTGTGATAATTTTCACCAGATTATCAAATCATTGTGAAATTTAAAATACATATTGATATTACTAAGTCGTAAACTCGTGTAGTTTTTTGTGAACGTGCTGGCAACCCTGCAGCTACGGCAGGCATTGAAAGTGAAAATCTTCAAACCATCGACTCTATTGAAAAATTTTCGTCTTCTACAGTGAAAACCAGCTCATGTAGAAACCCTCCTCCAATTTACCTATATTTTGAGCATCAATACTAATGAAATTCACAGAATGTATTGGTATTGAATTCTGATTTACTTATCAGATTTTGATGAAATTAACACAGTAGCTGAACCTTACTGTAAGCCGAGTTTGGTAGAAATTTGGTTGAAAAACTCGGTTAGTGCTGCTAGCTATGGTAATTTTGGTGTCTTGGGTTTTGAAAATTCGCTCAGGAAAGTAAAGCTTTTTGCCCTATAACTTCCAGTGCTGTCATGAGATCAAAACGAATTTCATATGACATATGGAACTTAATATAGGCATTATTCAGAAGGAATCTGGTAAAAAAACCATTATATGGCTGCCAGCAATTTTTTGGTTTTGTATTTATATGCAATATCTTTACTAAGCGATTTTATCGTTAAGTTTTCTAACGGTAATGATCTTGTAGTGACAGTAAACAACAAATATTAGGCGTGTTTTTTTGCTCCTCTATCCAGCAGAGAATAGAGTATACGCATTGGAAACAACAACACTCCTGTACCAGTGAATTCACTAGTACAGAAATTCTATTCTTCATTTGTAGTTCACGTGCTGAACTATAGAATGCGTTGATAGAAAAAAGAAACGCTCATGAGAAGTTGTCTTTTTTGCTGTGAGGTGGCTTTGGGTTTTTCATGGCTACGTTGAATGTTTTGGTAGTTAGGAAATTAGAAAAAGCTCTCATAATGGGTAGAAAATTAAAAGAAGTAATTTTCTGTTAGTTCTTTTTCTATATTCTACTGATTGTGGTAGTGTATAGTCGTTATTTTCTCCTTTTTTTCAGCTTTAGTGTGCTACCACAGCAAATACAGCAACCTATGTCAGACTTAGCAAATGCACTGCTGTTTTATACCCGATCGTTGTTTTTGGGGCATAGTTATATTCTGTTCTGTATCGGAGCAAAAAAACACACCTATTAAGTTTTAGAAAATTTGAAAGCTTTTGTCACTGGTAGCCCTAAGTTTCTTTGTACCCCTATAACTTCCAATGCAGTCATCGGATCAAAACGAAATTCACAGAGTAGGTTGATTTTAATGTGAGGCAGGTGTGATATATTTTTGGCTTAGATGCTAGCAAAGGCTTGCCAACGCGAGGCTTTTTTTTTGCTAGTTTCGTATCAATAAATGCTTACATTAAGTATTCATATCGCGAACATTTACAATGAAAATAAGTAACCATTGTTTAAATTTTCTAAGTTCTAGAAATTGTTTGGTTCCAAACATCTTTCGTTTTTTGACCCTAAACATTTTTCTATCCTTGTAACTTTCAACGAAATCATCGGGTAAAATCGAAATCGATAGATTTATTTGATTTCAACGTGAGGCAATTGTGGGAAACTTTTTGTTGTAGTGCTGGTAAAGCGTTGCAAGAACTAAGCATTTTCGTTGTTTATGTTATGTTGCAGTGTTTGGCTTTACTAAATCTTGAAATTCCTGAAATCCTTTCCACTCTATGAGATTAATTGCATTGTTAAGATCAAAGTGATTTTGCACTCAAAATAAGTTGGAGCACGTTTGGTAAAATATGCACTCAAAATCTGCGCGATTCTTCTACTGTTCATCGAACATAAGTGTTTCTAGCGGTTCAGGCGCGCTAGAGTTTTTTTTTAATTTAAACTGAACTTTCGTGATTAGCACGGTGAGCGTACACATCATAGCGCTTTATCAATCTCGTTGTATATGACTAATTATGGATTAAATGAACCGACCTGGGCAATAACCCGACTTTAGTTGAGCCTATCAAATGTTCGATTTTAATCATAAAGTTAAAATGTCAAGTATTGACTTAGCCCACCTATTAATTATTCTTAATAATTTCTCATGATTGGTCCGCAGTAATCATTTTCGTTTATGTGATACTTGATAAATAAATTAAAAATAAATAAAAACCACACATTCATTAAAAATTACATACACACTGTTACAAAATGAGATTGGATTGTTCACAGATTTCACCGAAATATATTTAATCCAAAACACAATTCTAATATACGACACAATGCGATTCCATTAATCCGATATTCAAGTCAAAACGTCCATTTTCAATACAACACCATGAGATTCTAGCACACTAATGCCATTAAAACTAGACCAGCACAAATCGCGGAGCCAAATCGCGACACATCAAGTGGCTCGATGTGCAGCGTCAGCAGAAAAATATGAAATCAGATCTTGCAAATGGTTTGGTTTACACTTGAGCGAATGTCTACAGAATTGCAAAATGTGCATTTTTGTTGCTACAACCAAGAGGTTGATTTGTCGCGATTCAGCTCCGGATCGCATAACCGTTTCTAATATATTCCCAACATACTGCCCCCCGAAAAGAGGCCGCAAGACTCTTTATCAAAATATTACGAAATTAGTTGATCTTGAGTTTATAAAGTATCTATCTTTACGGTTTTTTACGAGTCAAATTAATTCTGAAGCAGTTGAAATCTCATCGTCTTTTGATAATTTAACTTTAGATAATGGGTTGCTGGAATTAGTGGCCTGTTTTCGTTTGAAATATCGACAGATTAAAAATAAACATAAACTTAAGATAACAATTGAAATTACACCTAATACAATATACTGATACATATCATGCGGATATGCTTCAGTCACCAAAAACTGTTGCTTCTGTAGATTGTGGATCGAGTTGATTAAGTTGCTGAAGTTCTGCGGTGTCCACGTTGTGTTTGTCACAGGGATTTGAAGGTTCAGTCTTTCGTCCAGTAGAAGATGGTTCATGTCCCACTGGGGAACTATGAAATCCCTGCTGTGAGTTTCAGTTGAAGTCATCTGCGAGGCCGTCAATATAAAAGTTTGATGTCGTAGCACACATCCTGCCTTCAGTTGAAGCCATCCTTCACCGGATAAACTTAAATGAAAAGGTTGTATTAGTGAAGGACACTGGATTTCCAGACGATGCACATCACCGAGGACGAAAAGCCATTTGTTAGGGCTTATGAGGTCAATCCAATTTGATCCTGAGCATGTTGTCGTCAAAGTACAGTTGCTTTTGTCCAAACTCCCTTGCAGGAACATGTTGACTTCACATTGGTATTGATTTGAGTTAATGTTATATATTGGGCTTTTAATTGGACACAACCATTGAATATCTAGCTTCATGCACGTAGAAGAGTCTTCTATTGATAGTCCGAAAAAACGATCGCGACGGTGATTAAACGCGATGAGTTTAACAGCCGGTTGGACACAAATATAAGCATTATTAGCCTTAGTAGGCAATGTTATCAGTCTATATAGATCGAATGCGTCGCTCTCGACAACGGGAAGAGTGAGTTCAAATATTATCAGGTTTTTATGCACTGCCGCGCGAAGTTTTAGGGTTTTATATAAATCCCCCCAGTTCAAATTGTTCTCGAACAAAATTTCACGACCGAATTTTAAATGATTATGAACCTCTGCCAATTGCTGCTTAAGAACGTTGATAGGAAACAACTGAGCGCTCAAGATCCCATGTTGTGCATCGATAACGTTGCTAATTAGCATATCATTTATACGATGATATTTCCACAGTTGGAAAGTAATGACCTGAATCAATCGGTGGAAATTTTCGGAGTTTTGTACCTTGTCGCCTATTTGGTTAACGACTCGACTCACGGATTCTACATTCGCCGTGATAACGGATGCGAAGTTATTAAACTTAGATTCCTGGTCCTGCAAGATTCGTGCTGTGAGGTCGATTATGGAGGTCATGTTGTTAAATAGCTTTCCCATGTGATCTTGATTTTTGTGGATCTCGTGAATATCGTCGTGGTATTTTTTAGCAAAGTCGTCATCAAGCACTCCGAACAAGGCATTGGCGACAGTTCCAACTATATTGAATGCCCCTCTTCTAATTCTTCTATGCAGCAGATCATGATGATCTTCTAACATTTTTTGTTCATCCAAGATCTCTTGTAACGATTGTGTCATTTGTGAGGCCATCGATATACAGTAGTTCTCATCACTTGGTAATTTATTACACAATGGTCTAAAGCTGTGTATAGCACTCTCCAAGGTTTTTAGGGCAATGTGGTATGCCAGTGTTTTTATTAAACTTCGTGACGTTATAAGGTAGCTCTTGGGCAACTGAGCTCGCAAGCATGCCACATAGGCTTACGATGATCAACCACCACCAAGTAAAAGGTTTGTTGGCTGTGATGGCCATTGCCGGGCTACTTAATTTGGTTTCTGGCTCCACTTTCCGGGACACATCACTGGTTGTTTTTTTTTACTCTCCTGTTGAAGCGGTAGCAAGCAAAGTTTAGTAGTTGGTCTTCTGACGACACCGTCCTGAGTTTTTACATCTGCTACCCTAACAAGACCATCGTCGCCGGGAAAAGTGTTGATAATAATGCCCTTGCTCCACTTAGCAGGTGGAGCACATGCATCCTTTATTATGACCAGTTGACCGATTTCAGCGTTAGGTTGAGTCTGTTTCCATTTATTACGAGAGTGCAGTGTTGATAGGTATTCACTTGACCAAACCTTCCAAAACTGATGAACTTTCTCCTGAACTAGATTCCATCTTCGAGTTAATTCGGATTTTGTAAACGGACTATTATCGGGAACCATAACTGAGGTATGCCCTAGCAAGAAATGATTGGGGGTTAAGATTTCTTCATCTTCTGGATCATCTGATATTCCACACAGCGGGCGAGAGTTTAAACACCCTTCGATTTGACATAGAGCTGTATGCATTTCTTCAATCGTGAATGTAGTGTTGCCCATTATTCGTTTAAGATGGTATTTGGTGGACTTCACTGCACTCTCCCACAGCCCACCAAAGTGTGGAGCCCTGGGTGGAATAAAGTGCCACGCAATATCTTCCCGTGCAAGCTTGCTCTCAACGTCTTTATGGGATTGCTTAATTGTTTCATTAAACCTTTCAAGTTGTCTGGAAGCTCCAATCATGTTTCGACCATTGTCACTGTATATGTCCGTGCAAACACCTCTACGAGCTGTAAATCGCCGAATTGCTGCAATCAGTCCTTCCCCCGTGAGGTCACTTACTAGTTCTAGGTGTATTGCTTTTGTGGTGAAACAAACAAAGACAGCTATGTACATCTTTTCTGACTTAGCTCCTCTCCCCTTGTGTCGTCTAATATCCAAAGGTCCAGCATAGTCGATCCCAACACACTGAAATGGTTTCGATGGATTGACCCTGTTTTTGGGAAGATTTCCCATCAGTTGAATGTGCCCTTCCTGCCTGTGGCGTAAGCAAGTAATGCACCTGTGCAAACGATACTTGACCGCTTGTCGTCCCTTTACGATCCAGTATTTTCTTCTGAGGCAGGAGAGAGTGAGTTGTGTTCCGCCGTGCAAAGTTTCAAGATGTACTTTGTCTATGAGTAAGTTGGTGAAATGATGATTTGAAGGAAGGATTATATTATGCCGCTGGTCATACCCCAACTTGGCATTCGCTAGCCGACCTCCAACCCGTAGTATGCCATCACTATCTAACATCGGTGATAGTTCTAATAGTTTACTAGATTTGCTGATTGGATTTCTTCTTGTCAGTGCAGTGATTTCGGTGCTATATCGTTCACGCTGTACCACTTTGATGAGAGTTTTTTCTGCATTTCGTCTTTCGGATGCTGTCACGTATGTTTCAATCTGTTTGTATTTCCAGCGTCTACACCAAGCAGTAATTGTGAGAAGTTTTCCCATGTCTGAGTATCTGGAGATCAATTCATTTCCTTCAAGATTCACCGCAAACATCGTTGCCTCCGGTCTTCTTGCTTCGAGTTGCGTATGAGTTGTTTGCCTAGCTTTAGGCCATTCAGTTGCGGGTAATTTCAACCAATCTGGACCATGCCACCAGATTGAGTCACCCAATAGGCAGTGAGGCTTGACTCCTCTTGTAGCCAAATCCGCAGGATTCTCCTTTGTCTTTACATGGTGCCACAATTTTATGTGTGTATTTTCATGGATTTCGGATACGCGATTGGCCACATAGGTTTTCCACTTGTGAGGTGGCTGCTGAATCCAATCTAGAACAATCGTGGAATCTATCCACGCGTGAACCTCTGCTGGTGGTGTTGGAAGGATAGGTACAATCTTATCAACTAGTCTGGAAAGCAAAGTTGCTCCGCACAGTTCCAATCGAGGCAGGGTGATCTTTTTAATCGGCGCCACTCTAGTTTTTGCAGTGAGCAAAGAGACATGTACTCCGAACTCATCGGTTATTCTTAGATATATGCAAACTGCATACGCCTTTTCAGATGCATCACTAAACGCGTGAATTTGCATATTAGTCATTGATTGGGACAGATTTACCCACCGGGGAACTCGAATGTTGACGCAATCTCCGAGTCCCTTCCGAAAATCTTCCCACTGCAACGCCATGTGAGGAGACACTTCATCGTCCCACCCCACTTGTTGCAGCCACAATTGTTGCAACATGATTTTCGCTGTAACTACCACGGGTGCCAGCCAACCCAATGGATCGAATACTTGTGCCGCTTCACTGGTTATTTGCCTTTTTGTAGGTACAAACTTGTTCGAACTTCCAAAACTGTAAGCCTTAAATTTGAACACATCCGATGCGGAACACCATTGGACTCCTAACGTTTTTACTTCGTTTGTTTCGGATGATAGCCACGAATGTTCGTCAATTCGTATGGACTCACTTGGCATTCCCTGTAGCACTTCAGGGGAGCTAGCAGCCCACTGTCTGATTTCGAATCCTGCTTCTTTTAACAGTGAAATAACTTCATCTCGAGAAATTTTACATTGAGCGAGGGTATCAGCACCTCCCAGTAGATCGTCGACGTAAAAGTTTTCCATCAACACCTTACTCCCTATAGGGTACCTGTTGCATTCATCCTCAGCTAATTGGTTGATGGTTTTTGTAGCCAAATATGGTGCTGATGCTGTGCCAAAGGTTACCGTTTTTAGCCGATATGTTTTAATGGACTCCTTGGGGCTATTACGCCATAGGATCCGTTGGAGGTCCCATTGACTTTTCTCCAACCAAATTTGTCGATACATACACCTGATATCAGCCGTGAAGACATATTTGCAAAATCTCCACTGAATCAGCAATGTGTATAAGTCCTTTTGTACCACCGGACCAACTTTAATTATGTCATTTAAAGACCACCCGGTACTCGTCTTCGCAGATGCGTCAAAGACAACTCGCACCTTTGTCGTAGAGCTCGATTCTTTGATAACGGGGTGGTGCGGTAAATAGTACGAAACGTTTTTGTTCAACTCGGACTTTGGAACTAACTCCATGTGACGTTGATCCAGATACCCTTGCATGACGTCCTGATATTCCCGATATAGGGACGCTTTTTGAGTCAGCCTTCTTTCGAGAGCAAGAAGTCGTTTTGTTGCCTGCTCATGTGAGGCACCAAGTGTTGACGGGTCGTGTTTCAGTGGCAATTGTACGATGAATTTTCCATCACTGTTTCGGCGATATGTGGCTGAATAGTGCACCTCACACTCGTGTTCTTCTTTCGCTAGTTTGGGTGCGACCGAAATTTCCTCCCACTCCCAGAAACGCTTCAAAGCATCGTTTAAATTATTCTCCGACGTGGTTTGTTCCCAACTAGTTTGTGATTGGCTAACGAGGCAAGATCTCGGATAGCCTTGGACTCCTCCTGAGAGAATCCAACCTAATGCTGTCTCTTGAGCAATTGGAGCACCTGGTGGTCCCATGACGACACCTGGCAAAATGAGTTGTGACAGCTGAGCAGCTCCCAATAAAATGTCAATTCGTGTTGGTACGTGGTAGTCTGGGTCAGCCAAGCTCAAGCCGTTGAGATGTTCCCAATTGGTTTTGACTATACGCAAAGTGGGCAAATCATCTACAATGTTGTCCATGACCAACGCGTTGACGTTCAGCATTTGACTATTTCCGTAAATTGACGAAATGTTGAAGCTCACCCGTCCATGCACCATTGCAGAGCCATTGCCGATTCCTTGAACCTGTGTGCATGTCTTTCGTTGAGTCAGGTTGAGCTGTCGCACAGCTCTTCGCGTTATGAAATTTTCTTGTGAGCCTTGGTCCAAAAGTACCCTCAGCGCAACCGTTTTTCCGTTCGACTTAACTATGACCCTAGCGGTCGGAAGCAATGTAGTGTTTACTCCTTGGATAGAATTGGACTCAGCTCTGCGTGCATTGGCAACAGTTTTTGACTCAAGTGATTCGAGAGCTGGAGCAACGGTTAATTTACCTGCATCTTGTTCTGCACGTTTGGGCTCATGCAACCATGTATGATGGGTCGCTTGACATTCTCTGCATTTCCACTTTGTTTTACAAGCGCGCATCTGATGGCCTTCCCGAAGGCACCTGAAACACAGATTGCGTTGTTTCGCAAGTTCCCGACGTTCTGGAATCGTGCTTGACTTGAATTTGGTGCATTGGAACACGAAATGGTCCAGTTTGCACACTGGACAAATATTTTGCATGGAGTCTCCTTTTCCATGCTGCTTGACGAATCTTCCGGCATTCGTCGTAGAATTAAGCGCCCTTGCCTTCACATCACTTTGTTTAACTCCTCGATGGCTTCCCGAGGATTCAAGTATTAGCAATCGCTGCTTCAAAAAATTTTGCATCGATTTCATTGATGGAACTGTTGTGGTTCCTTTTAATTCAAGTTCCCACATCGTACGTGTGTCGTGGTCCATTTTTGATTCACAGATATGGACCAACACTGCACCCCACTGATCCACTGGCTGCTCGAGAGATTGCAACGTTATTATGGCTTCCTGTGTTGTGTTCAACACACGTTCAATTGATTTTGCGGAACCATCCATTGCAGGCTGGGTCAGAACCATCCTAATGTACGTGTTCACAAGCAGTCGGTTGTTATGGAAACGTTCAACAATCACTGCCCACGCAGCTTCATAATTTTCACCACCAAAATTGATATGTTTAATCAGGTTTGCTGCATTGCCGGTTACCGCCTGTTTCAGAAAGTGGAACTTCTCAGTAGTACTTATGCTTTCATTTTTGTGTACTAACGATGAGAATAAATCGTGGAATTGGGTCCAGTGTTCAAACCGTCCATCAAACTTAGGGATGTCAACACGTGGCAGTTTGATTCCCATGGATTGAGGAACTGCCGGCGGCAGCTTTGATTCCTGACCTTCTTTTGAAGCCTGATATGCCATGATTTTATCGTTAAAGATATCTCTCAGTTGGAGGAATGTTTCTTCCGTTCGTTCATATCTGGCTTGATATTCTATCAAATCACTGCCAGTCAACTGCTTGTGGACCTTGACATGATACTTCTTCACCGTGGACCATTCCTCTTTCAAATCACTCAAACGACTGGTGAAATACGACAAGGAATGTCTGTCCTTCGAATCTTTCCGAAAATTCCGAAGCATTCTGTCAATGGCGTCCATTGCTACCTGCACCTCTGCCATTTTGTAAATGTTAGAATTCAAAAACCGAAACTCACGGAACCACGAATCTACCCACCGAAAATCACGCACACACGCACTTGAAAGTTAATTTTCTCGAATATATAATCTCTCAATGAAACTAAATGAAGCTAGATAATAAAAAATGGTGTGTACTTGCCCTTTTCTTTTCGATCTGCTTCCTTTCCTTAGCCGCATCCGGCTCGACGGACCATGTTACAAAATGAGATTGGATTGTTCACAGATTTCACCGAAATATATTTAATCCAAAACACAATTCTAATATACGACACAATGCGATTCCATTAATCCGATATTCAAGTCAAAACGTCCATTTTCAATACAACACCATGAGATTCTAGCACACTAATGCCATTAAAACTAGACCAGCACAAATCGCGGAGCCAAATCGCGACACATCAAGTGGCTCGATGTGCAGCGTCAGCAGAAAAATATGAAATCAGATCTTGCAAATGGTTTGGTTTACACTTGAGCGAATGTCTACAGAATTGCAAAATGTGCATTTTTGTTGCTACAACCAAGAGGTTGATTTGTCGCGATTCAGCTCCGGATCGCATATCCGTTTCTAATATATTCCCAACACACACCTATTTCATATAAGCAGTAGTATGTCCTATAAGTTCCGGAATGATCTGTTGGCTTTATCAAACGCTATGAGAACTCAAAATTCCACAAAAAAAAATTTGTATACTTTAAGGCACTCAGAGCTTGAATGAGGCTAACCTTTTCTAAAAAGTTTTGATAGCCAATTTCAGAACAATACAAGATTTTATTCTGCGGAAACGAAAAATTAAAGCCGAAACAAAATTTAAAATTAATTTATTTCAGCATCTTTTTGGCCAATTTGAAGAATGGTAGCTCCACAAATATGTATAACACTACAGAAGCTCCATAAATATACAAAAGTAGACTTGGAGAAGAAACAACTAATAAGATCATGTTGGCTTGCATCGGAGCTGTTTGAGCACCAGCAAACAACACCACTATAGGCGGAGTCACCAAATAAATTGAGTATGTCAATTTATAAAGATGCATGAATCCCTTTGAAGATAGGATTCGATTGAATCCTCCGCCGTAGCCTGAATGGCACATGATAATGATACTTCCAATGAAAAGACCTAAGAACAAACGCCCAAAGGTATTGAAAGCTGCTGTTACCCACACAGGAGCGTTGTAGAAACAAAAAGCGGAAAGACTAACTCCGAAGAACGAAATACACAAAAGCCAGTACAATCGAACGCACAGACTATTTATCTTTAGATCATAGTTCCGGATCTCGTACATTATCCAGCCCATAAGTATTCCACCAATGTAAGGGTTGATACGCGTCCAGGGTTTGGTATAAACTTTATCTCCAGTACTGAACATAACATCAGGTCTGAAATTAAATAAATATACAAACATAAGCTTTTGTTTGGTTTCTGTACAGTAATTGTTCAACTCACAGGAAAATTGTCTCCGTGTGATAGTAACAATAATAACTAATGGCTAAGAACAGTCCAGTTAGAAAGACGAAGATCACTTTAGCGGTTGTTTTGTTTTTCGCATACAGAATCAACAAAGCCAAAAACAAAAGGAAATATTGCATCTCACAAGCTAAGTACCAGCCAACGGTGTGACACATGTCATCAATCTTTACAAAGTTATTAATATATAGTAAGTTGTAGGGCCACGTCCTGAAAAAAATTCAGTCCAAATTGTGGTACATAAAAAATAAAAATTATACACATTTTCAAAAATAACGGTTGATCAACACATGTTTTGTTGTTGCGCTAAATACTCACTTTCTGCAGTATAAATCATGCGTTGGACCCAAATAGTAAGGAGTTGTAGTCTCAACAAAAGTGTGCGCAACATCACTTAAAATAATCGTGAGAGCATAGACAGGTGTTAATCTAAAAGTTAAAATAGCGAAATATATCCATATCTTTCCAGTATCTATCACTTACCGGCAGTAGCGATAAAACGTAGTCTTAACGTACAGCCATATATTACTAGCTAAACTGTTCGATTCAATTTTCTTCATTTGTTCTTCAGATTTGAGAAATTGATAACACAACAAGAAACCACTGAAAATTGAAAGTATTTTATCGTTTAATATTTACACACATACATATATTGTCAATCATACTGTTTCAACTGCATGTCACGTACCTTATGACAAAAAATGTGTCCACATAGTACATTGATACGTAGAAAGGCTCGATTGAAAGTTCGAAAAAGGATCTTAATAGATTTATTGAATCAACATAAGTGAAAGCCGAAAAATATCCAAGATGAACTAATGTAACCCATATACACGTCAGACACCTAAAATTAAAATCATTATTTTGAGATTGATATTTATTTATTATTTAATTTATTATTTAATGACCCACTCTAGATTGAGCTAAGTTGAAATGAACTGAAGTAATTTACAGTAACATTTACTTCTCTACCTTTTTTGGCAGAGCAACTTCGGGCAAGCAACCAGCTGTTTGTGAATTATCATAGAACGGGTGGGCCCGGCCCGCCTGACCCACCCTGACGAGCTGCTACTGGGCCCGCTCGACACAAAAACACCATTATAATGTATACGCGGATACCAACAAGAAATATCTACTTTACTTTAACTCAGTGGTGGCTCGTCAGTGTGGGCCAGGCGGGCCGGGCCCACCCTGACGAGCCGCCACTGCATGGAACACGCGTTTTTGGACTTGTGTAGTGACGACGAGGATGGAGTATAGAGCCGAATCGTTCCTGGAGACGAAACTTGGATTCGTCACTATGAGCCTGAGTACAAACAAGAATCTATGTCGTGGCACAAAAAAGGTACACCATAACCGAAGAAATTCTAGGTGCTACAGTTTGCTGGAAAATATATAGCGATAGTTTTTGGACTCAGGATAATTTTAAAAATAAAGCCACTTTTTTAGCCGGAGAAAAAAGTAAAGTAATTCTATGACAACCTTCGTGCTGGTCTAGGGGTTGAAGCTGGAAGAGAGTTTCATCACAAATTTACAATCAATGTGAGTACGTAATAATAATACAATCAATGTGAGTACGTAATAATTGCGGCAATCTGACTGGAAACCTTGCAGGAGTTTTTACTAACTAGATCGGTACGCTTGACGGAGAAGATAACGTGTTAAATGCTGGGGTTATTAGTGCATTATTATTATTTTAAGCAAAAGCTTTTGAAGGGCCACGTAAGAAAGAATTACGTGTTGAGGCTGAGACTGAAAATTACTGAGCAATTGAGCATTGAGGTAAAGGAAAGTGAGTTAAGCTGTAACTAGCGATGCCATTTTTTCTTACAATTTTTTGTTTCGTCTTACTGCTAATTTTGCCGGTGATTTTCCCCCAGGGGCTGAATGTCATTCCTTTTCAATTGATGCTGCTGTTATTTCCACTCAAACACGTAAAAAACGAAGCATATTTTGCTGGGACAAAGACCTTAAACCGTCTTAAGGATTTATGCTGGGACAAAAATTTCACTTCGTAATCGTTTATGTGAAAATCAGCTTCGAGAATCCTTTCCAACCATTCATCGTCAGCCGAATGAGGAATTCCTTTCACGAAGAATGCACTTTTGTTTGCTGAAGTCATCAATTTGAAGGACGTGTTCTTATTGTGAAGAACTTCGTTCGTCTGTTTTTTTTTGTTTTTTTCATAAACGATTCTATCTATAATTTTGGGGCCAAACGGTATATATCTATATTGGGATTTGGCAGCTGAAATTTGAAGGTTTTTACTAACTTGATGGAGTTGTGCTCTCAGCTAGAATCTTTATAGGTGTAGCTGCTTTGTCCTGTGGTTCCTAGCCGTTGTGTTGTTATTTATCTCCAAAGTTGCGTTAAGGAGCCCTTGATAGAGTGCTATCTCATTAATTAAAAAATAAATTTTCGTCTGTGTCTATTATTGAAGCATTACAATGACGATCTAAGTCCTCCAATTTTCTGCTGATATCAGCTTATTTTAGTTGTTGTTCAGTTGTTGTTCAGTTGTTGTTCGCTATCGATCGTGTTTATCAACTCCCATCAAACCAAAACTGAAGTTCCCCAAGGCTCTATTCTAAAACTTTTGCTTTTCATATTGATTGAATTTCATGATCATTAAAAAAACGATCTCTACAAAATTGCTCTCTACTTCAGTCGAACGATTCTGTTCTGATGAATTGAAGCCAGAAGAAAAATGTAATTCTCAACACGACAAAATGTCATTCCGTACTGTTTCCATAGGCGCGCCGTAGGAGGGGCCAGGGGGGGCCGGGACCCCCCCAGACACTAGCTTGGCCCCTCCCAGAAAAATAAATATTTCCAACAGCAGACACTTAAGTTTTCGCCTCTTAGGTTTTTGTGGTTACAGCAAGAGCTGTGTAGTGCAGCAGTGAAAGCCTATACTAACTTACACTACTTATAACATAGAGACTGTGTTACTTGCGGTATTAATTACGATGTTATCGGACTTATTTCGAGAAATGGACGGTAATATTTAATTTCGACAAGTTAAACGTTAAGAGAAAGACGAAAAACTCCTCTTCAATCATCCTTTTTTTATTAAGATTATCTGTTCATTCCAACTAAGCAATATACAGATATTTAGGTAAGAACACTTTTATAAACTAGCGTTTTATGCAATTATGTTTTTTCACATAACATAGTCTAAGTATTAAAATGGTAGGCGATAAGGTAATTAACGTAGAATACAATTTTCGAAGTCATTTGGAGAATAAAAATGGCATCCCTGCCACTTTTATGCTATCTATGACTTATTTGGTTTACACTCAGGTTAAATGTGTGTGAATTTTATTATAATTTGGTTTATTATAATTTGATTTATTATAATTTGCATCGGAAGTTAAAAGGCATAGCACTTCAATTTCACCAAACGTTTTTTCATACTGACACAGCCGCCACATAGTTCTTATCATATTCATTAAACATTTTTTTCAGACCTGTATCTACTCAAGACCACTATATCCTATGAATTTCATCTGGTCGCGAGATACCGAAAACGCAAGTTCCAGGTGCTAAAAATATAAATAATTCAGTGCAATTTTTGTGCGATTGGGAATGTTACAAGTTTAGATTTGGCTTTATAAAAATAGTATCAAATTCATCAATCATTTGCATTTTATTCTAACAGCCGTATGAAAGATTTGTGTTTACGTACTTATGGTAGCTGCAAGGTTGCCCAGACATTATTTAAAAACGACAGAAACTTAGTTTTCATGCCCATTGATGATTTTTGTCAATTTTGTCATGATCTGATGACTCGGTGTGAAGCTATCACAATGTGAAATTTTCCATAGAGTTTTCATTGTCTCCAAAAATACACCAAAATTTCAGCTCGACCAAACTTCGCGATCCGGATGGTAAAGTTCATGCACAATGAGAAAACTCTAATACTACTTGGAAGACAGTAAATGATATGGTGCTTGAACAGTCTTGGAATATTGTCAAGATGAACCGAAATTATTTGGAGAAGGTTATTGACCTTACGACGTGTCTCAGTCGCCAAAGACGTGCTTTCAGAGGACATGATGAAAGTGGTGCCAGTGATAACCGTTATTTTTTTTGGAACTTTGTGCATTATTAATAAATAATTTTAAAAACAAGATCTACTGTAGTGGCAAAATACAAAATGAATTGATGAAAATAATTGCTGAAATCGTTTGCAAGGATAATACAGCTGAAATAAAAGACTGCGGATTGATATCCGTTATGACAGACGCAACAAGGGTCCACAGAAGGAACAACTTTCCGTAGTTGTCAGATTCGCTAAAGAGCTAGCAGTCGAAGAAAGGTTCTCAAGCTTTGTAGACTGTTCAGGAGCTACAAATATCTCGTATTTAGCAGATATAATTTTGAGCCTGTTAGACAGCTACGGACTTCCCGAATTGCCTGTTGTTGGACAGTCTTATGATGGTGCTAGTGTCATGTCAGGACAAAAAAGTGGTGTACAAATCTTAATTAAGATGAAACACCCTGCAGCCACATTTGTACACTGTCTAGCTCATGAAATTATCCTGGTTGTGATGGACACATTTTTCACAATCGAAACGTGTACATCCTTTTCAATGCCACCAAATCACTTTACCTACACTTTTGATTTGATTTGATTTGATTTATTCACGGAAATAAAATCCATTTTATACATATGTTTATAGCTTAACTATCTTAAATATAAAAATGATAATAAAAATAAAAGAAAAGAAAAGATGATAAGAACTAAAATTTTGTGGCTGTTACAGAATCCAATAAAAAAAAAAAAGCTAATGATAACAATATCAACTACTAATCTAATGGTAATAACACTGAAAACTGAGCGATACTTAGTCAATCCTATGTCAAATTTATCTATGGAGAAAAGTGCACATCTCATGTTTAATGGTATTTACAGAATCATTAAAGAAATCAACCCGATTGCTCATAATATTGCCCGTAATTTGGAGTCTCATTAGAGGAAAATTCTGGTGAAAATTAGACCTAAAGTTGTCTACAATGAATATATCGTTCGATCTAGTTTGCCTGGAGGGAACCCGAAATCGCAATAGGCCAAGGAGATAAGGGGAGTCCAAATTGCCATTCATTAAATTGTATAAGAATGTGACATCATGGCATGCCCGACGAGCCTGTAGCGACGTAATGTTTAGTAACTTCATGATCACAGAATAAATATTTTCAATACCGTTCAAACGAAGTTTAGAAGCAACGTACCGCAAAAATTTATTCTGAATTCTTTCTAGTTGATCAATGTGCACCATGTAATACGGGTTCCAGAGAACTGATACATATTCGAGCTTACTGCGAACAACAGACGTGTATAATAGCTTCAAAGTATTGATATTATTAAACTCACGAGAATTACGTATAACAAAACCAAGCAATCTGCGAGCTTCATTAGCAATGTGATTAATGTGATTGCTAAAGCTTAAACTACCGTCAAAAGTTATACCCAGATCCTTGATTTGATTAACTCTTTCTATAGGGACACCATTAAACGTGTAACTACCCCCAAAACTTACTCTGGTCCTGTTGAAAATAATAAATTTACATTTGCTAATGTTTAGTTCTAAATTATTATCAACGCAGTATGCATACAAACGATCAATATTTGACTGCAACAAATGGATGTCAGAAAGAGTGTTAATATCTTTAAAAACTTTACAGTCATCTGCAAACAATAAAAACTGAACGTCATGAAAAACTGAACTTATATCGTTTATAAATATTAAAAACAATAATGGACCAAGATGTGAGCCCTGAGGTACACCAGAAGTGGGAAAGAAGGGATTTGAGAATGTATCATGAAATTTCACAAATAATGATCGATTGCTTACGTAGCTGCAGAGCCATTCATACATAATACCATGGAATCCAATGTTTTTCAGTTTTTTGAACAAAAGCGTTAAGTTGATTTTATCAAATGCTTTACTAAAATCTGTATAAATTGAATGAACTTGGCCGGACGATGTCAGAGAATTACAAATAAAGTTATGGTATGAAATAAGATTAGTTGCCGTGGATTTTCCACTACAGAAACCATGCTGATTACATATAATTAGAGGCCTAATCAGAGAAGTGACAAAGTCACAAACTAAACTCTCAAACACTTTAGGAATGGTTGACAAGATACAAATAGGACGGTAATTACTGACATCACATTTGTCACCTGATTTGAAAATGGGAACTACATGGCTTGCCTTCCAGAATTCAGGGAATGAGCCAATGCGAAGCGACATATTGAAAATGATAAGTAGAGGAATTGATATGGAAAAAGCACAGTTTTTTAAAAACAGAGGTGGAATATTATCAGGGCCAGAGCTTTTTCTAACGTCTAACGTTGATAGCTTTTTTAATAGATCATTAGAGTTGATACAAAAATCAGACAAACTAAGAGGACTGTTTGAAGGCAGAGGGTCAAAATTATTAGATTGACTAGAATACACTTGCTCAAAGTAACTGGCAAACATATTAGCAATCTCTTTGTTATCAGAACTATGAAAATTATCTAAGGACATAGTGACAGGTATCGAACTATCTTTTCTAAAAGAATTCATGTAGCGCCAAAATTGTTTGGGATTGTTATTAATATTAGACTCTGTTTGGGCCATAAAGCGTTTTCGATCAGCAGTGTGCTTTGCTTTACAATCGGATCTTAATTTAGAGAATACCTTATAATCGGCTAAAGATCCAGACGTTTTAAACTGAAGATGTGCAGCTTTTTTCCTTGATATAAGTGATTTTAATTCATATGAAAACCAACTTGGAAACATATTACTGCACTTTCTTTGCTTAGGAACATATTGGTCAACTAACATGTAGATAATATTATAGAAAAAGTTAACTGCATCCTCAATAGCCATACCATCCAATTCGGAAAACCAGTTGATATTATGCAATGCACAATTAATGGATTCAAAATTAGCTTTATTGAAATTATAAAAATATTCTGCTTGTTTTTCTGTACGCTCTATACCAAGCTGATTAAATGCGATAAAAACATCCAAAGCAGGGTGGTATGGATCTATAGGAACCAGTGGACAATCATTCTTTCTAACAATAATGCTACTCAGTCCTGAAAAAATTAAGTCTAGCGTATTGTCGGAACAGTTTTTTACATAATTCATTTGAAAAAAGTTTAAGAAAGAGAAGCATTCAATTATATAGTTACTTTTAACAATATTACTATTTGCTATCCATTGGGCTGATTGCCAGTTTACGTTCGGCAAGTTGAAGTCTCCAGTCAGAACAAAATATGCGCTCGGGAAAGAGTGTGAAAAAGCTGCAACATCTTCTGTGTGTTTTTTATATAACTCCGCTGGAGCATCAGGTGGTAAGTATACTGCAGAGACAACCAGTTTTATTGAGCGAAATTCAAGCAGTACAAATAATTGTTCGATATCCTGGTTGGTGCATCTTAGTTGCCTGCACTTCAAATTATTCTTCGTGGCAATAAGTACACCGCCCCCTCGTTGTTTAGATGATGTCAAAACACTGCGATCACAGCGAAAAATGGTATAGCCATTAAGTCCCAATTCTGCAGAGAAGTGTTGCGATTTTAACCAAGTTTCAGTTATGATAATTATATCGTAACAAGAAGAAGCCAATGTATCACGAAATTCAAGTAACTTAGTGGAAAGTCCCCTAGTGTTTTGGTAGTACAAATGTAAGTCATTTATTAGTTTTTTGCAGTCCGAGAAGGAATAATAGTGGGAGTGCCGTTACGATATTTAAGAACTGCTCCTGGGTCAGACTTCTGAGTTTCTGCTAGTTGTGCCCGCAGATTTTTATAGTGGTTTCTCTGCATTAGAGTTCTATCCTGTGACAATGATATTTTATTATTTTCCAACCAATTTCTATTATTGTTTCTAGACTTTATTATGCTCATAGCTATATCAGAGCTTGGAGTGATAAATTTTATTGGACGAGTGCGTTGTGAATCTTGTTTACCCAGTCGAATAACTCTCACACTAGCTTCGTTTAGCTGCGTGGAACCAAGCAATCGATTCACTACCTCTAAAGTTTTGTTTGTGTCATTGGCACGGTCAACGTCTGGAATACCATGTATAATAACATTCGCCGCCCTATGACGCCGGTCCTCCATCTCCATAATCGCATTTTCCACACTGGAGGCTTGGTTTGACTTTATCTCATTGATTTCGGACTTGAGAGCGTCTACCTCATCCTTTAACTTATTCACCAATTCAATAAGCATTTCCCAATTTAGATCTTTCTTAGTGCAATGGGTGCACAGAAATAATACTTTTCGTGAGGATGACTTAAGTGCCGCAATTGCCGTTCTTGATAACTGCGCACATAGTGTGTGCTGTGGCCTCTTGCAACGATCACATATAAAAAAATCATCGTCTTTTTTCAATTCTTTATCACACGACGAGCATGCGCTTAAGTTAATTACTGACATTTCTGTTGTGTGATGATGAGCGTCGTTAAAAGTTTAATAAATAATACAAGAGACAGGCAAAATGAAGCTTTTTCAATGAACTAAATGCCAGTAGATGACACTGCGATGTGTGAGATCACTGAGATTAAAGTGGTTGAAATCCCTGGTTGACAGTGGATAGTGTCCACACTAAAGAGCACAAAAACAAAAGCTTTGTGCTTGATGTGCTAGTGTATGATTAAAGCTTCCAGGTACCGAAAACTAGCGGCTGATGAAAAATATTCAGGAACAAATGCACTCACAATGAAAAGAATTAATCAAGAAACACCAACCAAATGACCCTCGAATGATAAAGTCTCCAGCACAGCATGAAAGAGCAGCAAAAGTACTTCTGTCTAGACGGAAAATCTATCCACTGATATCACCGTGCACCGATAAAATTCGAATTAACTAAAGAACGTTATACAGACGTGTACGTATCGTTATCAAAGCCATCACAACACGAATTGTTGAAGCAGCTGGAAGAGGCAGTTGGTCTAAACACAAGGCGTGGAATGATAAGTTTAAGCTCACTTGTTAGTCAATAAGAATTCGCAATTGCAAATATGTGATCGATAGCTATGGGACTATGAAAGAGGCTTTAGAAAAAGAAATGAGTGAGGGAAAATACAACGACACAGTTTATTCATTGGGGATCTTTCATCCAATCAGTAATCCTAAATTTGAAGTAAATCTTTTCATCTTTCACCATGTTCTTTTTATAACGAACATGTTAAGCACATATTTCCAAACTAAAAAAGCAACTCTTCGGGATGGGATAAACCTTGTGAATGGAACACTACTAGTTGAGCGAGAGGACTTGTATGTAGTTTGGGGAAAAATTAAATCATTCGCAGAAAAGAACTGTCTGAATCTCACATTTACCAGAGGATCGCGAAAACGGAGAACAGCAAAAAGCACTAGTTTCAAAGGTTGTGCTGTTTCATTTAGCCTCGGACACGCAGTGAGGGCTACAAAGATATTCCTGCAAACCAAATGGCTCGAAAAGAGTAAGTTACAGCACTTTTCATCTTGCCAAACTGTTTTCGGTTTTTCTAGGTAACAAGTGTTTGAAGCAAGAGATCAATTTCTTCCTTCTAAGCTTAATATATTCCAATTTACTCAAAGATATTTTGAAACAAAGCTATCCTCTTCTTCAAGTATAAGTTGCAATATATTTAGCTTGTAAACGAAAAAATATTCTTACATTTCTAATTATTTCCATTCTATTCCCGTATAATTCATGCAAGCTTTCTTTCTTAGCGGTCATTGATAATTTATGTGTAGTTCATACCTACCATTCACATTATATGCATGCGGTAGTAGCTCATGCGTATTCACAGACAAGAAGTTTATTTGATAATACATTATGCATTAGTAAATAACAAAGAATAAATCAACAAATATATAATGTATTAGTAAATTATATAAGTTGTATGAGCAGTACTTGTACAAACAAAAACAAAATCATCGCATGTCTTGAACCTTTCAGTCCCTGGCCCCTGCCAGATTTAAGGCCACGGCCCGCCTATGACTGTTTCCCCACACAACAAAGCAAAACATTATTGATTATTCTTTGGCTTCGTTCTCAGACTCAGCACAAGTTTTTTCTTCTGTAGTTTAGTCATCTTAGACTTTATCTGCAAAAAAAAATCCAAGTGACGGTTTTTCAACGGAATAATAGGCGTGTTTTTTGCTCCCCCTATCCATAAGAGAACAATGCTATCCAGTCCAGACGCATCGGATAAAACAACTCCCTTATCCATAACAGGAGTTGTTGTTGTTTCCAGTGCATGTGTTCTGGATAGCATTGTTCTGTTTTGGATAGGGGGAGCACAAAAATACACCTATTGCTAACTGCAGAATGCAAGAGACAATTTAAAAAGTCCATAATAAAATCATACGCGTAAATATATTATCCAATGTTAAAGATGACGAAAATCTGTTTTTCTGAAATATCTCGTCAACAAATGGTTCGCATGAATTT
Source organism: Nemotelus nigrinus (assembly GCA_947369275.1). Lineage (NCBI taxonomy): Eukaryota > Metazoa > Arthropoda > Insecta > Diptera > Stratiomyidae > Nemotelus > Nemotelus nigrinus. Next base: position 220,130,282 of record OX376372.1, read on the forward strand.
TTTTGTTAGTTATTATTAGTTTGAATATTATTTTCTATCAATCTTGATTGGTGAACATAAATAAATAAAATATATAATTAAATTAAATGAGACAGCATTCGCTTATCTCGATGATGCAGAGAACTTAACATCTAGTTCAGGTGAAATGTCGGATTTTGTGCTAATGTCATTAGAAAACTATGCTCAATTAAAAATGCTGGCAGGCCTACATCATCCAAAAGTAGGTTGAACATGTGGTATGGGGTGCGAAATGCTGTGCCTTTGTTTGTGTAGTGATCAAAAATAACTTGGACCACTGATTTCTGTGCGTTTGATCCAACTCAACGAATTCAAGCCTTTTATTTCGTAGCATTCATCTAGCTGCTAATCTCTCACTTAAATTATTGGCTTATTGACTATTGGCTTATTAGTAAAACAACTTTTCGATTGTGTTACATGAGGTATACTCACTTCAAACCAGCAATTGCTGGAATAAATCCCGGCGGTGTATCAGTTGAAAACAAGTTGTTAGTATTATCTCTTACGTTAAAACAACTAACAAAGCTGTTATCCGGTGTCCTTTTTTCATCAGGGCTCTTTGGTTTCGTTTGGCTGATGCTTGCTAGGATACAACAAATCACGACAAATCCCATCAGAACGCTATTGAAAATCCAATAAATTTACTTGTATTCAATATCAGCTTGATTTATTTATTCAATAGATAAGTCTTACCCGAGAACTTTCATCGGCGGCTGCCAAAGAAAATCGAAAGTAAGATCTGGCGATCGTATTTCAAACGGTTCGACTGTTATATTCAACATTTCTTGCCTGTCGAGGTGGCTTCCGTCAAAAATGTTGCTCGTTGCTTCCAATAGCTCTCGTGAAGTGCATGATTGTGGCGCACACAGTCCTAAATGTAAAACTTGCTGGAAAAAAAGGCAATATTACAAATACATACGAAGCTTTTAGATGATGTATAACTTATTTACTTTTACATGGAGCTTTATTTCGACTTGGTAGGGTGTTCTAAAATTTGCATGCACTATTTGATACGAAAGTGCCACTGGACTGGTCGAATTGAGGAGGTTTGGATCGTTGAAACGCTCAATCCTTGGTGACAAAAAAATTGGCGAAGGAGTATTTAGCGTATCGCATTCGGTTTTCGGTGGATACCAGAAGGTGCAACCAGTGTTAATTGATGATGGTATTTGTCCGTAAGAGTCGAACACTGAAAATGAGTATTTTTTTATAAAAAGGTTTTTTTGTACGTTTTTGTTTCTAGAGTGCCCTGAAAATGGCTGTAAAGTTTTAATAGCATTAGTAGAGTACTCTCGTATCCGACCCGAACAGATGCTGATACGCCAGTTTTTAGCTCTACGCTACTGGGGCGGATCATGAAACCTGGAGTGGATACGCTTCGGAAAAGGGGGGAAACTACGTATAATTAATCCGACATGAATTTAACGGCATTGCCCGTATAGAACCGAAGAGCTCTCAGGGAGGAGCTTGTAAGCCAGAACCAGCAAAAACGTGTCAAAGTAATTTGTTAGTCAGGGGGCTGAAATAAACGCTTAAATCGTCCAGCCGAAACAGTTGAAAGTTCTAGTTAGAGTTTTAAATTTAACCTAAAAATCTGAACTTCTAACACCAAATACCAAAAACATAAATCTCATGCAATATACAACATAAGCAACATGTCTTTACAGACAGCACTTTAACGAAGTCTACTCTTTGCCAAATATTTTCAAAAGTCAAAAGCCAGACACATTTCGGTGGACGTCATTTGGGGAACTGCAGTAACTAAAACTTCAACTCACAACCAGAAAGTTCAAAAAACAAATTTGTCACTTTTATTTACTTATGTCGTTTAATTTTACAGATAACAATCCAATTACAAAATTGAGAGCATAACTAAAATAAAAGGTTCCAATATGACCATATAAAGTAACAATAATGAATAAAAAAAAGTCTAGCGCATCAGAACCGCTAGAAAACTAATTTTCGAAGAAATTGTCTTTGAGTGACAAAAAAAAGGTGGAAAGACGTTATACCACGTATAACCGTATAACCATTCCTTATCCAAAGCAACAAAACTCAAAACTGTTCAGTGCTGGCAGCACTTTCCCAACGCAGCAGCAATACGTTTACCATAACAAGCTCATACTTAAATCAACTTATCCTTTGAATTTTGTTCTCATCGCAGGATTTCATCGAAAGTTTCAGCGGTTAAACGTTGTTTGAGGCTGCCATCCGAAAAATGTTCAAAACTCGGAAAATTTAAAAATTGGTGTCTTATTTTTATTGCAAATGCTTAGCATATGAGTACGTAATTTGAAGCATTTGTTGGTGCAATATTTACGAAAATGGCTAATGCTGGCTACCTTGTGCCAGCAGCAGAGCAAAATATAGGTTAAGTATACGTTAAGTTAAACCCAACCAGTAAATTTCGTTTCGATTGAATCACTGCGCTGGAAGGTATACGGGTGAAAATAATTTTAGGGTTACCACCATAAAAACTTTTCAAATTTTTAAAACGTTAATATTTGTTGTTAATTTTCATTGCAGGATCATTCCCATTTGCAAATCTAATGACATAATCGCTCAGTAAAGAAATTCCACAAAATTACAAAAATGTTCATAGCTGGCAGCCCTTTCATGATTTTTGTACGAAATTCCTACGACATTTGGTTCAAATTAAGGTCCATTTACCGCATGAGGTTCGTTTGGATTTCTACTCTGGACTGGAAGTTATAGGGAAAAAAGCTTTATTTTGCTGAGCAAATTTGCAAGATTTATGAGACAAAAATCACCATAGCTGGCAGCCCTATTCTACTTTTGCAACAAAATTTTCATCAAATGTTACATCAAGTAAGATCCAAGTATTGTGTGAATTTTGTTAAAATCTGACCGCTGAATCGGAAGTTATAGGCCAAAGAGCTGTTTTTTTTCTCAGTGATTTTTCAAGATGGTACCACAGTGTTGCTTGCATTTCAAAATCACTTCTATCAGATCTGGTCCTAGCTAATACCAACATGTTCTGTAAATTTCATTATGATCGGATAACCCAGTCGTCAGTTCTCGTGAACAGAACTTTCGAGTGCTGAAAATGGAGGTAATTTGGTGATGGGTTGCCGTTCTTGTGCAAATCGGAATTTTAAATTTCAATTTGACATGATGGACAAAGGTTAAAATTGATCAATGATTGGAATTTTTTGTTAAAAATCAAAAATTTTTGAGGAGGGTCAGTGATTTGAAGGATATTTTTTCAGGAGGCTGCCGTAGCTACAGGGTTACCTGCACTATCTTGAAAATCTATGTGTGTTAAATCTTAGCCAACGTTAATACGCTCTGTAAATTTCACGATGATCCAATGTTTTTGTCAGAAGTAATGAAAAATCAAAATTTGAAAAAAAAATCCTTGCCTACTTTTAGGCACTTAGCACCCACACACGGCTCAATATTTCCAATTCTTTAACATAGACAAGCTTGGAACATAATTAGTTTTCATTTCCAATACTTTTTTTAACAAAAATTTACACTGCTTGGAAATATAGAAGTACCTCAAAATTCACTAAAACGCTCGCCGCCGCCAAAAGGTTTAGAATATCTGAATTTGAGAAAGTTATGGACCTACCTACTATATACATCTATGTTCTCCGAAAATTTCAGCTCAATCAGATCGGCCACTCTAGAGATTATCTACCTTAATCATTTTGCTGATATGTATTTATATATATATATATATATATATATATATATATATATATATATATATATATATATATATATATATATATATATATATATATATATATATATATATATATATATATATATATATATATATATATATATAAAAAAGAAATATGAATTTTCGGCGAAACGAGTTTAATATTAATTTTCTTCGAAAATTAGTAAAAAGTACGCTATTGATTAATTCTGAAGATAAAATGTCTATGATGTTTTTTTTATAAGATCCGAAACTAGAAGACATTAAAACAAACTGGTGCTTGTTCTATCAGTTTTGAATGAACGGAGAATGAAGATATAGCTCTGTACGAGCAAAAGGAATATTAACAGAGATCTAGATGCACGATCATGATCGCAGGAAGACTGCGAAATACACATACTAGACGAAAAATGCCTATTGGACAATTTTAACAAAAAACATTCATCGAGAATACAATCTACGGATACTAAGGGAAGGGAGTCTCAGAAATGTTAAACGATCTTCGTACGACGATAAGGGGCATGAAACTTGTACAACAAACAACAAGTAAATTTACATTGAACAGATTCAATGGTATCTGACAAGTATGTACACAAAGCGATGTCGATTCGCAGGCGTGCGCAAGAAGTTGGGATTTTTCCGTCCATTTGATGGAAATTTCAAGTATCTCTGTCTAAAGGCTTACAAAATTTAATTGGTGCAAGAATCAAAGCCGTATGACAATTAATTGCGTCACAGGTTCGGAGAGCTGGATGAAATTCAACTGGAAATTTTGTTTCATTTCTGCTATGATGGCTACTTCAGGAAACAAAATTGCCACATCTGAAACAAAAAAAATTCTTCGCCAAGCTATGGAGACACTGTTGCATCCACAAAAATTCACTGTATGGTGCACACTACACGCTGGTGGTATCATAGGGCCATACTTCTTCAAATATCAACACGGCACAATATCATCTTCAAAAAGTAAACGCAAAACGCCAAGTTTTGCAATAAAAAAAAATTGGCGATACAATTTATATTAAAGTTTAAGTAAAGTTTAGAGACCTATAAAAAATACCTTTTATTTCCGAATTACTTTGGGAATATTTCAGAATTATTCAAGCTTGGTGTAGCATGGACTTTACCTCCAAGCCAAACTCAGAAATTGTTTATTAAATTCACCCATTTCTGTGACTGCTCCATAGCTATTGAAGGCATTATCATACTTTATTCACTTTTCGGATAATATTCAGTTTGAACTGATCTTGTGGTTTCAGATTTTTTTATGAAAAGCCATATTTTTCGCATTTTTTTCTTTAAGAATTCTGATAAATGCGTGATGAAGAAAATTTTGGGTGGCACTAAGTATATAAGACACCACCGATTCCCGATATAAATTATTTTGAAAAACTATACCATATGGAATACGCATCATGAGATTGTAACTATTGTACCAAGAAATCTGCAGTTGCTATCTCAAAAACGTGTGCGCTGCAAACAAATACCGGTTTTTCACTACCTGGAAAGTGCTGCTGACACCATTTGATTGGCTAATGCTTTTTCTAATGTGCGTTGCAGGTTACAGTTCAATGCATTGCACTTTTCAGAGAAATCGGAAATGATCAAAATAAGTGCTGCGTAAGTGTTTTTGAGTTTGCACTCTAAAGGTCCAAAAATGTAATACTTCAAATACATATTGGCCCAAGCTAGAGCATCCCGGGTTGGGCCACCACAGGCCAATTTGAGAACACATGCTGCTATCCACACCATGGCCAGAGCTGGTGAGCTTCAGTTGTCTATTCAGCCTGTCTAATCCGTTTGGTTGGTGCATGTTGGTGCCCAAATTCCACTCAGATAGGAATGCGGGCCAATATCGACCAATCGTAGCCATCTCAAACCAAGATGGTGTACACATATTGGCCATAGGCTTTGTTGGTCTGGCTTGAGCCAATATGTATTTAATACATAAAATACTCGTAAATATATGACTAAGGCCCGTTTCACACGAGACACTCGGTGTCCGGCCACTGTGTCTCTAGCCACTGCCGGGGCATAGAAATAAATGAGACCATACACACAGAGCCACAGAGTCTGGGCCACAATTCCACACAAAAACAGTGGCTGAGGATTCAGTGGCCAGGCACCGAGTGTCTCGTGTGAAACGGCTCTAAGTGTCTCAGGCTACGGTTGGCAAAATACTGCTCTTAAACCTCTTTTGAGCAAAAGACACATTGCAATACAGTGCGCCACAGAAAATAGCGAGCACGATTTTCCAAATGTCGTTTTTACTAGAGTACTTTTTCTAGAGGACTTACAAGCGAACATGTTCGATTTAAGGAATACAGCAGATCCAGCACACCGTTGATCATCCTGTCAAGGTCCACGTTTGGGGATGCTTCAGTAAACAAGGATTTGGTGCTCTTTTTCTGTTTGCTGGAATATAGAACTCAGGAAGTGTTGTTTTCGTAGACACTCGCCGATAGAATGAACAATACTTGTACACTTTTATATGTATAGTTTATTCTCTAAATTAATAAATGAAATAATTCAATTTTACAGTATATTAAATGATAGAGTTTTCCTTTACTTTGTATTTTGGCGTCGGCTCCTTTCCGTTCCAATGGCTTCTGTTTAAAAATGGCTTCTGTTTTAAAAATGGCTTCAATGCCCTGACGGTAGAGGCAAGCATTATTCGGTGCTGCCACATTGATGTGATCCGTAGGCATTTTGCATCATTAGTCGGTTTACAACATTCCCGCCTCCGTAAACTCGCTCAGGCGATTTACCTTCCGTTACAATGTCGAGTTTGGCTAGCTTCGAGGCCGGTCTTCTTAGGCTACCATTCGATGTCTTGACTTCCGCACTACGAACTTGTCCGTCTCTTCCAGGAAATACTGTAATAATACGACCTCTTTGCCAACGGCTTCTGGGCAGATCATTATCGCATATTAACACCAAGTCATCTTGTTTGAGTGGTTCAGCCTTTTCGTGCCACTTCGTCCTTCGCGTCAAATCGGGTAAATATTCGGTAATCCATCGGTTCCAAAAGTGGTTTTTGAGTTGTTGCGCGATACGCCACTGCTTCCTTAAGCAAATGATGCGATCGTCAGGTGATGCTGGGGTTTGAGTAGAATTAACCGACCCCAATAAGAAGTGGTTAGGTGTCAGCGGCTCTTCTTCCTCGCTTGTCACGGGTATGTGTGTTAACGGTCTGGAATTGACTATGTTCTCAGCCTCAGCTAACACGCTCATAAGAGTGTGTTCTTTCGGATATTTTTCACTGAGAGTGTATTGGAGGACTCTTTTAACACTTCTGATTAGTCGTTCCCAACAACCTCCTGAGCTTGGATCTGAAGGCGTGTTGAATACCCATTCAATTTTGAATTTCGATAGCTCAGCGTGTATTTTATCGTTATCTAAAAAGTTTAGTTCGTGTTTTAATTCCTTGTTGACTCCGATAAAATTTGTTCCGTTATCGCTTCTTATCCGGATAGGAACACCCCTCCTATTTATGAAATTCCGAATACACAAAATACAAGCATCTGTTGACAAGTTTGCTGCTACTTCCAAGTGGATCGCACGAATAGTCAAACAAGTGAATATGGCAACCCACCTTTTTTCATGACGTCTTCCAATGGACACTTGAATCGGTCCAAAATAATCCAGTCCTGTGTACGTGAACGGACGGACGAACGGTGTCACTCTGTCGATCGGTACGGAGCCCATTAACGGTTGACTTGGTACAGCTGAATCGTTTTTGCATTTCTGACAATCAAGTTTAGCCCTTCTTACTATTACTCGAAGATGAGGTATCCAAAATCTTTGGCGCAACTCGCACACGATAGTTTCCTGATTCTGATGATGAAATTGTTTGTGATAATAATCAACAATTAACTTGGTTATATCGTGGGTTTTCGGCAGAATGATTGGATTTCGAGCGGCGAACGGTATCTCCGAACTAGCATTGATACGACCATTAACTCTTAAGAGTCCATCCGATCCTAAATGTGGCGTCAGTTTGTAGATGTCGCTAGACTTTGGTACGTTTTTTCCATTTTTGAGAAATCCAAGCTCGTCTTTATATGTTTCTTCCTGCACCGCACAAAATAGTATCCTTTCACCATGACTAATTTCACTTGCAAGTAGCTCGCCCCGCATCTTAGGCAGGTCTAACCCTTTTGCTCGACAATTTCTTATAAATCTCATAGCCCAAGAAATCGTTCTTACTAGTTTGAAATAATTCGAAAATTTTCGAACGTTGATCAGTCCACGAAGTGGTTTACAACTGACAGTTGTCAGTAGGATCGGATACTTCGCTCGAATTTCATCTTTAATATCATATTCCTTTAAGTCACCGTGTGTTTGTGGCCAGCCTTGACGATGTTCCAACAAAAATTGGGGCCCAGTTAACCACCGGCTGTTAGGATCAAATACAACTGGAGTTGTTGCTCTAGTTGCGTCGTCGGCAACATTGCTCTTTGATGGTAACCAACACCAGTGCTCCGGGCTACTATTTTCGATTATTTCGGCAACTCTATGGGCGACAAACGGCTTATATTTCCGATGATCCGATTTGATCCAAAGTAACACCGTTCGGGAGTCGGTCCAAAAGAAACATTCATCCACTTTAATGTCATGACTTTTTATTATAGCGTTTTTAAGTCGTACCCCCAATACCGCTGCTTGTAGCTCGAGTCTCGGGATCGAAAGTATTTTCAGTGGAGCGCATTTGGTTTTCCCTGTGACGAAAGATACGGTGACATCGCTGCCTGGTGACTCTATTCTCCAGTAACTTACTGCAGCAAAGGCGACTTCGCTAGCATCAACGAATGTATGTAGCTCTATTCTACTAGCACTGAGAAAATATACTGAGTAGCATCTTGGAATGGCCAATAGTTTCACCCGTTGCAGTTCGTTCTGCCATTGAATCCAATGACCATATATGTGGGCTGGTATGTGCTCGTCCCAATCACAAACAACCTTCCAAATCTGCTGCAGCATTAACTTTGCGTGGATCACCAGGTTCGCCACGAATCCATAAGGATCGAATATTGACATTACAATTCTCAATGCTTCACGTTTCGTTGGTGGTCTAACTAGTTCTAGTATCTCTTTGGATACCCTATGAAATCTAAGTTGAAATACGAAGTTGTCGTTGACTGTATCCCAGTACATTCCTAAGACCTTGTCTTCAGGATTTTCATTAGCTTTATTCATGTTGACCATACACTGCGATGAATCATGCTGAATATAATTTTGTACCTCCTTATAATTGGACACAAAATGACGCAAATCAAACCCACCGTACTTATGAACGTTTCTGACGGCAGTAGTAATGCGGATGGCTTCTTCAGCATTTTTAAAACTAGCTACATAATCGTCGACGTAGTGTTTGTTATGGATTGCGTCAATAACTTCTGCTGAAGTGTTGGGGGCGTCGACGGCATTTCTATTTTTAATATACTGCGCAATACAAGGTGAACATGTAGCACCAAATATCATAGCCATCATGACGTACACATCAACTTCCCTCGTGCTATCATTTCCGCGCCACAGGAATCTTTGTGCATCTTGATCCTTTTGTCTTATATTAATTTGATGAAACATTTCGGCGATGTCAGCACAGACTCCTACGGCACCCTGACGAAATGCGAAGAGAATTTTCTGCAAGGGCTGATTCATATCCGGACCCTTCACTAAGGCTGAGTTCAAAGATACACCATCCACCTCCGCTGCAGCATCGAATACCAGCCTCAGTTTCTTCGGCTTATTCGGATTTATTACACCGAAGTGGGGAAGGAACCACGTATTTGGCCTCTGCTGTGCTGCTTCAGATCTAGTCAGCTTTCTGGCGTATCCTTTAGCTATATATCCCGATATAACACTCTCATATTTGGCAGCAAATTCGGGATCGTTCTGCATTTTCCTTTCGATAGAATGCAATCTTCGCACAGCCATAGAAAAGCTATTGGGCAATTTGGTGTCTTCAGCTTTCCACAGAAGTCCAGTTTCATATCTATTTCCCACCCGTTTAGTTGTAGATTTTAGTATTTGCCTTGCTCGTGTATCTTCCATGCTTTCTATATTGGTAGCATTACTTCTTGTTCCGAAGTTTTCGGTATCAAAGTAATCTGAGACTATTTTATGAATGTTGTCACAAGGCTGAGCATTAATTTTATCTCGTATAGAAATATGGAGCACATTCATCGACCGAACCACTGTCCTTGAAGATAAAGGTCCGTATATAACCCATCCGAGCCTAGTTTTAGCAGCAATCGGTCCTGACTCTGAACATTCAACTGACTTCAATGAAACTCCAAGACTGGCATTATCAATTCCGATCAGTACTTTTGGCACAGCGTTGGAGTAATTCGGCAACGGCAGACCCTTGAGCTGTGCATATTTACTTATATCGTTCGACGGCATACTCTGGCTCGGCAGGATAAGATTCGTTATCGTATGTACGTTTGATAACTTGAATTTCCTGCTATTTCGATTGACACCGCTTATTTGCATGCTCACTACTTTGCTAATTATCTCCGTTTTTACGTCTCCAAACCACTGCAACGTTAACGCTTCATCAGAGCCACTCAAACCCAAATCCTCTGCTAGACCTTCATCAACCATCGTTACTGAAGATCCTTCGTCTAGAATAGCAAATGTTTGAATCAGACGTTTCGGGCCATATAATTTCACTGGCAAGACTCTGAATAAAACAGGCCTATCGACTTCTGGGGCGCTACTGTTGAACGTGAGCACTGGTGCCGGTGCCTTTTGTCGACCACGCTCATCAATCGAGCTTGCATTCATTTTTTCACTTGTACGGGCCAAATCTTCATGAAGTACAGCATTATGCATCTTTCTACAATTGTTAACACCACATGTCTTCCTTCTCTTGCAGTTGATCACACGATGCCCGCACTTCAAGCAAGCAAAACATGCACCCATCTCTTTCACTTTCCTCCATCGTTCGGCACTACTAAATCCTTTGAATACGTTACAATCTTGTATCTGGTGACTACCATTACAGATTTTACATTTTTCTGGCGTCAACACGCCGGCTGTATGAAGCAACACATTACTTTTCGTGTATTTCTTATCACGCTTATTTGCTGGAACTTCCACTGATATCAAGGCCACCAATTTTGCCATTTGGCTCAGCCACTCACTAAAGTCTTTCACGTTTGCAGGACGACCCAAAAACATTGTATGTTGTGCCCAATCAAGCCGTTTCGCAATTGTGAGCTTGCATACCAACTCTTCTAGCAGTACTGGATTTGACAGATGACTGTAACCACCAGCTGATTCCAAAAAGGCAACAAGATTGTTTACTTTTGTTGAAAACGGTATTAATAAATCGATGCGACTTTCTTCTAATGGCTGTATGTTTGAAACTTGAGCCAGTTGACTTTTAATTAAGATTTCCGGGCGGCCGAATCGAAAATTGAGTTCCTCTATTACTCGTGGTGTATTTTCGGGGTGCATTAGCAGACTATTTACTGTTTCTTTGGCTTGCCCCTTCAAGCACTTCTGTAATCTAAAGCTATTGTCTAAATCAGAATAATTGTAGTATTGCGTTGACTGTCTAAATGCACTCAGAAATGTTGGCCAATTTTCGGGTGTTCCACTAAATTCCGGCAAATCAACTAGTTTGGGCCTGTACATGTACGGCATGGAATATGGAGCGTGCACACAGGCCGACGTGCTTGTTGCAGTGTTCGGGGCTATTGCCGGCATAGGCAGCGTCTGGCTCGACTCTGTTGTTGGCAGGTCCAATTTATTCTCCGCTGATGGCGGGTGGCTCGGAACAGTTGGCGGCCGGGACGACTGATTCCAGGCTGTTGGCTGGAAAGGCGGCTGCTTTGCAGCCATCAGCTGCGGCTTATATGGCTGCTGATTCCAGTTTGTCAGTGGTGAAGACGACAATTGGTTTGAGAATACTGGCAACGGCGATGGCTGATTTTCAATTGCCGTCGGCAAAGCTGACTGTGTTGCATCAGTGCTGGCGCTTTCACAAATATTGTCTCTCGTGGTGCTTTTTACGCTGCCGGAGGCATCTTGTGACTCGGCTGCTATGGCATCTATTTTCGAATTTATATCGGCCACACGAGACTGCACTGCTATAAATTGATCTTCTCGCAACTGCATAATATCTTTCATATTCGAAACTTCAACTTTTTGTTGCTCACTAGTTTCCGCCACTGACGTTTGGAGTGCATCCATCTTATTTGAGAGCTGCTCGAGACGTTTAAGCAAACATTCGGCAAAGTCTGGTGACAAAGCACTTGCTCCGGCTTGCCCAGTTGCTTTTGCGTTCAACTTCCCGGCGGCTGGACTTTTGCTCGAATCTCCTTTCGGCGGCATTTCGCCTGGCTGTTTGACACTATATTTCTGTCCTCACGTGGCGGTGAGAGTACGGAATTTTCCTTTGACTCGGCTGTCCTCACGTGGCGGTGAGAATACGGAATTTTCCTTTGAGTCGGCTGTCCTCACGTGACGGTGAGAATACGGAATTTTCTTAGGTCCAAGAAAAGAATAAAATTGTTGTTTTCGTAGACACTCGCCGATAGAATGAACAATACTTGTACACTTTTATATGTATAGTTTATTCTCTAAATTAATAAATGAAATAATTCAATTTTACAGTATATTAAATGATAGAGTTTTCCTTTACTTTGTATTTTGGCGTCGGCTCCTTTCCGTTCCAATGGCTTCTGTTTAAAAATGGCTTCTGTTTTAAAAATGGCTTCAATGCCCTGACGGTAGAGGCAAGCATTATTCGGTGCTGCCACATTGATGTGATCCGTAGGCATTTTGCATCATTAGTCGGTTTACAACAGGAAGGATGAACGAGATCTTCCAAAAGCTGTTGCTGAAGTCTACCCGTAAATGGGATGACTCCGATTCGAGCGAATGGATTTCTCTAGAGAATTCAAAACATCGCAGCCAGCTAGAGCCGGTTTAAACGAGCGGTTTTTTGCTGAATCCAGCACGAGCTTTTAGGAAAGAGAAGTGAAGGACGGAACGGAACAGCGAGCACGAGTGATATAGTTGGCCATCGAGCACGGCAGCGATTTTGCTGTCATTTTCTTAGAAATAAGTTGAGGCTCAGAAATTTTTTGGTAGAAAGTTCGATTGCTACGAATATAAAAAACTGTGTGCTAGCACAGCAAGGAATCACTCGTCGAAACTTTCAACGACCACCATCGGCCAGCAAACTCTGTGCTGGCATCACATCGCTCGTCTAAACCGGCTCTATGCACCGAACGGACAGTCACGAGACAAGAATTCGATCGAAAATGTCTGGGCTGCGACGAAACTAAAGGTTCGTCAAAAGCATGTAGTAAATTGAAAGCAGCTATGCTATTAGGCGTGTTTTTTTGCTCCTCTATCCAGTAGAGAATAGGATATATGCATTGGAAACAACAACAATCCTGTTCCAGTGAATTCACTAGTACATAAATTCTATTCCTTATTTGTAGTTCACGTGTTGAAGTGTACAATGTGCTGATGGAAAAAAGAAAAGCTCATGAGAAGTTATTTTTTTCTGTGAGGTGGCTTTGGGTTTTTCATGGTTACGTTGAATGTTTTGGTAGTTAGAAAATTAGAAAAAGCACTCATAATGTATAGAAAGCTAAAACAATAATTGTCTGCTAGCTCTTTTTCTATTTTCTATCGATTGTGGTAGTGTATATTCGTTATTTTCTTTCTTTATTTTCAGCTGTTGTGTGGTACCACAGCAAATGCAGCAACCTATGTCAGTCTTAGCGAAAGCACTGTTGTTTTATACTAGGTGCGTTTTTTTGCTCCGGTACAGAGCAGAATAGAACTATGCCACAAAAACAACGATCTAGTATAAAACAACAGTGCTTTCGCTAAGACTGACATAGGTTGCTCCATTTGCTGTGGTACCACACAACAGCTGAAAATAAAGAAAGAAAATAACGAACATACACCACCACAATCGATAGAAAATAGAAAAAGAACTAACAGAAAATTATTTCTTTTAGCTTTCTATACATTATGAGTGCTTTTTCTAATTTCCTAACTACCAAAACATTCAACGTAACCATGAAAAACCCAAAGCCACCTCACAGAAAAAAAAATAGCTTCTCATGAGCTTTTCTTTTTTCCATCAGCACATTCTACACTTCAACACGTGAACTACAAATAAGGAATAGAATTTATGTACTAGTGAATTCACTGGGACAGGATTGTTGTTGATCCTATTCTCTACTGGATAGAGGAGCAAAAAAACACGCCTAATATATAGTAGGACATTATGGATATACAGGGTGGTGCAAAATGTTCTGTCCTTCGGTATGAAAAATCAACCCGAATGAATTTATCGGGAAAAAACTATCTAGGATTAGTACTTTTACTTAATCCCAAATAGACTTGCAACCCTATTACTACTTGGGTGTACTAGCTTCAGGTGTTTCCTGTGGTATAATAATTTATTTATTCAGATTCCGCTACATCAATTGAAAGCACCGTATTTACTCAAGGACTTTGATTTTAATGACCTTTTGTCGAAACTTGAAAAACTTTGCAAATCTTCAAAGGATCGAACTGAATTTTTTTCGCGATAATAACGGTCAATAGTCCAATTCAAAAGCGTATTGAAATTCACCCCATGGATCTACAGCCGCAGTGACAAAAGTAAAACATTGAGGGCGCATACGAACATTGTGAAAATATGGTGTAATGCCGAAGAAGGAAACGAGAACGATATGAAAAAAGTAGTCGATCGTCAGTACTTTCCACAGAAGTAAAAGCCAGATTCGAGCATTGGCTGAAAATAAACCAGAAATAGGAACGCGAACAGTGACGAAACGGATTAACAATTCCCTGGAGGCCGCTAAAAAAATGCCGAGGCGAACAGTTCAGCGATACATTCGATCAAACGCCTGGGACCAATGGGGCCCTGTTCTACTCGGTAGTTACTAGATTTATACAAAAAAAACTAATTAACCATGAAAATGGAGCGAACGTGAGCGCGTAGACGCAAGATTTGGGAGTTTTACTCGTGGTTTACTTGGCGTATTCAACAGAGGATAAGAAGATTTCCACGGATAGTGACCCTCGACAAGTTAATTTGGATCGCAAGCTGCTAGAGGTTTCAAAACCCCATCAAAGATCCCAATTGGAGATTTTACAACCAAGACAATAATCCAACTTTACTTTTCAATAGGCGTGTTTTTTGCCCCTCTATCCAGTAGAGAATAGGATATACGCATTGGAAACAACTGCACCAGTGAATTCACTAGCACAGAAATTGTATTCGTCATAGGTAGTTCACGTGCTGAAGTATAGAATGTGCTGATAGAAAAAAGAAAAACTCATACGAAGTTGTCTTTTTTTCTGTGAGATGGCTTTGGTTTTTTGAAGGTTAAGTTGAATGTTTTGGTAGTTAGTAAATTAAAAAAAAGCTCGCATAATGTGTAGAAAGTTAAAAGCGATAATTTTCTGTTAGTCCTTTTGCTATTTTCTATCGATTGTGGTAGTTTATATTCGTTATTTTCTCCCTTTATTTTGAGCTGTTGAGTGGTACCACAGCAAATACAGCAACCTATGGCAGTCTTAGCGAAAACATCAGCTGTTTTGTGATGGATCGTTTTTTTGCGTCATTGTTCTATTCTGTTCTGTATCGGAGCAAAAAAACACGCCTAATAAGAACCTTCGAGGCCGGCTGAACTCCTGTCAAAAGCTGGAAAACCTTGGATTAGCTGACGGTAATGCCCGTGATTGAACCCGGCATGAAAACATCCTTTTATCGGTCGAGTCGTAAATTCAACTGCATCCAATAACTACTCGGCAGAATAGGACAGTGAGAACCAGCGATCCCGCAAATAAACTTCTCATACAGACCCCAAAGTTTAGCTTAATAGTCATGGTAGCTGGCGTTGTGAGCAGTCGCGGAAAAGCCAACTTCATCTTGTTGATAACAAATAATGTTAGAGGGAAAATATCATCCCTGTTTTTGCTCAGCGCCTTAATAATCACCATCATATTTATGGATAGAAAGGATAGAAAGTAAAGTGATTTTGATGTAACTTGGAGCTAAGATACATACAGCTTGGAAAACTTATGAGGCGATTTATGAGCACTTTTCTAATGAATAGATTGATTAAACTGGTGATTCCCTTGATTTTAAGCCCCAAAATGTGTCGTCCAGATTAAATGAGAGTGTATTTAGATATCCCACACCAAAGAATAGACAAGAGTTGATTCGACGTATATAAGTTGAGTCAGACATAATTTCGGTAGAGTGTCTAAGAAATTTATGCTAAAGATTCAGAAAGCGAATCTTAGACTGTATAGAAAACGAAGGAGGGCATACTGCACGCAAAATAACGTATTATCTTACCTAATGTATTTATAATCAAATTACAATAATTGTAATTTAATTAAAATAATGTAATGTACTTTATAATTAAATTGGAATATTAAACCAACCTCTTTTCATTAAAATGTTATACTAGAAATACTAAGAGCAGAAACTTTTATGCCACCCTGAATATGAAGCATAGATGGATGGATTAGAGTGGTATATTCATTCAATCCTTTTTACGCGTAGAATAGTATGAAAATATGTTTAAACTCAACTGAAGTAATCAATAACGGTATCCATTATCTTGTCTCACAGAACCAATCAGAAATGTTTCACCTATTTAAGATACACAGCTCAGCGTCACAAAATTCACTTACACTTTATTGCCCAGAGCTCCCGAGCCTTGATACCATCTAAAAGTTTACTGGCATCTTGAACACACAAGCTATCTTCTTCCCCTTTCACTATCTCCTCAAGGACACCGATCAAAAAATTGGACCGTTTCAAGTATTCGAAGTGCACATCAGCTAAACTGTTTGGGCTTTTCACCGCTACCGAATCAATTTCATTCGTCAAAGCTACACTTAAAAACACGGCAATAAATAATATCCTTAAGAACTGTTTGCAGATCATATTGTTAAGCTTCTAATTCAAATGCGATATGATAAAAACTAAACTGACAAAAGCCAAAGTTGATATGCGAATATAAAACAACTGCTATGGAATCGGTACTTTATAGCAGCTATCGCAGGAAAACCTTAAGATGAACTTGTAACTTTGGACCAAGTTTACGTTTTCTTTTTAATTAATTCAAAATCATTTGTTAGCTTAGTAAGTGTTGATAACTTACAGAGATTCAGTGTTTATGCCGTTGAAATGATCATTGGAATGCGAAATGTTAATGCAGAAATGTAATTCTGTGATATTGCATGCAAGCTATATAATTAGTTAGCCGACTGGTTGACTACGCAGTCTTTAGTTATGTCGTCAGTAAACACTGAAAACTTACCTTTTGTGTTTCACTAGTGTGGCAGAAAACCGGCACTTTTTTGGAGTTGTACAAATGTTTGCCAAGTTATTTTACGTAAGTAGAACGTTGTATCTGAGTTCTCCTTCAATTAACATGGTAATCATTTTTTTTTGACGAAGCAAATATTTATCTCATAATAACTCAGCTACAAACACTTTTATTAACATTGAAGCCAAGAACAGTAATTTTATTAAGTTTATAAATTTCTGTTTTGGTTGGCGGATGAAAATAATGTATTTATTTTAAATTACAAATGTCAATAAAACTATTTTCATGACTCAGCAGATCAATAAAATAAAATAATGCGGTCTGCATGCTTCCAAGCTCATCTGTTGGGATGTTTCTAGATTTGTAAATTATTTAAAACAGTTCAGTTAAAAGTTTCTGATAACAATAAGTGTATTATTATATACACTTTAATTGCTCATACATACGTAATTATTTTTGCCTAGTTCTAACCTAAAATAAATGTATAAAGTCTTCTTGTTTAACATGAGATCAGAGGGCTGTTCAATAAGTTATGAGGATGATCGAGAAATCGTTTGATTTTCGGCTCAATGTCTTTAAATTTTTCAACATTGTCTCCTTTCAACTCAATGCGCATTGTCCAACGGTATTCTAATTTTTTTAGTAACTTCAGTAAAATACGTTTTCTCCAGTCCTGCAAAATAAGCTTTTGTCTCAGTAATCACATCGACATTTGACATGAATTTTTTTCCAGCAAGCAATTTTTCAAATTTGTGAACAAGAAAAAGTCGCTAAGGGCTAAATCTGGTGAATACGGTGCGTGATTCATGATTTTTATCCAAGACTTGAGAACGGGCGCATTGTCGTGATGAAAGATAGCTTTTTACTTTGAAAGGCGAGACCATGGCGAGACCATGGCGAGACCATTTAGTCTTGATCCCTTCGTTCAGTGTATCCAGAAGTGCTACATACACTCAACCAAATTTTGATTGAATTTCACCTTTAAAATAGTAGGAAACAGGTTTCCTACAGTGCGCGAAATAATTATATCGGACAAAGAGAAAATCGGGAAAATTATTTGTTAGATACTGATTCAAAAAATAAAAATTTAGTTTTATGTTACATGCAATGATAACAAAGCAACAGCGGATTATATCTTCAACTATTTAATTTTTTTGTAGCCAGGAAGATACAATATTTTAAATTCATGAACGAACTAATTATAACGGACAAATCAAATAAAAATTTTTATAAGTATTTTATATCAAAAAATAAAAACAATAATTAACAACAAAAGAAATCTTAATAATCTATAGGGCTTCTATTATTTTGTATCACTTTGCATAAACGACGGGGCCTGGAATTAACAAGGGATTGAAGAACAGATGTTCCAATTTGATTCCATTCCTTTATAATGGCCGTTTTTAGCTCTAATATGGTGTCAAACTGACAACGTTGTGAATAGACTTGTTGCGATAAAATACCCCATAGATTTTCCATGGGGTTCAAATCAGAGCTTATAGCAGGCCACTTTAATAGCGGTATGTTACGGGACTCAAAAAAAAGTTTCTTGAACGTCGCAGAGTGTTGTCTTGCTGAAACAGCCTGTCGTCTCTCCATAAATCCTCTGCAAAAGTGATAAGCACGTCGTCCAAGAGTTCAACATACTTAGCTGAGTTAATTTTATGTGAAATAAAACAAATTTCAGACTTTCTCCGATAGCCGAATGCAGCCCATATCGCGAGAGAACCTCCTTGAAAGTTCCTTCAATGACACGTTTCCCGTTCTTTACGGACATCTCTCCAATATCCATGACATCCATCATGCCCGTCTAAATTTTTTTTTATTTCATCACTAAGTATGACAGAATCCCATTCATTTGTCCAAAATTTATACCGTTCAGCAAATTCTAAACGAGCAGTTTTATGACGTGGCAGAAGTCTTGGTATTTTCAAGCGTTTTCCATATTTAACATTTTCATTATTCTTCAGAATCTGCTGAACCCTTCGCGTAGTGATGGGAAGATTCAATTGAAACCGTATTTGTGAAAAACTTAGCTTTTTCTGAACAGCCAGCCGTTTTACCTCTCTTTTAGACCGCTCACTGACTTGAGACGGACGACCTGATCTCTTGATTTTGGCGTAATTTGTGGAATTTTTCAAGAAATTATTCACCGTACTTTTGTCCCTGTTCAACTTTTCAGCTATTCTTCTGATTGTTGTCCCGCAATTCCTGTGAGCTAAAATTTTAGTCCGCTCTTGAGCAGTCAATGTTGCCCTCTTTGGCATTTTTATTGATTCGAACTGTAATTTTAAAACTTGCGAATTAAAAACTGCACGTGTAAATGCTAATCTTCATTAGTAGGCTGCGTATACCTTGGTGAACTAACTAGTCTTATAAATTTAGACGAATTATCAATTTTACACCTAGAAAATATACTTCACGTACAACTGTCCGCTATATTTATTTCGCACTAGTAATTTGGGTTTCTGAACAAAATTAAACACCAGGTGACTACAACGAAAAATTAACAAGTAGCTTAAAGTGCCGTTACATTGCGTTCGCTTGCAAAAATGATATGGCGTCATCACAAATAGTGTGAGACGATTCATTTTCTCAGAAATACCTAGTGATAGTTTGTATGTTATAATTATTTCGCGCACTGTATTATTAAAGATGTAAATTTACAAAAGTGCGTACAAAGAATATTTTACGTCTTAAGACTGGTACTAAGTTAATCGTGAAGCTATATTTTGATACGTCTCCATTCTCTCGAGCGAAAATTTTGAAAATGGAGAAAAGCAGAGACACTTCTAATTTCTGACGGATTAAATGACAAAAATTGTAATTTTCGATCGATTTTGTGAATGAAAAAACATTTGCACAATTCAATTTTCAAATTTAAACATCAAATGTCACTGTTTAGCTCGAAAGAATGAGCTGTGCAAACTAAATTGGCGTGAAAATATTGGCGACATGTGTCAATGCTATCTGCATATCAATTCCGAAAATAACTTTACACGGAAAGAAGCAACTTTTCACGCTAAAAAGTGAGTACAACTCTTGCTTATTTTCAAGCTAAATTTTCGTCGAAACAAGTTTCATGTGAAATTTTGTATAAAATTTCACGTGAAATCGAATACTGTACTAAGCTTTAAGTGTTTAAATTTGTTTACTAGCAAATTGAGTAATTTTACTCCAAAATGACGTAAATTTAGCACCGAAACGTATGAAATGTATGTAGTAATGGTCACATTTTACGAGTCTTTTAGGGTAATAGACACAATTTATTTGTGAATGTCCGTAAAAATTTGTTAAAATAATGATAATAAAGAATGTATCATCCCAATGCAAGCAGTGGTAAAATTCGACATCAAAACTTATTTTTTGCCAAGCAATTTTAGGAATTACGCACTACATAAGCGTAAATGTCAATTTAAATGAGTAAATCATGTAATAATGTATGTACTATCACAATAAAATATATAAAATATAGATAAAATACGAATAGGTGGTCTGGAATAAAACGCATTCAATGTGGAAAAATTCGACACAAAAAGTATGTTTATAGTTTCATTTCTTACTCGTTGGAGCTGCAATTAATTATTGCAAAATGTTTGCAGGTTACTAATGGAAAATATATTTAAATTCATTGAAATCGATTTTTCTTTAAAAAGAATATCTTTAGTCTGAATCAACTCTACGTTATGATCATTGACAGAATTGATAAAGATTTCAAGTGGGTTTATAAGTGCCATGCTGAATTTGTTGGAAGTATGGCAATGACATTTTTAATTATTGATATATCGTTCCGATTCATGTTATTTTGCCTTGCGTCAACTTTTCGTAGAGTTTTGGGAATTATATCTAAATACTGGTCTCGAAGAGTAGCTGAGCCAGGTGGTGGCCTGACGCAAAATTATCAGCTTCTAACTAAATTTCAATTTCAATAAAGTTCAACCACCTTAGTCGAGGAATGCCTATAATACAAAACAGCACCCCAACATGAAAAATCTTTAATGAATAAATGTGAATAGGTGGCTTTTGACCCTAGATTCATAAACATTCGTCTCACAGACCGCGCAAAACACGTAAACCCTTATAACTTTTAAAATGAAAGAAACAGAAAGATGAACTTCTAAATTGGCCCAGTCATTTTAGCATAAAAAAGGGGTCAACCTCGGAATGAGAGATAATAAGCTGAATTTTCGTATATATGTAATAAGCTGAATTTTCGTAATGTTAATAAATACAATATATGAACTGATAAATAATACAAATAATTCAAAATTCAAGGTAGGTTAACATCATTGGAGCAATAGAAACCAAGATAATTGCAAAAAACTGTTTTTCTTCACCTTGAATAGCTTATGACGCAGGCACGAGATTTTATGAGACCTTTGAGGCAACTTTGAGGACCCCAAAATGAACGTACATACAAAAATTCAGCTTATTATCTCTCATTCCGAGGTTGATTGCTAATTTAACTGGGCTAAATACCTTCCTAGAACGTTCAATAATTAGTATTGCCCCCGTCGTATGTCAGCGTGGGTTCATGCTAATGGAGTTATAGCGAGTAATTCGTCCCACTGACGAATGTTTATGAATAGTGTTGCGATTGTAGAACGGGTGTGATTATTTGAAATCGTAATTATTCAAGTTAAATATGAATAATTATTCTTAGTTTAGTCTAGCTATTTTTATATACGATGTAACTATGCTGTTTTGAGCTATAATTTTACACAAATTTTGAATATCATTTGGGAAGGATACATCGTCACTATTAGTTGAACAGCCAGCGGCACTCTGGAATAATGATTATTTGGATCATGAAAACGAAACACCAAATACCTTTGATCTCAGTGACATTGAGGATAAAGTTGAATCAGAGGAGGAATGCCCGTCAAATTTGGATGATGAACAATCGATAAAACCAGTAGAATCGCACCGATGCAATGTTGTTTTGACTTCAAATTCTGAGACTGAAAGAACATTGAAAGGACCTACCTATCCTGTAGCATCTCGTATTATTTTGCCATTAACACGCAATTTGAGAGGTAGAAATGGTCACAAATGGTCTTTTACGACAGCTGAGTCTACGAATACCCGAATACAGTCAAGAAACAAACGATGTTACTGAACCCATTGACTGTTTTGTGCTTTTCATTACTAACGACATTGTCAGTAAAATTGTAGCCCATACGAGTGACGAAATAGCAATAAAAAGTCCTAAGTACAAAAATCAAACTGCCACACTTGCGCCTACATCCAAAGAAGAGGTTCGGTCATTATTGGGTTTATTGCTGTTATCAGCTTCAAAGAAGGACAATTATTTAACGTGTTTGAAACTGTTTGATACAACATTTAGATTCGGCCGGCTATTTCGTGATCGTGTTGCGAGTGTATATTTCCACGAGAAACCGAAATAGTCTAGCTCGAAACTCCGAACGAGTCAGTTAAATGGTTGTGCGTTTGTGCTAGATAATTTTAGCAAAATGAGCGGAAATCGTAAAAGTACTAGACAAGATCGGGACGAAAGTTTCAGAGATAAATCAAGATCGAAAAAGATAACAATATTTCAATCCACATACAGCCAATACGGATAAGACTTCATTCAGCGGATCAGCAAAAAAAAATTCAAAAAGTTCTTGGCAGCAAGCTTCTACGGCAGGTACTTTGGCATTCCACAAACACGACTATAAAGCACTTCCGGACGATGTTTTAGAAGCTATCAAACTAATTTATAAAGAATTAAGTTCAGATGCTTTATCAGAACGATGTGTTGTTTGTTTCACTCAAAACTCCAATGAAAGTTTTAATCAACTTCTCTGGAAAATCACTCCGAAACATCTTCAAGCTGGCTTACCGACGGTTGAACTGGCTGCAAACATAACGAAGGTACCACGGCTCATTTAAGCATATTACATCCCATGGGAGTCAGCATCGGTCATTCTGCCCACGAATATGCCCTGAAAGAGGACAACACTCGAATAGAATACGTCGAACCAAAAACGTCTCAATGCTCTAAGGAAGAAAGAACAGCTCGTAGACAACAAAATAAGCTTCGAAAGCCGCTACAGCTACTTCAGAGGTTGCCCACTATGGCCCTGGAATAGATAATTTTATGTAATGCCTAGTACTATACTCTTCGCGAAACGAATTCAACGGTCAAATCCCATACAAAAGAGCTTTACTGACGAATTGAAAAGCTCTTTTTTTATGGGATTTGACTGTTGAATTCGTTTCGCGAAGAGTATAGTACTAGGCATAAGTTTGAAAAAAATATAATTATTATACTTTCAATTGCTTTTAAAACTACGTAACATAACTCAAAAATTAATGCACTGATCTTAGTGAACTTTGGCAGACATCTTTAATATGATAAATACTTACGGATGAACGATCATTTTCATATAAAAAAAAATTTTACTAGTTTTTACAGGTAATAATAGGCTGATTTTTTGTGTAAAAAGTGTATCTCTAAATTCAAAACCGCGCCAAAAATCGAAAATCGCATAATTTTCCATATAATTTCGTTCATCCGCAAAACAAACTAATATGTTAAATAAATCACTTCGATTTTTGAATTTCAGATAACACTGTGAGACCAGGTTTTATTCAAGCACGACGGCTTTTTTTGAAACGACTTCGATCCACCGCCATCATGGGATGAATAATTAATATTTTTTTTGTATAAAAATTGCTACATACTCTCCAAAGATAGTTCTTGAATGTGTAAGAAAAAATTAAGTAATTATATTTACTCAAAGGTGAAAAAAATCGCAAAAATCTGGTTTTTTTTCGGCCTCGGAAAACATCTTGCCCCTCTTAACTAGGGCTAGGTCTGATAGAAGTGATTTTAAAATGCTGGCAGCCCTGTGGCAGTGGTGCCATATTGAAAAATCACTGTGAATAATTTTATATTTTTTGGCTTATAACTTCCGATTTAGCCAAAAACAAATTTAATGAAATTCACACATTACTTGAATCTAATTCTAAGCCATGATTGGTGGAAATTTGGTTGAAAAATTAGGATAGAGCTGCCAACTATGGTAATTTTTAGTAACTGTATCTTGCAAAAAAAATTTCAGCAAAATAAAGATTTTTCACCTAAACTTCCGATTTGGTCATGAAATCAAAACGAAACTCATGTAGTAAATGGACCTCATTGTAAGCCGAATTTCATAGGAATTTTGTTGGAAAATCATGAAAGCGCTGCCAGTTATGGTAATTTTTATAGTTTTCTGGCATTCTTTTACTAAGCTATTTTGTCAATAAATTTGCAAGTATGAACGATCCTGCAATGACAATTATAAACAAATAAACAACTAACATAATTTGAAAAAAAAGTGCGGGTGGTAACCCTTAAAATCTTTTCACCCTTATAACTTCCAGCGCAGTCATTCAATCGAAATAAAATTCACAGGGTGGGCTAAACTTAACGTGAAGCAGATTAGGTATATTTTCTGTTATGCTACTAACACAGGGTCGCTAGTACCACTCATTTTTGTTAATTTTGCACCAACAGATACTTTCATTATATATTCATATGCAAAGTATTTACCATAAAAATAAGGAACCAATGTTTAAATTTTCTGTTTTGAAAATTTTTCGGATGGCAGCCTCAAACATGGTTATGTTGTTGAAACTTTTCATGAAATCCTCGGATGAAAAAGAAATTCAAATAAAAGGTTATGTTTAGCATGAGCTTGTAATAGTAGATTTATTGCTGCTTCGTTGGAAAAATGATGCAACCACTGAACATTTCGGGAAATGGTTTTTGTTGCTTTGGGTAAGAAATGGTTAATCTGATACAACAAAAAAGAGTATTTACGTCTTTCCACACTATTTGGTCACTCAAAACAATTTCCTCAAAAATCAGTTTTATAGTGGTTCTAATGCGCTAAAGTTTTTTTTAATTTTATTAAAATTAAATTTAAAACACTGTGTACACAAATCGTCTTGATTTTCAGTGCGCTCTAACTTCAATATAATTTCAATGCAAAGTATTTGAATGCACAGTGCTCACTATATCATTGCTTTATTTTTACTCTTGCAATGCTCTATGCTTATTATTTCTATATTCAATGGTCACTAACGTCTAGAAACTGAATATGTGAGCAAGTAAAACTATATTATCTTAGTCATGAAATCAGCATTAAACTTTTATTGTTCCAATAATTTACTAGCTACGTTAAAACTGAAAAACAGCAGTCAACAGCTTTACAAAAACGGAAAAAAATGTCGAGTAACTTTCACAAAGTTAGTTCAAATTTGTTTTTTACCTAAGGCAGGAGCTTTTCCGAACAGAAATTGATATTTCGCTTTATACTCAATATTGGCAAAATGAAGTATTACTGTCATCTAAATTTGACTAGATTACTTTTTGTGACTATTATCGGGCTCGTGATATGTGCTTGTGAGCTAGGTGGTGTAGAGATATCAATTGAAAGTTCAATGCGAAAAAACGACGAAAGATTCGAATTTTTGAAAAAAACCAACTTTCTAGTTGCCATCAGCGAAAGGATTGCAATAAATAATGACAACTCTACATGTGCTGATGATGTTCGTCATATTGTAGACAGTATTAAAAACAGAGATATGTGGAGTATTAAATGTGAGTTTTGTGGAGACTTATCTATGACTTGCGTTGAAGGTTAAAATAGTTTTTCTCTTACGCAACATATTTCTGAATAATCGCAATCAATCTTTGTCACATAAGCTAGAGTCGATTGTTTTTAAATGTGTGTATAACTAGGTAATTACAATTTATTGGAAAAAAAACTAAGAATGAAAACTTATTTAGAATATGGGAAGACCAAAAGTTTTTGATTTATTACTCCATTGTCACTTAGTAATGAAAGCCTTTATTTATTTTATAAAACTGTTAAAAAAAACAATATATATTACAGTGTATTTGATGTAGAATTTCTCCTTTTACCATTTTTCTCTCTCATAATAACATTTCCTTCACAATGCTGCCACCCTTTTCTTCAATTTGTCTAATTGTCGTAAATGTGCGACGATTTAACTTTAAAAAAACTACCTTTGACCACTCGACTGAATTATATTAATTGGTTAAGTTGCTTCCATGTCTTTGATATTCATTCTACTGCTTTCAAATTTTACATTATTCTGCTCGAATTGATCACGGCAAATAAAAAAAATATTTCGCGATCGAAATTCTGGAACTCTAGATTCGGCGAAGATTATGCTATCTTTTTTCTCGTTTATGTTCATCTGTTTGGAAACAAATAAGATTAGCTTCGCGAAACTGTTCCACGTTTGTTGCATCTTCTCAGAGCTCGAATGACCCTTAAAGCTTCTGACCTCTTGTTTATTTATTTTTATTTATGTATTTATTTGTTTATTTCACCAAGCAAGGTGTACATGTATAAAAGAGAATAAAAATAAAATAGTACATGCATAAAATTACGAAACAAAATAAAAATAAAACAAACTATATATAAATACAAGACTAATAAAAAGTGCATAAATAAATTAGTTATAAACAGGCAACAAATAAAGCAATAAATAAATGACTAACAAATTAAATATCAAATTTAAATTTAAATTGAATATACAATACATATATGTTAGTATGGTGGGGGATGGGGGAGACTATAAAGAACAATACATATATGTTATTATGGTGGGGGATGGGGGAGACTATAAAGAGAGAGAGAGAGAGAGAGCCTTGATGATGTTATTTTTAAACGTTGATTTAGAGATCATAGGGGAAAAGTTCTCACTAATGCAATTGAATAGCATGCAGCATCTATTAATTTGCTCGTTTGCTGCATATATTGTGTTGTGTTGGTATTCAATAAGCAATCGTCGGGATCTACTGACTCTCAAGGGCTGATTGAGTACAAACTTTTCTTCCAAGTAAACGACATTAACCACGTCTATTTATAATATTTCACATTTGTAATCTTTTTGGATTTTTTTTTCTTTAGTTCATACCATCGACTCCTGCTTCTGACTGCTTTTCTTTTCATTTCCTTCCTTGTCTCTCTTCTGTCATGACTAACGCTCTTGACGTTGAATTTCTTATTCTTATTGCTTTCTAATTGCTTTCTTGGCCTGAATGGAAATCCCAAATGTTTCCGTGAAAAACTTTGCATTTTCCTTTTTTGTGTCCTTTAATCCATCTTATCGAATGTCAGTGTATGTGCTGGTACATTTTCCTCCTCCTGGAACCTTACGAACATTATGACCATTTTCAAGTCGATTGGACGTAAGCTAGCTTCGAACTATTACCAAAACTCCATTCGACCTTACTTTTCAAAAAAATTTGAACGCCTCTTTTGCAACAGAATCTATAATTCCCTCAGCTGTGTCTATGCAACGCAACAAAAAAGCCTTGTAAAAGACCACAGCACATCTACGAATCTAGTTGAATTTTCATATGTAATTGCTTTTGGAATGTTGTCCTCACATTTTACACTTCTTCTGGTGTAATCCAAAGATCCTTTCTTGGACCACATATATTTTGAAAATTAAATATCGTCAATGATGTTTCTGGCGTTTTATGCTATCTTATCATCTTATCTTGTTTTCTGGAAGTTCGTATAGTGTAGTGGGTAGACCAGAGGCTTCTAGTATGTGGGACCCATAGTTTGAATCCATGTTCAAACGAGGGACCGTGCACCAAGCTTTGAGTACACCTAGCTCTGAATAGGTACCTAAATTAAATCAGAAGTGAAATAAGTCGTGAAACTAATCACTCCACACTCGTATAGATTGATTGTAAATGTGTGAATGAAACTCTCTATCAGCTTCAATCCCTAGACCTGACCAGAGTTAGCCGTGAAATTACTTTACTTTATTTGTTTTTTTTTTATGCAGGTGATTTCAAGATCTTTAGGGTAATCAAAAACTCTGCAAACTTCTTGGTTCTTCAGGAACTTTTAAATGCTCTCTCTGGTTGGTATAACTTGAATTGTTTATTCTTAGAATTTCGAAGTATTTTACTATGCCTTAGTCCCCAAAGCTTCATAGTTAAGTCTTTCCTGATGCTATTTATGAAATTATCCTCGCTACTATTTAACATTTCGCTAATACTTTTGATCATAAGCTGAAATTCAATATTCATAGCCTACCCATCACTAGAAGAGTTTCTCGAACTTTGCAATTCTTTCTTTGTAATTCGCCCCTTTGAATATTTACTAAATAAATAAATAAACAATGAAAAGCCTGTTGTTTGATCATGGTTAGATTCAACCCGAGGACTGCACACGTTAACAACTCACTCGACTACTCATGCATTTTTACTTAGCCGGAATCATACAAGAATAATGTAGAAGAAAATAATAATATGTAAATATAAAAATATAAATAATATATAGATATATACGTAAGTGTAAGAAATTAAAATTTGTCAAATAATTATACCACCCCACACAAATATATATTTAAGAAAAAAAACTATAGAAATAGCAGCCATTTAATATAGAAATCCTAAAATAATAAATAATATAATAATAAATAATAAACAAAAAACCTGTGTGCTCAATAAATTATTTAACGTTAAATATACCTAACTAACTATCTTCAAATTTTTTCTAAACTGTTTTCTTCTTGCTTTACTTTTTCTTACATGATAGAAACGATATTCAGGTATTCAGATTTTTTTTTTTCTTTTCCTCCTTAATTTTTTCTTCTACTGGTTAAACCGGAAACACAATTGGAATTTGAAAATGAATATCCATAAATGTCCGTCATTGGTCCGTCAACTTGAAATTTTTTTGCGTCAGTCTCTTACAATTTTCACATCTGGTTGAGTTATTATTAATCGATCCGATCGTGCATGTATGATGTCTTACTTTGTTCGTTGAATTTTTAAAAACACAATCTTTAATCATTACTTTCGCCAGCTCAAAAACTCGTTAACTTTTTAATTTGAATTTAGATTTAGGCCTTTTTTAACTACATTTTAAATGTAAAATCAATGTATTTTGTTCTCATTTGATTTCAATTCTTTCCTTTCAATCACGGCCTCTCTCTTCCAAATCCAACGACTGAGCGCCTTTTTCCGTTTTTCCTTTGTTCCCGAAATATTTGCAGCAGTTTCTCGTCACCCTTTCATAAGCTTTTTCCGCCAATAAAATATTCCAATGTAATATGGCCATCGAAATTTAGCATTTGTGAAAATTACAAAGGTTCGGAGCCATGATAGACAGCACTTCACCAATCATAGACTCTAATCAATACTAATTGATTCTAAAAGCAGACATATTAATGTCTTAACAACTGAATGCAATCAAATGCTATGCCACCTTCACATAAAAAAAAATTGTTGAAGCTAAACGTTTGATTTACATATCATTTGTTGAACGATCCGACCTGAGTATTTGACCTGAGTAAAATCATTTTTGACTAAAATATTTTTTTAACTAAAAGATATAAAAATCCGTTAAATTTATCAAATCAAAGTTTTATTCGTTCCTAAGAAATTATAGTCATTTCATTGCAATTTATACAGTACTATCATTTTATGTATAAAAACATTTTAAGAGTGCTATTTTTATCAGTCCAAAGTAATGGCTCAGTTGTTCCTATCAATTGAAAAATTACAGTTCATCTTAAAACTAGTATTTGGTTTGGGCTCCTTTTGCTTTTCTCACAGCTTGCAGGCGTCTTGATATAGATTCTACAAGGTTTTTGTCACATTTGCGTTTATACTTTCCCATTCTTCAAGTAAAGCATTCTTCAAGTCATTCGAGCAGGAAATTGACTTTTTTCGAACTCACTGTTCCGAAATTTCCCACAAATGCTCTATAGGGTTAAGATGTGAAGACTGGGGAGGGTGAACAAGTTGATTCGGTGTCCGATACAAGAGCAACTCTTTGACCTAGCGAGATGTATGCTTAGGGTCGTTGTTTTGTTGGAAGACCCACTCCCAGGAAGCTCCAATTTTTGAACACTGCTAGCCAAATTTTCTTGCGAAATTTTGAGGTACTGGTCTTTGCTCATTGTACTTTCAATGAACACGAAATTTCAGATTCCTGTATCCGCCATACACCCCCATACCATTACCGACCCTTCACCATGCTTGACTGTAGATGTGATGTTTTTTTCTTCAAATTCTGAATTTTTAGTTCACCATATTATCATAGATTTTTTTTTGTGCCCGAAAATTTCGAATTTGCTTTCATCGGTGAAGAGCACAGTTTTCCAGAACTAAACTCCATAGTTTTTGTTTTTATTTGCATATTTTAGCCACTTCCGTTTGTTCGTGTCCGATATGAAAGGCTTCTTCTTTGGTGCTCATTCATGTTAACCATTTGAATTCAGTGTCCTACAGACCGTAGATGCACCTACTGACTTTTCTGCGTCACGGATGATGTTTTCTACAATTTTCGATGCACTAAATCATGGATTAGCTTTTGCTTCTTTGATGATTTGTTTTACTTGCGCGTGATCCAATTTCCTGGACCACAAAAACGTGGAAAATTTTCTAACTTCCTATAAAATTTGAACTTCGCGATTATATTTCTGATTGTCGGATAATAACTTTTGACTATATTTCCAATTTTACGGTAGGTCTTGCCCTCTTGCCATAAATGAAAAAAATTATTGTTCTTGTCTCTAACTGAGTTTCGTGCCTCATTTTTCTGAAATATACTTAATACTGAGCACGACTCAAATACTTCACAGCAATCACTAGTCTAACCACAAAAGAACCGCTAGCTTTAGAGCCAACACATCTGCAAGGCGTGATAAAAGCAAAAGAGGCCGAAACAAAATACTAGTTTTAAGTTGAACTGTTATTTTTCAATTGATAGAAACAACTGATAAAAATAGCACTCTTAAAATGTTTTTGCATATAAAATGATTAGTTCATCATGCACTGCTATGAAATGATTACAATTTTTTGGGAACAAATAAAACTTTGATTTGAGACATTCAATTGTTTTCTATACCTTACAGTTAAACAGACTAAGTTTACAGACTAATTTTATATGTAAGTTCAAAAATGAAATTGCTAAGTGTGCCATCATTTTTGACACTCACTATGTAGCCTAGTGATAGTGTGTCAGGTTCATGGTTCGAATCCAGATAAGGACGAGGGATCACGCACCGATCTTTGAATTAATATAGATCTGAATAAGTGCGTGAGCTATATCAGGAGCAACTCGAGGCTTTATAGTAATCATTTCAAATTTGAAATAAACTCAATTACAAAAATGAACAACAAAAAAAAAAAATGTATTTTTTTGCTATGCCCATGAGAATTTATGGATACCTATCTTTCCGCACAAAGTAAGTTCTTCCAACGAAAGTTTCATCAGCCACGCACTGAATAGTCTGAAACCTTTTAATAATAGTAATCGATTAGTAATCTATTATCTATTAAGTAAGCAGGTAATATATTAATAAATCTAACAATCTATGAAATAGTCTGCAATCTACTATTATTTGATATAATAATATACATATTGGGACCAATATTCTACTTATGTATATTTGAGCTTCTGCCCTATTTGAGCGTTCTAGTCCCGCACTGCAGTTTTGTTGTCATGGTAGCTATTGAAACCTCATTCTTTTTTTAAACAGTGCATTTTTCGTCAGCTGAACGCTGCTCCTTAGGGTCATTAACGTTTATGAAGGTTATATAATACAATTCGTTTAACGTTGCGAAATCTCAGAGTATTTATTAAATTAATGTTATTTCAATTTAATATGAAATCAACACTACTAGAGTTTGTATTAGCGTTGTACTTGTGTAGACTTCCCCTTCATGGCCGTGGCAGCCAACAATTAATTACTTTCCATACTCCAACGTCAAATATGTGTAAAAGCTTAGTTTTCTCTTATTTATTCATTATCATTTATTAATTTAGAAATTTTATTTGCTTTTGACTAGTGATTACATCTTTTGGAAACATCCCGCCATGTTTCACAACGGGCAATAATTTTTGGTTCTCTCCTAAATGGGATTGTGATTCGATAAGTCATCCCGCCAAATTTGCTTTGTCGCCAGAAGTAAACCGCACTTATGGTCTAAAAATTCTGAATGCCACAAGCCCCATTCCACTTTCGTATCTGATAATTTATGGAAATTTCACAACGCCATTTCAACTGGAAATCAAAGTACAGATAGATGTATGTATGAGAAAGCATGATAAGTATCACTTGCAAAGCGTATTTTCTTTACCGAAGCTAACGATTCGAAATATATAGAAATCTATCATGCATTATTATATGATGCAACTAATTCTTTTGCAGCCAGTCATACATATAGGTGTCTGCCTTCCACAATCATGCTCCAAAACGCTGGTTTTAGACGCTGCTAAAGAAGTGTTCGAAGACAGTCAAATCGTAATGCAAAAAGACTTAAATATTTCTCTGACACCATTTGATATAAGAAACCCACGGTTTACAACTGCATTACTATCAACACCTTCATTCAATATTTTTTGGTATGATAGTTACTGATCATCAATCAAATGTCAATCAAATGCGTTTCTCCCTGCAACAGGTGCTTCGCTGGAGTAATGGGTGGGCTTTGCTTGCTGTCGCATATTTACCACAATCGATGTAACGAAACGGAACAAAAGCAGCTTCCAAACAAAAGTCTCCTAAGTTCTTTCAATATAGTTGAGAACTGGAAAAAACTTTACTCCACTAAGGTACCACCAGGCTTCCTTACGCCAATAGCTGGTTTGAAGTAAGTATATTGTCATAAAATAAAGTAGGTATCAATCAGCGAATTAATAATAACTCAGTATTGAATACAGTTTCCATAAATTCATCTCCACTTTTCATTGTATTGCCCTCCTCATTTTAGGGCAATCACATCTCTTTGGATATTATTCTTTCATGCCGGAATGTTCCCTGCCTTTGTATTTACCAATTCGCTCTATGTTGCATCACTTACCTCTAGTGTTCACTTCCAGCCAATATTCCAAACCGTAATCTACGTTGACACATTCTTCGTCATAAGGTGAGTTGAACTATTTACTTAGTTAATGTATCAACAGCGAACGGATCCGAGCAAATTTGTTTCATCATAATCATTTTAATTCGCAGCGCTATCTTGTTAACTTATAATTTCCTCATGTCTGAAGAGCAAATGAAGAAAATTCAAATGAACGGAATCTTGCTGAATGCGTGGCTATACATCAAAATCGTAGTAGCTCGCTATTTCAGGTCAAACATTTGAAAAATGCTGTGATTTAATGGTAAAAAAAATTTGCTTATATTTACAGAATAGTTCCAAGCTTTGCTTTTGCAACGTTACTAAGTAATATATTACATAATACAATAGATACTGCCACTCCATACTACTTCGGTCCGGATGGTGAATTAAACTGCGAAAAGTAAGTAAACTTATGAATTACGTTGGATCCAATTCGTTGTTTTCTTCCGAGACTCAACGAACCAAGAACTCAAATAAACAGTATAAAGTGACACGATTCGAGCCATTGGTGGGCTCCTCAGTTATAACATCAAACATTTCTGCTTCATATATTTTGGATAGATTCAATGATATCATTGTTTTCCAAGTGATTAAGCCCACTAATCATGCATCAGGAGATATACACTCTAGCGTCTATAAAACTGCACAGGAAAGACTAATTATATATGGTGGCAGCATGTTCAGGAAGAGCGCCTAGAGTTGGGGTAGTGGAAGAAGTTTTTCCCAGAGTTCGTTTTTATTTGTAGGCCTTTCTTTCAAGCTTGTCCCACAAAAGTTCGATAAGATATAAATCCGGTGATTTTGGTGGCCATACCATCCATTTTAGTGCATTGCTCTTCTCCAGATCGTCCAAGATCATCTGCACAGATGTGCTGAGTGCTTCGGATCATTGTCTACTCACCTCACCTAAATGCCTAGTTTCTGATGGCACAGCATGCTTGTCCAATATCTTTTTGTATCCTTACGGTATGCCAACGAACAAACACACGCTTGTTGGATCCGTAGATTTCAAATTTGGGCTCGTTTTTCCACTTCCACAAAAGACCTTTTTTCACTGATCCAAAGTCCAATGAAACGTTTTTCTTCATTGCTGGTCCAAGGAATGGCTTCTTTGCTGCTATTCTTCCTGCCTGACACACTTCTTTCAAACATCTTTACAGTTGAAACAGATATAGGATTTGGACAGTTCTAGTTGATCAAATTGGTTATTTCGAGTGACGTGAGCAGCCCCGGATCTAAGGGGGGACAAGCCGGAGCCCGTACCCCGAGCGGCAGATTCAGAGGGCGGCAAATTCACTCCTTAGATGAATACACTCCTCAGCATTATTGCAAATTTGCGATGACAGACGCGCAGTGCAGTAAAATAATAAATAAATAAAAATAAAAATTGCTTATTTCGGCCAACTAAAGGATCCATAGTGTGCTCGTAAGGCTTATAGTAGTTTAGTATAAATATAAACACAAAGCACTTTAAATATAAAAATAAAAAACACAGATAAGCCTACTTATGGGCAATTAAGGAAACGAGCTGGTCCGTATATATGATACCGTACCAACTTTAATTTCCAGGTCAATTTGACCCAATTATCTTCAATTATTACATCGCGAAATAATGTTTGTGTATTGATTAAAAATTAAACCGGAGAAACCTCTTTTCTAAATATTTTCACCTTTTAACCCATGTATTATGTACTTACAGAAAATGGCACCACAATTTGCTTTTCACCTTCCACCTCGCTGGCTTCAAAAACAGTTGTATGCCGTGGTGTTGGTATCTTGCATGCGAAATGGAATTTTTCTTAATATTCTTAGCACTACTATTCATTTACGCCAAGCATCCACATTTAGCGAAAAGTTTATTGGTTTTCTTAGCCACCGTTATGTTAGCAGTCAGCTATTATCTATTCTTAAAATTCGACATCAGTTTCCGGTCAGTACAATAAAACACATAGAAACTCATATCATTCACATTTATAATTTCATTTCATTTTAGATTGGACTCTATATTCACCACAAGAGACGAAGTCTACGCATCCCCTTGGATACGGATGAACGCATACTTAGGAGGAGTAATCGCTGGGTGGATTCTGTATCAAATGAGACAAGTGGAATTTAAACTCAATGGTTATCTGATATCCGTTTATTGGTTTTTAGCTACCATAGTACTCATCTTTACAAGCTTTGTTACATGCTTTGTGGATACTCCTACGTGGCTGGTAGCGACATTTTATACGTTCGCCCGTTTGTTCGCCGGTTTTTATATAGGGAGTATAATTCTAATGTGCTGCAAGGGATATGGAGGTTGTCTCAACAGATTTTTATCTTCGAAAGTTTTCCTCCACTTGTATAAACTAACATACGCTATATATTTGTGTGGGCCACTTTGTCAGGTTGCATTTTATGGATTCCGTCAATATGGCACGTACTTTGACGAGTTGTCTATCGCTTTAGATATGTTATCAACGGTTGTTTTAATATATGGAGTTTCTGTGCTCGTATATATATTTGTCGAACTACCGTTAGGAGAATTGACTAAAAAAGTTTTCCGATAATATGTATTTATAAATAATCAGTTCTTAAATATGTAAATGTCAAAATGTTGAACCAGAATTTTAATTTGCTGTTTTTGACATGTAGGGCCAAAATAAAATGATACTCATAACATTAAACGTACAAGTGGTTTTAAGAAAAAAATTGAGTCCGCGCATATAATTCAAATTGAGTTCAATTGTTATAAAAATATTTCTCATTGGCTATACATTTGATCCATAAAAACTAGTAGAGGCTATGAAGTTGTAATGCAGCAGACGCTGAGTACAGGATAGTTACGAAAACTACACGGACCAGTTTGCGAAAAAATGTCTAATGAACGCAATTGACGCCCTAAGTGAATTAAAAAAAATTAAAACTGGTTATAGCCCATCATACAAGAAAACAAAGCTGTCTACTGTTTAAACGGTATTCCTGAAAATTAGCACTGCTGACAACTTGCCAATGCTATTATCGATTCGAGACGAATGTCGTTTACTATATGTTGGAGATCCTCAGAAAAGAAGTGGGAAACTTTGTAGCTGCGAACTGGTGATCACATACTTGAGAGAAACTAAATATCGAACAGAACTTCTGCTGCTGCACAAGTAACCGCGAGTTCCATGTTGATCGATGTGCGAAGGATGATTCGTTCAAGCGTTTGACCGATATGGGAAACTTTCTTAAGGCAATCGAGTGTTCTACTGCATTCAAATTTATTGCAAAACCATTTGCAATGAATAACTTACAGGAGACTGTCTTAACTTGGAGGAACTTACACGATTTGGAGGAAGAAAATAAAGTGCAGAAGCTTTAACCAAAACTAACGAGAAACGTCGAGATATATCTGCTCGAATTATCTCGCACATGTATCTCATAGAACAGAAATATTCCGCAGTTAAACGCAGATAAGAACCTTCTAGAAGCCAGGACACAAACAGATTTTCATTGGGAGAGAGAAATCGAGGATAGCCTAGACGCATGCAATCACAAAGCGATTGTTCAGATCGAAGTGACACTGTTGAAAAAGCGAATTAAGTATTTCCTGGCGCGTTGGTTTAAAAGCGATCAATAAAGTGTTAGCGAGTGAATTGTATCGCGAGTGATAGTTCGATAATAGTGCCATAAATAAAGTGTGTATGCGATTTAGTGATTATAGTTATTGTTTTAATTAAAGTGTGATTAGGTGTATAAAACGGAACTGTTTTATTTTGTAAACGCAGAGAATATCAAATCCACGAAGGTGTTTTACTAAAAAAAAAACACAACAATGCGATATTTCGAGAATTACAAGTTTGAGGAGAACTAGAATAAAACAAAATTATAGAAAGGATGGTAGATAATGAATGATATTGTATTTGACTCTTAAAATATAATATGAATATGACGATTTAATTTATATATTTTTATCCCTTATTAACTTCATAAATTTATTTCCTAAATAAAGTGTCATCCTATGTGAAGGAAAATGATTGTATTTGACATTGCATTGGAGCAAATAAAATTTAAGAATAATATAATGATTTGTTAAGTTCAAACCTTGTGGCCTTCTTATTGGGTGGGAGCCCGAAGGAAGTTCTTACCATTTCAGATTCGCGATGGTCTGACTAGCCTAATTGGTTTATACATATAACAGGGAGAAACTTTGTGCACTCGATTCAAGCCGAAGTGAGTGGCACCAACATCGGGGTCTGAGGCAATCAGCCTCTCTTTTCAGGATTCATCTGGAAGCATATCATTCGTTCTTTGGTTTGCTGCATTCTTTGTTTTATTTTCGTGTCTCCCTCTCAAAAGAACACACTTCGGTGCGTATCGACAAAGTCTGTACGGACTACTCTCTTTCCCTTTATTTTTGAATATTGCGGTTATCATAATTTTGTTGACGGATGAAAATATGTAGCTACTCTTTTCCGGAGCAAGCCCACCCCATATTCAAGTGATTCACTCCAGTGGCGGTGAGCTAGCGAACCGGCATATAAGCACCCCTCGGATTTGAGCTTAAGGATACTCCAATAAGCCGGATGACGGTCCCTTCACAGCCATTTCTACTTAAGGCACCCTGCTCCAGAAACATTTTTTTTGCATCATTGATGGTTCGCTATCAAACTGTTGGCAGGTTCTCAGGCCTTGCACGTGTTTCAAGCTATTACGCGTTACAGCTACTCAGAAAGCCTAAAACTTACCGAAACTATACCAGCCAAATCGAGCCATAATATCCCTACTTACTTTATACACATACAAGTGTATGTACCCAGTTATTCAGGCAAGTTTCAAAAGCTTGCAGCCCTAAAAATGCATTATTTGAATTTCATTTAAGCGTATATTTTCAACAACACTTAGTTTACAGACACTTTCATCCCGAAACAAATTTTCAATAGGATTTACATTATTAGATTTCTTAAATAAATTGCACGTTTTATTCATTTTCAAATGACACGATTTGATATAAAGTTTCTGCATTGTGCATAATGCATACACTGAACGATCAAAAATTCTCTGCAAACGTAAAAAAAAAGATTTCAAATGGCTCAAATGGATGGGAGAAGATATTTTATCGATTAATGAAATTATTTACCCTTTCGTAATTGCCTATTATTCAAGTCGTATTTTAATTAGTTGTTTTTTTACCTAAGCACAGTATCCAATTTTCCATAATATAAAATCCGTTAATATCATGCCATAACTTTTCTTATCTTTCAATGTAATTTAAAATTATCTTCTCTTATCTATACAACTATAATAATCTATTATATAGTTAACAATTTATATAGTAATATAATTAAGCTCCAAACAAACCCGTTTATAATTATGGTATTTATTTAGAAATAATGAAGATAAAAATAGAATTTCTATGTTTGCAATTTGTTTTAAATACATGTCTTAAATATTTTTTTCTTTCTTTGAATATTTATATCTTAATGTGTACTCGTTTTTGGAATATTCATTTTTTTTGGATCATGGACTCTTAAGCTAGAACTACACTGGTCTCACGTAACGTGAGCTCACGTGTGGTCACATCAGCGGCTCATGTGAGCTCACGGGTGACGTGTCGCCAGTGTAGTTCTAACCATACAAAATGGTACTGCAGATCTATCACACGTGTGGTCAGCTGATGTGAGCACACGTGAGCTCACGTTACGTGAGACCAGTGTAGTTCTAGCTTTAAAGTGTTTTTTTTTCTTGGAACATAGCAAGTTTTCAATAATAAAAATGTATCTACTACGATTTGATACTTTAACAAAGACCTCCCTCTTCCATGTCGTCTTCATCGTCTGCTGCTGGCGGAGCAGATTCACCAGCACTGGGATCAGACTGAAAATAATCAAAGTATGAAATGTAAACAGTAAAGCGACAGAGGACTTTGATATTATGGAATTTATAAATATAATGTTTAGCATTACATATGAAACTTTATTGATTTTATAAACGGTTGAAACAAGAAAATATGCAGTTCTACTTACATTTCCTGCATTTGGTGATTTATATGAAGCAGCTGCATTCTCTATAACGCTTACTTTAGGTGCATTTGGAACACCCTTGGGCAAAGGCAGGTCACGAGCTAATCGAGAATACTCAACATCCATACTTCGAATAAAAGGCGAAGCCAAAGCCTGTTTGGCTACGTCCGGATCTTCATCGTCATAAGCTTGCAATAACATCTCTAACGTTTGAACTTCCTGTACATCGCAACAATTTCCCCACTCTTTAAATGCCTTTTCGGCGGCGACATAGTCTCCGCGAGCTAATTGAACGAGTACGAGTACGACAGCCAGTCGGCCGATTGCGCCATATGATTCTGTCTGTTGATTCAAGCCGATTTCACGACGAATCGCATCAGCTGCTTGATCATACCTGACAACCATACAAAGACGGATATATTTTTAATAGCAAATTATTAGAATTCGACAATTACTTACATTCCTAGTTTAACCATAAGCCTAGATATTTTTGAAGCAAATTCAGCTGCTTGCCGGGTGGAATCTTCATTCTATATTAAAATAGTGGAATACACATTAATATTGCAAGAAGTTTATCTACGACGGTTTCAGGTCAAAAACAAATATTTTCGAATAGTCTATACATCATGTGTTCGTGGTTATTTATTATTTTGATTTTAAACAAACATCTACAGCATGAAAAATATATAGGAATGAAAATATTCATTCTTCACAATCCAGCTGCAACTTATTCTGCGTACCATTTCCTAGCACTTAAACTTACCATAACAACCTCTATTGCATGCTGATACAACCTAAGTGCAGTTTCCGGATTGGATCCTTCTATGATTTTAGCTGACTTATCCAAAACCGATGCTGCTGATTCGGGCGAGCCATGTTGCTGATATAAATTACATGAACGATTTGCCAACTCTTCGACTTGTGCCAGACAATTCATGTCTTTCAAAATTAAGATAATCTGAAATAAAATTTGTAAGAATGTGAACAACTTAGTAATGGTGTTTACTCACCTGTTCATAGCACTTCGCGGCGTGAAACCAAGATCTTGCTTGTTTATGACAATCTGCGGCTTTCAAAAAGCAATCCTTGCATTGCTCATAAGACTTAGCCAATCGGAAACATGTAGCTAACAGAAGAAAACAAATATTATTTTTAAATATGATTTGGGAATATATGTTAAAATTTATGAATTGCACTAAGAAACTAAATCTAATAAGAGAACAATCATTTATTCATCAAAATTAAATGGTGCAAATATTGTCGAGATCACCTAACGAAATTTTTGCTGTTTTCTTTTGAAGGATTCTATAGTACTAGATTTTTAGAAAATGTATTTTTTTAAAACAGGCAGATATTCGTTTCGGCTACGACTGCCTGAGGAGTTTAATTGTTGGTATTCATCGTTGTAAATATGATTAAAATATGTAAAATAATTTAATAATATACTCTTTTAACTACGTTTAAGTAAAAGCTCAAAGTTAAATCATTTGCTCCAAAACTGTCACGGCAGAGTCCAAAGAAGATTTTTTTATCACTGGAGCTAGTAACATAAAAATCAGAATGTCGAGCTAACGAACAAATTTGCTTAACATATACAGTGATAGTCAAAAGTGATGATGCACTTAGAAATTGCATTGTTGACTTAACGTATTTTAATAACTGTAAGAGTTGAATGTCGCAAATCAAAGTTAGAAGTCTTATTCAAACATGAGGCTACGAACATAAGCAAGTGTCGAAACCGACCAGTTTATGAGCAAAAATGAAGTTTTTTTGCATCCGCAAACACGTGTGGACATTAGTGGCCATACACTGCATGAGCGAACATATGTCAAATGGTATCTCACCACCACTTTACATACGAATAGCTCATTACAATAATTGAGGAAAAACTTGCCCAATGTACATACCTACCACTTTTCTGGCAGTT
This sequence comes from Nemotelus nigrinus, assembly GCA_947369275.1. Lineage (NCBI taxonomy): Eukaryota > Metazoa > Arthropoda > Insecta > Diptera > Stratiomyidae > Nemotelus > Nemotelus nigrinus. Next base: position 220,171,146 of record OX376372.1, read on the forward strand.
CGAAAAGTTTTGTTTGGGCGCAACATATGTTTTGCGTGGTTTCCCGCGGAGCATATGCATCGCCGCGTAACCAGACTCATGACTCATTGGTCCTTTATTCATTCCCAAAAAATTATAATCATTTCATAGCAATTTTCAATATTCTAATAAATTCAATAGCAATTTATTTTTTCCTACGATGATGCCAAGGCTCAGGGGATGCCCTTTTAAGGAAAGTTAAGGAAAGCGATATAGGAAGGGCTGAGTTTTCAGGAGATAGTGATGCACGTTTCTCTTCAATTACTGTGGGTTATATTCAGTGGGGAAAACAGCAGATGGTAGGCTGTTCCACAATCGTATTGACCTTGATAGGAATGAATCGTAAAATTTAACGCAAAACCAGTGCAGCCTGATTTTGCCCATATATGGGAGTTACACTCATGTCTTGGTTTTATGAAAGTTTGGTAGATATGCGCTATGTCTAATGGAGTGAAGTATTTCTTCTGAAATTTGCTATTTGAAAATGTGGCCGGGCCAGCTAAGTTTACTGTAGATATTAAAACCTAATAGATTTAGCGAGGATGATTCAGAAATTCCTACACTATCAACGAAAATAGTTGGTTTGAGCGAAAAAAGACAGTATTGAATTTTGAACGCATTAAACACAACACGGTTCGCTTAGCCCTAAGCGATAATGCTTAATCGGTCCCTGTTTAACTAGGTAAACAAGCTACATTTGCTAATAGAAGTAGAAACTATGAATCAAATTGCTAGTGGAGAGCAGGAGATCGTATATCAATAAAAGAAAGAGAGTTGGTGAGAGAGCAGTATCCGACATTTGTAGTGTGGACACAGGATTGAATCCCATCCGGAGCAACGATCTACGAGAAAACTGTCAATTCACTTGAAAAAAAGCGTGGTAAATTCACGAACCCTAGCCAATAGAATTGGGTGCAAAACTCTGTCAAAGGCCTTCGAAATATCGAGAAAAATGACCATTGCTTCACAAAATTTATGGAGGGAACGGTTCCTTTTCTCAGTGAAAAATGTACAACAAACAATATCAACAACAATAATGCTACTACATTCTTTAACTCAACGCCAGCTTCATCTACCACCGCTAAGTTGACAATCAGCGATTACAAAGGTCCAGTTTCTCTGCTCTATAAAGATTCCTTAACATACCCAAACTGGCATTGAAAAAAACTCAAATAGAAGAAAACGACTGTAGGAAATCTAGAAACTTTCCTTCAAACGTACAGGTCAACACCCAACAAGAGTCTACCAAAGGAAATATATTCGGCAGAATTATTCTTTGGCAGAAACATTCATTGGCAGGAAAATTCATACTGTAATCAATCTATTCAAGCCTTCATCCCAAATGGGAAAGCCAACCGCCGATAAGAACCGGAATAAGGATAATGAACAATTCGATCGACACTATAGAGCCAAACATCGAGATTATTAGCTACATGCAATATCGAGGAAGCTTCGCTGAGGATTTCACCCCCACCAGCAGTTCAACAAAAGAGTTATAAAACTGCATCGGTTTCAGGTTCAGTTCCAGCCTTAGAATTAAACAATAAGGCGACAAGCATGAAGCGACGAAGTCGGTCGGATAATCTAATAATTAAACCGAGAAAATGTGATACGTAAAACTACATACACAGAGCCAACGAACAGGGCCAATACATTCGTAGGTTCGGGTTGGCTAAGCGTTTACTAAAAGCCAAGGTTGTTCTTGGCTTTGATTGTCGTTCGCACTGCCGTTGGTAATATCAAAGTGTCGGCGATGGATTGGCCTTGGGGCTCTGTTTTAGTATTGACTGTTGCTCGTTTTGACTTTCATTAGCAGTCGACTCATTACACCTAGGGGCAAAACCTTTCGATACAATACAAACCAACAGCTTCAGACATACTTCAACTTGCCAGCCAACGTATTCACCGTCGAACATCAACAAAACTTCAGACATCATTGACTTCGCAATTTTGAAGGGAATACCTTCAAATTCCGCAAAATCTGAAGCAATTTTTGATCTGCCCTCCGATCACTCTCCTGTCGTTATTACTCTGGATATGACTACCTACTTCGCTTGCGATAAGCGTATATATTCGGACAAAGCCAACTGTATTGCATTCAGACGACACCTCACCAACTCAATATTTTTAAGAGCACCACTCAAATCATCAGAAGATGTCAATATTGTAGTTATTATTTTCAATTAGCATGTCTTGAAGGCATTTGCCACCGCAACACCTAAAATTAAATTCATTCCTCACCTCGGAAAATCACTTGCTCTTCATCAATTAAAATCCTTGTACAGGTTAGGTTAGGTTAAAAAGCTGGCATGCCGAAATTGGTAGCTACACAAATCATCCCAGCCTAAGGCACCACTGAAGAAAGTTTCTAATGAGCTCTGGCTTGCATTTGCGAAAGACAGCGGGCTAAAGTTTGACTCATTCCAGGAAAACATCGCTCCCACTAAAAATACCGACTACTCGCTGTGCAAAGCGATAAAGAAAATTAACAAACCTACCATCAGGGAAGCCTCACTAAGAACTGCCATACAATAGACCAGAATTGACGCTGTTCACCTAGAACAGATTTTCAGACCTTTTATCACGACAACATGCGACTTTCCAGCTAATATCAATGCTTAGGACTCACAACCAACCACAACTTAGGCTAAGGAGGTGCAAATTATTATTATGCAGGAATGCCGCTCAATGACATTTTCGGGTATTTATCTTACCACCAATGCTATTCTCAAACAGTTGCCGCCGATCGTATTCTTTTGTCTGTCTAGTCTCTTCGGGGTTATTTTCCAAATCGGATGTTTCCTTGAAGCTTGGAAAACAGGCGAGATCATAATAATCTCCAACCCTGGTAAATACTCTTCCCAAGTGAAGTCATACAGACCTATTAGTCTTTTGTCCTCCGTCTTCAAAGTTTTCCACAAAGTTCTGCTGAGAGATCTACAAGCAAGAGATCAACAAGCAGGGAAAATTCGAGAATATCAATTCGAGTTCCGAGGATACCACAGCATCATCCAATAGGTCCATTCAATCGCGTCAGATATTAAAATAGCATTAGAAGATGAGAAGTATTTATTGTTCAGCATTCATTTTAAACGCAATTCAAGCCTTCGACAAAGTATGGCATAAAGGATTGATCTACAAAATATAATCAATGTTTCGGAAAAACTTTCATTCTCCTACATAACCGACCGCACATTCCAGATTAGAAACAAAAGCTATTCTACTATAAAATATCGAGCGCATGATGTTTTACTTCAAGGAAGTGTTGAAGTGGGACCTGTACTCTACATAATCTTCACAATAAGCGACAAAACAACTACCTTTGCAAGCAACATTGCCATTCTAAGCACTGACTCATATCCCGAAATAGCATCCCGAAAACTGCAAGCCCGTATCTCACAATGGCTAGCAAAATGGAGAGTCAGAATGAACGAAACCAAATGCATTCACGTTAGTTTCACTTTGCTAAAACTAACTTATCCTTAAGTATATCTCAACAATGTACCAATAACTTGAAGTAATGTATCTCAGAATGCACCTTGACAGGAGGCTCATCTGAACACGGTACATTGAAGCGAAAAATCAGCAATTGTAGGAAGGTAACAGTTAATAAAGTTACTATAAAAAATTCGCAGTCCCCATAGTAGTAAATTTTATTTGTCATGCAATTAGATACAAATAATGAATTGGACTTACGCTGGATAATTAGAACTCATAAATATATACCGTTTGTTGGAATTTTGTCCAAGTATTATTGACAATGTTTGTGCTGGAGGCGAACGGCATTCAAACAGAACCGCAACCAATCGCTTGGTTCCAAGCTCTTGGTCTTAATAATTTTCTTTGGAGACGGTAAAGCCAATTTTTAACGACCGGCATGAGTGAGAATTCATTTAAAAGGGAAAAATGTTGGATTAGGATAATATCAGCCTGTCAGTACCAATATTAGTTGGTCATCTGACAAGGAAAATAAGTACATCTCTGAGAAAGGTGGGTTGATGAGTGTCCGCAAAGCCGAACGGGCTGTTTATTGCTTAAGTCAATGATATCTTATGTTTTGTTAGAATGTACAGCGATCTACAGGCCGCAGATTAAAATCCCGCCATATGCTCATGGTTGTATTTGTTCGTCTTGAGTTGTCTTGAAAGCCGGCGACTGGGCATAATACTCCACTAATTAAGTATCACATCATAGCTTTAGCGGCGACTGGACATAGAACTAGTAGTTCACGAAGATAAATTATGGCAATTAAAGAGTAGTCCCCATTCGAGGACGATCATTGCTTCCTAAATTACATCGATCATCTTTACTCATCACATGAAAAGATTATCACAATAGCCGACACAAACATCGACCTTCTGTCTTCATCAAATATGAAAAAAAGCCTATGAAGATGCTTTAACATCCAACAATGCAGTACAAATAAATTCGATCAGACCGACACGTGTTACTGAGACCTCGAAAACCTTACTTGATCATGTTGTTGTAAGAAGTTCAAACCTGGTGGAACGAGTTACTTATAATGATGATGAATGGTCAGACTTAGATCATAAGGTGCTGAATATCTTGATCAGGAATTGCCTTGAAGAGAAGTTGCCTCCGAAAAAAATAACGATCAGGACTGTCAACAAGATCGAGTTCGTGAAATTTTTAAATTTTAAAAAATATGTGACGCACTAGTTGAACAGCAATCAGCATGTAGATATTGAGGAACTAATTAGAATTCTATCTGAAGCTAAAATCAAAGCAACATCTAGTAAGCGGGTAAGGGTTCGGCATGAATCGTGGATCTCTAAAAGCGTTATTGATATATCCAAACGTAAACGAAAAGCCTATAAAATGTGGAAAGCAGATCCCAACTATGTGATGAAACGACAAAACTACCATTATTTAAAAAGCCAGTCAAATCGAATAGTAAAGGAAGAGAAAAAGAAATTTTACGCTAAAAAGTTCGAAGCTTCATGCGGAAATAGCGCTAAATATTGGAAAATAGTAAATGAACTGGCAAAAACACAAAAAGGCACTTCTCGAACCACATCATGTATCAAGGAATTACAATTAATGGATCATTGGTTTCCTTTAGTGAGGCAATTGCGGAACATTTAAATAAATATTTTGCAGCGATTGGGTCAGATACCACGCAACATTTTCATCAGATATCTGAACAACGCCATTAGTCAATGCTAAGTCAAATATCTAACATACATTTGAGACCAACAATACCTAGTGAAGTGGCTGAAATAATCTACAATTTAAAAAACGGCGTTTCACCATGTATCGACAATATAACACCAGGAGACATCAACATTCTTCAGTAACAAATAACTAAGGTTTTAGTGAAAATCATAAACAGCCACTTAAGAGCCGGTACGTTCCCAGCATGCCTTAAATTGTCGAAATTAACAAAATCGCCCAATAGCTATCATCAGTCTGCTAAGCCAGGTGTTTGAGAGTCACAAATGCTCGAATAATCGATTAAAAGAAATATCAGTTTTAGCTCCAAAGCAGTATGGTTTTCAGGAGCACAGCAGCACTATTGCGGCTACCCTTGACGCGGTTCAGTTTATAAATCGATCACTGGATAAAGGTAATTATGTGGCAGCAATTTTGGTCGAACTAAAAAAAGGCTTTTGATACCATTGACCACGAGATTTTGTTTCTGCGACGGGAAGAGTATGGGATTTGCATTAAATTTAAATCTACTATTAAGAACTATCTATTGTATAGGAGAATAGTTACAAAACAAGGAAGCTATACCAGCCAGGAATGTTCTATAAAATCCCCTGAACTTTGACATTGTCATAGACGAAAAGAACAACGAATCTGACTTAATTGATTTGTGGTTTGTTAGAGCTGCTTATCATCTACAAGCTGAAAATTGAATCAGGAGGCATTCCTCAACAGTATTAAACACACAACAACAAAAATGGGGTGTTACATTGCAGAGCCTCTTCTTCCTAGCAGCTGTAAACCGCTTAGTTAAGAAGAGTGGTAAACATTCTGAACTTGAGGAAGGAAGTTCTGAGTCAAAGTGACTGGTTACGAGTGTTTAAATTTTGAAGATGTGATAATTACTCAACATGACCGAAAGTTTCCGCTCTTACAAGATATCGCAGAACATTAAAACCATAACAGTTTTTGAATGCAGATCTAGACTAGTAATATTATTTTATGACAAAACTCTCTAGACAAATTTTATCATCAATTCAGCTGGGAAGAAATTAACTCTCTATTCTAGTACGCCCTAATATATAATTCTGGAAATTGTCTGTTAGCTGTGACTATTGCCTACAGTTGTTCATACAAACTGCGCGACACAAAGCGATATGTGAAGAATGATTCACAGTTGTTTTGATATTTTGCTATTTCATGTTAGCCTGAGCCAATTCATTGAATACCGCGCAAAACTTTGGATATTTGAATGGACATTTCTCCTCTGTGACTGCTTCGATGCCAAACATTTAATTGTCACTTCGCACTTTTGAATGTTCTGAAAAAATCGATGTGCCAAGGAGGGCCCATACAATCGCTTCATTGCCACAAGTCCCAAAGGTTTATATTAATGGAACCATTTTCAATTGGTTTTACTAACCAGCTTTTTGGTATTCATCAGCAGCCACTTCGTAATCAGGCCTCCATTTCAGCAGGGACGTCTTCAAACTGTAACGAAAAACCAACAAAACATATCGTTCAAACAAGTTTCATTGAGAAAATTTTTACAACAGAGAAACACCCACTTGCGCTATGGATATTACTCATGGATAGGACATTGTAGGTAGAAGGGGAGTTTATTGCGGGAGCACTATGTAAGTATATGGTAGTGAGTCGTGGGCATGTACCTTTTTTCGGCCTGCCGAATCAACTCCTGGCCTTCTTCGATTTTCTTGGTGCTAAGCATGGCGCAACAAAAACCTTTTAACAACACAAAGTCAATACAATAGGAGCCACGGATCGAAAGAATACGAGGCGGCAATCAAGGCGGAATGGAAATTGCCTAGCTGCCACCGATTTTACACAAATCGCAACACTCAACTGATTTCGCGACAAAAGACGAGTCCTGCACGGGAGAAAAACTTCCACAACTGACAGATTGAAGATTTTTGCAAATACGCGAGATGTCAATGGAGTGGATGACAGTTTTTAATGAGCGAGATAGAGAGAATTTGGAGTTGGTATGCGCGCGCATAAAATCTCCAGAACTGCAATTGCTGACGACAATTGCCAAAAATGATTATCGAAAAAATGTCTTAATCACGGAACCATCTTACTATTTGCATTTGCAACGGATAATCAATTTGAAAGCAATAGCATCAACACAGCTTTCGCGAACTTATTCAAAAAAATGTGGAACACTTTACAATCAAGTACAATTGTACCAACTGGCATAAATTTCACTATCTGGCGCAAGTATACCCTTAACATCTCCCATCTCAACTACTGACAATTGGTCTTGTCAAGTTAACACATGATAGCAGAGAATTGACGGTTTCTTAATCTTGGGTACGCGGATTATTTATTTCTCGCAATTCCCGCAAAATATCGCAAGTCTTTCGATCTGATTAGTGTATTGGCGTTTGTTATTATTAAACAATGTTGTTGTGACGAAAGGAGAAACACTCTCCCACTCGCTGAAAGTTGCAAACATTGACTGGATTCATTAGACACCATCAATTGCGATTGCCATTGCACTGACTATTCATAATTTAAGGGTGAAAGTGATTTTGTTAAATACTCGCTGGGTTTTCGATTGGACTTTGCCGCCAGTATCTCTGAATTTCAGAGCGGACTCAAAAATTGACTTAATTATTAGTTTTATGGGTTGCCGCCTATCAAAAAATGACACTCAGCCAAACGATCCAAGTGAAATTATCAACACCATGGCAAAACATACACAGGATGATAGAATCGACTACAAAGCACGACTTGAACGCAAATTGTGTCTGGTGAGTCATATTTATTATTTAATAGACCCTTAGGCGATCGTCACATTTGCACCCCCTACCCGCAGCCAGTCCAATCACGATGACTATCTCGTATGAATTTTTCTTTTGATAGCAATGCTATATCTCGACCGATAAACAAAAGCAATTTAACGCTTCCATAACGTTTTCGACTTTTTCAGGCCAAGGAAACTCCCGAACCCGACTTTGATTTGTCGGAATGCAATTTAAAGGAGGTACCGACTAGTGTGTTTATACTATGCAGAGTGCTAAGGAAAGAAGTTCTTAATTTAAGTTACAATAAAATAAGTGATTTTGTAGCCGGTCCGCTGAGTGATCTGGCTCTACTTCGAGAACTGAATTTAAGACACAACAGAATAAAGAAGCTGCCGGACATATTATTTCCATTGGAAAACCTCAGGGTAAGTCTCCATTTATAGCAATAAGCAATGACACTAGATTTGCAATTTACAAACACAAAAAAAATTGAAAATTTCAGAGTAGACATATAGAGGTAACTGGTGAGTTCTAAGCACAGACACTCCGCCTATATTTTGATACCAAGTCGAACTTAAAACTATTGATACACCGCTGGTATTCATATCATGGTGTCTAAAACTAGGATCAATTATGCTCCGCACTTACCTGGTGTTGTTTGATATCACCTGAAAAAATATACAAAAAATGACCAAGCTAACGTAAATTTTAATCATTTGTTATAGATATTTTGTGGAGGGAGTTTTTTATATAAAGAATTCTTTAATTGGTACATAACCTCAACAAAGACTGTTATAGAGTGGTACCAAAAGTTTTTCAAACGTGATATTTATCATCTTAATGCGAATCAGTGGAGTTTTCACAATTTAATTAAAAAACATTGTAGCTAATCATGCAACTAACACGTTTTTTGTGCTTTTTCCGAAAACAGTAGTTAATACAAAAATAGTTTTTCTTTTCGCCTTGAGGGAATTGTACAAGCCTTTCGACTTCGATAACTTACCCCCCTTTGAGACTAAACTGGGTTATTTAAAGTTAATTTCACTTGCATCCAGAAACATGGTTATATCAGCCTGATTCACGTTCGATGTCATTAAAGGTATTAATCCTATTACCAGAAAGTCCGCGGTTTTAAGACTAAACCAGATGAGATCAGGCTCAGTTTTATGCTGCCTCTGTCTGAACTGAATGGAATAGTAGCATTGAAAACAAAAACAATCCTGTTAGAACTGTTGTCTTAAATGATACTATCCTAACTAGCTCTCGACAGAGCTATTGTTTGCTCAACTAAAACCTAGTAGCTTGAAGATTCTTATAAAAATGAATTGCTTCCTTTACATAATATCTTCCAATAAGATCGTGACCACTCTGCCTGCAGAAAATCATATGTCAGTGGCGTCCTAATCGTTGTCTTTCAATGGAAAATTTAGTAGTAATTTACTCTCCACTCCCTCCCCCGTTGAATATGTTCCTGTTCGCATTTTCTTAGCTCTATCCAAAAGTTTGGCTGTTGCATCCATCTACATGCCTTGTAACAGTCCTATTTTAGTTTACGAATGCTTTTATCGGAACTTGCTTTCTAGTTTAACAATCGTTTTTCTGCTGCTATGTGGTCACTTCAACCTCCCAATTTTAGATTGGGATGTTGTATTCTCGACTATAATATCTGCCAACAGAATTTAATTGCTTACTTCTTCTATTGTCTCACTGTGCGTCTTTTCTTAATTCAATATCATCTGCAATTCTAACAGTGAAATCATAGATATTTTTGTCAAATGTCCCATCACGCTAAAAACTGGCCTCCACCAGCCTCCATTTTTCTTACAAACCTCCATCAATAGCTCTACGACAAGGAAATTTGCTAAATTTTCTGGTCTCAACGGTGTTCCTTAAACTTACCAAGTAACTGACACACAGAATGTGTGTTGAGCATCATCAAGCTCAGTCACACAGTATCGGCAGTACGGTTCAACCTTCTTACCTATTCTGTTCAGGTATTTCCTGAGGTACCTGTGTCCTGTCAAGAATTGACAAAGGTAAAAGTTTACCTCTCCGTGGGTACGACTAAGCCAAGGCTCAATAAGGCCAATTAGCTTAGCCATCCAGCGTCCTTTCTCACTTTCACTCCAACGTTGTTGCCAAATTTAGAAGGTTAGCGCACGCGTTAGAGCCTCATTTCTGCCCAGCTCAGATTGACATAGGAAACCTTCTTTGCGTTTTCTTGCTAATAGATCGATCTTGATTACTCTCAATACACCATCACTGCCTCTTCTGAGACCGTGTGGTAGCCACAGGCGATTGGCAGTGCACCGTTGCGCTGTACACTGGCAATATGCTTCCGAAACTTTTTTGTTCGGAGCGCATCTCTCCAAATTTCGGCTCCATATAGCAAGATGGAATTATTCGTTACCATCAGCAGCCTCCGTCTCGTCTCACTGGATCCGCCGAAGTTGACCATCAGCCTACTTAGCGAAGTGGCGACTACTAGAGCTCTGTCATATGCCCTGCGGATATGATCCCAATACGTCAGCTTGGTGTCCAGGGTCACTCTCAGATATCTGACCTGGTGTGGACCTTGACGAGGCCAGGTGTCATAGGTATAACAATTAGTATCCTCCGCTTAGCCAGCATAATAATCTCTGTCTTTGAGACTGCCAGCAGGATGCCGTGCTCGGTCATCCCCCGATCCCCCCTCCTCATGACTTGGCTGAGTCTAAGTTGAGCGAAATCGGCAAATCTGGCAGTAGTTACCGCTGTAACGTCATCATCGTAACCTACAAGAAACGCATCCGCAGGTATTTCCAGGCGCAGCAGATCGTCCTACAGAGGTGAAGTCCTAAGATCGACTCCTGTGCCGCACCTGAGGTGACAGGCGTCCTTCTGAATCCGTTCTCGGTGTCGTAGAGCAACCATCAATCCCTGAGTTAGTCTCGCATCATTGCTAGTAAGTAGCCAGGGCTCAAAACTCTGCTCCAGAGCCCGAAAGATACCTGTCCACCTCGCCGAGTTGAAGGTGTTTTGTACGTCCAGCGTTATCAACAGAACGACCACGTCTGGCTTGATGACATGCTTCCTCCGCTCATGCTACAGCCCTAATAACGTCTGAGATGACATCGATTATTGAATGTCTTTTCTGGAAGCCGTACTGTTTGCCAGAAAGGTCCCCAGCCGATCTTACTGCTGAGTAAACTTTAGATTCTTATTACTACTATTATTATTATTATTATTATGTTATCAATTATTATTATGTTAATGTTATTTTTTAAGTCGACATACTCCTTTATACTTCCCTTTATACTCCTTTAGCTGTCCTTAGATGTTTCTTAGCTTGACGATGGCTCTATATGATTTTTATAAATTTACATAGTCCGTATTCTTTTCATGTGGCATTTAAAACGTTTTCATTTGAACAAACGAAACGAACTATCTTAGTTATTACAATGCACTTATTTTAATTTATTTAAACTGTAATCGCTTTCACTTAAAAGTAACAACATTATTTACAGGAACTACTTCTATCGGACAATCTTCTAGTTCGACTACCAAAATCTATAAATGGTCTGAAACACCTAGAGCTCTTAGATATATCTAATAACAATATTGAGTCGATAGAAGAAATAAATTGTATGCCTACACTTCGAATTTTGAATGTATCGGGAAATAAGCATTTAAATACTATTCCAACAACACTGTCAACATGTAGCGGTCTAAAAGACTTAGTTTTAGATGAGGATGTAATAATGTGGCCACCGCCACCCATAATAGCTTCTGGTACTGCAAACATACTGCAATATTTAACGACTGGTGAATCGAAAGTAAGCGATGTAGAAGTCGCCCACGAAGCGAAGGAAGTGCGACTTTCAAGGGAGGATGTGAGATTTTGAAATTGAGAAATGTAGTTTTTTTTTTATTGAATTCCATCAATTTACAGGCGTTGATGAAAGAACTAGTAGAACGTGATAGAAAGAGCCGAGATTTTGAAAAGAAAGTGAAATATATTCCTTTCGGAAATGACGGCTATGGAAATGAAAATGTACAGTTTTATAATAGTATTCACTTTCAGAATGTGAAATAACTTTAATTTCAGGCGCTTATAGAACAATTGCATATACGACAACAAAAACAAAAGCAAGAGGTAAGGGACTTTATTTAGTTTCTTTTAATTTTCACAAAATGTATCGTACGTATCTAGCTGCTGCAGGCGGTGCTTTTGCAACAAAACGAAACGGAAGGCTTAGTAAATAAACTTCAACAACAAAAAGACCATGAACGCGATGCTTTGATAAAAGACATAAAAGCAGGTAATAAATAATACACGTTCAGTAACGCACTTGCGTTATAGATTCCCGTTTACTTTGAAGCTAATAAAGTTTATTTGTATCGTGGACACTTTTTAATAAATGCTTTTGCTTTCAATACTTAACATTGTCTATAAACAATTTTAATTTATATACCAGCTGAAGAAAGTGCAAACTTGGTCATAGAACAGCTTCTCACACTTCGTACTGAACTAGATCCTACACTGCAAGAAAAAGAACGAATCAAAGAAGAACGTTTGTTAGAGAAGGTGATATTTATTTAATATTTGGTCTGATAATCCATTACCCTGGCTACTATTCCAACCCATAGCTTCACTTGGAACATGCCGAACTTCGCAAACAAGAAATACTCGCTACAATGATGCAAGTTCTGCATGACGAAGACAATAAATTTACCGATTATCAACATCAACGCGACAACACATCCAAAGACATTTTGGAGCGAGAACAGGAGACCTCAAAGCAGCTACAGGACTTCTTTCACAATTACGAGAAAACTAAAAGTGATATTATTCAAAAACTGTGTGTAGACGAAGAGCTGCAGAAACAAGCGGTAGCTAAATTAATTGAAGTGAATGACGCTCGGACGTGGGGTCTCGTGGAACAATTGAAAATCGTTGAAATGCAGCTGGCAAATATGACACAATTCGAAATCGATAAAAAGAGATTCACATCGGGTGAACAGATGGTAAGATAATAATATAGTTGCTATGAATATTTTAGTGAAACATGTTTGTCATTTATGTATAATGTACATTTTTACAGAACGAACTAGCAGAGAAACGCTTACGCCTTACATACGTTCTAATGGATTTGCTAGAACAGCAAGAAATTCGAAAAAAAGAGGTATATGTCACTTTACTTAAGAAAATATTGAACCATCTATTGTCTCATTTAGCTGTTAGATACTCTACTCATCATGGAAGCACAAAAACACAACGAAGAAGACTTCTGGTTGTTACAATACCAACGTCTCATCGATTCTCAGCCCTTGCGCTTCACACTCAAAAGCGCATATATAGATCCATTACTGGGATATAATTTTCTGGTGAATGGAGTCATTCACTGTTTACCGTTCTTACAAAAACTATGGCAAGATTACAATATCTGCATGGAGAACATAACGGACGATAGTTTAAAATCTTGTGGAGTTAAACAAGAGAGAGATAGAAAACTTATTTTAAAGTCAATAAGTGATTTTCTAAATGAAAATAAACCTTCGTTGTCCAACGTAGTCGAAATACCGACAGCACCAATTTGCGTGCCTTCGAGCAGTAGTATAAGTGAAACAATTCAGGAAACCACTTCAAATAATGAAAACTCAGAAATGTTTTCCGAGTGTGTAATATGCATGGAGAGGACGGTAAGTAAAAGATGGATTGCATGTACTTCCATTAGATTTCACTATACTGTTTTCATAAAATCATCTAATAGGTGGTTTGATAAGGCGAAACATATATCTGATTCATTTTTGTCGTTTTTTGTTAAGTTTGAGACTTAGTATGACATATACTACTTGAATAGCAAAAAAATGAATAAATTGGCAAATCATTTATTAATTTTTTTGCTTTTCAAGATATTCAGTGAAATATAGTGCATGCGTTGTTGTTGTTTATCTAATTTTTTTGAGACTCACAATTCAATAACCTTTAGAAAAAAGATGTTTAAAAAAACAACGTACTAGATTGAGGAATAAGTTTGAAGTGTTTTTTATCAAAGAGCTTTAATTGAGCAAAAAATAATAATTACAGCAATAAATTAATTAATAATGTATTCGCTTCTGCGATTTACGGCTTCCTAAAACCTCTTGACCAATTTGTTGATCCCGTTCGGTCAAAAATCGTCCGAAGAAGTTGTTGAGCCAGTTTTTGAGGTCCTCTTCGTCGGTGAAGGAAACGACCCTCATTTTCGACCTTGAGCGGAACAGGTGGTAATCAGTTGTCGCTAGATGTTAGGAGTATGGCGAATGCTGAAGAATCTCCCACTCGCGCTCTTGAAGTGCGGGTATGATGACTTGTGTGAAGGAGAAGGAGAAAGGTTTGGCTTGTCTATGGGATCTCTTCAGCTAAATTGCCTCATTTACGCGAAGGAGTTGCCCTTTTTGAACTTCGCAAACCATTTCCATTTCAATCCAAAGCAAGTAAATCTAAATTGAACAGATTTCAACGCATTATTTGAGAATCTGTTCAAATTAGATTTATTTGCATGTTGTTGTTTTTTTAAATATCGATTTCCTTACTGTCCTTACAATGATTGTCTCTTATTCATATACCTTCCTGCTCTCAAATCACAGATATTTTACCTAGAGGTTCGAATCTGGCATGAGCAGCCACCTTTCCGTTCGTGAAGCAGTTCGCAGCATCCGTTATTCTCTTGTGCTTAGTTAGTGTGCCATTTTCGCGTTATGCCTTTGATTTTTATTCACCGTCGAAGCGTTTACTTAAGCAATAAAACGGCCTAAAGGTTGATCCTCTACCGCCGCCTTGACATGCATTCAACATTTTTGTAACGAGTAGCATTTTACATCTTATCGTCACATCGTAGCTTTTTCTTCTTTAACTTTTTGTTGTATTGGTTTCTTTTTATTTTCATTTTCTATTCATTAATTGGATTTTATCTGTTGAATATTATTATTCAATTAATAAACCCGATTTTGCATTATCTAAATCGGGGGTGAAAATTGCTCTTTTTCGAGTAAAATCCGAATTCGAACCGCTTAATTGCAACTAAAATCCATCGCTCTCTTGTGTAATTAAAACAAATTGAATCTTAGTAAAACAAATTTAATCTTGCAACAATTAAGTATCAGTACTGGTCTGAAAAAAACGTAATTAAAACAAAGTACTTGGATTTTTTTTTGTATTTATCATTCGAAATACTCCCCTCGCGAAGCAATACACTGGCTACATCGATTCAGAAATGAGTCGCATTCGTGGTTTAGTCCACCATGAAGTATTGCCTCTAGTGCACGTGTAGAAGCGTTTTGAATGTCGTCTATGTCATTGTAAAAACATCCCTTGCGCTTCATTTTTAATTTTAAGAACAAAAAGAAGTCGCATGGGAATGAGTCTGGTGAATACGGTGGGTAATTGATCCCACAGACTCGATTTCGGCCCAAAAATGGACGCACTATTAACGATGTGTGACTTGGCGCACTATCGTGCAACCAACACCAGCTCTCTAGATCTCGATATTCTGGCCGATTGCGACGAATTCTGCCCATTAAGGACATGTCAGGACTTCCAAGTACATTTGACCAGTTTTAACAAATACTTTGAAGATTATGCCTTTGCTATCGAAGAAAAAAATGAACATTGTTTTGAGTTTTAAAAGAGTTTATCGTGTTTATTTTGCCTGACGTGAGTTTTTTCGACTTTCATTCTGTATTTAGGCGCTTAAGTCTGCTATCCAAAAAAAAAACATGTATGCCAAAGAAATATATTTGTTCTGCTTAAACAATTATCGAGTTCTGCGTTAAATTTAATAGCAGCTCGTTGTTGCATGATTTTATTCCAACATCAAACTACATATTGTGACTGGTCAATACAGCGTCATAAAACCAACAATTGTCAACCGAACCCAGTAAAGTTGGTTGCGTTTTGTACAAACAATGTACAAACTTTGAAACGCCGCCTCCGGTCAATACATGACGTGGCTGGTTGCTGAGATATAACTTTAAGTACTAATCAATAAACGTGGCACTGTGTATTCCCAGATTTATATAGATTCCACGATAATTTGACGATACGATATAGTTTTATAGTTTTTGCTGTAGTACTTTTCATTGAACTAGTAAATTATAAGCATTTAGAGGACCCGAATCGGATCCATTAGACACAACATCTTGTGAAAGTGATCATTCGCGCCGCGACGAAGTATTCTTATGATTATATTTCATCATAAATAGGGCGGTATTTGTAGAACTTTAACCAAGAAAATAATAAGCTCTGAAACATCCTAATAAAATTAAATATTTTATTCCAGGTTAAAATCATATTCATACCTTGTGGTCATATGTGCTGCTGTTCTGAATGCCAAGGTGCTGTAAATTTATGTCCGATGTGCCGGAGTAATATTGAGAAAAAAATTAAGGTCCTACAACCGTAGACAATGGGTATTGAATAGTAAGCTAGCCGTTTTGTAATTTTAAGCTTTTAAGCTTTTTGAAAATATTATGTCAAAACGCGGTTAATCCTATTGATGTAAATAGTTTTAATATTATTTCAACCATTCAAAGAATTATGTTTTTGTTTTCAAAGTTTTTATTCTATAAGAGCCAACAGTTTTCTTTTCATTTAAATATCGGATGACGAAAAGAACTCGGTGTATATTTTATTACGAAAATATAGCATTTAACTGAAATAAATTTTAATTTAGTTGATTTAGAGCAACTATAGGTGCAGGTAACTTTTTTCAGTTAGCATGTCTAATGTATGAAACTAATTAATTGATTTACAAAACGAAAAAAGAATTAAATTATTGCTAAAAACTATGCCTTTTTGTTACAAACTAAGCATTTAGAGCACAATGAATTCGTAATCATTTGTATGTTTGGAAAAATGAGCGTTTTTTCATGATTTTGGTGAATGATTGATCACTGCAATTACCTTTTCGATGTTGTATTATTTCTATAGAAGTTGAACAAAAACTATTGTGATAAATATGCCAAAAACATGAAACGTACATTAGAGTAATCTTAAAATGTTCATAAATGTTTCGTTCTTTTTTGACATCTGTAAAATGTAAATGCTTTAAAAACAATTTAACCATGTATCTACCATGTCTTAATTGTAATGCAGGAACACGGTCAGAAGTTGTCTGTTCGACTTCGGTACATGAAATCATAAAATTTCGCAAAATCATTAAATTGTACCATGACTATAATCAACCTCCGATTACGTAGATTATGGCTTTATACACTGGCCATATTAGATTGTATTTTTACTAATTAAATCTTCTTTGATATTTTTATTTGCAAACATTTGACTATTTTACGTAACATAAAGAAATAATGGCTAACTTATATTTTGTTTGCAACATTGCTATCACCGACGTTTTGTGATCCTAAAAAATATTCTAAAAATGGTATACTCTTAAAATGTTCTAAACCTAATGGTTCATTTGTTCAAATACGTTCACATTTACTCACTAAAATATATTTACAGTGTTTATGAAATAGCTTATATATAGAAAAAACATTTTTATAATACGAACCAGAATGAAAAATATAACATAAGAAGTGTCCTTAAAGTCGCTAAAATAAGTCTTGCTGTAAATCGAAAAGCTATTTGCCATGTGCGCATGCTTGATTTGTTACCTTAAGGCTATAAACTTCTTCAATAAGCATAAAGTGTTTCAAGAAAATAATGTGATTTACAACTTTGATTTTCGATTTCAACATAAAAGATATGTGCTTTGTATTCATATTTAATAGGCTTTTATTTCTAGCTTTCATTACCAAATATTTTTATTTAAGTAGCTTCTAAAAAAAGCTCTTTAAATAAAAATAGTGTTCCTTTTCTTGTTAATCACACATGAAGGTTTATTAATATTATATGAAATCCCAATGCAAGCTAAAAAGAAAAACAAGCAATAGATATTTCAACTAGTCGAAACAATATTACATTTTAACATTGTACATACAATTTTTAAATTTATACATGATTAGTTTATTACAGGCAATAAAAAGATTGAAATATGTTTGAAAAACACTTTAGACGTGGTGAAATATTTTACAATTTCATAAATTTTGCAGTTTAGATATTTAAATACAAAATTATATTCAAATCAATTTAATACAGATGTTAGGTACGTAGAAAATTGATGTTTAAATTATGTGTTACGTTTTCCAGTGATCCAAATATATTTGATCCGTTTGAACATCTTTTCTAACTTGTTTGGATATTGGTCTTTGTCTTCTTGGGTAGTTTGGTGACTAGAGCACTGGCTCCTTGTGTGTAGGGTCGCTGATTCGAATCCAGATTCGGACGTGAGCTTTGAGCTCACCTAGCTCTGAGAAGGTATATGTTCTAAACCAAGGATAAAGTGAGTCGTGGAACAAATCAATTCGGAAGAATTTAGTTTCTTCAAACTACGGGAAGATATTTAGATTTAAAAATATATAAATAAATATTAGAATGATGAATAATATAAACGAAATATAAGCTAAATTATTGATAAATAGAAAATTTAGCAATCGAACAAAGAATTTAATAGAAAATAAGCACTTACTATTTCTGAAACGACAGTCATCCGTTGCTTTGATGGGTAGCTGAAACTAAATTCAACTACTTGTCTCTTCGTTGACAAGCAGAATGGTACGAAAATGATTCTCGCGAACTGCATGAAGACACAAACTCCCAGAAGTGACTCTATACAAGTTTTGTATCGATAATCTAATTCTAATTTTGTATCGCACATTATTTTGAACCAATGGTCGTATTCGTCGTTTCAGGTGCCATCCATTTTACAATTCTCGCCTCATCGGCGAAGTGGTTTCTATCTCGCTAGAACTCGGTTTTCTCGATCACCTATTGTCGGAGCCGCCAGCTCAGCTGAGTCTAAATGCTCTTAGCATAAGCATCCAGCACCTAACACCTTTTTAGCTCCTACCTCAGAACAAACTGATCATTGATAATCTAAGTATACAGCAAATACTACTTTATGGCTTTCCTGTTTGGAATAGATGTGTCAAAACAAATAGGAAAAAGTTACAAACGCAACAGAATAGTTGCCTAAAAATAATTTTAAATAAATTGCGACATTTTCCACAAGGACCATCCGTTGAATTAGTAAAATCAAATATACATTAATCATTAGAAATAAGTGGATAAGCTGAAGCTTTGGTTTCCTGTTTAAATGTCTTATTGGCTAGTTGATTTTCGAGAGCTTCGTTCCTAAGTAAACGAAGTGGTCTAGATTTCCAAGGTTGTATTATTCTTGCTGGTGTCCATTTCTTTGATTGAGCTATAATTTTTGTTTTTTGCTCCTTAAGTTGGACAACTTGTTGGCCAGATTTGTCTAGAGTTATAAGTACTTCCTTGGCATTGTTAAATCCGTCAGCATGTGACGACTCAAAAAGTAGAGTTTCCTAGTGACAATGGATATTGCTCTGGAGACATACTGAAGTGACATATTAAAAAGTAGAGGGCCCTGCTAACTAGAGCTACCTTTTCTGTAATCGAAGCGAGCACACCAAAGAAAAGTACAAGATTTCAGAAGTTTGAGATCGATGTCTTCACCAAATCTCTTATACAACAATGATAAACAGGCGTAGGTAGCAATGCAGTAGAGGTCCAAACTTAAGACGTCTTGAATGATAGAGTCAATCGAAAAATGGATTTTCATGCAGCATAACAGCCAGTGGAATAGTGTGCTACAATATCTTGCTTATAGCTCACACAAGTTTTCGAGACGGAATATAATACCCAGGGAAAGTGCTTCTAATCAAATCCCCATTCTCCAAACCAAATCAACAAATATGCTCATTCTAATTATGAGAAATCAAATTTGATAGCGAGCATTTTTGAGATTTCTCATCAGCTCACAGCTAACTTAAGTAACTCGGTTGTTGAATCTATATTTCAGCAGGAACAAAAACAAAGCTCCAGGGCCTATTATATATATATATATATATATATATATATATATATATATATATATATATATATATATATATATATATATATATATATATATATATATATATATATATATATTGTTTCTTCATGTTTCAATTTCAATTATTCAGCCTAGAAGAATGGTTTCTTTACATTTGACCCTGTTGAAGCTGTTTCCATTTCAAACTTGCATTCTTAATTCTTAAAAAACAATCTAACCTTTATATAATAAAATAATATATTTTCTCATAAATTGTCAGCCAAATCATTTACAAATTGATCAAAGTAATGGCTTGAGCTATCGTACTTAATTTTCAAACACCACAAAAATAGTCATTTTGATGGCAGATATATAAATACCAAACAAGGTTTTGTACAAAATATTCTTATATTTAATATTGGCAAGTAATCATAGTTATACAATGATGGTCCATGCAAATATATTGGTGGTAGCTCTATATCGGCAATCCCTTACTTTACAATCACCTAACAAATTTCTTTGATAGTTTTACAAATGGTATTTCAACAAATATAACAGCAAATACAGAAGCTACATACGTTACAAGTATCACAGCAACAAGATCCATTAAAATCGGTATCTGATCGAAATGGGTGCTTTTTCTTCGTAATCCAAATAGTACAGTCATTATGATCGGAGAGAACATATACATTGTAAATGTCATTTTATAAAAGTGTATAAAACATTTTGAGGATAAGAATTGATTCAAACGTCCACCGTACCCAATGTGGCACATTATTATAACACTTCCGACAAACAAAGCAAATATCAAGCGGCCCAATGTTTGGTACTGCGAAACAACCCATACAGGTGTATTATAGAAATACGTAACAAAAACACTGCACACAAACATCACAAAACAAATCAACCAGAATGTTGCTACCAAAGTATCCTTTATCTTGATGTTTTTATCTTTAATCTTGTATAGTAACCAGCCCATGAATACACCACCGATGTAAGAATTCATACGTGTCCAAGGTTTGGCGTAGAGTTGTGGTGAAGTTTGATAAACAACATCAAATCTGGAATGAATTAAATATTACTTTATGAAATTTATAATCCGATAAATCTACTTACTGAAATGTAATTCCATTGGTGTAGAAACAATAGTAACTAACACCCAGCGATACAATAGTAATCGATGCAAATATAAGCTTTGCAGTACTTTGATTCTTGACGTACACGAATAGGATAACCAAAAATATAAGGTAGAATTGTATTTCACACGCCAAGTACCAACCCCAGGAGACACACATGGTATTCATTGATTTTATATTATTTAAAAAGAATATATTAAGTGGCCAAGCTCTGCAAATAAAAACAAATAGTTAGCTGTTAGTCGTCCCTTTGATATGAAAATGCTAATCATAGAAAAAACGTATATGTATATGAATATTAAAAAACTCATCTAACCCTACGGATAGATTTAGGATCACAGCATTGCTTTCTATCACAGTTATATAGATATATAGCAAACTTTATTTAAATATATATTTTCAGCATACAGCTCCAAAATTTTAGAGATAAAAAAAAATTGTTCAATCATGATATAAATATGTAGTACAATATACAGTGATTGCAGTGATTTGAATATTATTTGACCAACAATAACTCTACTATTTGGCCAACAACAACATCCTAATGCACATTTTGTCTACTTAAACCGGTTACGATTCTTGTATTTAAGTTTTAAGTTTTTTTTAAGTCTTGTATTTAAGTTTTTTCTATTGCTTTTTTGTATTCATTTTGTGATTAGACTTCTAGCCTGTTATGTGACTTTTGAAATGAATTATTTAAATGAAATGGAAGTCTCTTTAGTGAATATCTTGATGACATCGCATTTCAAACTTTGCTCAGCTACAGTATGTTCTACAAAAACGTGTCTTAAAAAAGCATTAAAAACCCAATAATTGTTTTCCAATTTATTTCCTCATATATACATTATTACACATCTCTATACGCCGTTATTATTTATAATCGCTTCGCATCTTCTGCGACAACTTTGACTCAATTTTTGAGCATAATCCACACTAAGATATCGCCAAATATGTTTCAAGGTGCGTATAAGTTGCCGCGCACTGGATATTCTTTTCCCTTTTAGTTTAAGCTTCATCAGCGACCAAACATTTTCAATGGGACTCGCATCTGGACTCTGTGATGACCAACCCAAAGTTTGTATACCATTTTCCTCCTTCTAAGATGTGCAGAGGCGACTTCGATGCTTGCAATCATTATCCTCTTGTAGAATCCAGTCATCATTTTCAATTCCATATAATTTCTCGGCAGACTTCAGCAGTTCTCCATTATTTGTCCAAGCCTTCCGCCAGTAGTTGTAGACAACAAAAGAAGATTCGTCAGTAAATATTATTTTGCTCCAATCACGATCCTAATTCTCCTTTGGTCAGCTCCGCCTTTTTTCTATTTGTGTTCCTGTCAGTAGGGATTTAAGGCTCGTACTTCGGTTTTTTTTTTATGCCAGATTCTTGGAGTTTCTGTCTCATTGTATTGATGGAGACTCGAACACTTTTTTTAAGAAGTTTTTCTCTGGGCTGCCTCAGACTAAGCGTGGGGTTTTTCTGAAACATCTCACAAATCACTTTATCAACCATTGTTGAGGTACCTCTAGTACGGCTTCTACCTGGCTTATCATCCACATTCCAACATTCTTTATACTTCTTTATCTACTTCTTCACAAACGGAGCACTTGTTTTCGTATACAGTGAATCCTGGTTAACTGGGATCTCAAGGGACCTAAAAAATTTTATCGCTTATAGAGACTTTTCATTTACCCAGTTTCCCAAATAGGCAGGTTAACATGACATTTGTCTTATGTATAGAGAGTCCCGCCAAGAGAAGTCGAAATGTAACATTTATCATATAAAGAGGTGGAAAAAGTGGGCTGCTGGTCATTTTCGTTGCTACTACAAGCGGCCATAATCTGAAAAATGTCTCACTTATACGGGTTATTGACCTACAAAGTCCCAATTATAGAAGTAAACATCGAAAAAATCTATGAAATCTAATCTCAGTTAACAAGGTTTGAAAATTCCTAGTAACAGAGGTATTCCAATGCAAAAGTGTCGGGACCTCATTTTAATTATCACATATCCAGGGACCACTTAACCAGGTTTAACTGTATTTTGCTGTCTCTTTTATACATATTTTAGGACCTTTGTGATGAGTAAGTTCAAACTATAATGACAAAATTAATGAGGTGCGAAATTGGTAAAAGTCTATTAAAAGTAATTTAATGTTCCACGCACGTGTGCAAACACGAAGGAAAAAATAACATGAGTCACGTTTTTGTGGACCACACTGTAAATAAACTCACTTCAAAAGATAATTAATTTGATGCTTTAAAAGAAATAAACATTATAAACGCAGAGACGTTTAACTCTAATGTTTAAGTATAAGCATTATATACATACTTACTCTTTGCAATATAAATCACTTGATGGATTAACAAAAAATGGCGTTACAACATCTAACACGGAATATGCCATATCACTCAATAATGTCGTTAACAGGAAAACCGGAGCCAGTCTATAAAAAATTAAGAATGTACACAATGAAATATAAATCTACAACACAATACACACCTTGTATATCGGGAAAATCCCATTTTCAAATAAAGTACCACGTTGCTAAGAAAACAATTTGATTCAATCAGCTTTACCTTCTTGTCGGAAGAAAAGAAGTTGAAGGTCAATAAAATCGCACTAGAAGTAAAAATATTAGCATTAACATTAAAGATTGCAAAAAAAAGGTTTATAAATTATAGCAGTTCGCTTTAAATTAAAAAAAGTACATACCTTGTAATGAAAAACAAGTCAACGTAAAGGAAACCTTGATAGATTATTTGGCTCATTGCATCACTCAATGCGATGATAAGAAGCAAACTATTATCAAATGTAAACATTGGATGCCATGTTAGATGAAGCAAGATTATCCACATGCAGGCTATCGTTCTGAAAATAAGAAAAAAAAAACGACCTGTTTAAGGTAGGCTTATTTATTGTGTGCCGGAGTATCGTTTTTAACACAGTGGAAGGAATATTTTCCCTTGTCACCCGTAACATTTCTTTTTTAAATTCTTCGGTTTTCCGTTGCTAGCCATATAATCGTCAGAATTACTCGAACATTGTATATTTCAGGCTTGCTTTTCGGGAGACAACATTGTATTTATTTGATGTAAAACGTGCAGAGTATTTGGAGAGACGTGGAGGATTGCTTGTAAAATAAAGTGTGATTGCGTATTCACAATACATTGACAAATTTGTTTCTGGCGTCGAAAGTCCAAGAGTGGAGCGTTGACTCAAATTGGGTGACTTCCGAATCGTGGAATCCAGATGATCAGTAGAGTGGAACAGTCATTGGTAGTAGGTTAGGTTTTCCTGGCTAATACAAAGTCACACATAGACCTATTTGTGCATAGCGATACCAGATAAGAAGACCTAGAGCTTAAAGGTTTCATCCAAGTAGTTATCGAAGGACCCAGACCTTTTTGCGGATTTAAGTATGTCCTTTAACCTCAACTGTGTCCCATGCGTCAGGTTCACTAGACAGGGCTCACCGAAGTAGCGCTGTCTAGTTTTTCCCAGTGCCAAACAGAGGCACAAGAGATGTTGAATTGTCTCATAGACTGACACTTTCTACAGGCATCGCTGATTTGGAGTCGCAATTTCATAGCGTGGGCTGCTAGAAGACAGTGGCCAGTAAATATGCCAACCAGTCTTTGGCAGTCAGTCTGGGCTAATTCAAGTAGACATGTGTTGGCTGTGAGGTTGTATGACCTACACATGATCCTGGTTACCATGCAGGTTTTGGGTTTTCGCTACCTGGGAACCGGTGCCTTCACCGTATTGAAGTCAATTAAGCACTTGAATGTTTGGATAGGAATTGGAATGCCCACCAATCCAACTAGGGGTAGGCTAACTAGGGGTAGTCTTAGCTAGCGTATCTGCTTCCTGATTTCCATCAACGCTCTTATAACCGGGAACTCAGAGGATTTTGCCTCTTCGGTTGTTGCCTAGCCTGTTCAGGGACTATTTGCAGTCGCATACGCACTTCGATTTATATGTGTGAGACACTAGTGCTTTTATCGCAGCTTAACTGTGAAACTGTTGGATATAAGTGCAACGGCTTTTCGTATCGCAGAGACCTCCACCAGGATAATACTATAGTGAATAGGAAGCCTAAAGGCTGCTTTTATATCGCGTCTGCAGAGTATGCTACAGCACTTAAACCTGCAGCTGTTTTAGGCCCCTCGATATCGATCGGATAGATTTCAACTAATGTTCTCCCTTCCCTTCGCGCGATCTGATGTTTATTTTAACTCGCCGCTAGTGCGTATCCCCAGGAAGCACAACGATCTTCAGCTTGGTCCTTTTCCGCTAACGTTCGCACAATTTAAATCACAAATTAAAGACTTAATTCTTAAAGTTCCTTATAATGTTTGATTTTCTTTTAAATTCTTTTAATTTTTTTTACTTTTTCGCACTTTCTTTTCATATTAACTTGCATATTGGCATTAATTTTTTGTAATTTCAAATATTTGTTTGTTTAATATTTTAAGTTATTTGTTAATTTTTCTTTTTTCTTTTTTAATATCTTTTTCGCTTTGTCTAATATTTCTATTTTTATAATTGGGCAGCAGCCTGTAAAAATGGGTTTGAATAAATAAATAAATAAATAAATAAATAAATAAATAAATGGTAAGGACTGCTGTACTCATTTGCTGAATCCATTCCTGCCCATCCCCTACAGCTGCTTAATATTTTCGTTTGAAGCAAAAAGTTCTGACCAAATAGTCGGTGCATCTTGCGTACCCCAGCCCAATACTACTGTGGGTAAAACCTTTTGGCTGGTAGTGGCCCGATTTCTCAAGCGTGACAGCAACTTTTGCAGCTGCGCTTCTAACAAATAGGCCAAGCGAGAGGAATTGAAAAATGATATTCAATGCAGGCGAAGCAGTCATAATTAAGGAACCTGTAAAACAGAGCGCTGTTCAACCCGATTGGATAGATTTAAGATTTTTTTTTATCGGAGTTGATGCCAGGGCCCACTCATTGACCAACCCCATAGCATAATTAGAAAACGTCCAAGGGTTTTTGGGAAGCTATCCGAGACTGTGAACGCGATGTCATCGGGTTTTGTTGGTTGCGAGAAAGCTTTCCATAATGGCTGTTGGATGCACATTATTGAAGGCACCATCGATGTCCAAAAAGGCCCCCAACGCGTGCTTCTTGTAATGTAATGCCTTTTATATTTATGGAGAGCCGTTTCCACAAAATTCCCTTTCATGTACGCGTTTTGAGCACTCGGTAGGATTCGAGACCGAAGGCTCTCTTGATATGAAGGTCCAAAAATCTTTGAAATACTTTGAGAAGACAAAAAGTCAAGCTAAAAGGCATGCAGTTTTTCGAAAACGCATGGTTGCTTTTACCTGCTTTGGGTGTAAATACAACCTTTGGCGGTCCTCCAGGCTGCAGGTACATGACATAGCACTAGGCAACATTTATAAATAAGTATAAATCAGGATATGGTGAACATACCTGACCTCTGGAGTATGGCAGGCAGAAATTCATCCGTAGTGGGGGACTTGAAGGTGTCAATAGCCCAGACTCGTTTCTACTTTGGTCATAGCTTCACCTATACCTACTGCATCGTGATCACCAGACACCTGCCCACCAATGAGTGTGGGAGTGGAGTCATGCCAACATCCCGGAAAGTGAGTACCTACGAGGATCTTCAAGTTAATTCCTTCAAGCCAACGAGTGTAACGATCGATGATTTTTAGACAGTAAATGTATCTCTACCATTGTGTTAAGGGATCAACTATATCGATGTGAATTACCTTAAAAAGTTCAGCGACCGTAGAAATGGTCGATACAAATTTGCTCACGTATCTGGTTATCTTGCGTTTTTGTTTCATTCTCGAGTTCAAGCAGAATGTCTTTGTCCATCGAAGGCCAAGAAAATTTAGTTGGCATGTGCTTGCTTGAAGCACAGGTCTTGGAGTGGGGTATATTTTTCTCAAAATTGAGCACCTGTTTTCTGATAGTAAGAGGGATGTAAGGCCCAATGGTTGGCCAGACATTTCGCAAAAAATGTCGACATTGGCATCAAAGCTTGATTGTCTCTTTGAGGTGTATTTTGAGTTATTTGGATCTGCTGAAACTCTTTGTTCAACTTAGCTATTGCACCAAGAACGATTTTTTCGGACGAGTGTGCTTCAGCAGGAACATATTGCGACAGAGACATGCTGAATGAACTCACTAATTTAAGTCAGATGTCTAAGGTGATGAGGTACGGCCTTTTCTGATATTTGCTTGAAAAAATATTGCTTTATGGTTTTGTATAATGGTCACCTCTGGGCTTCCAAAAAGTAATGAAAATAACGAACGCACTGATGATAACTGATAACGAACAAGTGTTCGCTGTTGTATACTTCAAACTACAGTTGTGCGTCGCTTAGTTGAGCTGAGTAAAAAACTATTATCTTCCTCTCACTCTAAAACACTTTTTGTAATGTAATGTGATGTAAAATGTACAGTATTTTTGGAGGCTTTTAGAGGCCTATTTTCAGTTTTCGATATATATTCAGAGGATCTTCTAGTCTAAAACTAAAATTTTGACATTAAATAAATGTGGATGTGGATAAAACTAAGAACGAAGACCTTGTTAATACCTTTAAATACTTACTTTAGTCCTGCTATCGAACCAATGAATCCGGTGCATGCATCTGTTGAATACAATTCCTTAAAATTCGCAGCTATATTAAAGCAATCTATGACGCTATCATTTGGAGTTTCAGATTTATTTTCATCCTCAAGCCGCTTGTTTATATCATTCACAAACGACCAGACGCATAATATCAATAATACTGCAGCTAAAATTCTACGATTATATGTTAGTGCAAAAACGTTATGTTTCTAACTAATTACATACCCGAATATTACAACTGAAGGAATCGCGAATATATCCGAGTTGATCCTTGGCACTTTCGTATCAAATGGTTTAACTGTAACATTGTACATACTTTGAAAGCGCAGCTTATCAGCGCCGAAGAATGTAGTAGTTGACTCCAAAATTTCTTGAGCACTGCAGGATTCAGGCAAGCAAAGTCCTATATGTAATACTTGCTGAAATTAGAATTCCTATTTTTCAATAATATTTGAAAAATCAAAACGATATACCTACTTCTATCTGTAACTTCAACTCTAGTTGGTAAGGACTCGATATGTTGGCATAGACCATTCGAAATAGAAGCGGTATAGGACTCGTAGTGTTAATCAAGGATTTGTCATTAAAACGATCATAGTTTGACGATAGCGAAACATCTGGTGCTGTATTCAGTATATCGCATGCAATTTGTGGTTCGAACCAGAAGTTATCACCCCATGTGAAAGATGGCGGAATATTTCCGAATGAGTCTATTACTGAACATAAGATAAAATGGTAAAATTATTGAATTCAGTTTTTATATTATTGAGTATTAATTTTCATTGGAATAAAAATATGCAGAAACAATTTGTGTAATTTTTAATTATATGCATAAATGTTCTTTTTACTATGTTTTGTTTAAGGCTATGTTTAAAACAAATCAAATATACTTTTATATACAGTGGCTACTGACCGTATGCAATGCTCTAAAATATTTATTAACGGGCTTAATTATGCGCTAACAGTGTGGTAGTTCCGGTCTTAAACCAAAATTATAGTCCAGTACAAATTAAATTGAAATTGAATGTAATTGATCAGCAGGCGCTTCAACATTTATTGCATCATCAAAGATAAAGCAAGTGCAAATGAATCATTTCACAGACGAAATAGGTGCTAATCAATGTTCTGCTTGATAAAATAGTAAAAAGTAAAAATGGAAAAAATCCGACGTCGCCAGTGTGTGAATGACAAATTGGGTTCTAGGTAATTCAAGCGTATTTGACTAGACTCTGCACTAATGCAACAGGTAAATATTTGGTAATGTTGGGTCGCCTCCACGTGGTGCACCTCGGGCAACGCAAAATGTCCCAATAACAGAGTACGACTCGGTACTTCTAATGGTTTTATGATTTGGCTAATAACTTTGTAATGAATAATTTAAATGGATTAGTTTTTGTTTCTAAATTAAATAACAGTGTTCAATGAATAAATCTGCATCAAAACTTTTACAAATTTCTTCCAATAATTTATTGTTTTTTAACACTTGAATTTCAAATAGCTGCTGTACGAAGACATTATTGGTAAACTGTATGGGTAGATAAACTTTTTAAGCTACTACTTGTTTCCGAATGACTCCATGCAGGAATTAAGAGAAAAGCTTAGCTCACTGGAGGACATTCTTTGTGGCATCGCCAACTATATCATCGAAGGAGGTAGCTACAATGCGAGGGTGTTTGGAGTGGAGCATGACCTGCCCATCGAAAACACTCGTGGATGGCGCGTAGTCAAAATGGCATCAATGTTGGGTTTGTTGATGCTGAATACTGGTTCGACACCAACTTTCAGAAGACCCATATTTGGCAAATCTATTCCCGATGTCATCATGGGACCGGAGAGACTGGCGGCACTCGTCCGCGACTGCAGGGTGTTGGAAGATTACACATAAATACATACCACTCCCACTAGGCTAGAATGCCGCGAATCTTAACAGGGACGAGATGGCCACATCACTCGCTTTGAACTTGGAAGGGCTATCGTTCTTGAGCGAAGTGGAATTTAAAAGAATTATTTTTACTGTATAGACTAGGCACGTTATTTGACAATTTGTCAATGGTTGGCATGTTTTCATCAAAAGCAAACAAACATTTTTATAGGGTCGTTGTTTGAAGGTTTTTCTATATACATGTCTAATGTGGCTACAGCGTTGCCCACACATTAGCTGAAAACCACACAGGCATATTGCAAATCGAAATTTATCAATTTTTTTCCTAATTTTAAGCCAATAACTCCGAAAACTTCAGCTCAGCTATATATGTATATATATATATATATATATATATATATATATATATATATATATATATATATATATATATATATATATATATATATATATATATATATATATTTATATTTTAAACAAACTGATACTCCGTTTCTCCGAAAATCAGTAAAAATAATTATAAATTTTGCACCCTGTGCTGTAATGCCTTATTGTGTGTATCATTTTTCTGCAAATCTGAATCATATTTTATGTTTTTAACTAGTCTATTTTCAGCGAAAGTCTTCAAAGGTGGAACAAGGTCGAATATAAATAACAAAACTCGTGCTAAGTATTACTAAACGTTCGTAAAAATACAATATCGGACACAAAAGTCATCACATAATTGAAGAGAATAACATTAACCCAGTAATTGTCTCACAAGAAAGCGATCTTTTTTTTAGAAAAAGAATCACGTATAGATGTTATAAGCACGTATCTCGCATTCATTGTTTGCTCGTTTTAAAGATGAATTCTCATACAGCTATTCATTCACACACACGAAAATTTGAAATAATTCCAATGCCACAGCTACATAAATTGAATTGTGGCGCCAAATATGCAGAACTCATGTGGATCTATAATATATGTATACGGTTAGTTATTATTATGTGTGTAATAACCACTTAAGGGGTTAGTCCACTGTTAAACTGCTCCAAATGAACTTTTTTTTTAAACAGCTACCAAAAAAAAACTATTTAAGATATCGATTTGAAATTTTACACGCATCTTTATTGAAGTTAAGAGTTAACATTTTCATTAGAAAAAAATATTAGAAAACAAAATGGCGGCCGCCCCAATGGATCGCCGCAGCACCGCCGAAAAAAAAAGCAAATTGCGCCTCGTAAATTCCTGGACAAAATAAGCATCTGTGAACAAATTATCAAAAATATTTCATTAGTCTTGAGTATAAAGGACTGCACGGGCCTAACTTTAGAGCCCTAAAGCGATTAAAAAAATGTGGTACACTTTTGAATCAAAAAACTTAATAAAAAAAATTTTTTTAATCAATAAAATGTTTCCCAGATCATCAAAAAATTTTTTTTTGTTCTAAATTTAGGCCCGTGCAGTCCTTTATACTCAAAACTAATGAAATCTTTTTGGTTGTTTGCTCACAGACGCTTATTTTGTCCAGGAATTTACGAGGCGCAATTTGCTTTTTTTTTTCGGCGGTGCTGCGGCGATCCATTGGGGCGGCCGCCATTTTGTTTTCTAACAATTTTTTCTAATGAAAATGTTAACTCCTAGCTTTAATAAAGATGTATGTAAAATTTCAAATTGATATCTTGAATAGTTTTTTGTTGGTAGCTGTTTAAAAAAAAAGTTCATTTTAAGCAGTTTAACAGTGGACTAACCCCTTAAACGTTTACATCCCAAAATTAAAACGCACATGCTGAGCATCGATAGTTGCCGCAGACATAGACTGACAATATTTGCTACAAATAAGTAAGTAAATAAGTCAAGAAAAAACAATTCTGAAAAAATGACAATTTTTACATATTCCGATACAGGTGAAGATTGTGTGACTAAGTGAGTAGAGCTACGACTGTTAACGTTTGTTCCGGGGTTCGAATCCAGCCATAAGCGATCAACTAGAATCGCACATCTCTTTTAGTTAACCTTAACGTTAATAGGTACTTGAGTCAAATCAATTCCCAATTCCTAAAACCCAACCTCAACCTTAAGTGATTGGTTTTTGGACAACTTTAGAACTCGTTACATTGAAATTTGACTCGAACAAAGAGGAAGTTCTATTTTATCAACTTAATTTTTCATCCTCAAATAGAAAATAACAAATAATTGCTCAGCTTTGCGCAAAATCAAAAACAGCCTGTAATTAGAGAGGTCCAAGAATTGATCCCACCAGAACGCTGAAAAGCAAACAGAATACAGAAGGTGAAGAAGAAACCACTTTTAAAGTACAAATAAATAATTCCCCGTATGGGTGATACCAAAATAAACAAATGCTTTTGATGAATCAGTGTGAACAAAATCGACCTGTTTATGTTGATCCAAAACAGAAGCAATCAAGTTGGAAAATATTATAAGATTCGATGTGGAAGATATGCTCTGGAGGAATCCATGCAGCTCAGAAGCAAAAGCGGGATGAAAGACAGGGATAAGCTCATTGAAAGTAAATCCATCGACTACCTTACCAAAGCAGCAAAAAAGGGAAATTGGTATATTGTTGGAAATCCAGCCTGGGTCATCAGATTTATAAATCGGTAAGATATGTGCAGACTTCCATTGAAACGGGAAAGAAAGAAAAGAAACTAGAGTTAAAAATAATAGGCAAAGGACGAGCATGGCAGTTATAGCTATGCAATGCTGTGATACCTATGCCAAAAATGGTATGTAGTTGGGTAGATGGTCGGATTGAAGCGGCAACTCTGGTGTTACCTGTAAATCCAGCCTAATTATGAATGAACTTCCCAGAAATGTGTAGCCGAGACGGACAGAGACTGCGCGCGAATGTGTCGGAAATATTTCTGAAATGTTTCGGAAATATTTCTGGATAAGTGCGGCTCCGGCTTAAAGGTCCAACTAGTGATGAGTCTGCGCCCGTACGTTAACGTATGCGCCGAGGTAAACCACGCAAAGCATATGTTGCACCCAAACATAACTTACCGAACAGCCAGAAAAGTGGCATGCTCCTTAAGCAACCTTTTGCTCAATTTTTACTATGAGCTGTCCGTACGTAAAGTGGTAATGAGATACGACTTGACATACGTTCGCTTATGCGTTGTATGGGCACTTAAATTCACTCATGCTTGCGTACGTCAAAAAGTGCCTTTTTTGCTCTAAAACCGGTCGGTTTTGAGTGACGATCACGGCCGCAGACTCATCTTTGGTTAGGGCTTAAGAGTTGAAGCTGGTAATGAGCCTCATCACAAATTTATAGGACCACAATCAATATGAATAGGAGTATGGAGTGATTAGTTCCACGACTCACTTTAGCCTTGATTGATTCAGGTACCCATTCAGAGAGCTAGGTGAACTCAAAGCTTGGTGCTCAGACCCGTGTCCAGACCTGGGACCTCAGACACAAGAAGCCACTAGGCTACTCAAGCTTGTATGTCAAGCTAGTTCTATGACCCGAAGTCCATATTTATAAGTGTTCTTATTCAAACTATGAGTACCTGCGTTGGGCCTGAATACTTCCAACCTTCCAACCTATTTTTGTGTTTATCATAAATTCCCCAAGCATTATTTTTCTCTTATACCTTGTGAAAGCATTGAGGGTCTGCTAGACTTGTTTGTAGTACGCTTCTTTTTTGTCGTCAGCAGACTCCTCCGTAGGCCCGTGAACGTTTATTAGCCTGATGTTGGCGAATTCACCTCAAACTCAAAGGGTGCATGGCCTTTCCTTAATTGCATTAAATTCCACGATGATAGCCTTTATTTTTAGGTGACCAAGAAACCTATCCCAAGCACATAGTGTTTCACATGGCAACTGTAGACCAAATGATAATCTTTCTTTTGTAAAACAGTATGCCTTGTCCATTTGATTCGCAGTATTGCTGTTATAAGAATCGTATACTCAGATAAAGCATCGTGAAACTGCTGAGCAGCTCGTGCTTTGTAGAGAAACCTAACAATCCATGAGAAAATTCTCAAGTCGTTAAGCCGTTTTCGTATGTGTATTCGGCATTGTGCCCTAATGTCTTGTTGGACTTGTTCTTTGGTTCGCTATTAGCGCTTAGGTTAAGATTTTACAGAAGACATTATCGATCTTTGGTCAACTTGACTTAAAAGGGGCTATCTTGGTCATATCAGTCAACCTTTCTTCCAGGAACCACTCTTCCGAGCAGTCATGATAAGAATATTTTGATCACACTTCCCACACACCCCAAATGGATACGACTTCATTATAGAAATTACCTTAATATTGATATATATACAGTAACATCACTCCAAACAAAACATTCTAATGTACCCCACCATAAAAATAAAACGGAAAATCTCATGTAGAAACACCGATAAGAAACTCCTAGATCCCGAAAACGCAACATTTAAGAGTAAGCAATCTTCCATAGGACGAGCTAAGTCTAAAACGGCCTAGAAGGATTTAATCGACCAAATGCTCGAGAGGCTGTAAATATCACTGATATGAGACTTGCCAGTCAGCCTTTGGGGAGGGAACCGAGTTAATTACACGGCGTAGTGATTTAGAAGCGAGTTTGGGTAAACTGGACTTGATGCCCCACACCCGGGAAATCCCACCACCAGAGGGCGAAAAGGTGGTAGAAGGGCTGAAAAAATGAAGAAAAACAGACAAAATTATACATAAAAATAAAAAAAAAGGTAAAACAATTAAGAAAAAGAAAAAAAAGAAAGAAAATAAGCCCCAAAAGCAAGCGCACAACCTGAAAAACACAAACATATTAGCCCGACATCTATCGGCAAATTCATGTAACAGCTGTGTGGGGCATCAACTCCAGTTTTACCGCGAGTTTTTGTAATATTAGCGCGATAGTTAAAGTTTGTGTGCGAGCTAAGTGAATCGTTAGGTTAAGTGATAGACAAAAGGAGTGCGTTTATGCCGTAGCCAAATTAGTGAGCTCTGCTTATTTAGCAACGGTATAAACCACTTTTAAATTAGCCGAGCTTGCTATTTTGGCTACGCTACTTTAGCGCTGCTATGAGCTTGAGTAGCCTAGTGGGTAGAGCACTAGCTTCTTGCGTGTGGGATCCCTGGTTCGAATCCAGGTTCGGACGAGGGTCCGCGCACCAAGCTTTGAGTTCACCTAGCTCTGATTAGGTACCTAATTTAAATCAGGGGTATAGTGAGTCGTGGAACTAATCACTCCACACTCGTATCCACAATGATTAAAAAAAATTGTAATGAAGCTCTCTACCAGCTTCAACCCCTAGACCCGTACAAGGGTTGTCGTGGGATTGCTTTACTTTTTTACTTTAGCGCTGCTAAAATTTAGCGCGGTTATAAGTGTGAAGGTAGCAGTGGTATAAACACTATAACAGTCATAAATAGGATTTCTAGTTTCGAGTGACATTCGTAATCTGGAACCCTTGGTGCAAGGGTGTTTTTGTTCTTAGTATTGAGCTCCTATCAGATATTACGCCATTTTTGCTTTGGTTAATGAGCTGTACGGTGTAAACGCTACTACTATAGCAGCGCCAGTTTGGCAGCGCTATTTTAGCTACGGCATAACCAAGGCCAAGGTGATTTATCTGGAAATCCTAGAATGTCACGAATCCAAAACAATGTGTGCGTTTGTGTTTGCAATCGGACTAGTGCAGGATAGCGGTTTGCACGCGAAACCACAACAACACCCAGAGTACGAATACTTGTCAATTCAGTGGAGTTCGTACTCGTGCACTGTGTGGATCGTATTTCAATAATTCATGTCAGCCGAAACAGTTGGCTGCAGTAATCAATTCCTCGAAATTTCCCTGTCAATCTAGCAACCAGGAAACATTAATACGCATGAATATGATTAAAAACTCAATGCGGTCAACAGAATTCTTATCCTATGAGCCGAAATATTCTTCGATTATATTTTAAATATAATTTCACATGATTCTAATATTCTAGGTAGACATTTGTTATTTCGAAGTTTGAATTTGAAACAAACTGCTGCCAACCAAGTAAGAATGAAATAAACTCGCTTGCTACTCCGGATCGTTTTTTTTATGCATGCAGGATTTCTACTCCTCTCTGGATTAAAAATAAAAGCAGCTAATGTAGTGTGGATACACTTCTGTTTACATACATTCCACAACTCTCCACAAACACTCATCAACATTTATTTTATTTTTTTAAATCTATTTTTATAAAAAATTTTAATTGATATAGAGAGTTGAATATTGTTAATGTTTGACTATCTAGTCCAGAATATAATAATGTCATTTAAATTTTTTAACTGATTGTGTTTTAAATGTGACTAATTAATAAAAAACAAGTTAAAAGATTAATTTTACTTATTATTTAAAAATATAAAACAGCATTTTTGAATTTTAGATTTTGAGATAATATCTAAAATAGTAAGGAGATAAACGCACCATCTATTGAAGTTGGCGCTGAAATGTGATGCAGAATATTTTCTAGTAGAGAAGAAAGCCCACCCAAAGTGAATTATTTTCAAAAGAATCAAAGCCACAAACTGCGTCGTATAATCGAACATAGTTTTTGCAGTCCGAAAAATGATATCAGATGACCAGTTTATTTGTTTTAGAATTTGCTTTTCACACTTTTGTTTTCATTCAAAACTTATTAAGTTTTCGAAATTTAGATAATCATCTCAACTTTCCAATTGTTTGGGGAAAACGCAATTTTCGTACCATTTGCCAATTACTAGCAAAACAATCTTATTGTCGAAACACACAGCAACGGAATATAATGCAGCAATTGGTGTGTTCGATAATTCTGGATACAAAATAATTATCGAAGATAGAATCTTGCACGTTGACTCAGAAGCTACATATTAGCAACGGAACCAATATTATTTGAAAACTGAATTGATAGGACCGACACATTTTCAATTGAGACTGTTGGCAATATGCCAATAACAATGGCAGTCTGTCTGCAGATGTACGAAATACAAATCGACCATTACAGACCATATTGGGCTTACTGAAATAGCATTAGCCGAATATAGCCTAAGTGATTGGTGGCATATTAAGCGTTTCAAGTCAATAAAATAATGAGTTGGGTTAAAATAACGATAAAATAATGAGCTGAGAAGCATTGAGTTCATTATTATTTTCATCACTAAGTCATTCGCGACACTACTTGATAAATTAATTAATCAAAATTAATTATTTCCGTTATTCGAAATTCACAACCTACTGACGTAGCACTAATCATTTGAACATGCTAGACCATTATTTTGCTAGACGCAGACGCAATTTGAAATAAAATTTACAAATGTTATGATGCAAAAAAATTATTTAAAATTATTAACTAATATATTTTTTTTGATTTGTATGCTAATAACTAAATTATTATAAAAATTGTGTAGTTAAGCTCTGTCCTCTTAAGCATATACGGTCTATATGAAATTTTTTATATTTTTGAGCTAGCATTGGATTCGAAAACTACATACTCAATGGTAAAAAATGCCGATTTGATCAACAACATTTAAATGTGATAATCTTTAAAAAGTAAATGTCATAGATTGTTCTTTCGACTCACAATAACATTTTTACTATAAAATTCAAATTTATGCCTTTTATTTGAGGTTAAAAGCCAAACCTCATAATGAATCACCCTATATATATCTGCATGCTGCAGAAAAACACAAATCATTGAATATCTCCGAAGTTACTAAAATTTAGTACGGCAGAGCTGCTCTCAAACCTAAGATATTGCAAGGTTAGCGGCCATCAGCATAAGAATCTTGTAAACAAAATATAATTTCATTTTCTTTGTGCTACTTGAACGGAAAATACAAACGTACATATAAGTCCGAATATTAGATCATATTTTGCGAAGCTTTAATGATGTAAATTATATTTTGATATAATATTCAATTCAATTGTACACACCAATTAAATAATAATGAATCATTTATACATTGTTTTATATAA
The DNA here is from genome assembly GCA_947369275.1 of Nemotelus nigrinus. Taxonomy (NCBI): domain Eukaryota; kingdom Metazoa; phylum Arthropoda; class Insecta; order Diptera; family Stratiomyidae; genus Nemotelus; species Nemotelus nigrinus. Next base: position 220,208,594 of record OX376372.1, read on the forward strand.
ATTTATGAAGATTGATTTAAAATGGCGCTGTTCGGAAAAATGTCTTTATAGTGCAATTTTATTAAATATTTGATTTTAATTAAAATACTTCAATTGTCTAAAAGAGACAAACCCATGACGCTGTGTATTCAAACTTTTACAATAGTTTAGTCAGTGGCTTAGCAACTACTTAATTAGACAAACGCGTTACAAGTGTTTTTTTTTATAGTTTTATGAGATAATTTCACTACGAAACAATTTATATATATATATATATATTGACAGTTTTGTTTATATATTTTAAGATTTTTGTTGAGATATTATCTCACAAAACTATAAAAAAAAACTTGTAACGTTATTGAATTGTTATTCGTTATTTAATTGGAATGTACAATTGAATTGAATATTATATCAAAACATAATTTAAATCATTAAAGCTTCACAAAATATGATCTAATATTCGGACTAAAGGCATTTTATATGATTGATAGTTTCCATAATCTGGCGTTAGGGGGCGGTAGGCGCAAATCGGGCGCCGGCCGTAAAAAAATTTAAAAAATGTAAATGGTCGGACTTTGTGAAATTCAAGTGCAAAAAATTTAAATATATTTTTTCCCCCAAAAAATTTTTTTTTTCCAAATACCCAAAATTGCATTTAATAAGCCCATTATATGACGCATTAACTCGAGTGCTTTATTTATTTTATTGCTACTTTTTTAAACTGGATAATTTGATTCGAAATAGCGTATACCTGCCGATTAGTTAAATTTTTAAAGCCCTCTAGCTCGCTAACCAGACTTATTACGGTAAAAATATTTCGCATCTGGATCGAGAACATATATAGGTATAACATAATCAAATATTACTAAAATCGGAAACCTCAAAATTTTTTACCTGTCCGCTTCACCTGTAATGCCCCATTTCTTAAACGTCACGCTCAAGTTTTTATGACCAACACACATCCACACATCTTCATTGGATTTGAATTTATCGTAAATGGGATAAGTTTATTGCCTCCGGAAAAAATCCATTAACTAAACCAATGCTTTATTGTTGTTGGACAGAACACGATTACAGTTTATTCTAACCAGGTTCTACTTAGATTGTTCTTCATCAACTTATTAATATTTGGGGCATAAAAATGCAAACTATTGGTAATTAGTGAGCAATGAAGTCAAGTAGCGCAAAATAACTATTACATATCACATATCATTAAACTTACATTTTAACGCCCAGATTTCGCGCCGTTTTATGCCATTTAAAATTTGTTCCATATCCGCAGTGCAAGAGGTTTTAACATAACTTTCTTTCACTTTTTCAGCAATTCCCACAAGGAAATTGGACTGCCGAAGGAATTCCATATCACCATCACTAATACTAGCCAAATTTTGCTTGATACCATTCACCTTATTTAGATCACATACAACACCTAAAACAATTGCTAAAACTAAACTAAAAGCCTGAGAGTTCGGCACCACGAAATACAACATCTTCATCTTCTTATTGCAGAATCGATAGAACTTTCGAACAAATACGCGACGAGATCAAAGCACACTAGTACGCAAAACGGCTTCAATCATTCTGAGCTCACAATATGTCGCGTTTCGATGCTTTATTTCAATAATTTCAATGATTACCATACGGTTATTCTTATGTGCAATAAAAGTATCATCTGTTTACAGCGCGTTTGTATTTGCTAAGTAATTATTTGTCCAAACGTTCGTACGTATTTGTTGTGCCTAAACTCTCCACAAAAAAAAACGAACGTGCGATGAAAACAAAAAAGCACGTTTCCAGCGAACCACACGGATTACACTCGTCTTGTACAAAACTTTGCCAGATTGATTTTGTGGGCTAATGGGGTAACTACTTTTTCAAATTAACGACGTTCTTTCAGAAGTTCAAGGTCTGCTCGTAGATAAAAAAAAGGGTCTCAAGATCAATGGCAAAGACAATTTCTTGACAGGTTAATAATTGAACAATAACGGGTATTTATTTATTGGTAACAATTTATAGTGTCGTATTGAAGATGGTACGATTTCTTACCCAAGTGATGCATTGAGCATATGTTTGAATATATGAATGAGTTGAGCTATTATCTAGGCTTAAATAATAAGGCTTAAATAATGTTAATTTAAAAATATGTGACCTGAATAAATTTGGTACACCAGCGTACCTATTTTGATACATCAGCGTATCATCATCTTAATGTATAAAGAACGTAAGTATACATAAGTGAGCATCTCTCTCACAACAAGAAATTTGAATATTTCATTTTTTATTTTGGTATTTCATGCATCTTTCCTCATAAGTTCTGCAGCAGCCTTTCGACGAAATATGCCCTATACCTACCTGTCTTACAAAACAGCCTTACCATCAATATTAAGGTATGACCGATCGCGACCAGATAATATGAGATATATCATTATCTATTTTAGAACGTTGAATAAATTAGCACATTGCGAATACCTGGCCTTCGCATGGTGCTGCTAAAGGTGGTTAGAAATCGGACACTTTGGCACAGGAGGAGTCCGTCAGTTGAAGAGATAAGCACAAAAAAGGGCACGACGACTTGAATTTCTTGATAGAGGAAGAAAACATTAAACAAGGACTGCCAACTTAAAATCCTTCCATGAGGAACAAAACGTGAAAAGTAATTTCGAATTTGTTTCAAAGTACCGATCGCAGAACGTTATGCTTTAACTTTGTTAAGACAAACAGTAGATTGATTAATTTTGAGAGACAGTAGAGTAGTTAGTTTTGTAAAACAAATAATACAAAGTTATTATATTATGTTTCAAGTTATCGCCATATTTTTTCCACAAGCTGTGCTTGGCGATGACCATCATAACATTTAACTAGTTCATCTAAAATTGAACAGTGAAAAAAAATTGTTAATATAGTTAATCTTGTGCCTGATGGAACTTTTTTCTGTTTTCCTTTTAAATAAACAAAATTATAGCTTCTGACAATTTTCTCGCGAAATTTCAAGGAAAATATCACTAGTTTATTGCTTATAAAAAATATAAGTTTTAATAAAAAAGTACTTTCTTCAATCAAGCGCTAGTTTTTATATGTTTTGAATTAGCTGTATAAATTTCATTCAAATCCTTTAAGTGGTTTTTGAGTTACAGTCATAGTTTCGATAAAAATTCATTTGAAGTTTTGCATTCGATTTACGCACAGAAATACTAATTATTGAACTGCTTCCATCGAGTCATCTATTCCTGAGCCATATAATAGTTCTTCTGACGATGCGGCAACTTCTAGGATCTCGATTCGCTGTTTTCTACGTTGCGTTCTGTCTTCTCGAGTGTTTTCATTAGCGCGTTTGTCTGCCACCTTTACACGCTCGTAATCAGTTTTTACCAAGATCCCTTCATTAATTGTAAAACTATTCATTGGATCGAAAACTATTCATTGGATTTATTTGAAATTTTCAATATATTGTAAAAAATGCAATTCTGAAAAAAAAATTTTTTTTTGAACACCTGACTAACCATTAAGGAGTCAGACAACAAAAACCACAGCTAGAAAGGGATTTCGTTCAGCCTATCGAAGAACTAGACAAAGGTTGCAGTCGAAAGAATAGCATTAATAATTCAAAATCCAAAGAAAAAGTATCACTCGCCTACTCCTGACTGTTCCTTTAAGGGGCCCCATACACTAGGAAGTTATAGATATAGTCACGAAATTGAAGGCACAAACAATTAGTCTCGAAAGTTAGTTGCTAAATACATTTAGTGCAATTACATATTATGTTTTGGTTTTTAATCAAAAGAAGCAAAAAAATGGAATAACAAAAAAATGATCAAATAATATTTATAATTCAAAAGTTCCAAAATAAAATTAACTAGTAACACAGATATTTATCACAAAAAATTGAAGGCACAAACAGGTAAATAATTATATTTATTTTAAGAATAAAGATTCAATATTTAGCTGGATATCCTTTGGCACCTATTACAGATGGCATACTTTCTACTAATTTGTTGGTAACTGTTGGACCTATACTTTCCGATTCAGTTTGGATCACTGATTTCAGCGCAGCCTTGCTTATATAGAGAATTTTCGAACTTTTTTTTTATAGAACAGCCCACAAATACTCTATTGAGTTTAATTCTGGTTGTTTAAAAAGGGGGCTTTATTGCTTTGAACATTATACGACTCAACAATATATAGTATATTTAGGTCATTTTATTGTTAAAACCAAGTACCTTCCGGGAATCCCAATTTTATAGCACTAAATTGCACATTTTTTTAAAGAATATTCTAATACTTCATTTCGTCCAAGGTGACCTCTATAAACTGGCAACTCCCAACTGACCTGCAGCTATGCAACTCAGACCATGACATAGTCACCTCCGTGTTTGACCCTGCTGTTTAAGCTAACCATTTTTAGCTTGGTGTTGGCTTGTCTCCAAATAATTTGCTTGCCGTCTGATCCAAATATGAGAAATTTGCTCTGATCGCCAAACAGAACGCTTCTCTTCTTTCGATTAGTTTCGAAAATAAATGGATTTTTCCTTGCTACTCGTCCGTTGAAACGGACCTGCTAAACCGACCGACCTGTCCAAATCAAACAGGCCAAGTAGCCTCACATATTTCATATTAAAGGACATGAAAAAGCTGATTGACTTATGCCATTTCACGAATTTCAATTTGCCTGACAAAAGGTAAAATAATAGAAAACGCATTGGCGGACACTAGCAGGGTATGTTCACAGAGAGGGGTATTATGGATACCTTGAGGTCCAGAATGCAAAAAGTCTTAAATAAACCAATTCAATGCTGCGAGGAAGAGGGTTTATCCATTAATTCTCAGAGAACTAGCATAGTACTATTCACTTGAAAGCGAAAAATCGAAATAGGAGCCCTAAATATTCGGGGCACAGTCGTATGTCTGCACGAAAATATAAAATATCTAGGAACCCACGTAGATAGGAAACTCACCTGGGACAATCATCTAAACAAAACGGCACTGGAGGCCACTAAGGCAATCTGGGCGACAAGACAAATGTTTGGACGCAATTGGGGACTACCTCCAAGGCGGACACTATGGGCATACGAACAACTGGTCCGACCTATCATTCTATATGGTGCTGCAGTGTGTTGGAAGAAATCCCAGACAAAAAACTGCTGTTAATACGCTCAACAAGCTTCAAAGGATGACCTGTCTACTGATTACAAGAGCAACGAGATCCGCCCCAATGGAGACTCTTCTAAACCTAGAGCCGCTAACCCTCCAAATTCAATAGCAAGCAGCGAAGCAGGCTATTAGTCTACAATATAATTAGCCTACAAATCAGGAGACCTAAAAGGACACCTCAAAATTCTGGAGAATATCATCCCCATAATGCAAATGTTGAACTTCAGCGATCAAACACATTAATCGACTTAACTTACTGGCCATGAATACACTTAACAAGAGACGAGAAAATTTCAAAACTATCTTTGCTGCTAAGATCCTCATGGGTAACATTTCATGTGAAAACCTTTTAGGTTTATTTGGCCTCAATACCAAGGGTCACAGAGTGAGACGAGTCAACATTTTATCTGTCCCTGCCTATCGGACCAACTACGCCTTTAATGAGCCCGTTTCGTGCATCAAAAGAAATTTCAACGATGATTATCATCAATTTGATTTTAATTTATCTGTATCATCTTTGAAAAAGAGCTTAGCCAAAAACAGTCCATTTTGACTGATTTGTTGTAAATTTTTAAATCTGTAAATACTACTAGTCTGTATTAGACGATATTCTTTGAAAATAAAAATAAAAATAAATAAACAAAAAAGCAGCCTTCGGGAAGAGGTTCAAGGTCACAATTCCATCAAGGAACAAATGGGAGGATGGCCCACCTCGCTCGTACAACGGAGCGCAAATGTAGTTCGCGGATGGTTCAAAGATGGATTGTGGGATAGAAGCAGGGATCGTAGGTCCCAAATGCAAAATGCGTTTTCCACTCCCAAAGGAAGCCACCATCTATCAAGCAGAACTATCTGCTAGCTTAGATCCTCACATATAATAAACATGAGCAACACTAAAAGAGTCAGAATTAAGATCCTATCTGATAGTCAAGCGCTTCTCAAAGCTATCAATCGCGGTCAAATAAATTCACCTATTTAGAGGTCAGGAGATGTCTTAAATGAAATGGGGGACAGAACAGCCTCGAGAAAAGTTTTTGCGAAAATTCTAGAGTAGCCTAGCCCCTTAGTTTAACCGCCACTTCAGTGAATATTTTGGTGATATTTTTCCGAGTGAATATTTTAGTGATATTTTCCCGAGCTTGAGTTATGTTTTTAATCTGATTTATTTAAATTAATATTTGCAAATGACGAAAGCAAGCCTATTCGAAGCTTTGCAAGCTGGCAGCGAAACTACTGAGTTAAAAAATTTCTGAAGACACTTAAAGGAAGATAACGATGAATATTGTTGCATGCACATAAACCTAAATCATATTCACCCTATCAGTGCCAAAAATAACAAAAAAAAAACATCGACAAATATCGTCCCGAATTATATCCAAGCAAAACATCTCTAAAAGAATGGAAAAATCCCATCAAAAATACGAGTACCATAGCCTCCTAGAGGCCAAGACGCAAACAGATTCCCATAGGGCTACAGATATCGGCGAGATATCTTTGGCGAATCAGTCTTATAGAGCGAACCGATTGAAAAGGCAAATTGAATACGTTTCCTCGCGTGTTAATTTAAAAGCGATTTCATTGCAATGCGAGTCATACTATTAGCGCAATAATTAAAGTGTGTACGCGATTTTAGTAGAATGTCAAATAAAGCGATTTAGAAACAACAACTATAGTTTCGAATAAAAGTGTGTTTAGTCGTAGTAAACGAACTGTTTTATTCCGTAAACACGGAGAGTATCCAAACCACGAAGCATGTTTTCAGTGAAAAAAACACAACAATATTCTTATTTGTTGAAGACGCCTTTCAGACCTACTCAGTATGCTAGCTTTTCGGGAAAAAAGTTGCAAATTTCATGTGAAAACAAACTTATTTCAATCAACTTATTTTGCAATCCTAAAAATCTGTAGATGTCAAGAACATCGAATATCTAAATGATCATGGTATAAGTGGTCAAACAGATGATTCGAAAAAAAACGCACAAACAGTTTGCAAAATATGAAAAAATGAAAGAGTAAAATATTAGCCACACAAGACACAAAACATCAGTAAGCAAAAACTATATCAAAAAATATTCAGATAGGGAACAAAAATTGAATGTTTTAATGATGCTGTTGATATAATGGTAAAAATCTTAGGTGTAATTGAGCCTGTTTCTGGTATTAAGTGCAAATAAATTGTACAAATATACATCTTTTAACAGGATCCAACTGAAATGAACAATTTTACGAAAATTGTGATTGATCGGTTACGAAAACACGTGCTAGCAAAAATATAAAGCAGCTCCAACCAGCCGGCGAACCAAATTATAAATACAGTCGACAGGATTATCTTCGCGCTAATTACATCAATAAACCTAACTAAATTTTTACCGCACCTGCAATGTAACACAATATAAAAATAAAATAATAAAATCATTTAAAAAAGCAAATAACAAATCAATGTATGTCCTGCAATTTAATTCAGCTTTCAGGTACTGGTAGAAATTACAACGCACCCACATTGAAATGAAGCACCAAATAGACGTTCTGACAGGTAAATACAAACCAAAGATAAATATTCTTGTAAACATAGAGTCTAGGTGTTGATGACATATTCTGAATATATAAATTCACATAATTCTTTGTAATCTCTCTACATCCGTCTGCAACGCAAATGCTATCAAAACCATCTATTTTTGTTTTCTTACGAATTACACAACTATTAAATTAGCACCTTGGTAAGCAATGTGACACAATCATTAGCTCGAAATTTGCTCCGCATCTATTTAAAAAATCTCATTTTCAAATCTATTTGTTTGTTTAACGGCAACACATCAAGCAGCTACAGAATAAAATTATTTAGTAGTTAGTTCTGAAGCGCACATTTTCGAATGTCGTTTTCAAGTGTACATAATGGATTTGCTCTTCTCATCAGTAATATTAAATATTTACTTGAAATTTTTTAAGATTGTGGAGGCACTGCGGGCATATAAACATATCAATTGTGTGTTTGAAAATTATTAAATTGGTAATGAAAATAAGAACGAATTTGTGAAAACATTAGTCATATCACGAGTCCTATCCACAGAGTCATATCACGACTATACAAATTATAATAATGACTTATTATAATTTTTTGTTATTTGTATGAATTGCATTGAGAAACATTTTTTTTTTTTTGCAATTTTCTGCAAATAGGCAGGATATGTCATTTTTACGTATTTTACTCAGTTTAGAACTTGTTCTTCAAATTTACTGAAACGATACGCTTCTAATGCAAGTACAAATGGCTAAACTCGACTACGTACCCTCCAAAGCCGTTAGAGAATTTTACCGATTGTGTTTTTGTGACTGTGTTTCTTTGAGGGTGTTTTTTTGTTTTTTTTTTGTTTACCTTCGGTGTGTTGTCTTTTCGTGTATTTTTTTGTACGTTTTGTTATTCTTCAGGTTTTTGACCCTCCAACCACCAGAGGACAAACAGGGATCAAAAATTGAAGAATGACTAACAAAAACGTAAAAAAAAGGACGCGAAAAGTCAACACACTGAAGCTAAACAAACAAAAAACACCTCCAAAAGCAAACACAACCACACAACCACAAAAAACACAATCGGTAAAACTGTCTGCTATGCGGAACACATAGTCGTGTTTTACAGTACATATTAACTGTATTGAAAGTTTTTTTTTTTCAATTTTAATAATTTTTGAGGACCAGGGGTTATCATTGCCATCCATCGTTTGAAAACCATTTTAATGATATTCTAATGGTTTAGGGAGAAAGCCCTCAAGACAGAAACGTTAGCTAAAACATTGCCAACTGTATTTTTAAGCGGTTTTTACGTACAATTGCTATTACATAGAAATATCCAAACAGCCCATAATGCAAACCAAATGATTAAAGACATTCATATATTTATCGTAGCAGGCATTTTAAAATAACGGTGTGTGTACAGGATATCGTGGACAACATGAACATTTTGGACTAAAAATGAATAAAATAATCTGAATCTGATAGGAAAGTCTAATTAATAGCTATTGGATAAAATGTAAATAAAATATTCCGGTCATCATGAGCCACTGCAAGCCATCACCATTGTTTGAAGGGGCGATGGCTTGCAGTGGGCGATGGAGGTGCAAGACGGAGATAGTGATTGCGAAGAATTTCTTTGAAAGCGGTTTTTCTCTTCACATCAAAGAGAACCAGCATGTACAACCGATGAATGAACTTTATAGCCCCTGTATATCGAGGGGCCATAAAACCGTGCTATAAATTCATTACAATCTACAGATAGTAAGAAAATTGCACGCAGCAGTACACAACCCTTCTACTCTTCGCAACGATAGGAAATGCTGGTGCACAGCTAGATCTGTCATCAGCGTAAAAGTCAGGGATGAAAACTTTGAAAACGTCAAAACGATAAGCCCCTAATTTGTTTGAAAAATTATACTTTTTAAGTCTTCTGAATCAAAATTGTCAAAATTTATAGAAACAGGTAACGAACAGACTGTTTCACTATAGGCATAACAGACGATTTCACTGTAGAAATTTCTGCAATAGGCAATACGATACTGGCAAATGATTAGTGGCCAAAAATGACAGAATCTAGCTCGACAACTTCACTTACAATAGTAAAGTAATTTAGGTTCACTCGCTTTAATTCCTTAACTGGTCAGTAACGAACCTATCGGCATGGATGATTTTCATTTCAAATCAGGCAAAGAGATGTTCTTCAGTCGAACCTTCAACTTTCGCTGAAGTAACTTCTCTTTGAAATTTTTGTGTATGATCATATATTTTGAAAGTAGTTTTTGCAATATCATAAAAATGCAATGAAGACGAATAAGACATTAACAAAGCACATTCACTTAAAATTTTATTAACACGAAAAATTAAGTAAGTTCAGTAATCATTTCTTCTTACTATAAACTTTACCTCCATACCTTGCTACAAAAGCGCGTACATCGAATTTACGTTTGCATCCTTCGTAGTTCATGTATCGAATTTTGCCAAAAATTTCTCGCTCTTTCCAGCCTTGGTCGTGAATACCTCCAATGGACCACATACAACCTACAATATTCATTTTTTTATGGTTAATTTTTCTCATATGTATGCGTCAACTTACCAACATAGCCACTTGGATCCCGTCCATCTAAACTGTACTTATCGTTTAGATAAATTGCCGCTTCAAGCGCTTTCTCAGGCGATTCAGTCCATTCTAGGATCTTCTTCGCCCAATACATTCGAAGGAATCCATGAATTTTTCCCTCCTTTACTAGCTGAATTTGAGCAGAATTCCACAGATCGTCATGAGTTTTCGATGTTTCAAGCTCTTCTGTACTATAAACGTAAGTTCTTTTGTCTTTCTTATGGTCGGAAAGAGTTTGAAACGCCCATGATGCACATCCTTTCAAATTATCATAATTTTTATTGTAAAAACAAAAATTATCAGATAGTTCGCGTCTTACGATAGCTTCTTCACAGAATGAAGCCACGGATTCTGGATATTTTGATTTGTGTTTACGAGCAGCCAATATACAACGCTGAACAGAGATTTGACCTGCAAAAAAATATGGAGTAATATTGTATCGGAAAATACGCCGAAAAAAACCATACCAAAATGAAACCATGGCGACAGGTTCGATAACGCATTAACTGTAGGATCATTTCTCTTGGTATTGAAGAGTTTCAATCGTTTCTCGCAGAAGTTCTGGAGCTCACGACATGCAGCTCTGTATCCTGGCTTCACCCAATCAACCTCGTCCACTTCTTTATTACACTGCAGGCTGTTAAAAGCAGCCTCCCAGTTTATATCCTTTTTCGTTGATGATTCGATATGGGGATGTTTTATTAGCGGTGGAAATTCAGTTAAATAAACATCCAGTTTGTTATTGATCTTATTACGTATAGTACGGGCTGCATATTCCAACTTGTCGGAAGCAACCCAAACAGGTACTATGTTGTGCGCATCTACTTGACAGAGTGGAACATCTGCTGGTAACTTTTTCATTACATCATCAACCCACGTTGCCGGTACTCGAAGCGGACTAAAGTCACAAACAACTGCTCCAATATCAAGCTGTTTAACGATCTCAGGTACTTTTTCGCCACCATGACCAAGTAGCAAATGAAACGTGATGTTTAAATCATTGCAATCTTTTTCGACTTCTTGTAATCCTTTCAGCATGAATTTAAAATGCCTTATCGTAGCCTCTAAAAATTTTGGTACAAGGCAAAAGCAAACGTGCAGAGGTAGTTTGTTTTTAAGAGCTAATTTTTGCGCAAATAAAAAAGCCCAGTTATCTTGGACGCGGCAGTCACGAGACATCCAATACAAGATGGCTTTCGCATCGTCTTTAACTTCGCCTGTTTTCGATAGTATGCGAACTCGTTTCTTTTGAAACTGGAATTCTAGAATTGATTCAGCTACTTTCAGCCGTTTAGTTTCCAGAGTTTCGAACAAGCCAATATCATTGGACGAAGTGGAAGTTTTCGGCGTGCTAGATGATCCTGTGTCAGTTGGTGTTTTAGATGGTATTGGAACACCACTTGAGGAGCGTTTCATGATAAAGTTGAATATATATCTAAGAAGAATATTATTTACATTCAAATTTTTTTATTTGATTCTATTTATATAATTCAAATTAATTTTCATTTAATTTTTATTTCATTTACGTCGGTCTTGGGATTGTTTGGTGCAAGGAAACGAATGCCTGTAGCAATCTAACATATTTTAGGAACATGTCTTAGTTTCAAAGTGGTTTCATTTATTCATTAATGTCTAAATAAACAGATACATATCTTATTAAAGCCTAAACAATCAATAAACTTAAAAATCAAGGAAAAAGAATAAACAAAATGTGCAAGCCTTAAAAAAAGATTATAAATTCAATTAACCAAGTTATCAAAAAGCAGTAAATGAAAAAGAATCGTTATTTTATACGGATATGAAATTTTAAATTCCGCAATTTTTTTAATTTGTTTCGTTAAATAATCATGTTGCCTGGCAATATTGGTCACAGAACCATTAATAATTTTGCAAAGGACACATTCGTATAAACACACTCAACGTGACAGGGGGTAGATATATCTACGATCGAGAGACGCATGCAATTTTCAAAGTAGGGAATTCGCAATGAATACTCGAGAATACTACGCACGAAGAAGATGTACAATCGTTCATACGAGGAAATATCGGTAAAAGGTCTAGGTAGACGTTCTACGAATGAAGCCGCAGAAACGCGAGACCTTTGATACGACACGCAAGATGTGGACGTCAAATTTTAGTTTATAAACAGGAGGAAAAGCAGAGGACCAAGAACGGAGCCTTGTGGAACGCCAGAAGTAGGATAAAAGGGAGAATAAGAGCAAGAGTTAGGCCAATGTAACACACGGCGGTTCAATCGAAGTGTTTAACGCGTTGGTTTTTGTCGAGGGTGACACACACAGCGGTTTTCAGAAGAGTTTATCCCATGCATTCATCAATGCATCCTGAAAATTTCAGCTTTTATATCTGGTTGAATCGGATTTCGTAGCTATGAAAAAATCTAAAAACGCTCGATGAACCGAGTCGCTAGGTCATAACTAGACTGCGGATGTTTATTATGCATATGCATATTTTTAATTAAGAAAGGCAGAGTCGTGGGACTGAAATAGGATTTATTTTATCATTAGACGATTTTAAAAATGCATTATTTATTTGCATATTACATACATTGTGCATATTGCATACATTTTGCATATACTTTGCATATGTAATTGCATAAGCATCCGCAGTCTAGTCATAACTCTCGTCTATCAACTCGGTTCCAAAACCGAGAGGCGGCTCAAACCGCGGTGGGTGTCATCACAATGCTAAAGTAATGCACGATTATTTTCCTCTCGTGTGACGTGTGTCATTGGCTTTAACCATTACGAAACAAGCCCGATCATGAAAGTATACGAAAAGCCAGCAACGATTTTAATCCACAATATTAAGTTGATCAAGCTTTCAAAGGAGGATGTCATGGTTCACAGAATAAAAAGCCTTGGCTAAGTCTGTCGCTTGCTTTTGCTGGTCGATGGCGGAAGCAGCAGCATCCACGACAGTAAGTTGGAAATTGTTGGCTTACCTTTAACGAAGCCATGTTGCTCATAAGCGAGAAAAGTTTGAATTATCGGGTATACTCTATTGCAAACAACCCATTTCCAGGAGCTTACTGAAGCAAAATTCAAGCGATATGGGGCAATAATTTGAAATAGACAAATAATTGGAGACGTTGGAAGAACCTTCGACTTTAAGACAGTGACTTTGCAAGGATATTCGGTAAGCCATAGGGACCACAGCTGGCGCTACTATCTAGGTTGGCAAATAAACCTTCGAGTTCTAAGAGGTTCTTTGGAAACAAGCAAAATCCATTAATATCTGAAAAGGAAATATCAGAGAAAGGTGATCTAAGATGAGAAGTAGCAGAAAGAAAGAAACGCGCAAACAGCTCACATATTTCATGTGCCGAGGAAGTAGATAGATTATGTAGATTCATCAAAGGGACACAGGGAGATTTTTTAGTGGAATGGATGTAAAACCAGAAGACTTCCTGTTAGGGGGCGCAGGATTATATATTTAGAGGCTCCAATATAAATCTGCTAAGCACTCGCGTCTTTAATCACCTTTTTAGAACAAGAGCGTAATTTTTGTAACTTACAAGATCAGCTTCTAAGCCGGAGAAACGAAATCTACGAAGCACTGCATCTTTAGTTTTAAGAGGAAAAATCACGTCAAAGGTTAGCCATCAATACATCTTCTCCGTTCGGTACTCAGTATACGGAAATCGCATTTTCCTAGTGTAGATAAATCGGCTAACGTTCAATAGCCAATTTTTAGAAGTGGTCTTGCGCTGAAATCATTGTTTTCCCTTCGCGTCTTAAGAATTATTTGTCTTTATTACAGAGTGAGCGCCAAAAAGATAACCGTATTTTGTGAAAATGTCGCAAACTTGCTCTAAGCAATGAGGTTTGCCACATATTAGAAGTTAACCAAAAAAATTAGCAGCTGAATCAAGCTTATAGATGATCTACGGAGCAATGTAAATGCAATAAATATCAAAGGCGAATATGTTATTGTGTAAGAACTAGACAAATAATGAATAACCAGTTTGTGTAGCAATATGAAGATACCTTGAGCAGGAAATACGAGAGCATACTTCATATATGGTGGAAATACAGGCACAAAATAAGAAGCGAATGCCAGCCTACTCATACAATACTTGCAAACGAATCTACCTATGTTGACAAATGTTGGAAGGTTTGACTAAAGCTAAACTAGTAGGTAAATCGTTTAAGTCTACAATCTTTCGCAGGGTAGCCGACAAAGTTCATAATCGACAACAGCTTCTGTACATAAAAGTTCTTTAATCGGCGCCGTAAGAAAGCAAACACATGATATTTTAACGACTTCGTCATCATTCACTAACCTATAACCCCCCCCGCAAGAACACCGATAAAAGAAAACATAATAGACCCTCAAGCATTGAAAAATTGGAAGTCAGACATGAAGTCTCAAATAGATAAAGTGTCGGTCATTTATATCTTAGATCGGACTCACCGGCTGCAGTACTATAAACGCCAATTTCCGGAAGCTGAAAACAATTTGGAAGCATCAAAAGATGGTGCAGACGGAAACAATCAGTCAACAAATATGAAACAAACTACAGTATGGGTATTTCATAGTCACCTTACAAATTATTCGTAGACATATCAATCATTACGTCTCAAATAAATATTAAAAAATATGAGAATTTGCATAGTTCAGTCTACTGTTGAATAACTAATTGGGTTTGAGAGATGAGCGACAAACACTTGACCAGTCATTCACCATCGTCAGAGAAATGCGGAAGAAATAAAATCAATAAATACCAAAAATTCGTTAATTTTATGCTACGATAGTATTGTACACAAGACTCTTTACTAAGTTTTTTTTTATTGCTGTATACATTCAAAGCTTTTTGACAACAGACAAGCATCGAAGTTAACTGGCACGATTGAAATATAAGTCAGACTAAATTAGGTTTACGGAATAGGCACTTTCCTGTTGATTTACAGGAAAATCTGACCATCAGGTAAACACAGTAGATGAAAAATATTGTCATGGGGCCAAAATTTGTAAGATTGAGAATCAAATACAGAAGCTGAATCAAGGGATCTGAAATACGAGTTAAGCTCTATAAAATTAATTATGGATATTCCAGAAATGGTCAAAGTCGAGGAATTAATCCTACAAAACGAATACTCTTGGGAATCCTTAAAACTACTTCTTTGGTGATAGCAGTCTATCGTACTTCAAGTTCGGAAAATGCATCACACATTATTGTGGGTAAAAGATGAGATCAGCATTTGTCTTTAGGTCAGTGCGCAAATTGAAACAGCAATTATTCTTGTCATAGAATACAACTGAGTTTTTTTGGAAAGAGGTACCAATTAGCATTAAAAAAAATAATAGAATACAACTGTACTTGATTTGAATGTCAACGAGCGAGGAAATGAAATAAATAGCATTGTCAGGATTGTTTATTTTATGAAATTCAAAGTAGATTTCAGTCTAGGTGGATATTGTATTCAATTTAATAACATATCAAGAAAAGTGGCGAAAATTAACTCCTCTTTTTCAAACTCTGTTGTATATGCACGAATGTGCTATAAGTTGCAAATAAAGTAATTTTCATTTTCGAACTCTGATATATTAACATTTATATGATTAAGAACAAGTTTAGAGAAAATCGTAACTTTTGTTGTGAAATACAACAGTGAGCATTAGTGTTGTGAAATACCAGAAACGAGTGCCGATTTGTTATTTTACAATTTTCTGTTTAGAATAAGGACTTACCTACTGTGAACTCTACGAACAAATTTTGAACCAGAAAGCATGAACAAGAAGCTTCAACCAAATCTCAAAGAACACCTCACGTTGCAAGTATTTCAAGGAAATCCAGATTTTATGCAAAAAAGTGCTCCTTGACTACAAACAAATCCACAAGCCAATCAAATATGCTTTTCTGACGCACCGAATCGCATGGCAACGTATTTCTGTTGACAGCCGATGCGTGCAGTTTGACAGTCAACCATCAGTCAACACAATTGTAAACAAATTTCGCGCCAAATACGCGGCAAAGTTGTGTTCTCATCGCTGTTAATTTGGATAAATTGTTTTCAATTGCATTCATCATATCGATATAATTTTAAAGAGCTGCTTCATTTCCGTGAGAAAAATTCTGACGAAACATTTATATCAAAAGGTAAAAAAATCTGTTGATTCGTAGAAATATCGTGCTAGGTTTTCGCCTGTCAATCTTTCAGTGATTGTTCTTTTTGCTTATGATAAAATATGTTTATGTTTTTAATATATATCCCACGATAACTCCAGTCGCTTATATTGCTCACATGTAATATACTTTTTGATGAATGCATGCAAAAACCTCTGAAACATTCGAATGCATGTTTGAAACTACTCTGATGTATGTGAACTTGTAATCTTTAATTTTCCTTCGAAATACTTTTCCCCCTATGTTTCTTTGCTAGTATTCCATCTAGAGATTCATCTATCTCACACTTCACGATTAGAAGGTGCCTTTTTATTCGCCTCATCGGCAAGGGTCATGTAGTTTACGCCTCCATCCTAGTATCCACAATGTCCTATTGTAGCTTACAGCCCATGTGCGTGAAGTTCTGCGGAACTTGGTTTCAGAGGTAGGATTTATTCAGAGTAGATGTATACAGAGAAATATTGGTAGTGACAGCACCAAAACAATGAATAGACTCATCACAAATAAATACTTCAGTCAGGATCGGCTTTTCAAAATAGATCCGGTAGTAGTGTTTGATGTGATAAATTTGGCATGTTAGACGATTTCAACGATCAAACTTACGAAGTGCACATTTCTAACTAAGGAAAAGCTATCCAATTTTGCAAATATTTCACTGCCAAGAGAGTAATTGTAATAAAGTAAAATTAGCACTTTGTACGATCAGGTAACTTCCTATGTGTGGAATATCCAAGTCACTAGACTAGTAGTTAAATTGGAGAAATCATTATCGGCACTGATGACAATGGCAACCAATCCGAAGCCAACCACCTTCTTATGAAAGTTGTTGTCGACCAGAAAGGCATACTCCACTTTGTGATTATGATGAAAAATGGTAAATCAAAACAAGTTCCATAAAATGGTGAAAACGCAACTTTTAATATTCACATATTTAAGTAGTTCGGGTCCACTCCGCTCAGTGTTCCTCCCTCCTACACATTTGGTCACGCTTGTTTCTATTGTTATTTTCTCTTCTTCTACACTGTTTTTGCTTTTCCGCAGCGCTCGATTCTTGGCCATCTTGTATAAACAAATTTGTATCTTTTTGTATGAGCGAATGGAAATGGTCTGCGGCGTCAGCTTCTTCTCAGCAGGGTAGGCCAATGTCATCCTGCTAATACCTATTCGGCACATACGAGAGTGGATCATTAAGTTCGTGGCATTGTCGGAAATGTAAGCCGAAAGCGTAATTCTCTTCATCATGTTTGAAAACTTAATCCTATGAAGTTCATTTTCAAATTTTGGAAAAAATAATCGCTAGGAACCAGGTCAGGGTTGTAGAGTAGGTGATCTTAAATTACGAAACCCACCTTATGGCACACAGGCGAGCTGTGGTGCAAAAGGGGACACCTTTGGTTGATATTCCTCTTCTTTTTTCTTTGATGTCTTCTTTCAACCGCTCCAGAATTAAAGCGCAGCATTTTTCGGTTATGGAGGTGCCTTTGTTTTTTAAGATCGATCTACATGAACCCTTTTGAGCCCCCTAAAACGATCGCCATGACTTTTCCAGCAGAATGTGACACTCTGAACTTCTTGAATGATGTGCCCTTTTTACCACTACACAGTCATTTTATACTCAGACGCATAATGATGAATTCAAGTGTTAAGCATCGCTTGGACTCAATACTCCATCCTCGTTTTCTCTACAAAGATCCAAAAACACGCGAATGAGCTCCACGCGCTCTTGTTTTTGAGGGTGTGAGTATTCTCGACACCAACCTTAGTCATGCGAAGTGACTCGCTTCCTCGTTTAAAAAGACTGTACCACTTGTAAATCATGGTTTTACTTAGGCAAGAGTCCTCGTAAATGGATCACATCTCTTCCAAAAGCGAATGGCTCGATTGAAATAAAACTTGCTACTAATACTTATTTATGAGTCTCTGCACTCATTGCATTTCATTAAACCACCAAACCAAATAGCAGTAGGCTGCAGCTTGCGACAATATACAATCAACTGTGACGTTGTCCACGCCATGAGCTTCCGCAGCCTCAAATAGCTTCCTAAAGGGCGCACAGTCAAAGCCCCTTCAATGTTCATAAATACCCCCGTTGCATACTTACCATTTGAGATAGCTCGTTAACTTTGGAAACGAGAGGGCCGACTCACATGATGTTCCTCGCACCGTTTGATAAGACTTAAGCGCCTTAGTACGTATGTGTCGGTCAACAAACCTCTCCAGGTATTTTAACATAAACGATGTTAGGCTGATCCTTGGACCTGAATAGTCATCCCTACCAGGTTTTTGCTATGAAGACTACTTCAACCTTTCGCCAAGATGACGCAGCATACCTCAAGGCTAGGCATGTCCAAAAGATTTCTCTAAGGTCTGGCTGCAGGTGGTTGATTCCTCAGTAATTTTAAGTTTTCAAAGAGACTTAGTGCTATATTTACTCCTGTGCTGACATTTCGTCACAAGGAAGATTGTGCCCAGTGTCAGATTTGGTGACCTCATTATCGTTACTTAATTAATGGAGTTCACTAGTTATTTGAATTCGAAATTTACAACTACGAGCATAGTATGCCTCGTCTCTCGATTCTGGAAATCCTTTTGCTTGTGTCCACGAAAACTGATCCTTGACGAATATTTCCTTTTTAAAATCTGTAACAGTTTTTTGTATTCCATCCTCAGTATTCAGTTTTCCGTTCATAATTCGGAGCTTAGTACTAGATGTTTTAACTTCAACATATGGCGCCTATTTTTATTCGCATCTATTGTGCATAATCTAAATATTGTTCCTGCTCTACCAACGTTGCATATTTTAAGCTGTTTAAGAGCCAGTTTTTTTTATCATATAACATGAATTTATGAATTACTTCTGTAGTTTTTGTCCCTTCAGCATTAGTGTTTCTTAAAATTTTTTACTTATTTACGAGGCACTGTTTCATTTGGTTGATCGAATCTGTAATTTTTATTTTTTGGCTTCGTAATTCTTTTTAATTGCTGAATTTTTCTTCGTCTTAGCCTTAATTGAATGTAAATCTGTTTACATAGATAATATTTAATAAGAAAATGGCCCCTTTCGAACATGTACATATCTGCAAAACAACGTAACTCTACTCATTACGATACCAGTGAAATGTTGTATTTCCTACAGACGTTCTAATTTCGCTCCGTTGCTAGTTCAAAATTACCCCTCTTTGATCCCCTATATTTAAAAAAAATACAGGTCACACTTTACGCACAGATTTTGAAAGATTGTTCATTCCATTTCAGAACAAAATAAATACAAAATGGTTGAACGCATCGAAGACTTAAACCTTCCAGCATCAGTGGTTGCTCGCTTGATAAAAGAAGCATTACCGCCCGCAGCTAATGTCAGCAAGGAGGCACGTGCTGCCATTGCCCGAGCTGCTTCAGTTTTTGTTATATACCTTACAGCCTCGTCGACAGCAGTAGCTCGTAAAAAGAATCAAAAAGCTATCACAGCTCAACACATATTAGAAGCTCTAGATCAATTAGAATTCGAAAGTTTTGTAGCACCGTTGAACGAAGAACTGGAGAGCTATCGTAAAATGGTAAAAGAAAAGAAAGAAAACAAGACATCGTCGAAAAAAGAGGGTACAATGGAAGTCGATGAAGCTGAGCCTGAACCGGTGGCTGAGAGCAACGAATAATTTGAACCTATGTTAAATTTTAATTCTACTATAGTTTTATCTGTGAGAGAAAAAAAACCGTATTAAAAAGTCCAAATCGAATTTTATTTGGGAAGGTGATAAACACCACCGTTGTAAATTAATTTGTATTCGCGAACTTTTCGTTGAAGGAAATTTTTCAACTCTTCTTGCGTAAATTCCACTCCGTTACCATGCGATGCGAACATCTTGAGCATTTGATGGATTCTCTCGATTGGCATCGAGTCCAAATTCGTCAACATACCAACAATATACGACCAAAACACCTTTAAAAAACAATTTTCATTTCAAAAGCGACTCAGGCAAAGTTAGAAAAAGTCAATTTACTTGTAATTCTTCTTCTCGTTGATCGCTCGCTGAAGCCATAGCACTTTCTGATTCATCCTCTTCGCACACGTCTTGAGATTGCGATGGGTCGACTTGACTCTGCTCCACTTCATCAATCAGGGTGTAAATATCAGTATCACGTTCCTTGACCAGACCTTGAATCTGCCAGAAACTGATGCGTTTTCGCAATATTGATGGCGGGATTTTTAGCACACTGCTCAACTCTTCCAGGGTCCACTCGCCTAAAACGACCGTGAGACTATGTGAAAACTCTTCTCAATTTCTAATGAGTAATTACTTTTTGATTGAAATTGATAAATGATGGCAGCTTGAGTCGGATTAACTGTCATCTCTACAGTTTTCCCAGCTAATTCTATATCTAAAACGACACGACCAGTTACATGTCGCCAAACAAGCGTCCTATTGCCTTTATATGCTTCATACGATGTTGTATACTTTTTGAACTCTGCCTGTATCTCTTCTGGCAATTCTAATGTTTCCTTGTTAAAGGCAGGCCAGAATTGTGACGAGAGGATCAGTGACGATATGGGGAATGCTTTCCCTATCAAAGTAAAATCAAGTGTTAAAACCCATTCAACAATACATAAAGACTATAGATACCATTGACATAGTTAATATCACTTTGGATATGCGAATTAATTCGCTTCGAATCACTTATATCTTTGAGCATTACTTCGCAACTGTGTAATAATGAATCCCCGAACCGAAGCTTCAGTAATTCCAGGTTCCGAATTTCTTTCTCCGGATTGAAATGAAGTTGGACTAGGAGACGATCTGCCAGCAGATTCCGATACTCATTTACGAACAGTTCTTTGCTTCCATAAATATCAACAACCATTGATATAATATCTGCAGAGCGGGATGTTCGTTTTGGTTTTGGATCTGAAAAGAAATTTATCGTAGAGCTGAAATTTAATCAAGAAACCAATTAATACCTGGACTTGCATCTATTGGGTCCGGATTCCAAGTTTCCCAATTCAACATTTCATCCTTTCCCTTCACATCAACATTTTCTTTCAATGTTTCACTTTTCGCCAATTCCTCAGCCAAATCAGTTGGACCGTCTTCCGTTAGTCCTGTTATAACGCAACGAACGGTATCAGCACGTTTTCGGAGGTAATCTTTCACAGGTTCCGTAGTGGTTTCGAGTAAGACCCCACTTGGATCCAAATGTCTGATTGCTTTAATGGCCGCAACGTAACCAGTCAAAATATCCATAGTATTAACACCGGGATGTAAAAGACGAGCTTCTAACGATTGTTTCAGTGTTTCGATTAGGTGTTTCCTCAGCTCAATTTTCTCCAAACAGATTTTCAAATCATCGATGGCTAATTGAGAATCTGGAAAGTCTGTTCGGAGTGTGGGGTAAAGTGACATGTAGCTATAGTTGAATTTATGATTTACCTATTATTATGTTGAAAAATTGATCAATTATGAGTTTAGCGTAGACTTCGTATAAGAAGTAGGTCAACTTTATTCGAAAACTTTCGATCACTTTATGTGTAAATGCATCGTCTTCGTTAATTTTCGAAGAGCCCTCATTAAATATACGCGTTAGCCAATTGATTATAATTGTATCGAGCCACTAAAATACAGATTACGGATTATTGTTCAGTTTTTTGTATATAAATACATGCGGGTTCGTAATAAGGTGTTTTTTTACAACAAATATGAAATGTGGTCTAGACACATTTTTTTTTAAATTTGAACATAACTTAAATTTTTCCACGTAAATTTGCTTCGTGCATTCGACTAGACGGACGAAGCATATGAAAAACTATTTCCAGTTAAATGCGAGTGACGCATATTGATCGCTAATGGTTTTCTGAAAATGATATCAAAAACTAAGAGAGAACGACATGGGCCCATAAAAGACAGAAGCCGAGTGTGCAAGCTGGCATTAAATTTTTGTATCATGTCGAAGAGCTACTGGGCTTATCGTAACATCTAGAGGCTGGTGTTATAATAAGCAAATGTGAATGAAAATAATAAGCAAATGTGAAACATCAGCTCCGAATCCTATCCAGCGTATATCATTTATAGAAATGATAGATTGACAGGCAGGGGAGTCCTCGTAAGAAGGCTATTCATTCATCATAATATACGGTTTCCGAGCCTCAGTCAAATGAAAGCAAACCATAAAAACGAGTTCTCTCAAAAGCATAGATATATCTGCTCACAATCCTCCCTAAAGCACAAAATCTTATCGAAGACTTTCATGCGCTATTGGATCACGAAAGCCCTACCTTTCTGCAGGAGATCTCGATGCTCAAAATCGCGTGTGGGGATCAGTGCGAAATAACCATGCAGGGAAAGAATTTTATAGTTTTGCTGCAAATCTTGTCTGCACCTTCCCCATGAGCCCACTCACTTTGGCTCTATGACATATCTCAAAATGTAAATCACTGTGTGTATACAAATGTGTTAGATGAGCTCTATTCTGATCACAAGACATGCTATTTCAAATTGAAGACATCTTCATCGACGCCCCAATTAAAGAAAAATTAACTACCGATCTAACTTCCTGGACTTCTCTGTCCAATGAATTCATCCAATTGTCAGAAACGACAAGAAATTTAGAGAGAACGATTTAGCTCCTTACCAGAAAAATCTCTCAGGCCAAAGACACCTCTCCGATGAAGACCCCTATGAGCTCCCTAACTCCATCAAAATCATCATAAAGAGGAAAAATCACACTAAACAAAGAGCTATAAAACCTGTATATTCCAGATTGAAACAGGAAGCAAACCGGCTAACAAATGTCATTCGTAACCCGATCAGGAAATACAGAAATGATCAGCGGGAGCACTTCATGAGTAGCCTTCATCCTTTGAAAAATTTCTAAATATTTTAGAGCTAAGAATATGCCACGCATCCACGAGTCCTTTGGTCTAAAATGTAATAAACCAGAAAAAGCTGATGCTTCTGCAGATCGAGTAGGTCTATGAGAACAATTCTGCGGACGACGACCTTGAAGGAGAAGAACAATCTTCTCAAACATCTCCTACATAGCACAGCTCAAAGAGGAGTGCCAATTCCATCAACAGATTTTGAAGAAGTAAAAAGCTTGGTTCTTAGTTTCAACAAGGAACAATTTCTAGGCCCAGATAATATTACTAATCTACCCGATAACATCCTTGCATTTTTTACCTCAAACGGTATCCTTATTTAGTAAAGGTAATTGAATTTGATCACGGTTCCCTTCTTGTCTATAAATCAGCATAGACAACGTATATCATTTCTACAGCTGATCGAAGCCGAGCATATTGAAACGGGAAACTCGATCGTTTTGCGGAATCAGCCTCCGAAAGCAGAATCAAATTGGAATTGTTTTTGCGGGATGATTAAAATTGAACAACTTTTTATTAACATTAAAAATTTTAATCTACATTGAAAATTCTATTTTGACAAAATGGTTTCGAAAGTATGCACTGCTTCTCATCAGACACCAGCACACAGTGCATACTTGACTGTAGAGTTGGGTCGTACTCGCATTTTCACATACTAGGTATTCCTAGTACGAGTACAAAAAAATACCTGTTCCAAATACCTGTTCCAAAAATACCTGTTCCAAAATACTTGCAAGTATTTTGGAACGATACGTTATTTTCGTATTCGAATATTTTGGAACGAAACGTTATTTTCGTATTCGAATATTTTGGAACGATACGTTATTTTCGTATTCGAATATTTTGGAACGATACGAGTATATTCCTATCGAATATTTTGGAACTATACGAGTATATACTCGTATCGAGTATTTTC
Organism: Nemotelus nigrinus; assembly: GCA_947369275.1. NCBI lineage: Eukaryota > Metazoa > Arthropoda > Insecta > Diptera > Stratiomyidae > Nemotelus > Nemotelus nigrinus. The sequence goes on from OX376372.1 coordinate 220,232,781, forward strand.
GTACTTGCAAGTATTTTCGTCTCGCCTACGAGATACTCGTGAGTATGAAAGCACTTGCAAGTATGAAATACGAGTTTATATTAATATTAGGATACTATTACGTCACTGTTTGATCGCAATGAATTAAATGGACGAAATTTATTGTGTATATTCTTGATTACATGTATAGTCCACAAAAATACTCGTACCTAGTATTTTTGAATTTCGTACTAGGTACTGGCTGTTCCAAAAAAATACCTGTTCCATATACCTGTTCCAGTATATACGCCTCATCTCTACTTGACTGGCGTGACCACTTGCAGGTGGAAATCATTACATTTTTATTTATGCTAGTTGTGACAAATGTTAACATATCCGACTTATATCCATGGATATAATTTTACTTAGTAAAGGTAATTGAATTTGATCACGGTTCCCTTCTTGTCTATAAATCAGCATAGACAACGTATATCATTTCTACAGCTGATCGAAGCCGAGTGGTCACGCCAGTCAAGTATGCACTGTGTGCTGGTGTCTGATGAGAAGCAGTGCATACTTTCGAAACCACTTTGTCAAAATAGAATTTTCAATGAAGATTAAATTTTTTAATGTTAATAAAAAGTTGTTCAATTTTAATCATCCCGCAAAAACGGTATCCTTATTGTTGGAAACTGGCCACAGTCATCGTTATCCCCAAGTCCGTGAAAGACTTAACCTTGCCTCAAAACTGGCGTCCTATTTGCCTCCTTTCATCTATCTCCAAACTCACGCAACACTTGTTCTTCTCTTGCTTGAAAGAGAAAGTGCGGGCAAATCATTATCTGCCAGCGGAGCAATTCGGGTTTAAGCAAGAACATTCCACAGAGCTACATCTAGATCGAGTGGTCCAGTATATTGGAACAGGTATCAAAAAAAGATCCTCCACAGGGGTCGTCATATTCGATGTCGCAAAAGCATGCGATAAAGTATAGCACTCTGGGCTTACTGTCAAACTCGACGATCTTTTTGCCTACCAACTTCACTAGATATTTCCTCCAAAATATTAGAGCCTTCTAAGTAAGAATTGGTAACACCCTTTTTCTCCAAAATATCTATAGCAGCAGGAGCTCTTCAAGGTTCCCAGTGTCGCTGATTTTGTATAATTTGTACACAGCAGATATTACTAGAACCAACCGAATTCATATCTCCCTTTTTTACAGACGACACATGTATTTTTCACACGTCCAGACAAGCCACAGCCATTACCTCAAATGTTCAATATTCTATCAATTTCCTTGTGAAATATTTTAAGAAATGGTAAATTAAGCTTTACACTAAATTAATTAAACTTAACACTGACGGGCTATATTTGAAAGAAAACGTGAAATTTTTACCGAAATTCATCTTATTGAATTACAGATACAGTACTGGCATGTTTCGTAGCTATGATAATCGAAAAATAATTCTCGTACTAACTGAAACGACTTATTATTTGATCAATGCAAGCAAATTAGCAAACGTTGAAATATTTCTGTCGATAGTTTTGTTAAATTCGCTTACTACGAGATATCTTGTTGGATTAGAGATCAAATATAATGTATGAAGTTTCACACCACCGGTTTAATCGCTAATTCAAACCATTTTACTGAATACTCACATTCAACAAAACTTTAAGATGTGACGCATCAAAGACTCCTTTGCATGTCTCTTCCACATACATTTCTATCCTTTCCTGAATCAGATTGGTAAGTGTATATCCGGCCAGCTTATCCAAAAGTCGCATTCTGTGTAAATGCTTGTTTGTTGTATTGAAAGCACACACTAGTTCCTGGCACTGGCATTCTTCTTTTCCACAGGCGTTACAATTAAGATCTTCCATTTCTTCACTGTCATCATGATCTGAAACAAAACAATAAAATAATGTTGCTGTATTTAATCGACGATATATGCATAACTAGATTACTTTCGTTGCTGCTGATAAATCTCCTAAAAGAGTCATTGTAGAATTCATATACAGTATCATTAAAATTAGCTGGTAGCTGCGATAACAGCACACTTTTGAAAAGATCTTCGAATATAGCCGCTTCCGTTTTCAAATTATTCTCAGGTTTATTAAAACGGCAAAGGCCACGAAAAGCAGAGAGACGTTGTCGTACTTCCTCTAATCGTGAAAAATCACTGTACAATTGATGCACCGCATACTGGAATCTGTACAGCGTACTATCAATATCCTCGGCAGTATCGAAATGTTTCCAAAAACGTGGAGCAATTGTATGACGAAGCATTATGTCCAACTCGACAAGAACAGATTCATAAACAGGCTCACACAAGTCTAAAGCTGATAGTTCCTTAACAATACTCTCAAGATCCACATTGCTAACAGTCGTTTCCGGAAGCTACGGAGAAATCCATGTTATTAAATAAACTTTTATACTAATTGTAGCCTACCGATTGTTTGAGAAGCGGAAATACTTTACAGATTCTTTCCCAAACAGCATCGAAATTAGTGAGATTAGGATCCATTTGCTCTTAAATTAAAATACAAAAGCCTCCTAAGCTGCGGCGACCGATGAACTAGTAATGGAATTGCATGTAAATAAATAAATATTCCAACGCGTTCAAATAACATTGCGGAACTGTCAAATTGCTAAAAATTTGCTTCGACGCGTTCCGTCGCGGTCTCATCGTGCGTTGTGCTTGAAACGAGTATCGATTGTCGCGATTTACATGATTCAACACAACTCTAGTTTTTAGAAGGGAGGACTTTTCTCCACAATTTTTTTTTTGTATAGAGATGTGTCTTGAATCGAGGCGTCTAAACCAGGCCGGCCACCAAAGTAATTAACGTACCAAATGGCAAACATAAGGAAAATCCTGTAACCAGGCCGCACAATCTCTTTTTTCTGCAACTGAGAGAATGTCCGGCACTGGAAACTGGCAAATACATTAGAAATACTAGTGAATGTTAGAAGCAAGAGATCGATACACGTATCAGCTGCTTCCACCAAAAGCTAGTTGGTCTGGCTTAGTGGATCTTGCTTGAAAAAAATTGTGGAAATTATTTCCCAAATCAGTGTTCAGTTCAAGCTCAAAGATCGCTCTGTGAGTTTTAGTTTTATGGATCGCATTATCGTCCATCAGCACGTGCTATTCGCCATGTGATTTGTCGATTAGAAAGCGTTGCGCTAGAAGTTGGCATTTTTTTGTCCATTGTGTGAGAAATATTGCGCAAGGATCTCCGTCTAAGGCTTACATATCCAATTGTTGCAGGAATTAAGTCTGTATGGTGATCGAATGCGTCGCACATCCGAAGAATGGGCCGAAAATCAACTGGAAGTTGACCCCCTATTTTACGGGAAAACTTTGTTCAGCGACGTTGCTCATTTCTGGGTCGATGGCTACTCAATTGGTAAAATTGTCGCATCTGGAGTGAGGAAAATCCCCGTCGAGTCATGGAAACATAATTGCATCCACAAAACTTAACCGTATAGTACGTACTGCATACTGGTGGCATCATAGGACCATACTTCTTCAAATATGAATACGACGAGTGCTTTACTGTCACCGGTGACCACTACAGAGCGATGATAAAGCAGCTTTTGTTCCAGAATTTCCTTGGATATGAGAGAGAGAGAGAGATGTTTTCAACATGACGACGATACGTACCACTTAGCGAACGCAACCATCGATTTATTGCAGACAAAATTCGGAAATCGCATTATTTAAAGAAAGGAACCCGTTAATTGGCCTCCGCGATCGTGCGATTTGATTCGGTTAGATTACTTCTTTTGGGAATATGTGAAGTCCCAGAGCTACATAGAAAAACCAGCGATGGTCGATGCTTTAAAAGCCAACATAGCTCGCATCGTTGATAATATAGGGCCTGATTTGCTTCAAAAAGTGGTAGAAAATTGGCTTCTTGAGAGGTAGTCGCGGCGGTCATTCTAACGAGATCACCTTCAAAAAGTAAATGGAAAAGACAAAAATTTTGAAAAAACCAGGCGATCCCGACTCATACTTTTTGTTTTATTCAAGTTTGAAATCGGAACGCTCTAAAAAAACACCCTTTATAAAAAAGGTGAATAGCTCTTATCATTTTCTGAATAGCTCTTATCATTTTCTGGTTGAATTAATAGTCGCAATGTCTAGCGTTATTAAACTAAAAATATAAAATATCTTTGAAACAAAATTCACCTGCTTTTTTCCGTGATCCACAATCTAAACTTTATTAAAATCTTTCTCCGTTTTCTTCAAAATTTCACTTTCTACCACTTCCACCCGAACTACTTGGTTTTATGGAGTGTCTTAAAATCTCACCCGACGTGACTGCACATCAAGAGAGTCATTTCATTCGTAACGTGAGGTGGCCCTCAGAATAGGGCCCAATATCTCTACCTCTATGTATATTTTTCTATCAACATCCTTGAATATTGGTGTCAAGTGTGGCTTCCTCATAACATGTATCTTATAGATACCTTAGAATCCGTTCATCGCAGTTCTTTTAATTTAATTTCGAATCTTATCTTATGCTTCAATTGTGTGGGAGGTACTTGGACGATGTGCTTAATAACGCATTGATGCACACGAACCGTGCATACTGATTGAGGAAAAGAAGGAGGAAAAAAAATGTTAAAATTGCAGTTATTCTGTTATAGCTATTGTCAACAGAATCAATAATCAAGTTATTTATTTCCTGAAACAAAAATACTTTTGCTCCGCTATAATCACTTTTTTCGAACAAATTAATCCGCAAAGATTGCAGTCGGCTGTAGCTAAAGTTTGGTTTTAATTTGATCATAATAAGCCACCAACGCTTGATTTCCAACTAAGGATTTATATACTGAAAGTGGAGCAACCAAAGCTGGAGCCATTCATTATAAATTCCTGCTCGATTATTTTTTCCTTTCACTTTTATAAGAATCAATAGCGGACAAGCAAACAAAAAAAAAAACCTGTATTTCCTTAGCATTTTATTGATCGGTTTCTGAGTACGGTACTAGTATAGAACTTGTTGTAGAGAAAATGGAATTTGATTAAGTAGTGAAAGTGAAACGAGTTCACTATATCCAATACTAATACAGGAATCTATCCCTGCGTTCTCCCTTTTACCTTATAACTTAATACGCCTAGGCACTCATTCGTAGACCCACTGCTCAGTTGCTGGCTGCCACGAGACCAATTCCTTTTCGGTGAACCACAAATTAATTTCCTTCTGAGCAGATTCAACAGCATCAGATCCGTGGATGATGTTACGTCCAACTTGGATACAATAGTCCCCGCGAATAGTTCCGGGAGCCGAATCCGCTGGGTTGGTGGCGCCTAGCATTTGACGGCCAGTTTTCACGACACCCAATCCTTCCCATACCATAGGTACAACTGGACCGGAGTTCATGTAGTTGACAAGTCCAGGGAAGAATGGTCGGGACGAGAGGTCAGCATAGTGTTTCTCCAGTAGAGGTTTGTCAGCCTGTAATGAAAAAATAATATACATTATTAATTGGAACTAAATTGTACCCAAGCAAATATTTTTTTTCGCAAAACGTGTGAAACGCAATGTTTATCAAAATAACTACGAAGAGAGATAATTTTTCTGCAATAACTTTAAACGTTAAGCTCATTACAGAACTCATTGGAATCAATAAATTCGTGGCACGCGAACCCTAACTGATTATCTGTAGATCAATAATCATCGAATAGTGTCATAAAAATGTCCGTACATATGTATTGAACGACTCGTAGGCAAGATTAAAAGAATCATGCATTAAAATTCTAGTAATTTACATGTTTCTCAGTTTGAGAAAATTAATTTTAAAATGTAACGTTGCCATCTGCTTACGATTTCTTTAAAAACATCTAAATAGAACAAAAACGTATCCAGAAACCAGTTTATTCTCGGCGAATGCAATATAACCCTTGACGTGTGACTTTCACAAAATGAGGTTAGGTCCTATGGTGATAATCCCCTGGTACGAGGCACGCAGAGATGCAATCGTTATCTCAACATTTCACGATTCAATTTATCACTGTGCACTTTTTAATCTACAAGGTTGCACGGGGGGACATCACACAAGGTTATCAAGATACAGTAGCGATGTGACCGCAGCAACTGGCACGCCGCAACGTGAATTCTTCGATTATCAAACACCGGTTACAATAAAATCTACTACTCACCCACATAAACTTCATGGCAACCAATTTAAACCCCTTCTGCTCGAAGCGTTCGATGATTTTGCCGACGAGTCCACGTTGAACCCCATCGGGCTTAACCATGATAAAAGTGCGTTCCCTGTTAGCGGCCATTGATGGACAGATCAGCGAGAATAGTGCCAAGAGCGAACCGATCATAAAAACTGAATGAAGATGCTTGGAAATGCGGCAGAACGTCCAAGCCCGGAAACAAAAATTCAACTGATGTGTAGGGACACGATGAAAGTACTGATATTAGTACGGTATCGATACTTTCGTTTGATACCAAGTAAAATTTTACTTGAATCGAAACTGTTCGATATTTTACTCATATCAATACTTTGATGGTGGTATCGTATCGACATGTCACTGAAAAATTTTTACATGGAAATTGACCCCTCTTTCTAAACTGAGCTACACATAATGTCCCCGTACAGTAGCTATTTGAAACGCAAGTGATAAAAAATAATACATTTTTGCAAGAAATTTGAAAAACTTTTAATGCAGATTTAATGAATAAATCTGCATTAAAAGTTTTATTTAATTTAGAAACAAAAACTAATCCATTTCAGTTATTCATAACAAAGTTATTAACTAAAATAATAATTATTAATATTCATTACAAAGTTATTAACTCCAATAAAGTCTTCGTACACTTACGAAACAGTTTATGAAAAATCTTAAAAACTATAGATACATTTTTTGTTAATATTTAGTTGGGTAGCATTTATTTTTAATAACGGTTTTAAGGAAGTGTGGCATCAATTCTACAAGTATTTCTGCTAAAGAGCTTGTTTCAACTTAGATTTTGAGCTAATATGATGAGTCCTGATCCTTTTTTTCAGCATGTTACGCATGTGCTCAATGTGATTGAGGTCAGGACTTTGCGGCGGTGTTTTAAGCAAATGTAGAATTTCTTACGCCAAGAACATCCTTTTAAAGTGTGGAGAAAGCCAGGGGAATCTTACAACCCAAAAAACACAATGAAAACTGTAAAGCACGGTGGCGGCGGCGTTATGGTATGGGGTTGTATGGCTGCCAGCGGCGTTGGAAGCTTAGAAATAATTGAAGGAAGCATGGATCATCAAGGATATATTGCAATTCTCAAGGGAAATTTGCAGCCAAGTGCTGACAAATTGGGTGAATCGAAGGATTTTTACTTTCAACAAGATAATGATCCTAAGTGCATGGCTCATAATACTAGGATGTTCTTGGCGTACAAAATTCTACATTTGCTTAAAACACCGCCACAAAGTCCTGACCTCAATCCCATTGAGCACATGCGTAACATGCTGAAAAAAAGGATCAGGACTCATCATATTAGCTCAAAACCTGAGTTGAAACAAGCTCTTTAGCAGAAATGGGCAAAAATAGAGCCAAGCTATGCAAAAATACTTATAGAATTGATACCACACTTAAAACCCAATTAAATATTAACAAAAAATGTATCTATAGTTTTTAAGATTTTTGATAATCTGTTTATATCACTGTTTTTTATCATCGCTTATCTCCTCTTCAAAATTAACTTTTATCTAGTTTAGTTTAATAGATTTATTATTTTAATGTTTCTAATCCGACTCAAGGAATGCTGTTTGCTTGATCCCGTCTTGAGCGAGCAAACAAAACGAAATCTTTTGAGCCTCCATTTTCTTGATAAACCGTCGTGCTTCGGCCTCTGACTTATTTCCTTTGCTGGATGATGACTTTGAACAGAATAATTCTTACATCGATTGACATATTTTTAGCGTCGCTGTAAGAACGGAATTAATGAATAATGGAACAGGATAATCAAGTGAAGCAAACGTACCCGCCCATGTGTTCTCATCAATAAATAACCTTCCGAATTAGATCTGAATGTCTGACGTAAATTTTGTGTGCTTGATCCCGAGAACAAAGTCGCGGAACGACACCAGAGCAGTTCCCGGCCCTATCATTATAATTGAAATCTCTGGCTTCGTTGGAAGTCTAAACTGACTGACTATAGTAAGTATCATTTGATACTTACTCATATCAGTACTGTCGCAATGAGTACGGGACTTATATCAATACTTGGTTCTGATACTACTTTCAAGTAAAAGTATCGATACTTTCTTTCGATATCGTGTCCCTACTGATGTGACGAGTGTGCGTGGAGACTTCAATTATTAGTGATGCCTCAATTGGCTGGGTGGAAATTCGGATTTTTAAATTTGGTTTAATAGTTGCTCTGATGTCCACTTTTGGCTCTATGAGAGTACTGGCTGCTAGAATGATTTATTCAGAATAACAATTTAAGAGCAGTGTAGAGTTAAATTGCGCACGCGCATTTCTGCAATATTACAATTATTCACTACCACGTTGCGTAAGAGGCAGAGTCATAATTTAATTAAGCATAAAAGTATTCTATTATTCGTAGAGTTCAACGAACAATAGCTACTTATACAAATTTGGTTGAAGGATCGATTTGAATTGGTATTGAAATTTATGACAAATCACAATAGGCTTTCGATGTAACCGGATCGGCGGATTGACTCGAAACATGATTGAGATCCAGGCTCTCGGTATCTGATGTATTTGCCAGTTCTCAATGCCTAACATTCTCTCAACTATAGAAAAAAGAGATTGTGTGGATCGGTCAATGATTTTTCCTTATATTCACCATGTTTTCCTTAATTACTTTTGATGCTGGCTTGGTTTAAGAAGCCTTGTTTGCACATTTTAAATTTGCGTGAAATGGGCGGAGACAAGTGGCTAGTGTCATATGCATTTTCACACCGAATGCAACTTTTCACGCGAAAAACTTGGCGAAATGTCAAGTTTAATTTTAGGCAAAAGGAATTTCACGTCAAATTTTTGATCAATCTGTAGCTATTGAAATAATAGGTCTGTTTCCGTACTTCAGCAAACTGCAGCAGTAACAGAATTTGGCAGCTGGCTTCTTTTTGCTGCAAAATTTGGCTTGCATTTGGCTTGCAGCAAAAGTACGGAAACGACTTGCTGCGAATCTATTTTAATATATTATAATAGATTCAAGTACGGAAACAGACCTAATAGGTATGTTTCCTTACTTTCAGCAAACTGCAGCAGTAACAGAATTTGGCAGCTGGCTTCTTTTTGCTGCAAAATTAGGCTTGCATTTGGCTTGCAGCAAAAGTACGGAAACGACTTGCTGCGGATCTATTTTAATATATTATAATAGATTCAAGTACGGAAACAGACCTTATAATAGGCGTGTTTTTTTGCTCCCCCTATCCATAACAGAACATAGCAAACGCATTGGAAACAACAACAACAACAACTCTTATCCCAGTGAATACACAGGGACAGGAGTTGTTGTTGTTTTCAATCCGTCTTATGCTCTGTTATGGATAGTGGGAGCAAAAAAACACGCCTAATATAAATTAATACAAAACCGATTTTGCTGTTGTAATACCGCTAAGTCGGCAGCACTCTTCAGAGCCTACAACCTGACAACGCTACAACAGTGCGATTTGCTCGTTGAGTCGAAGGGAGCATCGTCCGGGGTAGGTCGTCTTCGTGTACGGAAAAAATCTCATATTTTGAAAGTGATAAATTCTATATACGAAGCACTAATAATTTTGTAAAATATTTCTATCGGATGATTTGAAGTATAGTTTTCGCACTATTCATCGGAAATTTGTGTAGTTTTTGGGGATAGTTGGAAAACGTTGAAATTCCGCAGACGGAAAAGTCGATAATTCGCTAATCGGTGTCGTGTTGGTCCGGTCCGTCGGAGTGGTTCGATTCGTGCTTGAATGCGAGCCGATTGTGTGACATTTTGACAAGGTTCAGTACAAGTTAGAAATTGGCTGGACGGGAAAACTCTTTCGTAACTTTTGAAAGCAGTGCAATTAAGTGTGGATCGTGAAAAAGAACGGGATCAGCGTGAAAATGCAGGCCCAACAGCAGGTCGTTACGCAGCCGGGACAACCGCTAACGTCGCAGCCACAACCGCAGCAACTCGTGCAGCAAGGCAACGTTGTCGTGAAAATGAGCGACGTTCAGGTGCAGCCATTATCTTCTGTTGGTGAGTAGCTTCTTGCCTTCGCGAAAGTATCGAAGCAATTGTTATTTTTTCTGGATTTCACTGCCACTTCATTGAATTTATGAAACTTTCTTGGGATCTAGCCCGATTACGGCGGTGACACGTACGTTGCCTTCTGTGGATATTTTCAGCTGATGGAAATTTTCCACAAGCGAAATCATGCGAGTAATCAAAACGTGACCTTGTCGTTCTTTTTTCGCATCGAGATAAGCAAATTTTCACGAAATTTGTCACGTCTATTTCTGCTAACTGATTTGTTATTGTTTTCGCACAAACCTTAATCTAGCGTTCCTTTGTCAAAATTTTCATGTCTTGCGGCTTCAATGGCGGCCGCAACCCGTTTCGGTATAAATTCTGTGAGGCCATTTTAGAATCAGGAAGAGCGGCTGGTTGTGAATTGAGAAAAGCGTAGACCCGTGCACCCGTAGGTAGCAGGGGAAGATCATGTAGACAAAAGCGCTGTGTAAGCAGATGCGGTGTGAATGTCAGTGGAAACCAGATTATTGATCTAAGTTATGATGGCATATTACGTTTCCGCTTCTACATCACGAATCACCAAGGCTTATTGATTTTTTTTTTAATTGTAATGTCACTACTGGTAAAACTTGCGGTTTAGTTCGGGAGTATACTCTCATAGTACTGCTTTGGATTGTATTCTAAACATTCTACAACCACTTTCTCATGAACATTATTATGTAACCTGAGGCAAACGTATTTCCATAAAATAAAGAATATTTTCCTGACAACTATGATAATGCCCCGAATCTAAATGTACTGAATGAGAAAATGTACCTTGATGTTGTCCCCATTTTCTTTTTACATATGTAGTTCTGGACTGTGCATTGTAAATCATATCTTTTCAATATATTTGTTACTTTTTTTTTATTTGCCATAGAGAGGGAAATGTTCGAAAAACTGCAGAAAAGTATAAAAACTTCAACTTGATATGCGAACATAAAGGTATCTACCTATTGTTAAGTTCATACACTTTTGGTCACCAGAAAATTAAATAATGCATATGAATTGATAAACTAAAAAAAAAATGGCTCAACAAAAACTTACAAGCACTAAAAACTAACTCCTTAAATTAATTAAATTTTGCACTGCAAAATCTTAAAAATATTTATTCGTTATCTCGTTTAGGTGCCCTACAACGTGGTTATTTGCTTCTAGCCGCTTGGAAAAAGAATAATAACTTTATCTTGTTATATGGGCCGTTATGTTACAGGAAAAACTGCCGTTGTTGTTTTAGGGAGGGGCAAGAGTTTCAGAGGGAGAAAAACACTTTACGAATTGTTTTTTAGAAATATGCATAGAGCAAATTTATTTAAACCTTTGGTAGGTTATTATCATTTCAATAACATTGTGTAATTTTTTTATAAGAAAATATCAACAAACAAACCGGATGCAAACGTTTTTCAAGAACGTCTTCGGAAAAAGATGATTTGCGGTGTTCATTGTATCTCAGCTGAAAATTATCGAAAATCAAAGATCATTAAAATTTAGTCAAAGTATCAAATCCTCCCCCAAAATTTCTCTGATTTCTATTTATTCCTTTTTACATTTTTGGCGGTCATTTGAAATGAAAATTGCTATTTTTCACGAAAAATTTGGCCTTTTTGTAGGTGTTAAAGTCAAAAAATTCTAAAATTTATCGTTGGGGGAGTATTTTACATGTAAAAAATGTGTGCCAAGTTTGAAATCAATCGGTAGTGTGGTTTTTAAATGTTTTAACTACTAAATTCCGAGCTGCCAGGGCTACAATTATAAAGGAGATGGGACAATTATACAATTATAAAGGAGATGGGACTAAGTATTCAATAACTTCGAGAGTTTAGCTCTGATTGACTTCAAATTTTGGGACTATACTCTTGAAATGTTTTACAAGTGCTAGCCCTTAATTGCGAATGGAGACCGCTTTTATTTGTTTCGTATTTTCGCACAGTCCAATCAATTTTTTCGCACAGTCCTATCAATTTTTTCGCGGGTTGGCTCAGTATGTTTGATATTGACTGAATAGATAAGTATAATGAGGTGTCTAGGTACGTTTTGTAGCCAGCACTCCTCCATTAAAACCGAATGATTGCGATCGTTGTCTTGTAAGAATGGCGAGGCACTGGTTTTTGAACAAAATTTGTTAGACCACCTTGCAAAAAGTCAGGATATAATATAAGTAAAACCTAGGTTTAAATCACATACACATTTATGAAAACTTAACTGAATGTGATTTATGAACCTGAATGAACCTTTTTTCAAAAGTTTATTTCTCCATTGCGGATTCAACTTCTTTTTAAAAAAAGTGTAACTTTAAACTTTAAAGGACAATATTCCACTGAACAGGTCATCCTATTCTAGTGTTGTTCAATCGCCCCCGTAAGCAGGATATAAAAGGCTTCAATGAGGATAGTAAAAACGCTCAAAACTTCTCAACATAGCTCACTAACCTTAACCGAAACAAAGTAAGCCATAAGTCCTGCGCGAATGAAAACGTATATTGTTTTTAATAAACCACTAAAAAACGGGAGCGTTTTGGATTGAAAAAATTGATTTTTATCCATTTTTTCGCATAATTTTACAATATGAATTGTGACTTCGCCTCCACTTTTAAACAGTCTGAATGAAGTTATCCGACCACCCTCTCCACGCCCTGTACGTGAGCATTCGACCCAGGGATAAAAAAATGTAGTTCAGCAGAATGGAATAATCCTCCATCGCCTGCGCCTCCACCTCCCTGCCTCCACTTTGAAACAATCGAAACGGTGCCATTTAACCTTCTCCTACGCCCTCCGACCGATGGTCCCATCATCTAGTCAACACTTTCCTTGAAATGCTCCCAATCTTTAATGTATACAGAAACATTCTAGGCAATGTTTTGATGCAACCAAGCGAATGATCGATAACGGAATTTTTCGATTTACAAACTTTGTGCAATATTTGTCTTTTCTTATCAGTATTGACTCGAGTTTAAACAAGATGCAAGTATTTGTACTTTTGGGCATAATTTGCTATCGCGACGAGTTTATCGATTTTTTATTTCGATTTCGCGTGTTAAGAGAAGCAGTTTTGTACCGGAAGTGCGAAAAAAATGTCCATGTAAATCGCGACACCTTGATTTTAAGGTGTTCTCGAACGATTTATAAGCAAGTTCGACACCATAAGCGGCAAAAAAATCAGGTGCACATTTAAAGTTTCAGTGATGTCGGGTGCACTCGATGAATTTTATCGATCCGGTGACTGGCGCCCATACTCAGAACATCGAGAGGCTCTGGAAGGATTAGCGAGGTGGCGTGCCTCGATTCGGTCGTAAAAACGCCCATTGGCCCGGTTACATAGCAGCATTTTTATTTATGCCCCATTTTGACTGTGAAAAAATAATGACTACGTACAAGATATTGTTGCTTCATCAATCACCGTTTCGTAAAATGTTAAAATCTATACTTATCTGAGAATACCAAGTAAATTTTTTAATGTTTATTTTAAATTGTTATTGCTTTATTTGAGACTAGTCATAGTGAGGAATTGTTATCTTTATTTGTTATTATGATTGCCAACAAATTATTTTCACTATTAATAACATTTTTTACGTTTTCGATGTATTTTTAACACCTCTGCGAACTCCTGCTGATTGTTTGACAGAGGTAGCGGGCAAGTGGAGTTGCTTTTTAAATTTGAAAAATATGGCGAAAGAAAATCGATTTTTTACTCCCACTCCCTGCGCCACTACTTCTCCGCCCCCATCCAAAAACCCTTTTATACTGTTAAGCAAGGTCAGCCTTATCAGCTCCACCCTTTTTTTTTTTTTTTTACTCTCCTCTGACCGATGACATTCCATTCTCCCCTCCATCTAGAAATTTGCCCAGAGCCCTGCTGACAGATGCACATAGGCACAAAAAAGGTCCGTAATGATGCCACAGTAATTAATTCTCCTTTAGTCAGTAAATCAGGAAATCATCTGCTTCAACGACCCAGGACTTCTTAGCGTCCTCGATGTATTATTGTCTGGTGGCCAATTTGGCCGATATCATCGGTATTCCTATTGAGAAGGATTTAATAGCCGCTTGGCTGTCTGAAAATACTAATATTGACTACGAATGTTCGGTTACACAGAAGCCAATCGATTGTCTGAAAAATAGCCGCAAATTTCGCTAGGAAGACACAAGACGGAGGGACACATGGAGATTCAGCTCCCGACTTTGTTCTTTAGCTTTGAGCCATCGGTGTACACATGGATAATCCCACTTTCGGGGGTGACGCCACCATGCCATTCTACCAGAAATGCGAGCTGTAAACACCAAATCTAGTACAACTTCCGGAGCGATGTAGTGTGGAGCCAACTTCCTCAGCCAAGGTCATAGTATGGCTGAACTCTGTTCTATTATACAATACAATTCAGTCTGACAATAGCAAGATTAGTAGATTGTGTTGGTAACTAATGAAGTAGAACAAAAAGTCCCTTAGTAGGGGTGGTGCGGAGTGCTCCAGTCATTAGGAATGCAGCTAAACTTCGCACTTTTCAAGCTGACGTTGCACGTAACCTTAAGAGCAGCCTGCCATAGGAACACCACTACAAACAATAGAATTGGCTCAACCACTGCAGTACAAAGCCAATCAGCAGTACGAGGCTACAAACCCCAATTCGCACCTATGGCTCTTTTGCTGCAGTAAAGTGCATTGAAAGTCTTCCACGCTCTTTCTGTCATATTGTAGCTACATAATAGTTTCGATTCGAGGATGTACTTTAAATATGTGAACCTCTGGCTCAGGTCAATGGGTCCTATGGCTTCTGATGCAGTCATTGTATAAAAGTGGTTCATAACCTTTGGGTTAGTCGTAATAAGGATAATCTTTGATTGAACAATTCCTGTAAATTTATACCATAATCAGCCTTTCTGGCAGTTTCTGTGCGCTCGAGTTTTTTCTAGAAGTTCCTGTGCGCTAAAGTTCGCTGTCAACAAATTTTATGAAACAGTTTCGGCTGATGCTGTTTAACCGACACTTGACGGTTATTTTTATTTAACCCTAGTAACACTGACAGGTTCTCTTTAAAATATAAGTCGAACAAAAAAAGATGATTTGTTTTTCTCACTAAGAGATAAAAAAACTTGCTAAAATCTACTTATTTGTAGAAATAATGTAAATAGAATCTGGATATACTGTGTGATAGTAATAACCATTAATATTTCTTGTAGGTTTATTAGAACTGGCACACCGAGAATACCAAGCAGTAGATTACGAGAATGCTGAACGCCATTGCATGCAACTCTGGCGTCAAGACAGCAGCAATACAGGCGTACTTTTATTGTTGTCTTCAATTCATTTTCAATGTCGTCGTTTCGATAAATCAGCTCAGTTTTCGACTTTGGCAATTAAACAAAATCCTCTCTTAGCTGAAGCTTACAGGTAAAATTTAAATGGTTTTCGGAAAAATACAATTTATTCATATAATTTCGAAAAATAAAGATTTACTAACAATAACTCTGTTTTAGTAACTTGGGGAATGTTTATAAAGAGCGAGGACAACTTCAGGAAGCTCTGGAGAACTACCGACATGCCGTCCGCTTGAAGCCCGACTTCATTGATGGATATATCAATTTGGCTGCTGCATTGGTTGCAGCAAGGGATATGGAGCAAGCAGTCCAAGCATATGTAACTGCATTGCAATACAATCCTGTAAGTACATACTTTTTTAAATTAAAAAATGACTTTGAAAAAGCAGGATTTAAAGGAAGATTTAGAGACTGTAGGAGAGTGAAGTATTATAATTTTAATCTTTGAACATTATCGGGCACTAAGCCCCTACACAGGGTTAAACATTTCCAAAATATAATATCTAATTTTGGAACACGTTGAGAATTCATTTCGCATACTTGATTTTTTCGAAAGTCATTTGTTGATATATTTATAAAGATACTTAAAATAACACTAAAATGCCCGCCGGCGCCAAAGGGTTAAAGATCATCAAACTTTGCAAAAAAATATAGCGATATTTTGGAGAGATATATCCTCACGTTTCTTGCTTTCAAGCTAAAAACCTGCGCTAACTTTCTATCAGATTCTGCAACATATAGCGTTCTTATTGACCTTCATACTGCCAATTCGTTTTTTTGGTGTTGAGACTTTTAAACGGAGTTTCCGGCTAGGGACCATCTATCCAAGTTTTATCCAAATGTAGCCACAAGGTCCCTGGATAACCTAGCTATTGTCAAAGTAAAAGCTGATCGAAAACTAATGGACACTATACAACAGCTCTTAATTTCTTCCAACACCTTAACCGAATCGGTCAAAAATCGGTAAAACTATGCATGGTTGGTTTCGTATCTTGCGCCGATATACAGCCTTCGCTTTACCCAACAGCTCACAGTAGTAAGCAGAATTTATTCACCTTCGTACTTTCTCTTTTTTCATTTTTAAAGATAAAAGTTTCAATAAACTGACAAAATAAAATCAAAAGTAAATTTTAGCTCTTCATCTTTCAATATTTGACATGTTTGATTCCACTTGTTGGTTTCGGAAATTATAAGATGATTTTCCATTAAACTATTACCGATTTAGCCACTCCGTAATCTTAATAAATAAGGAGTACATACATAATATAAGATTACTCGTATAATCTGATTTAGTTTGGCTTTACATTTAAATTATAAATACTTCCATTTATACAAAGTTTACAGTTTTTTTTCTATTGCAGGACTTGTATTGCGTTAGAAGTGATTTGGGGAATTTGCTGAAAGCCTTAGGTAGGCTCGAAGAAGCCAAGGTATGAAGATAGATTGATTCACTATAACAAAAACACCAAACAAAAATTTATTTGCTTTCCAATTTTTGGTTGATTGATTGTTGAATGACTGCGCGCATTGAAATTCTCTGCTATTGATAAAAATTCTTATGAAAATTATTTGTGTATATATGGCATTGCGTTTTGAAGCTGTTTGTTATATAGGGTAGCGTGATGAATGTTTTCATTTCATTTTAATCATAATTTTCTGATTATTTAGGAATACAATCGACAGGACGTTGAATATTTCAAACCAATTGTGTGATAAATTACTTTCAGGTCGAATAAATGCTCAGAAATCGAAATGGCGTAGATTAGTTTTTACAGGTTAAAGGACTATGTATCAGAAGTTGTGTTTAGCGTTTGACCCTTGGCGTAACTTGCGTAATATTTTACAAGCGTAGGAATTTGCGTAATTGATATGTGCATATTGTCTCTAGGGAGTCGCTAGGCTTTTGCTTTATTGTTTCGAAAACAAAATCTGTTGACATCGATGGACTATTGAATATTGGTTGAATGCATGGCTTGCTACTTGGCCTATCAACAATTTTGTTGTATGATACTGAGTACTAAGCTCACATTCTTATTATCACATTAAAACAATATTTTTGATGTTGTATTCGTTGGTGCTGATTTTTATTTCATTAAAAAATTTGATTTTCCGTTCGGATGTTATACAGATTTTGTTGACAAAATACTATATAACTAATCGCTTCAAAGTATTAAAATTGAACACATAATATGACCTAGTATATGTCAATGCAAGAGAATTATCAGTAGCATAAATGGCTTTTGATTTAATTACATATTGCTGTGTGTCTGATTTTGAGTGTAAATTATATTTGTTTCATGCATTAAATATGAATATTAATGATTTTATTTTAGACAAACTTAAACTATATATGATTTTATAAGCCCATCTAATTTGGAAAATTTTTTATTCTCATCAAAATGATTTCAGTGTAACTCGAATTCGTCAAAAAGATTTTCCACTACTCAGTGTTTAATAAATAAAAATCATAAAATAAAATTATATACCTTAAGTGGTATGATTTACAGCCATTATACCACTTAAGTAACGACAAAACCAAATTATAATTAAAATGTAGTAAGCAAATTTTATACACAAAATGAGATGGATTGCAGTTTAAGCTGAGTTTCCCCATTTACTCAGGCCAGACAACATCCTAAGTGTGTTTAAGGGCTTCAATTAAAATATCTGATGCCATTCCGTTTATGAGACGATCCAGCCAGGTAAAGTACAGTGCTCTAGTCCACATCATCACAGAAATCAAAAAAACAACTCTTCCCAATATACATTCATTTCCCATATTCCTGAAATATCCTTGATTGCAACACTCCCTTCCAGTTGAATAGTCCTATCCTAAACAAAAGTGTATGGCTAGGCACAAAAAAATCAGAGAATACTTTTTAAGAATTTAATAAGATTTTTCTTATCTTAGTTTTTATTTTGAACTCAAAACAAATTAACATAAAAAATAATTTCAGCTAATGACATTCGAAAATTCTCTGTGTGTTATATTTAGGTGATTTAAATGAAATATATTAATCATGGAAGACGCAAAGGACTGTTGTTGAGGATATCTTTTGTAGATTGCCGAATAGAATTTTCAGGGCTCTTGGCGTAAGTGGTAGTTTGGGTATACTTTGATTTGATTCAGTATTCTCGAAAATATTTTGAAATTCGTTCGCGGTTGAGCTAGTTAAGACAATGTGAGCTAGAATTATGAAAAATATACCACAATTGATAGGATAGGATGTTTCATACGTAGTTACATGTATTTTCTGGGATCAAATATGATTTTCTTTTGAAGTCAATATTTTCATCTAAAGTGCTTCTGGCAATCTAATTCCACATTATTGAATGAATTGTATATTCATCTTATGTGTTACGTAACTATTCTATTTTATCTCTAGTAAAATTTAAATGAAAATGAGCATATTACCCGAACTGCATACGATTTTTTTGCGATTATGATTTCTGTGTAAAAAAAAAATCTCTGGGTAAAGACCATCCAGATTTGGCAACTTATGATCTAGAAAAAGTGATCTAGTCCTTATCTAACGGTGATCATAAACTTGTTTTTAGTTCAAGTTTGCAGATCTGTCATTAGATCAGATCCGTTTACACCAATTCACACTTTCTGTTGGTTAGGTTCGGTTAAGCAGCTATCAATCGGGGAGTCTTACCGAAAGACACACATAGGCGCATTATGGTACCACTATTTCTCTTTCCACGATTTGGAATCGACTTATCTTTTTTGTAATTAGATCAGGCACAGCACTGAATCATCGGTTGACGATAGTCCACAGTGCAAACCAAAATACAATGAGGTGATCACCATTGTGGAAGCTGGCGTTTAAAGCTTCATTAGTTGAAAGGTCGACCAATTTCTCCCGAGTCTGAGGCTTTGCTATCTCAACTTTTATAAAAGAATTCATAAACCATCGAAAATTTTCCAGGAACAAAATATCCTCAAAAATCTCAGAAAAGTCAATGCGCAGAGACTTGAACTTGTGTTTCATCAACGGATATTTCACTACTCTTATGCAGATCGAATAAGATGAAAAACTAGCTGCACTCGTTGCGACCACATCGCCTTGAAGCTGCAAATTAGTTTTATTGGACTCTGCGAATAAATCGCTCATGTAAGCAAATTCGGTGGATATCAAAAGCTTGCATAAAGAAACTTCAAAATCTTCAGTTATCTCTTCAATTCGTCGTCGCACTATATCATTGCTTATCATTATTTGTTGTGAGACTGGATACGACTGGATGATGTAAAACCGTTTCTAATTCTTCCTTCACAGCCGGCGGTATCAACTCTTCGCCGATGGTATGAGCTTTTCCTAATTTAGCAATTCATTTGGATACATTATAAGAAGCTATCAAACCATCGTCGCATATTTTTGATGAGGTTGCTAGAAAGCCTCCAGAAACTTTTCCTTGATCGTGAAAAACGACAAATCTTTATTCTGTTTGTCGGGATGCATTTGTGTTTGTCGGGCGATACAGCTTTTTTTACAAAGTAAGCACATGGATAGTTACAAAAAAAACATACTCAACCCCGTTACCGCTCAAAATATGACCCCTACCGCTAAAAGCAAGTTCATGGTTGAGAACCAATGGCTTAAAGTCAACAGCGCCCGGGTACGTTGTGCATCCATGGAAGCCCAGATCTGTCTTGCAATCGCATAGGATAATTCTTCAGCCCATAACTTCTTAGCATCCTCAAGGTATTTTCGCCTAATGGCTAGTTTGAACGATGACATCGGTCTACTTATAGCGAAAGGACATGAAACACACTGTCTGTAGTAACATTAAGTATTTTTTGTAAGATTTTTAAAATGGAATTGTAAATAGTGGGATGGTTTTGGTAAAAAATTCTTGTTGTAAATGTTGCTAAGTAAATGATTCTAATATCAGCTTATAAAAAATGTCCTGAATTAACACCAATGGAACTTATCTTTCACTTGCATATAGAAATTAAACTTGTGTTTATTTCCAAATTCAGGGAATAGAATTGAATGGTTACAAAATCCCATTATGTATATGAAACATTGCAAAACTAATTTCAATTTATATGGTAAAAAGTGGGAACTCCATTGGTACAATTTATATTTTTCAAATTACGATGAAGAACTTCTTACCGAAACTATCTATATACCTACCTACATTTCTATTGTTCAAATCTCACAAAATATATTATCTGATCTTATAAACCAGTGCAGAACTTCAAGCATTCACTCTTACTAATGAAATCTAGTAATCGTCTTCCTTCTTTAATGTCCTGATCTGAGTGGATAATGCATAATCACTCGTCGAGCTATTTATCTCGAGCAGCTATGAGTAGAAATCTCTGTCAAACCTCAATGAAGTGCTCATCCTAAACTTTACACAGTATAATTTCCTACTATTTTGAAAACTTGATCTCTGATAGTAAAAACATATATTTCCTAATTCTAGCTCCGTTAAAAACAAAGTCTAAAGAAATATTCATTTAAGTTCAATGTCAACTAAAGTGTACTCAACAGCGTAGTAATTTTGTTTTGGCGTAATATTTTGCTATTAGGGTCTACCAGAATGGAAACAACATTGCCGTTGTCCTGCGTACGAGATTTGCATGCTTGTTTTTTGGCGTAAGCGTAAAAAAATATTTTTATATTGCAGCATATTTTGGCGTAAATTTCACTATAAGATACCCTCTGCTAGGACTTCCTCAACACGATATCAAATGAACTGTCTATATGGTAGAAGAAGAAGAAGTGGAGATTTTTTTTTACTAGAAATTCCTCGGAAAAATGTATGTTGTGTGAACACTGGAATATTTATTTGACATATGGTTACTCGGATTCCTCGATGCCAAAGAGTAATCATATGCCAAATAACGTATCAAAACATACAAAAGCAAAACACGTATTTTATAGTTATGTTATTTTTTCTCAAATTCATACATTAATCGCGTTTATAAAGAATATCCGAAAAATATTTACTCCGAAACCATTAACATTTTCGATGCTAACAGAGGTCATATTGTTTTACGTTTATTTATAATTAAAGGCGTGCTATTTGAAAGCTATAGAAACATGTCCTGGTTTTGCCGTTGCATGGAGCAACTTGGGATGCGTATTCAATGCACAAGGCGAGATTTGGCTAGCGATTCATCATTTCGAAAAAGCAGTTACACTAGATCCGAACTTTTTGGATGCCTATATCAATTTGGGGAATGTGCTTAAGGAAGCAAGGATATTCGATAGGTGAGTACGAAGTTGCAGTTTACTATTTGAATTACTATAAACTGTTTTCAATCATAATTTTTTTGTTGAACAATTCAATTGTATTGTTCGCGTTGATGCACGTCTTCAAAATGTGTGAAAATCTTTAAAAGAGAGATTTTAAAACAAATAGTTTTTTCTTTAAATTTTAAATTAGTGAAACAAAATGTTATCCTTTTGAAAAATGGAATGCACTAGCTCTTTTGAGGTTGAATTAACCTGATTCGATTTTTGTACCTTCCAAAGTAAAAGATTTTAATTGAAGGGCCAATTTTACTTTAGAAGCTAGATATATTTCAATTTCTTGGCAAATTTTGATATTTTGAGGGTAATCTGCCCCCTTTCAGTGTATGTCTTATATTTAAATTCCCATAGACACGGAAAAAGAGAGTAGATTACCCGCGAAATAACATTTATCAAGAAATTGAAATATATTTAGCTTCTAAATGAAAAACTGGTCTTTCAAATAAAACCTTTTTCTTTTAGGATGTGATTTTCTTAGTCCGTCTTTTTTAAAACGTTGCAAATGCAAATGTCCGACCGTTGTTGAATTATGAATTGCACCTTATGAAAATGCTAAAATTACCACTAAACCGAAGATTAATTGTAACGTTAATCTGAGGCTCACATCATATGTAAGAAAATCATATTAGTAAACCAACAACGATCAGTACACATATTAAAATCCTTTCATTAATAAATGTTAAATTAACGCTAGTTATGAAATACTTTAATCTACATCTAAACAACAAATTTTCATTCCGTTTTCCAAGATAAGATATAAAATTATTCGATGCATTGGTACGATATGTTCTATCTTTGATAATGATAATAACAATAACGTTGCTACAAAATTATTGTATTAATACCATTGATAAGCGTAGAGCTTCAAAGCACTTATGTCCTTCACAGTGCATGTTATTGATCACCTGATCATTCTATCAAAACAATAATTCTTTCAAGACATATATCTACAGCATATAATGTACCATGTTCGTGTGACCAAAGCTACTAATTTGACTTGTGTACTTTTTTAACCAAATCAAATTGTATCAAGTTTTGACTTGTCTTTCTAGTGTCATTTGACTATATTCTAAATTGAATCGTGGTGGGTTGGGTGTTGCAAATGTAATTATTATTCATTGTCCTAGATATGTGCTGGCGATTGATTTAAAATTCTCTATAATCTAAGTATCGATTTCGAGGGTAATTAAATTAAATGTAAGCTGAAAATTGAGTAATGTGGGATATCCATGTGTCTTCACATGCTTGTGAACATATTGAATTGCTTTAATGCTTTCGAAAGCCAAAAAAAAAAACGGTTTTTATTTTAAAATATATTATACATGTGATTAGATACATAAAAACAGAAGTTTTGTGACTTTATGACTATTTCGCGTCAAGTGTAGCTGTGTTTAATAAGCTGTTCTAGGCTGAGCTAGGTTGAGATATCTTAGCAAAATGTGTTTAATGAGCAATTCGGCTGCTCTAACTCGCCCAAAGTTGCTCTGATTTATGTTTCATGAGCCTGCTCTAAGTTGAACTATAGCACGATTTCTGCTCTACTTTTCTTGGTTGAGTAACTGTCACGGAACCGGCTTTCCTCGCTCCAGATCCAGAACGTAGTCATCGAGCCAGAAATGGGACCGTCTTCGCGGAATAAAATTTCCCCGTAAAACAAACGGTCAACATCCGATGGTCATACGACTTCAATTCTTGAAACAACTGGATCGTGTAAGGCCGAGAGCCTTGCCCAAATTTCTCCACAAAATGGACGGAGAAAACTCAACTTCTTGCCCACGCCTGTCAATCTACAAATCTGGGCTGTCAGCAACACTGGCTTCACGGCTTGTATTCTCTTCAGAACGCACTGTTCTCAATACTATCGCTATCCTGCGGACCAGCAACGTGAAGATGGACGATTATGGGGTCCATAAAACTCACGAAGCGATCTTAGAGTTTGCGCAACTGAAAACTAACTTCGGAAATAAATTTCCACGATTTATAGACGCTGCTGCGGGGTAAAACTGTCCATGGCAATTAGTCAGATCTTACTGAGTAAAAGTGACATTGACAGCTGTTATCAGTTTATTTAACAGTGGTGAGTTTCAAAATATGGCCCCTGTAAAAAACACCCTTTATTAAGAAGTTGAATCTGTTCACTTGCGTCTTCTCGATTTAAAAAAAAATTTCGGCTGTAAATTTAAAAAGAAGTCAAATGTGGCTGTTGAGACTGAAGTTAATCATATTTTTACCATTGACTATTAGGCGTAGAAAAATCGGAAAGATACCAATTAACTAACGACTTTCGCTTTCTTAAATGAAAGTCGATTTTGTTCAGGCGATCTTTGAGAGCAAAAATTTAATTATTTAGATTTTCTGCGGCAAAAAAGGATATTAAAATTTGGATGGTCTAGAAAAAGAAATTCGAACATTTAATCTACTTTTTTCTAAATTTATTAGACACAATTGAAGTTGTCAAAAGTAAAGAATATTCGCGTTACTGCTATCTACCATCCTCTCACCCTCTTCCGAAAAAGCAGTTTTTTTTGTATCTTTAACTTTGATTTGTGGTGATCCTTACTGTATTTTTCCAAATTTAAGGCGAGAATAAAGACCAAGTATTTTGAAGATTGGTTCTTAATTTTCTTTTTTTTTCTCGATTCTCTCAAGATTCTACCTTATGTGTAACACTTTCCTAAATTGAACTGGTCGATAACATCAATAACTGAAAAATGAGTATGAAAATCTGAATAAATGGTTCTATGCCATATACTTTATAGGTATGTGAAAGTATTTTCCAAGATACAAATGCAATGTATTAAAATTCACGCATCGAAAGAAACTGGTAAATTAATTCAGATTTATAGCGCTTTGTAGTTGGTCGGATATAACGAATCCGGTCTTATGACTCTTATACTTTGAAATGCGAAAAAATGGAATACTAGTTTTTGTATATATTTCCCTACTGTACAAAGCCTAGGACAATTGGCTCCAAAAAATATTCAAAGTATTGCACCTCTGTGGAATATTTTAATAGTAGTCCTGGACATGTCATTTATTGGCTTTTTTCTCCAAATTTTTTTTTTTGACGGCTATCATTTAGGAAATACAAACATCTTTTTACTTAAATTTGACTACATAAAATTCTACTTAATATCGTATCGTATTTTAATTTCATAATTTGAAGTAAATTTATGAATGAATTTTTTTCTTGCGAATGAGATACTCCTCAAAGCATTTATTCGAATATATTAAAGTTAGTGATTAAGTAGTCCAAAAGGATTATAACCTTTCATTCTAATATGGCCTGGATTAATCGTTCAATTAATGATTGCTGAATATTTACTAAGCTATCCGCAATTATGTACTTAAAAAATAATAAAAAATCAAGCTGTATCCTTTTGATTCTGAACGCTGTTGATCATTTTCTAATAATTCCCTGAATATTACCCATCAATACTTAAGATTATATTACGAATGATTGGTGTATAATAAAGTGTTTTTTTTATTGCAATCGTATATGAGTATGTAACGTTCATCCGAGCATGCAAGTGTGGTTTGGGGAAAAGTATCTCATCTTCACCCACGTTCAATCACTTAATCACAGATAGAAACTCATATTCTGAGTATGGGCTTGCTATTTAAGTGCGTATATTTCGAAGGGAGGTTGCTTCAAGTGAAAGCAATTTCGAGTTACAATTTTGATTTCCTGCTGCGTAAAGTGGTAGATTATGTGCTTTTCCCGTCCTCCCAAATAATTATCCTCGTGTGATGGTGATGAGTCGCGATTTTCATATTCTGTATGTGGCACATGTCTTCATGCTAAGCAGCTTGGCTATTTTTAGGCACAATCAGCATCTGCTGAAAGCTTTCGGGAGTACAAATGGCATGAAACACGGGAGAATGTGATGCGTTTTGGGGAACACTGATGGAGTGAACTTGATTAATCAGTTCTGATGAAGTCGAAGAAAAGCATGGTTGAGTTTATGGACGCATTTTTCGAACAGACAAATATATTTTTCTTCTGAGTACTAGCCTCTTTTAACATCCTTAACACTACCGATGAACTTAATCTCCAATCTAAATATAAACGTTAAATTGAATTTAAATCAAGCACTTACATTTTAGCACTCTATTTCAGTCCTTCCAATTCCTATCACATTACCAACAATGTTATCTGTAAAGGAATAAACTCAGCTTGAAAAAAATATAGCAAATATGCTAAATTGTCCTAGTTGCATTGCACGAGTAATTATGAAGGTGTGTTTGAGTGTCAACGAATCTAATATTTAAATTGCAAGCTTCAACTTAACTGGCAAGGGACTTTCCGAAGAACTAGGTCAAACAATTTAATTTGAGTGGAATGTATCTATTAAGCCCAAACTAAGTTGTTAAACAAATATATTGTACAGGCGCCTCTTTGGTTTGCCTCTTTGATAAAGTTTAATGTGGGATAATGAATAATATGCCCAAGTGAGAACTGATTGCAAAAGTTACATCCCATTAGCATATTGTTTGTCTGAGCTAGTGTGTGTACTCTACTCTCTTATGAAACTTGGAATAGGTTCGACAGTGTGGGATGTAATGGATAGATTAGTTCCGGTGGTTGATCTAAAGATTTTAGTGAATATAAGAACAAATGTTTTGCAGAATTTTAATTCAGCGGCTGCCTTTTCGAAAATGTCGACAATAGGTTTAGTTGAGCTTTTGCCTCAGCGAAAAAATAAAGCATAAAAAAGGTATCAAAGCAAAAACAACAGAATATTTAAAAAAAAAGTTTTCGTATATTTCATTGTGCTTTGATTTTCTTGCAAAAGAAAATGGTAACAGCTATGTTCAGGTTGTTTCATTCTAGGAATGTATTTTATGCATTTTCTATTATGTTACATGGAAATTCAGTGTTCGGGATTTTGCTCCGCAAGGTATTTATTTATCACAGGAACTCATTGCAGATTACACAAACAGAATAAAATTTCTTATTTTGATATGAGATGAAGTAATATAGTCAAAAAGCATTTAAAGCTCTTCAATTATAAATACTTTTTAGCTTGTACCCACAAGTTAGGCATGCCAGCTACTGTTGTTTCTTAATGTTATCTGAAAAATATAGAAAAAGAGAATTGATACAATTCATAGAGCAAAATATGTTTATATCTTTGAATAAGTGGGTGAATTTGGACAACCGCTCGCACAAACTTAACCGAAATGCGTTCGCTAACATTCTCTTAATCGAAAAACCTTAAACTTTATTGTACTGCAAGGTTGGTTTCTTCTTCTTTAAATAGTTTTGAAAAACTCATGTTATTTTAACTACTTTATTCATTTAGCAAATTGATTAGTAGCTCATTGGAGAAAGCAGTAACTAAATGGAGATTAAGAAAGATTTCTGCATCAAATACTGCTTCACAACTCTTAAACTAAGATTCCAAATAAAAATAAATCTATATATTCCAAATTCCAAATAAATCTTGTGTCAACTCCTCACAAAGCTTTGTTTAAGTGTGTAGCGGGCAATACTAAACAAAGTAAACTATACAATTAAGAAAATATAGCTTCACTATACTTCTGATACATTGCTGGTATTGGCACCATACCGCCTATGTATCATCCAGTTCCAGTTCTAATACTAGCTCGGTAAAGCGGTACATACGCGGTATCTATGCCGTTTCGAGGTTTTGATGCCACGAAAATTTTATCCAGTAAAGTGGACATATTACTTCCAGTAGAGATAATTTGAGTGTAATAATCAAACTTTCCAATCCAGATCATTGACAAATGTCGCTGAATGGTGAAATGTCACTTATTTTGATATGAATAAGAAAAAAAGGACCATTTTATCCCGTAAATTTGATAAAAATATACAATTTCGTTTTAATTCCATTTCACTTTTGTTTCTACCCTCGGTTTAACCGCACAATGCCACGTACGCGCTGTGTACCACCCTCGAAGTTATTGATACCGTAGCAGAGCGTATATACTATAAGTATCGTGGAAAGGGCGATATTTTCCGATGGGAGAGAAGAGTATAATATGGAGGGTTTGTGGATCAACTGGTGCCTGAAAAGAGACCAAGACAAATAATGCGTTTTTCCATATGCAAAAGTGAGAAATGCATATTCTTGACTTTAAAGATCCACCAATGATAGCTGAGAATGTATTGGGTGTGCATATGATCCCATCAAGAAATAGTAAGCGTAGTGAACATTCGCTGGCAACAAACCACATTGTCTGTATTGGATAGCATAAACGTGTCGGTGATGTTCTTTTTATTCTCCATTATCTTATTGCCGACCATTTTAATACACATACTAGGTTTTAAGAAAATTAGTATTGCATAAAACGCCAGTCGCTAAAAATGTGTTTTTGCAAAGCATATGTATATTGCCTAGTGGGAATGAAAGAACATATAATGCGTGGCGAAAAAATTATAGTAGCATTCGCTATGTATGAAACTCTCGCCGCCATGTATTATAACCCTAATGAAAAGCAGTTTCTAGTGAAAGTCAAAATTGCTCCCGTTACAGCTGAAGTGAACAATTGAGGTGGATTTCCACCTTCATAACTGAAATTTCAATTGACTTATTACTTTATGTCAAATAAGTACTCAAATTCAAATTCACGACTTCAGACTCTATGATCCGATCAAACTATATCCACAACGCTACTATAGATTTTCGGATCATGAACATATTTAGTCTATAATGCTATATGCCGAGACTATATACGGTTCGTTTGTATGAGCTTGAGAACTTCAAATTGAAAGAAAACATCAAAAAATAGATGAAATGTTTTGTTTATTAATATTTTCAGAAAGTAAATTCAATGCAATTTATGATTTAAAAGTGATTTCCGGCATGTGACCACCACGGCTATTCGTTACGAAGCTCATCCGATCAGTCCAATTTTTTTTTACCACTTTTTCCAATAATTGTTTCCTTATATCACCAATTATCATTTGTATATTATTATATCACCGCTCAATATTGTCCTCCAATGCTGCCAGAGTTGTTGGGTTGTCAGCATAAAACAGGGACTTAACATACCCCCAAAGAAAATAATCGGGAGGTGTCAAATCACACGATCTTCGATGCCAATTGACGAGACCATTTCTTGAAATAATCTTTTCATCAAATTGTCTTTTGTCTCATTTCGAAAGAAATAAAGACCTATGATGCCGATGGCGTATATTCCACACCAAACAGTCAATTTTAATGGGCGTAATGGAGCCTCTAGATAATGCTCCGGATTTGTCTCACTCCATATACGGCAATTTTGCTTGTTCACGAACCCATTCAACAAAAAATGTGGCTCATCACTAAACAAAATTTTAGGGTGAAAAAGTGGATCAACTGAACTCTGATTTTGAAAATAAATTTCCACAATTTGGTAGCGTTGTTCATCTATTCATGATTAAAATGGCAAACTTTACTGAGCACAAAGGTAAAACAACTGTCACTTTGACAAACGTCATTCAAAAGCTATCTCTACCGAAAGTTCTCATGCAGCTAAAAAAAACACCCTTATTATAGACTGTAGCTATATTTTATAGTTCAAGATACTATATACGTAGCGTATGCGATCTCAAGTTACATAGAATGTGCTATGTAGGTTTTGATATTATTGCGCTGGGGGCTATATTTCATTGCTCCGAGTATTATGCGCATAGTGTAGCGACCATAAACGATGCGCTATGTTTCATACAAGAATGTACTATGTAGATTGTGATATGATGATACTGCGAGGTATATTTTATAACTCAGAGTACTATGCGCATAGCGCATGCAACGAAATATGATGTGCTATGTTACATAGGACTACGCGTCACATGAACGAAAAATTTATTCAATTGGACATACTACTTGTGTGTAAAAATAGTTTTGCGCAATATTATGAAAACTAACTGTGTTCTTCGCGCTTTATTCGCGATAATTGAAAATATAATATCGATTTTATAATACCTGCATATCGAATAGTAAACTACATTTTTTAAAGTTTCGCAAGATTTGCACCTTAATATTTTAATTTTCAAGATGACAACACAGATTGGCCACCCCAAAAAGCAATCTCATTTATTTTCGTACTATTTCCCCAAATTCGTAGAGAGAGCTGTGAAAATGGCAAATGCTTTTCTATATATTCTGCCCTGGACTCAGAACTGATAAGAATAAGCTTATGAAAACGAAGAATTGCGCACGCGATTTGGGGAAACCACCACAGAGCTTTTATCTCCCGTTGTCTCGTTCCCATGAACTAGGAGAATTTTCAGGGAAATTTCGCTCGCATCTGTTTGATTAGCAGAAGACTTAGTAGGAGAGATGCTATTTTGCCAGATATTCTAGTGCGGGGGATATATTTTCCCTGATGAAATTTTCGGGGAAATATACAGTCTGTGACATTGAAATGATTTATGGGCAATATTTGTATATTGCACTATTTTGTTATTTGTTATTTCAGCTTTGAATTTATGCATTATTTTCCAGGCATTGTGTTCTAATTTTGGCATAATAAAGCAATTGCGTTAGAATGTGATACATTCATATGTCTGCCAATTCTCAATTTTACGCCATATTTAGGAAGCAAAGTGTAGCTTGGGTGTAGTTTCAACAATACGGGGAAGCATGGAGTAATCATTCGGGACAGTGCTAAAGGTATCCCTGTTTTCGTTGTCGACAACATTTTTGTGTATGTGTTGGCAGTCAATGAATTCACGGAGGCTACAAGTCTACATGGTAGAGTCCCGTTAATAGGTTAGTAGTCGACGACGCAGCACTCAGTAACGAACACTTTTTCGTTGACCATTTGTCGTGCATATGTTGTGTTTGGTTAAAACTCCTGTTTAAATTTTTAATTGCACTATTTGTCCTTCGCGTCTTCTAACTCGTATTGTTTCGAAATCGTATCCAATAATGTAGCAAGAAGATATTTGATTTTTCGCACTCGGTGAAAAGTTTCTATTCACGCAACAACTTCCCAGACGCTTTGTTGTGATCCTGCAAGCAGCACCTATCGAACATTTTTATATGCATTGTAAATCTTCTTAGAATTACTATGCTCTGTTGACAAACATTCTTCATGGAATACAAAGTGCAGTGTGATGATTTGTTATAGTGTGTTGATGTGTTTCATAATATCGTGTCAATTGAAAAATAATAAATGATAATGAGACTGTCATACGATGAGCTAATTGATCACGTTGAGTTAGTAAACAAAATCCAAGACATTCTATATAAAATCTATAAATAAAATATTTTAAATTGTGCTGTGATGCGTTAGTAAATCTCCCTCGCCAAATTTTATGCAGTGGTGCGTTAGTAACTCTCCCTCACCAAATTTTATGCAGTGGTTTGCATGAAATTATTGAATTATCAGAAATCCCACTAGTCATTAAAACATCATCTTGCTCTGATCAAATTGTGTTCAGTTCAATTTCCGATTGGTTTGTTTTCCAAAATTTCCTCAATAAATGAGTTAACATCATACAGATTCATCGAGCGTAAACAACTCCTTTGATATTGCGTGACCTGGGTGAGAGTGAGTGGGTTTATTGCCGTCAGTCATGCATGGCATGGATACTAGATAAATAGAAATAGAAGCCCAAGTTGGGATGTTATTCTCTTTCGGGAAAATATATTATCCGGGTGATAAAACTATTTTCAGTCGAAATGGAGAATTCATTCTTTATACTGAATAATGTATCTTCATAAAAGTCCGAGGGATTTCTTTCTCAGTTAGCGATTAATAACATCCCCTTTGTAGAAATTTTTAATTTTAGAAAGCAATGCCACTATGTTAGTTTCATATAAAATTAATGCAACTGAATATTTTTCAACCATGTTTTCTACCTAATTTATATGTATTAACTGCAAAATAATCAATCAAAATATTCAACAAACACAACACCGTCTCTTCTCGTACATTTTTATGAGGTTTCGGTGACCAGAAGTCTCTGAAAATACGCGTTGGTGTTCAATTTGCTTTCATATGTGCGTGCGCTGCTTTCTATATCATGTTTTACGATTATTTCACAATGTAATATGCGGTGAGCTCTTTAGGAATAAAAGTGTATTATCCTATTTATGGTGTACGTACTGGACAACGCTGGAGTTCAAAGCACTATATGCAAGAGCATATTAGATAAATGGGAAAACTTTCTCTCGTGCACATTAATTTGTATGAATATAATAGTAAAACAGCATAATTTTAGTCCTTAAAAGTAGGTCATATCGAGCATTCCTTTTTTCATTGCATGTGGTTCTGGATATAAAAAAAAACAGTCAATATATAAAAGTCATCTTTCATGGTTAACATCTACTTTTATAATTGCCGGTTAATTTCTCCCATTACATCAGTCGAAAAACCGTATTCTATTTATAGCCTTATATTTTTATACTTTTGCTTATTTATACCTATCATACTACCGTCATTCAATGCAAGTGCTATCTCTTATTTTGTATTGTGTTTATGGGTGGTGAAGCAGATCCATGTCATATGCTGAATTTCCAAGGGTGGAGAAAAGGTCCACTAAAGTACAGCTTAAATTTTGATATTTGCATTATGCAATGCAAAAAAAAACCGAAAATCTACTTTTATTTCCCAAATTATGCACCCCATTGTACATTTTGCAAAAAAAAGATCAATAATTCCAGATCAATTTGTCAATGCATGTGCATCGTTTACCTTTCATCGCTCGAAAGTAACTTTCCGACTCTTTAATACTGAAAAACTAACGAGACCCCACCTCGTTAGTAATAGGAATACGAATAAATATGAGTAAAATATCGATTGATGAATCAGTTTCCCGAAAAAAAGTTGTTATTGTTCATGCTTCTGAAATTTTTGTTTGTGTAAGCTGAATATAAAAAACATGTTTTGATGATTAATAAGCAATTCCTTGACTTCAAAAATCCCCTCAAAAATCTTAGTGCTTATGTCAAAACTTTTAAACAGAAATTTGATCTCTTTATCAAAAATAACAAAATAATCCATGCAGTCGCAAAATCATGATTTTCAAATGTTTTAACTAGAATCTACTCGTTTTGCAAATTCGTAAATATTTAATTGTCTCCTCCCATTCATCGCACGAGAAATTTTGATGAGATGGGATCCAGCACTTCGTTTTGTGCAATATTGCGTAGCCACTTATGACCAGCCTTTGTAGCGACAAAAGCTTGCGGTCACGCTTTCCGAATTCGCATAAAATGTGTCTATACTCTTGTAAGACCAGTCGTTGATCGTGCCCCCTACTAAGGTATCAGAAGCACTAACACTCAGTCATATATTCTTACAATAGTGACAAAAAATGGGGACAAGAGAAAAAAAAAACGAAATTTTCATTAGTACTTTTTATTACATTAACTCGTACCCTATCACTGCATACATTTGTTTTTTCTTTTTAGTGCTTTTACCGGCTTCGAAAATTAAACACGACCGTTCTTCTATAGCGACGGCGAATAACAACCTTTATTTTCCTTTCTCTTATTCCTACATACGCATCCATACTTATGTCAAACGGTTGCTAATATCTTCCAGCTATTCGTATATGTTGAATCTTAATACTACACAATAGGTCAATAATAGGGACAGTTGAAATATTTCTATTTTACTGAAATGTCACTAGAATAATATTTATAAAATAATAATTTTCATTGCCTGATATTTGGTGACCCTTCATTGTCTTTAGCATAGCCAGGTATATATCAGTTTCTCCTGGGTACAATTTCTGCAATGCTGATTACCCAGGAATGGCATGGGAATTTGAAAAAAAAATTAACTTGCTTTCGTTCTTCCGTGGTGTAAATATTGATCATGCAATTTCCAAATTTTATTTTATCTCGATCTCAATGACCTTATCTCTATCTATACCCCTACTTTTCACCCTCGTAAATCTACAAATCCTGCTTGGCTCACCCTATGAGTTTTGAAGGCAATGCAATTGAAAAATGTTGCTCGGAAAACATTTCTAAGAACGAATTCTGCCTCTAATCTTGCTGTAATTCGGACCCTGCGTTCCTCGGCTCAAATAATAATGAAGCAACAAGTGCTCGATTATTTTGGTAGGTTCGAGTCATCTATTTCTTCTTGCGATACTAAATCTTTTTGGTCATACATTGGTTTGCATTCCGGTGTATCTGTGATGGATCTAATTGTATTCCCAATTTTTATCCGTGATCTATGTCTTTCTCATTGTGCATTCCCCACATTAATTGAAGCCTGTCATCCGATGTTTTTCCTTCTGCCTGGAAATTTTCTAACATTTATCTAATTTTCAAACCAGGCGATGATACCTCCAGCTCTAATTGTTGTCCTGTTTCCCTCATTCCTTGCTTCAGTAAACTTCTTGAAAAAAAATTTCTTCTCTAGAATGTATCTCATGATTCATCCTATCATCTCTCCGGCACAACATGGGTTCGCGACTTTGATTAACCTCATCCTCTTTTCAAATATTGTTGCCCTATCCTTAGATCGTCAGGAACAAGTGGACTTTGTGAATATTTTCAAAAGTCTTTGATACTGTCAATCATAGATTGGTTGTTTCGGCTCACTCCTTTATTGCTCTTCCTCCTACCTCAGTAATCGTGTGTGTGAAGTTACTCTTAATCACCTTTGCTCTTCTCCCCTTCATCCTTCCTCTGGTGTTCCACAAAGGTCCTATCCTTGGTCCATTACTCGTCTGGATTTTTATCAATGACGATGAAATTTTTGCTTCGATCACTTATATCCTAGTCTTCAGCTCCGACTGGCCTTCCTGAGCAGCAGTGTATATCCTTCACATCAAAGTTCCCGGAACCAAATCTTTGAAACCATTTGATAATGACGTTCTTTTAACAAGTCTCCGTCATAAACAGCACACAACTTGTTTCGTGCTTGATAAAGTTTTTGCTAAAATTAGGATAGTTAGAATAAGATAGAATAAAATTAGGATCGATAGAAGTGCCCGCACCGGCAATTTAAGTAATGCAATTTTTGTACTCAGAAAAGCGACCATTAAATTTTGGAATATAAATTATTCTGTGCTGAAAACAAGTAAAAAATTCCGAAAAATCTTTACCCCCTAAAAATTTTGATGCAACATCAAATCAATACGGAATTTGCTGGATAAGTTGACCTTAATGTAGGGCAGACTGGTAAAATTTTGGTTGCAGTGGTTAAATTTGCTAAGTTTCAAAAAGTTTTCGGGTGTCAGCGCCAAAAATCTTTCCATCATAACTTCTCATACATTCATCGCAGCGAAGCGAATTTCATAGTGAACGTGAAATAGGTGCTAAACAAGGGACTTATAGCACGGGGTTTATTTCTCATTTTGATAATGATTTGTTAATGCCAAATCTTCTTATAATGAAAATTAAGGAAAAATATAAATATTTTTTTATTTTTCCTAAATTTCAATTTTTGCCTGACGTATACTAGCATTTAATTTTCTTATACTAAATAGCCGAAGTGATGATCCGGTCGTGAGTGCCAAACATTTATTTTGTAAGCATTTCAGCGAAATAAAATCTTATATAATCGATATATGTCCACCTCTTTTCTTCTAATCAGTCTTTCTAGCGGTTCCTATGCACTAGAATTTTTTTTCATTTTATAGTAGTGTGAAAATCTAATTTTTCAATCCGATTTGACATCACAGAAAAAAGACAAAAATCTGTAAGAAAACCATTCAATTCATTAAACTAAACTATAAATATAATTAGGTAATATATTTCTCCCCCATCCTAATTTGCTACTATCAATTTCGGTGTATACACTATAACATCTTGTACACTATCAAAAAACTATGTATACAATCGTGTCTTTACCTTTAAACATCTATCCATACAGCGCCCACAAGCCTGTATTTGCTTAAAAGCATTTAATGTTCCAAAAATGAATCCCAGCCAAATCTGTTGGAATAACATAGAATGTTTTTCGTGTGCAAATTATCGATGTCTCTTTTATAGCATCCGGGCTCTCCGATTTCATGTCTCCGTGTGGTAGCCATTTCATGTTCAATGTTCCACATCAAATTGTTTTTCGTAGACTTAATAGTCTCCACTACTCCCAATCTCATTATGTGTAGTTCGGGCAGTTGTGTCTTGCCTTTAGTATGAACCTAAGTAGTCAAAGTTTTATACCGCAATGTCACAAAAATCCCACGAAATCTCTCTTAATCACTGTACACGACTACTTCCGTTTGAAGTAGGGAAACGACTATTATTCTGAACGTTGTTAAAAAGGGTCTTAAACTTTAATATCTTTGCTCTTGAGTTTAGTAGATATTCTGCTGTGAACTTGTTCAATACGGACGTTTTAATTGTTCATTAGACTGCCAACTTGATTTAATCAAGTGTTATAGTATGGTGCTAATTATCAATTAAATTGTGGGGAGTTTAAAGTAAAAGATTGACGTTAAGTAAATTAAATATGGGTATTTCTTAACACAATTTTTTTTTGTAGACATATCACCATCTTAACAGATATAACCGATATTTCAGAGACTATCCATCCTGTTCCACATTAACAATCAGTCTCAAATATGGAAATTTATGATGAAACTGAAATTATGTATATACTGAAAAATACAGAAAGCTGAAGAAAAATTCCATCAGGCAAAATCTATTTAAAGGTTATATTTATTTACTAAGTGTGTATTCTTTTGAAGGGAAAATTCAATGTGTTGAAAAATATCGTATTCATTGACTGACAAGTAGACTTCGGTCCTTTCGGTTTTTTGCAACCATTGAAATATGCAAAACACTGTCACTTAAAAAGTCATGTAAATGAAGCTTTACATAATGTAGATTTATTATTCGAAACATCAATATAGACGTTATACATTCGACTTTGGGAATATGTACGCACGTACATACTGTAGCTCACAACTTATTTGTTACAGTACCTGTTTTGAAAATCGATTCGCATAAATTTTAAAACTTAAACGGAGTATCAACAAAACTGTGAATGTCATTCTGCAGTGTAATAAACGTTTGACTACGTTTATTACAAGGTATTTCATTTATTTTAATGAGTTTATCATAAAAAGTAAAAATATAAAGTGCTGCTAATTTCAAGTCGCAGTTTATTTGACACAGTTCAATTTAGGTCTCCAAATCTGATGAACTATTGGTAATTGTAAAATAAAACAGTCCCACGACAGTCCTTTTCGGGTCTAAGGTCTTGACGCTGAAGAGAGAGAGCTTCATTCATAAAATTATAATCAATGTAAATACGAGTGTGGAGTGGTTAGTTCCACGACTCACTTTATGCCTGATAAACTCAGGTACCTATTCAAAGCTAGGTGAACTCAAACCCCAATGTGCGGTCCCTCGTCCGAACCTGGATCCAATCCAGAGATCCCACACACTAAAAGCCAGTGCTCTACCCACTACACTACACTATTTTAATAGTTAGAGTGCTAGCCCTTTGCCTTTTCTAGACTCTCAAGCCTGTTTGGCATTGAATCAACTAGCTTCTGTATAATACTTGGGAAAACTTGTCACCATTCCTCTAGCAACGCCTTCTTTAAGTCTTCTTTGTTGGATATTTTGTACCGACGAATGTTGTTTTCCAACAAAGTCCACAAATATTCAATGAAATTCTTATCTGGAGACTACTAAGATGAGCCAGGACTGCACATGGCCCGACTTGTGCTATGAGACATCGTTCAATGCGACATTGTAAACTCAGCTTCTCGACGTTTTGCAGCAAATTATTTTCGAATACATTAGAATCATGTTGTATGTTTTATCACACTTTTATTTAAACAATAATTCACTTAATCGCGTATACTTTACTGATCGCACTAATATCAAAATATCACTCGCATTACAATTAATTTGCTAACATTTTATTTATCGCTTGTAAAATAACGCGCCCGGAACTTAATTCGCTCTTCGACAACAGACTCAATCTGCAACAATTGCTGACTTCGCAAAGACTCAATCCGTGGGTATTTATACTTCATGTGGGTATTTCTAGATAATTGCACGCGACTATGCTATTCTGGATTTCCGTTGTCATATTAAATATGTTTGTGCCTTGGCTTCTAGAAGGTTCTGATCTAGCTTCTAGAATGTTCTGACCTGCGTTTATCTAAAGAATGTTACCGATCTATGAAATACATATTTGAGATAGCTCAAGAATATATTTTTCCACGATTCTTGTTATTTCTGGTGCCGATACGATGAAATGTGATTTATTTGGTGTGCATGCAACAATATTTTTGCACATGATTCCTTTCAATAAATTCTGAATTTTCGAAACCGCTGCAAAAATACAGGCCAAAATCCTCATAGTAAAAAGCGCAAATCACACAGTTTTACCGTTGCTGTCAATGAAGTGTCAGCGGGTTTGTTGTCGAGAGCATTTTTATCTTTGTCAAATGAGTCCATTTTTCCTGATCTCCTTGTTCAAACAGTCCAATAATTCAACATAATTGTCTCCTGTCACCTTTATTGACAAGACAAGAGGGTCTACGAATATTTTTCCATGTGCTTCGCAAAAAAAATGCTCGCCAAGACCTTTCCAGTTAATTTCTAACCACTCTGCTGACTATTTGATTGAACTCGGAGTGAAGTAGTGGATCTATTTTTTGTCCATCGTTATAAATTTACGAAATAAAATTTTTTGATCACGTCGTAACAGTGCCAAACAGCGCTCCGAATCATCCACATGTTGTTTTTGGTCCAAATTTGGAGCAAATGCGGCCCACCATCGTCCATTCAGCTTTCAAACGATCAAGCAAGCTTGTAAACACAGATCCATTTGATATACTCACGGCCTTAGATATCTCGCGCAATTTTTATGATGTTTATTTTTTACGATGGATTTTTATGATGTTTTCTGGAATGACTGTCTCTTTTTGGTGACTTAGATGTGGTTCGGTACTCATGCTGGTTGGACTAAGTTCAAATATAGCGAACCAATATTTAACCATTTTATCTGCCCTATAGTATTTGTCGAGCTCTTCTTTGATTCCTTCGCTATTTTCTTTCTGAAATAATAATGTTCAATCAGTGCACGCAATTCTTTATCCATTTTATTAAAACACCAAAAATTGTCCGCTTACAATGGCTGCCAAGCACAATCTAATTGACGGAGATACATGAAACTTGAAACGTTATTCTTTCAAAAGATAGCACTAACTGGCGTAAAAATTTTTTGTCATGAATTGAGCGACACCTGGTGTTGGGTGTCTTCTTCATTCAAGCATATAGTATTCGACTTTATTTTTTCTTACTTTGGAATGGTTTTGTCACAGCTTTAATCTCACATTAGAAAGATCAAATAAGATCAAATCAAATAAGTTGCGATTAAGTTTTTTTTCTGTGAAATTGTTGTTTCTCTTGCGTGGGGAGGAGGTTTTTCGTTTTTTTTTTACTTTTTTTTTATCAAAATATTGCTGAAAAATGGATTGTATCAAATAAGGTGTGAGCCCCACTGTATATGTAACTTGCTTTCTAGTGCTCATGTTGAGATCAAATTACAGATGCATGTATGCCCCTTAAGTCATTGAAATCAATGATGTACAAAGTACGGTCTTCTCTGTTGTTGTCATCCTGGCGCTTTCACAATCCCCCCCTAAAGAATTCCATGAAATTGGCAAATAACGAAACCAAAGCTGTAATGTAATTGCCATATAGAATCCTCTTCTTAGAAATTTGTTCTCAGAATTTGTGTTTTTTAAGCAGGTAGAATTTAAGCACCTTGATATCGTTTTTAGTGTAATTTTAATTGTAAACTGTTTGTAAGTTTGAAGAAATTCATATTTCTTAGAATTTCTTGCATACATGCATATTATTATTTTGACTTGAGAAGAACTTAAAATATATTTGAAAATATAATAAAAGTACAGTAAAGATTATTTTGATTGACGAGGTCATGAACTTTCTCCAGACATCACCTCTGGCGCAACGATTAGCATTACAGTATTGATTGTACGATACGTATCTCACTGTAATTTTCATTTTGTACTTACATACATTTTTTATACACGTTCAAAATAATTCTGAGTAATAAACTATTGTAGGATTATATTGTGATTCATTTTTTATGAAAAGGATAAATTAATTTCTCTCTCGTTTCACTAAATGATGTATGTTGTCCTGCAAAGTATCACCTCAATTATTTATTTAATTTAAGTTTAACTTTAATGGAAATTTGTGAATGACGATTTGCTATGAAAATTCATTCATCATTCAACGAATAGTCGATTTATTTTCTACATTTGATTACATTTCAGTTTCACCATCTCAAAATTGAATCGAATTGCAATCGAATGCATAACACAGGTGTGAATATATAATTCTCAATTGGCTATTTCAAATCCTCTTAGTAAGCAAAGCCACTTGTTAAAACATTCCAATACCTCTTCAGTATTTTTATTAATATATGAAATACGGAACTGGCGAGGGAAACATTTCAATATCATGGTTGTCGGCGAAACGATAAAAATAGATCTTGTTAAAATCGTGTATCTAATAATAACATGTTTCAAAACATATATTTTCATCGTAGCGCTAGGATTTCACGAGACTCTTTAAATTTGAGCATATTATGATGATGTGCCATTTAATTTTGCAGACAGCTTTGAAGCGTATTCGAATGATTTCTCAATTTTACTTGAGAGTAGTAGGGGGTGAACTTTAATGAATATCAAACTAATTGCATGATTATATGTATTATGAAGTTTTTATTTAGTTGATTTAAGCTGTGGGAAGAAACTTTATAAAGGACAAATGTGTAAATCAATTAAGGCGGTCATTATTCAAGTTAGACTTGGCATACAGCTGTCATTTAGTTACCTGGATGCGCAAGTAACCAACTACAGTAAAACTCATTGAAAGATACACCATGGAGTTTCAAAAACACTTGTGTTGCAGATTAATTGCAAAAACATCATATATCCAGAAATGGATTCAAATCTATTGTTTATTTTAGTTGAAAATTAAGCAGAAAACTAATAAAAAAGTTGCAAAGGGTCATTGTCTAAGCTCTGTGGAGATAAGTTGCGTATGTTATGGGGTCTAATCTCATTCACGAAATTGGTGTTGTTGGAAAGATTTGACTCGAGATTTCACTCTTCTCGGCTTTGAAACGCTATGAAAGTGATGCATTTTTTACTAAACTATTTTCCAAAGATGTAAAGTTATATTAAAAACGAACTTTTCGTAAGCACGATTGAAATTTCTTTTTATTGACGAAACGGGCTCATTGATAGTGTGACGTAGCTGGTTCGATAGGAAGAAATAAATAAAATATTGACGTTCCTCATTTTGTGACATTTGGTATTCATACCAAATATATTTAAAAGATATTCGGAGGAAATATTCGTTGTGAGGAGGTAAAGCAAAATACTCCGTGATGGTACCAAAGAAGACGGTTATTGTAAACTGGCAAGCATAGAGGATCTGACCAAGCATAAACTCTCGTAAATAAAATCGTATAACCCTTTTCTGAATAGACTCGATACAGTCGGCATACACTTGTTGATGTTGATACACTTGTTGAAACTATGCAGGCATACTCGGATATTGGTCTCACTAAGATCTAAATGATCTAGACTCTCTTCACGACCGCTTTCGTCTCTGGACCTTTCTCGACTTACGATTCGTTTGTTGCACTTGGGCTGGTGATCGTAGCATTCTGGACCTAGTCGTCTTCAGGCGCGGTAGCGACGGAGTGAAATCCGCTTCGTGAACGGCTCCGGGTTAATACGATCATCTCCGTCCCGTTAAAACCCTGGCAGGCCTCAGAGTACGTTCTCAGGTTCGTCGCCATTAAGTTGGTGGTGTAGGTTCAGTTGAGGTGGACTCCTGATTAACACCGATCCGGCTCTGACTACTTGTCCCCATAAGGGCTGGTGGCAACCCTCGCATGGCCTCCCTGCTTTGCATAGATAACCATGGGATCATTAAGGTGACTACACACTCGAACTTGAGATAGCGGCTCTGAGTGGGGACCCTTATAGCATGAAAAAGTATCAAACAAAACCTAAACTCGTCAGGCACAAGCCTGGCAATCAACCAAACTCATCCTCTAATGTAGAGGAGGGGGCTAAGTTAGCTGCGCCGTTGCTTGCAGTTAAAGCTTCAGGAAGTGGAGACATGGTGAATAAGCCAGCTCTGCCGTCTGAGGCTAAGGCTGCAGGGGTTCGTGGAGACATGGCGATCGAGTCAGCTCCACTGACCACTGGCACAGCTGCCAAGCAATGCTATGGAGACATGACGAGTGGGTCAGCTCCATTGCCTTGCACAGCGGCTAAGCAAAGGCGTGGAGACATGACGAGTGGGTCAGCTCCTATGCCTTCCAAATCTTCCTCAACCCCTGTTTCAGGCGGTTCCGGGGCTGAGGTCACCAAGCCTGGCCCTGTGAATGCCAAGAAGTCCGTTTGTGGCCAGTGTGATGGGAAGGTTTCGGTGAATGAGCCAGCCCGACCATCAACAAGCGCTACTTCCGATGCCGCTTCCTCTTCAGGCACACAAAGCTCCTCCGCCAATAAATCTCGGGCTTATGGAACTAGAAGGGCAGCCTTCAAAGTTCTGAGGAAGTTTGAAAATGTCCCTCCTAACACTATGTCCGACAAGGACAAAAAGTCCCTTCAGTGGGCAAAATCACAAATTGGGGAGCACTCTAATCCGCTCCCTCTACACCCTGGAGCTTCAGCTCAGAAACGACAAAGGTCGGCTGAGCAGATGAATCAGGGCAGACAAGACTGCAAAAAGCAGAAAGTAGTGACGGCTCCTACAGGGATAACTCGGCCATTTAGTGAAATGGCCAAAGAGTGCCTGGTTTGGGCCGTGATTGATGCCAGCAAGGGAGATGGAACCATCTCCCCCGAAAACTGGCTTAAGATCAGGCAGGCTTTATTTGGAGTCTGCTGCAGACTGCAGAAGGCCAGCTCGGGTCCACCACCTACGGTGAACGATGCGGGCTGGTACAAAGGAATCAGGCTGGTTGCGTGTGGGGACCAACGATCAGCCGATTTTTATAAGCAGGCAATCTCCGAGCTGGGGGAACTCTGGCCAGGCGCCAAGCTTAAGGTGGTGCAGAGGGATGAGATTCCCAGCCGGCCTAGATGCAGGACTTGGATTCCAAGTTTCCACTCGGATCCAGTGGAAGTCCTGGAAATAGTGCGGCTTTTCAACCCGGATCTTCCAACGGAAAATTGGAGGATTGCGAAAATTGGAGAGCCGGTGGATAATCGGCGGGAGGCCCTCTTCATCATCAATGAAGAGGCACTCCCGGTCTTAGATGTCCGAAAAGGCATTATCAGGTATGGGGTCGAAAAACTAGCCCTGCGGATCTACCGAAGCGACAGGCCAAAGAGCTCTGCTGCGGGAGATCCAACACCTGAGGAACCTCAACCTAAACAGGTGACTAACATGACGGGGGACCCACCTAAAAAGGGGTTGGACACATGTTCGAGGGCGACATCTGAGGATGAGTCGGATGTGGAATCCCTATACGCAGACGGGGTTAGTGTCGGGACTACCTCCGATTTGGGTGGCTGCCTGGACCTCATGACTCTGGAAGCAGAGGAAGAGGCTGGGCAGACATCTATGTCAGACGGGGAGGACCTGGATCTAACCATCGTCGAAAATAAATGATGGTGAAGGTATTGCAGATCAACCTTCACCATTCCAAAGTAGCATCAGCTACCCTGCTCCTCCGACTGTCTAGGACAGAGGAGGAGCTGATTCTAATCCAAGAACCATGGGTTGCTAAAAACTGGGTTTGCGGGCTACGCACTGAGGGATACAGACTAGTGGTACCCGATGGCTTACATGAGCCACGTGTCTGCATTCTTGTCAAGAAAACCATAAACGTCCTTGTACTACACAATTTCAGTGACAGGGATAACATGGCTGTTGCAGTGGAAATCGACCAGATACCATACTGGTTTGTTTCTTGCTACATGGCACACGATCATGGCGGTAGCCCACCTTGCAACATTGTCAAGGGTGTTGTGGCTGAAGCCACAAAGATTGGTGTGCCTCTTATTCTAGGGACTGACGCCAACGCTCATAATGAAGTATGGGGTAGCTCCAACACTAATGGCCGAGGTGAGGAACTTTTTGACTTCATCCTGGCCCACGACCTTTTTATTGCCAATACTGGTATTGAACCAACCTTCCTTACCTCAAACCGCAGGGAGGTTCTTGATGTTACTTTGATTAGTGGGCGGCACTCGCATCTTCTCCGTGACTGGAGGGTTCTACAAGAGTGCTCATTCTCTGATCATAGGTACATATCGTATAACGTGGCTGGCCGAAGCTCTGCTATGCAGGCAGCCTTTATCAACAGAAAGAGGACGGACTGGAAGCTATTTAAGTCTCTGGTACGATCCTCACTGGAAACTGCTCCTAGGAGCATTGACTGCTACCATGAATTGGATCGGGCGGTTGACACCCTTACTAGTTCTCTCAACTCCGCGTCTAGGGAAGCATGTAAGCCACCCCCGGCCAGAGGCAATCCTAAGCCTCCCTGGTGGAGTATGGAAATCAGCATCCTGCGGAGAGAATGTAGGAGGGAGTTTAATAGCTCGAAAAGATCTAATGACTGGTCGGTGTATAAAACGAAGCTGAAGGCTTTTAAGTATGCCATACGCAAGGCTAAGAGGTCCTCATGGAGATCTTTCTGTGGAAATGTAGAGAGTCTCAGCGAGGCAAATCGCCTTCGTAAGGTCTTAAGCACGACCCCAAAGGCTATGGGGTGCATAATGAACCCTGAGGGCATTTGGACTAGTTCGAGTGCAGATACTCTAAACGTTCTTATGGACGCACATTTCCCGGGTAATTATTGCCCTATAAGGACAGTGCACCAAACGGAACTAAATTACGGTAGAGAGCCACCTTTCAGAATATCAAACTCTCAGCTGAGGTGGGCTATTAACTCCTTTGAGCCGTTTAAATCCCCGGGCCCTGATGGCGTGCTTGCGGCTGACGTTCAGCAGTCCATAGAAGTATCGCTACCATGGCTCAGGG
Organism: Nemotelus nigrinus; assembly: GCA_947369275.1. Lineage (NCBI taxonomy): Eukaryota > Metazoa > Arthropoda > Insecta > Diptera > Stratiomyidae > Nemotelus > Nemotelus nigrinus. The sequence goes on from OX376372.1 coordinate 220,277,506, forward strand.
AGATTTATAACGCTTGCCTACGCTTCTCGTATGTTCCCACCAGCTGGCGGGAAACTAGAGTTGTGTTTATTCCGAAAGCAGGAAAAGTCTCTCATGTTAAGCGAAAGGACTATCGTCCAATAAGTCTTAACTCAGTCCTGCTTAAGATTTTGGAAAGGATCATTGATTACCATATTAAACGATCAATCGATCCTATGTTGATCTCGCAGTCACAGCACGCCTATACCAAAGGCAAGTCTGTGGAGACTGCTCTTCACGTCCTTATTGACCAAGTTTAGAAATCTCTTGCTCTAAAGGAATATACGCTTGCTGTCTTCCTGGACATCGAGGGGGCTTTCAACAACGTTAATTCTAACGCAATTGTTGAGGCTCTCTCGGTAATGCATGTGGATGAACGGCTGATTGCTTTTATTGTGCAGCTTCTCAAAAGTAGAGTTGTAATCTCTACGCTGGGTAATGCCAGCGTAAGACGAGGAGTCAGCACGGGCACACCTCAGGGTGGAGTTCTCTCTCCCCTGTTGTGGAACATCACGGTGAATACTCTTCTAAGGAAGCTGGACCGTGCCGGCTGCAAAGTGATTGCTTATGCAGACGACATAGCTGTTTCAGTGTCGGGAAAGTATTTATCTACGCTATCGGAGAGGTTAAATCACTCTCTTGACATAATTTCGCGTTGGAGTCGTGAGTGCGGCTTGAATGTGAATCCTAATAAAACGGAACTAGTGCTGTTTACAAGGAGGTACAAAGTTCCTGATTTTGAGTTACCCAAATTGAATGGGGTCTCCATTAACTTGAGCCAGAAGGTCAAATACTTAGGGCTGATCCTTGACTCGAAGTTACTGTGGACGTTCAATGTGGCAGAAAGAGCTCGGAAGGCTTTCAACGCACTTTACTGCTGCAAAAGGGCCATAGGGGCGAGTTGGAGATTGCAGCCTCGTACTGTTGCTTGGCTTTACACTGCTGTGGTGGAGCCAGTTCTTTTGTTTGGGGTGGCGTTCTGGTGGCAGGCTGCTCTTAAGGCTACCTGCAAACGGCAGCTTGAAAAAGTGCGGAGAATGGCTGCACTACTGGTAACTGGAGCGCTCCGCTCCACCCCTACTAAGGCACTGTTTGTGCTGCTACATTGGCTTCCAACCAACCTACTGATCTCACAGCAAGCTAATCTTGCAGCTGTGAGACTAAATTGTATCTCAGCATGGAATAGGACAGAGTTCGGTCATGCGAGGATCTTGGCCGAGGGAGTACCCGCACCAGCGGTTGTTGACTACATCGCCCCACAATGCATACTGGATTTGGAGTTTACAACTCGCATTCCATGCAGGGAGGAATGGTGTGATGGTATCACCCTTGAAAATGGGCTTATCCATGTGTACACTGACGGCTCAAAGCTAAACAATAGAGTTGGGAGTGGTGTATACTCAGATGAGCTGAATCTCAAGCTGTCCCTCCGTCTACCAGACCACTGTAGTGTCTTTCAGGTGGAGGTAGTGGCTATTTATCAGGCAGTCGAATGGCTTCTGTGTAATCGAATATTCGGGGTCAATATTGGTATTTTCACAGATAGCCAAGCGGCTATTATGTCCCTTGCTGGTCCTTGTACAATGTCCAAGATTGTTGCTGAATGCCGTGCATCTCTTAGGGAGATGTCGAGACATTCGGTTGTTCAATTGATTTGGGTACCTGGACATAGGGGTTTTCAGGGCAACTGTGAGGCCGATGAGCTAGCAAGGCTTGGAACTTTGCTACCCGAGGTCTCTTGCTCCTTTTCAATAGGTATACCGATGACATCGGTCAAACTGGCCATAAGGCAAAAATATCTTGAGGACGCTAAGAAGTCCTGGGCAGATGAATCTTCCTGTGTGATAACAAGGCAGTCCTGGGTATCCATGGATGCGCATCGCACCAGGCAGCTTTTAGGTTTAACTCGAAGCGCCCTTCGTTGCACTGTGGGCGTTCTAACGGGCCACTGCCTGATAGGACGGCATGCACAACGTTTGGGCGTAGAGTTTAATGACTTCTGTCGGAGCTGTGGCTCTGAGGATGAGGAGGAAACCGTCCTACACCTCATGTGCCAGTGTCCGGCTTTGGCAAGGAGAAGACTGGCGGCACTTGGTGCACCCTTTCTCTCAAACCTGACGGAACTCTCCCTAGTAAAGCTAAAGGGGATAGTCCGGTTTCTCAAAGGAAGCAAATGGTTTCCTGACTTTAGTGAGTAGAAGAGAGTCACTAAAATATTGTGGTATCACAACGGGCCTCTCCTGTGCCTATGTGTGCTGGTCGTCAGGCCTCTGAAGATCGGCAGCCACGTTAACCTAACCTTAACCTAACCTAAGGCACAAAATATCTTAGATGCATTTCATGAAACTCTCTGGAGCGCGAAGCTTTTACTAAGATGGCGTTAATGTGATCGTCGAAAGTGAAAGCATTATTTAAAAGTACTCCTAAATCGAGTACTTAAAGAAATATTATTCAAAGAGCATTCAAAGCTTAAAGAACTAATTTTACGTGTGTACGAAACAACACCAAGTCGTAAGATTATCAAAGTCAGCTAACAATCCCAAGCAATCACAAATATTAGATAATTTTTTAAAAAATGTTTGCGTCATTCGCATAAAGTAAAATATGAGAATGTTTCAGGACAGATGGGAGGTAATTTATATATAAAAGAAAGAGTAAAAGCTCGTAAGTGGTTTTCTTGAGGAACACCAGATATAACATCAATTTCTGATGACAGGGCGTCACCGAAAGATTTACATTGGGCACGACATTCGAAATAATAGGCTTAACTGGTATGATATTTAACAAAACACATACACAGAGCTACTTCATAAAAGCTGGGCTTTGTGTTTTTTAAGTGATTCAAATGTCATGCTTTGTACTATTTAAATGATTTAAATGGCATGCTTGTGCTCAATGTATCTTCCTGATAGTGAGGTTTTCACTTTTGGAGCTACACATGTGTTTTTCGTCCTGAATTTAAAACAAAATCAAATATGCTCTTTTTCTTTACAGAAAAAATAGCAATAAGTTTTGGTATCTTGGTTCGAATCCAGCCATGGGCGACCAACGATAATCGCACACCAGGCCTTGAGTAGGTAGCGAGACAAATCAAATGTAAAGTGAGTCTTGAAAATAATCACTTCAAATTGTACACATTAATTGTGTATGAAGTCTACCGTTTTTAATCTCCAAGGCCTACAATGGGTTCTAAAGGGTTAGTTTAGAATACGAAATCACGTTATGGTAAATTTTTGAAAATCATTTTCATCTATTCGATATTTGATAGACAATTGCTTCTACATAATAAATCGGTTAAAATCGCAGCAACGACTTACACTTCATAAATTTCTTATGACGCCATTTTCCTGAAACGACAACTATAAATCAAATTAAACGAAGATAGTGATGATCCTTTTATTACTTCCGAACGAAATCTTTCTCAAGCTGTAGAATCATCAATTTCAGTCCACTCGTATTTCCTCTTGTGTTTCCTAAAAGTGAAAATTTCATTACAATTCTGTTAGCTACTAAGAAAAAACTCTTTTTAGCTTCGCCACATGCACAGATTATCGTCTTTAGTTGCTGGTTTGATTATATTTAACCAGTTCTCTTTAGGTCTAAAGCAAACATAATAAATGTATCCACTTCCTATGGAAACAAGTAAATAAAGGACATAAAATTTTATATCTCGAACATTGTAATATCGATCCTAGTCAATAGATAGGATTTGATGTTCTAGTCTGACGTAAGCGAATACGGATTAGTCAAATAAGATTCATAGCGAAGATAATAACGAGTGCTTGGTGTCATTTTCTCATCAGAAAACTTCAATTTTATATGATTTACGACTATAAGACACACGAAGCCGTACTGTCTTATTTTTGTGAATCCCAAATATCTTTCATTCGTCTGGAAAGGAACTCTTTTTATTGATGTCATATAAAAAATATGGAAACGTAAATACGTATTATGATCTGGAAAGTTAAACTAGATGTGTACGTTGTTCTTTTATTGTGCAGCGTAGAGCGGATTTGAATTTTTTTTCGTAATTTCGAGTGAATTGTAGTCTTAGCGCTTAAATGGGTTTCATACATGCAAATGTAACGTTGGGAGCACACAGCATTGCTTTGGGGTCTATAAAATAAATAAGTAACTTTAGCAAGTAGCACAGAACCGACATTTATAAGACTTTTTTCGGTTCGAAATAGATCACTTTTTTAACGAATCACTACCATAAAGTGTTTTTCTTTTGTTTGAATGAAAACTAATCCTGCAATGAACAACTCTTTTATTAGATTTTACTCAGATAATCAAAATACGGTCTATTTCTCTCCAGGCTTTTCAGTTTCTGCGACGAGTTTGTTTATAGCAAATAAAATTGATTGACAATTTAACAGCAAGGAGATTTAGTACTGTAAACAGCGTCAGGCGAATAGAACAATTACACGATTCAATCTAAACAATCTATCAAAACAAACACTTCTCGATTCGAAACGACATCCAAATTGAATACTTAAACGGCTACTTGATGAGTTCTACTCGCAAGTCGTTAATTTAGCGAATAATTTGCCTAGCTATGCAGTGCGACATTTAATGGAACGTTGATTTACATTTCGATCGATTTTTTCCATTATTTTATTTTTCGTTGGTTTTGCGTAGGATTGCGTATAACAATTCAAGCAATTACGCTTGTTATACGGAACCATTTGTATGATACTTAGTAAGTTTCTGGACTTTGCTTGAATATTGTTTATTAGGTTGATTAGATTTATCGTCGAATTTTCGATTTGGACCAATTGTTCCAATTATTTTTACGGTAAAAAATATTTAAATTGCTACAAAGCTGTAAATTCAGATTTATTATTCTCTCTACAACTTCTCTTGTTTTAGAAATTTCAATATTGACTTTCTTTTGTCATCATTTTTTGATGGTTCGAAATAAACAATAACTTTTGGGTATTGTATATTTGTAACGACTCATAAAGTGAATTAATCTGAATAAATGCATAGAGTGGTGATGTTAGAATGGCGATTTGAGCTCAGAGATTCTTCCATTTATTTATTTCAAACCAAACAAGGTATGTAAAATTTGAGCAAAATTATATCATTGTAACGATATTCTGTTGTCAATTTTGTTTAAAGCTGTAGATTAATGTTGATCCGACTAGAAATATATTAAGAGTTATATTTTCATTTTGATATTTTTTCCCATAAATTTTCAAATGGCAAAAACATTTTGCCGGCTGCTTTAGAATCTGAAGGTATAGATAGCAGGCTTGATTGTGAGCAACATTTTTCAGATACTTATTATCTGGCAAATTTCCACCTGAAGTGAATTGAATGAAAGATTCCATCCGTAATAATTGAAAGAATTTTGTTATGTAGTATATTTCTGAATAATGGATAAAGTGTTCACAAAGCAATCTTATTCAGGTTCATGATTGTGAATGACTTTGATAAATATATCTACTATTCACATTCTAATGTTAGCACATTAATTATCTATACACATCAGCGATTATTTGAAGAATAATTACTGTCACAAAACTGTCTCATAGAAGCCATATAAAGGCTATCTGTACAGTCCTATTAGTATAAATATGTTTGGTAGATGCGTATTTTAAAAGATCCCAGTAAATAGATGATTTCGTATGAAAAGTCAACTCTGTTAAGAGGCCTTTTCCGTGCAGACTTGCGTCTTACACTGTATTCGTTGTTACTTTGAATTATGATTAATTGATATGTCTGGATGGTCCACGAGCATTTTATCATGCTCTTGTAAGATTTACTTCTATAGAAGGTCTTGCTGAATATAAGAGCACTGTCGTAAAGATTAATTACTTGGCAACTATGGTTTTTGTCCCAGCTATTAGCGAAACATGTTTTGTTCTGATTTTGAACAAGTATCTCAAGTTTATCTCATGTTTTGAAATTTTATAAATTATGTCTCTTAAGCAGATTTTGCATTGTGAATTGCTAGGCGTTTCTGTTTTTTGTAACGATTTCTTTCTTTTATTTTACTTTGCATGTTACGAGAATGAATGAATTAATGTATGAAGCGAGTTCAGATGGGCCCTAGTACTGCGACCTCTTGGGTCTATTGTGCCTCTTCAGTGCTCTGTCCTATAGGATATCCAAACTTCTTATGGTTTTAGATACGTTCCCGGAAGGGACTTTTCAAATATCCGAGATTGAGAAAATAGCAAAGCCAAGCAGCTCTAGTTTTGGTCTTGCTGGTGGTGGACAATGTGAGAGAAGATGCGCTATACTCTGTGTTACTTTCTCCGCAGTATATATTTCATTTAGTGCCTCTTTCGCCGACAAGAGTATAGCTAAGTTTATTTGATCGCGATTGATAGTCTTGAAAACCGCTTGGATCTTAATACTGGACCATTTAGTGTTCCTTATGTTTATTTTATGCTTGGCCTTAAGTATAGCATATAATTCTGCCTTTCCATTTTGCACTTGAGTTCTACGATCCCCGTTTCCACCCCACAATCCATCTACACATACTACATATACTACATTTTTTTCGCTTTCTACAAGGAGTTTGATCATTCTCCCATTTGTTTCTTTATGGTGTTGTGACCCAAAACATTTTCTCAAAGGTTACCTTATTTTTTGTTTGACCCCTGAAGTTCGATATTTCCAATATGGGTGTCTGATTTGTACCTGTAGGCCTGTTCTATGCTTATCGCCTGTTTTGCCGCTTCTTCTTGAATGTTTAAGTGTAGCGCTTCAAGATGAAAAAGGGCCTCCATTCCTGCCGTTGAGGAGAAGCTCATTGCTTCTATAGTCAGAAGGTAGGCCATCCTTTGATGCTTTTCAGTTTTTTTGTGTGGTTTTCTTTAATTACACTGCTGATTAATATAGGATGATTGGTGCCACCATTTTTTTCTCTTATTATCACCTTGAAGTCATCTACGTGTACGCGAGCATTTAATTCCCTTACTGTTGGGTGTCCAAAGAACCAGTAGAGACCATAGCAAGAGGAGAATACCTCTCCCTGTGGACAGCCCCTCCTATTGTTCGCTCTTAGCTTTGCATCTCCCAATTCCGCGAATACAGCTCTTTACGTCAGTACTTTACTCGTCCATTTAACTATTTGTTGAGGGGCTTCCCTCCTCTGCAGTGCATGGTGCAGCAAGTCGTATCTTTCATTGTCAAAGGCTACTTCTATGTACTGAAAATGCATAGTTTGATTTGTTTACCATCTAATGCTTTTTCTATTATTTGTAAATAAAAAATAATACTATTAAAAATGACGCCCTTTTGGTAGACAAATTGAAATTTGACTAGACAGAGTGATTCAGATCAAGGCGACTTGGGGTACATAACGTGATTCCTTGAGGCGAGCTGTTGGAAAAATGCACAGAAGGCATTCCAGGCCTCTCGTTTAGATTTCCTTAGCTCTTGGATTTTTCAAGTAGGTTTACTAATACTGCAATTAAGACAATTCCGTTGAGAAATTTTCTCTTGGATTTTTTCGTAGATTGGCCTTTATAGTCTAAAATATTTGTGCTAAATAGTTTTCCGCAAGATCCACCACTTACTTCATCTTCCCTCGCTATACAGTTGTTAAAATTGGAATGTTGGATAAAGAGTAGGTTTTCAAATACCTCGTTAAATTAAGTTTTAAAATTTGCAAAAATGATATATTTGCAACTCACAAGTTTCGTTCGACATCTTCAAAGCGTCTTCCCACATTGACTCGTCGCTACGAAACAATTTGGGGAAAGTTGGAGAGAAAAATAAGCAGCACACTAAAAAGATTTTTCCCTCGACTCGTTGAAATTAAAGGTGAATCACAAAAATTGTGCAAAAATCGGCGTAGTGAATCAACCATGTGCTCCAAAATGCAAATATGATGAGTGTTTAGCACTCTGTAAGAGATGAATTTTTTTATAGTAGCCTTCATATTTGATATTGTTCACTTGCTTTCACGTTTGGAATATTTTACAAAATGTATCAAATGGTTCAATTATAGGGATAACGTTTTGTATTTGAAGATTGTAAAAAACTGAATACCAACTTTAATTTTTAGGTTTTCTTATCATTTATTTAATTTTTATGACACTGAAAATCAACAGATTAGTCGTTTGTCCGAAAATTAAATGGATTTGTTTCACATTAATGATGTTTCGAATTGAATACTGAAGACATCTAATTATCAACAGAATGATATATCTGTCGTTACTCATTTCAAATCACTTCGCTTCCTCCAACAAACGTCCATAAATTTTATTTCAAAATTTTTCTCATTTCCCGTTTATTTCTTCTTCTTCTCCTTGAGTACATATATTTTCCCCGCCATTTGAACATTTTCTCAACCGAACAGAACTGGCAGTTCATTTTTAAAGTTGTCCGTGGCCATGCTTTTATTTTCAAGTTTTTCCTCTGTACGTCATGGCGTACCTCGAAATTCTTACGCTATTTGGATCACTTTAGACCAATGACGCGATGCTTATAGAATACAATCTAGATAACTTAAGATGTGAGTGAATGCCTATTTTTGTAGTTATTATGAAATCATGTCCAAATGTCTCTTGCTTTTTGCGAAATTTTCTACTTCTTTTGAAATATAGAAAGAAAAAACGTGTCTTTAGTTTCGTTTCACGTGAAGAAATAATGTATACAACGACAATGCATGACACGTGATTCATGTGGAAGCGAGTCGTAATGGAAAGTGTGCAGGAATGATTCATAATAAAGTTTTTCGGAGACAATCTAATGGGGAAAATAAAAATCTATTGCAACTACTTGCTCTGTCATCTGAATTTACACGTTGAGCACTTTGTTTTGATTGTCTTGAGAAAGTGAAATGGCTGCGAGCAACATATTTTTGATGATTTTGCACTTTTGAGTCAATTTCCTTCCGGTTTCTAGCTGGAACTATGTGAGGAGTAGTCTCAAACGAACTTATCTTAATTCGTCCACTCAGTTTATTTGGGCGAAGTCTACGAAATTTACTTGGAAACTATACTTTGAAAAACATTAACATTAATCAACTAATCTACAGTATTATTCTAGTTTTAGCTGATAGAAGTCAGTTTAGGTTCAATAAATAATCCAAATAGTTTTGTTTTGAAGCAGTAATTCCAGTTTTCCAGGCGTTCATATGTATAGTCAAAGGAGTTAACAGTTGATAAAAAAATGGCAGATAATTTCGATTGGAAAAGTTGATCTATAGCAAGCGAGCAATATGAAAATTTATGAATTATTGTTCTTTATATGTTATCGTAGATCTATAGCAAGTAAGCAGTCTGGAAATTTATGAATTATTATTCTTTATATGTTATCGTTTTAGCGGTCCATTTCATAAACCCAAAATCGTATCATTATATTTCAAAACGTCTTGCCAGACAGGGTTGTTTGGCAGTTATTTGTGGCATTGTTTTGCAATAAGAAAACTGCAAATACACATTTATCAAATTTTGCACAAAAAATAATACTATGTTAAGTTCTAGCATGAGTAGCAAATTCTACCTCAATCCAACTGCTGCTGAGTAGATCTTTTACATCACTGTTTTGGCAAATTGCCAAAATTTTTCTCAATATACGTCTTACCTTCGAATTAAATTCAATTTAAATACTATTGGAAATTCAAGTTCTGAATTTGATTTATTTGCCTCAGAAGAATATTTCCGTAGAATAATATTTTCAAATTGGTAATAATGTGTAAATTAAGCACGGGACTGAATTGGAGCAACGTACAATATTTTCTGAATGTTGACTTTATGTGATTGGTCGCATGTGTATTTATTTTCGGTTTTATTTTGTTGAAAGTAGAATTTTTCAGTTTGTAAGAGTTGATGGTCGTATGTATGTGTCAGAAAAGTTATTTCCTATGAATTGTTTTGACAGTGACTTTACTTTGCGAGTTTTATGAAAAAAATCGGAAAATACAGGCAGTTCAACCAGTGACAACATGAAATCGATTATAGATTTTGTCATTGATTTAAATCGAGATTAGACATTGATTTAAATGGTCATTTACATTTGGAATTTTTTTTTCAAAATGGCTATTGCGTCCGTTGCGGAGTTGTACCAATCCAAAAATCATGGGTTTTTATCAACCAGGCTTGCAGGCTACACACCAATCTATACAGACTGATAACACTTGACGATTTACAGAAGCCAGGAGTCTGTTTTCTTGTTATCATTAATATTTTTGTCCTTAACAATTTTTGTGACATGGATAATATAGCTATTGCAGCGGAATAGATAGGAGCCCACACCGGTTTATTTGTCTACATGGATCATGATTATGACACTCATCCTCCTTGAGACCTCGTCAAGGATGTAGTGAATGCACAGAAATTTATGCGCCTCTCATTCTGGAAGCTGATTCTAGCGCGCATTGTAAAGTATAGAACAGCTGCCAAACGAATTTGGCGTCATCCTGGCCTACAGTCTGGTTATCAAAGATGCATTTTGCTAACCGACATTTTTCAGCACAAATCGTAGGGAGGTTCTTCACGTCACTCCAGTCAGTGAACGACATTCGAATCTTCTCCATGACGAGATTTTTGCAGTATTGCCCAATCTCAGATCACAGATACTTATCTTTCAACGTGGCTGACCGTAGTTCAACTAAGCAGGTAGTTAATATTAACAGAAAGAGGACGGACTGGAAACTGTTCCATTCCCTAACCCGATTATCAGTGGGAATTTCTCCGGGGACCAGCGATTGTAACTTTGAATTGGATTAGCCCGTTAAAACCTTTCTTAGAGCTCTCAACTCTGCATCTAGGAAAGCGTGTGACCCACCCATAGCCAGGAGGTAGTTGAATGTGCAAACCACTACTTTGCAGAGCGTAACAACTCCAAAAGTACGTAAAGCACCAAGATCCTCACGGAGCCCTTTTTATGGAAAGGTAAGTCTCAGTGAGATAAACCGCAATCGTAAAGTTTTAAACTCAATATCAAAGTCTATGGGGTACATCATGAACACTGACAACATTTGGGCTAGTTCGAGCACGTATACTTTAATCTTTGTTATGGACTTACATTTCCCGTCATCAATAGACGCGGTGTATCAAACGGAGCAGAGTATCAGTTTAATGCCACCTCAGAGTATTCCTAACTCCCAATTGAGGTGGGTTATAAACTTCTTCGAGTCGTTTGAATCTCTAAATCTGATATTTAGCAGCCTAAAGAAGTAAGGCTACCATAGCTGAGATATTTATACGATGCGTTCTTGTGCTTCTCCAGTGTCTCGCATCAGCTGGAGAGAAATTAGAGTTGAGTTTATTCTTAACGCAGGAATAGTTTCGCATGCTGAGCCAAAAGGCTATAATACAATATGTCTTGGCTCTGCCTTCCTTAACATTCTGGGAAGGATCATTAGCTATTATATCAAAAAGTAAATCGATATTAGCAGGCTTATATCAGAGGCAAGTCTGTTAAAATTCCATTTCATGTTCTCATTCTCATCTTTAAAAAGTACACGACAGCCACCATCGTAGGCATTGAGGGGTCGTTAATAATATCAAATTTGTTGTGATTATTGACGTACTTCCAGTGGCAGATAGCATTCATCGAGTAGCTTTTCTGCAATAGAGTGATATCCTCTTCCTTCGGGAGTGCTCATTTCTGACGGGCGGTCAGGAAAGCCATACTTCAAGATGAAGTCCTCTCTCCTCTGTTGTAGAGCATTACGGAAAATACTTTTCTGATAAGACTGGACCGTAATGACTTCAAAGTGGTTGCTAACCTAGAAAACATACTCATAGTAGTGTCTAGAAAGTGCGCTTTCGGATATTTTAAATCATTCCCTTGATATACTTACACGCCGGTGCCACGTATACGGATTGAATGCGAATCCAATCGAAACGGAGTCCGTACTATTTACAAATGAGTAGAAGTAGGAGAAGAATCGAACGGGGTTTTCATTGGCCTCAGCCAGAGAAGGCTAATATTTGAAGCTTAAGCTGCTATGGAACGCAAATATAGCAAAAAGACCGCAGTAGGCTCTCGGTGCCCTTTCCTGCAGTAAAAAAAATCGAAGGAGCGAATTGGGGTTTGCAGTTTCGTGTTCTCACATGTTTATATACCATTATGGTTAACCCGATCCAGGGTCTGGCCACGGTAGAATCTTAACTGCGGAGTCTCTCTTCCAACGGACGTTGATTATATCTCCGGACGTTGTCTTAGGGCATTTCAGTAGATTTGAAGTTTACAATTTTTGCAAGGGACGATTCAACTGATAGTTTCACATTCGATCTCTTCTATGTGTACATCGATAGCTCAAATCTATAAAGTCGTATAAATAAAGTCGCTAATGGTGTATAGCTGGCTGAGCCGAATCTAAAGCTATCCCTTCAGACCATTGTAGTGTCTTTCAGACGGAGGTTGCGGTCATTATTTAGGGAATCGACTGGCTTCAGTGTAATCAAATATTCCGAGTATTCTGATAGTCTGATGCCTATAAATGTTCTTCTTGGTTCTTGTACAGTGTCCAGGATTCATGCAGAGTGCTGTGAATTTCTCAGGGAGGTTCGACGGAGCAATTGGTTTTTATAACTGGGCATTGAGCATTCGGATCAACTGTGAGGCCGATGATAACTTGCTACCGGAGGTTTCAACTGTGAATCCGATGGTAATTTGCTACTGGAGGTCTCATGCCCTTTCTCCAGAAAAATACCGATGTCAGTAGTCAAATTAACCGTCAACCGAAAAAAAGAACGAGGAGGATGCTAAGAAGTCCTGGCCTAAAGAATCATCCTCTGCGATTCCAAGACATTAGTGGGTCTCCATGGGCGCACATTACACCAGGGATTAATAAACTGGATGAGATTTTTAAGAATGCAGATGAAAAAGTATTTACATATGAAAGAAGAGGGATCCATTATGTTTCCTAGAGAAAAACACGGCCTTTCAAATGGGAATCTACGCAATAAACAAATTTAATTTGAACGTTAAAAGATGAGTCGATAATTTGTTCAGTAAGACTGAGTGGTGCAACCTTCGCGAAGTCTACATAAACATAGTAAACTTGAGAACAGTTTTGATCGATGACTAGGATGCAGGATTAAATCAGACTCGTATCCGTGGGTTTCCTTTTTGCATAACTATGTGGGTATAGCGACAAAATAGGTTTGCAATGGAATATAACTTCATTTCCATGTCAAATATTTCGGAGAAAAACAAGAAATATATTTCACAACGAGAAAAGTCTCATCCTTGCTCACGCTCAGTCATGCTCGCTCTCATCCAATATCAACCACGCATAAATTGTAATATTTTTAGCATGGTGGCGTCTTACACGATAACTATGGAAATTTTCTTGAATAAGTTGAAAAGGAGACGTACACAATATTCTGTTTAGCAATGTAGAACCAATATCATCATTTTTATGCTCGATGAATGAATATTTTATGCTTTGTTTGTAAACTCCCTTATATATAATTCTACATTAAGGATATAATTTTATCGGTCCTTCTCATCAGATCTCTTACATGCCAAATCTATATAAAAACAAACGTCTGGACTGTTCCGTCCACGTTTTCAAAAACAATCATTCTAAAAAGCGATATATACGATGTGAAATCATGAAAACTACAAAGAAGTGTTAAAAACATGAGTGTCTATTCTAATGAAGGAAATATACGAATTGTTAGTGTTAAGTGGTCGAAACGGTTAATAGATGAAGTGTTGAAGTTATGCCGCTACAGCCGTCCAGAAAAAATGCGAACAAGTTTTTGGTGGAGAATGGAAAGAATAATTGCTTGTTTAGTATTTATGCCATCGGTTGTGTAAACTATAATAATATATTCCGGCGATAAAGTATCGCCAATCGGAATGAAGTAAATTTTATAAAACATAACAATAAATTAACAAAGAATTTATAGTAACTTAATAACTAGTCAATAAATTAAACAAATAACAAACGTGAATATTTTGTACGTGTCATTGCTATAGAAATAAAAGAAAAAGCTGTTGTATAAATTTAAAGTTTTTACAAGTTTTATATACGTGGAAAATATAACATTCGTTGGATGTACTCTTTTATACGTAAAAATCAAATTAATAAATAATCTAAAGTTGTAAACGTCGAACCCAAATATTTGCCGAATAAATGTATCGAAGATTTTATACTAGAACCCATACGAAATCTAAAAAAGCCAGCGTTGATGTTATTGAATAACGTATATGTATATTGTACTGTGTATTTCGTGAATCGTCGTTTTACAATGGATTATCAGTGTATTGTTGTTTATACTATTGTTTACATTAGTCCACTTAATCTACATTCCGGACATGATGTTAGCATGGTTTCCGGAAAGCAGCAACCTGGTTGTTTGGATTGGATTAAAATGCAAATAAAAAGGTTTGAATGCATTATGCTTTCATATTTGATGTAGTGATAAGCGTTCTATCCTAATGTATAATTGGTTTTTGATAATCTATTGATATATCTATGTGGATATGATATTGACATTGAGATCCATCTTTCTAGGGAAATTAGGTCTTGTATGCATGAAAAATCAGACTTCAATGTGCTGTGTGGTCTTGCAAGAAACTTCTGATTTTCGGGAAGGGATTAGCATCATATATTTCAGAGTAATTTTACCCCATTGCACAGGCATTTGAATTATGTTACTGAGAAATTTGAGATTTTGAACCTACAATTTGGTTGATTTCGCAATTTTAAATTCGTTTTTGAGTCAAATACCACTCCATAATAATAAAGGCCAATGCAAAAAACGTTTCTTTCGGTTCGTTAATTATATATACGGATTTTGCCAGAAGATTATCATTTAACACGTACACGTACAATAGTCATAGAATTTATCCTTCATTTATGAATAACGAGTCGTTCATTGTGTTAGACAGTAATGTGTTTCTTCTTCCTACAACACTCAATTTAAATGTTATTTAGTATTTTTACCAACTTATGATTTTCTGTACTGACGAATAACCCCCAATTCTCCAAAAGAATTTCTCTTGTCACCCGTAATAATTTTCCGATATAACTAAACTCAACAATACCTAATTTAATCTGATTTAATTTTTTCTACCTTCAGCAGAATCAAATATTTTGATTTAAGGACCAATTTTTCATTTAAATTTAAAGGCCAAAAAAACTAGATACATATATTTGAATTTCTTGTAGATATCGATATTTGGAAGGTAATTCGCCCTTGCCTTCCTTGTCTTCTATCAATGACTGCTAAAGGGCAGAAGAAAGGATTGCAAATTACCCTCGAAATATCGATATCTATTATCTGTTGTCAAATTGAAATATATACCATTTTCGAGTTAATTCATAAATCTTTGGCACAAATTCATTTTATTTTAGAGTCTGATTCATAGGTTTAAAATCAAATTCCTAAATTCTCTATACCAATTTATAAGTCTTCGAGTCAAATCCATAATTTGTTTGAGTCAAATTCATAAATTTCCCGAAGCAAATCTACAATTTTTGCAAGCCAAATTAATAATCTTCGTAAGTTAAATTCAGAATTTTAATTTCATTATATTCTTAAGGAAAGTTCGTTTTTTGCTCATCAAAATCATAAATATTATCTTTACGTAGTAAAATTTCAAAAAAAAACTACGAATTTGACTTGCGAAAATTATGAATTTGACTTGAAAAAATTATGAATCCGACTCGAAAGCTTATGAATTGGTATAGAAAATTGCATATCTAGCCTGGCATATGAATTCGACCCGAAAATTGCATATCTAGCTTCTAAAGGAAAAATTGTCTTTAAACCAAAATATCTGGCTCAACAATAACTGCCCTGGTAGAAATATATTTTGCATGGGTTCTAATAAAAATTGTATGTATATAATTATTATTAGAACAAAGTATTTTTGTTCCTTTATATTTATCCGAAATATGTTATTTTCCTGTGGGAGTACGCTCAAATTTGTTTTTCAATTTTCGTCGATAATTGCCATCTGCTCCTGGTTCAAACTTAATTGAGCTTCGCCAGAAACAATTTTTGAAGCATTAAAATTACCGTTGCTATCTCTGTACTTAAAGTTTCCACACAATTCAGCAGACATAATTATCAAAACTAATCTTTCTGTATACAACGTATCAAAGACGTTGAAACTTCCGAACCACTGATTTGAACCACTGATCACTTTGAAATTGGATGTGTCATTTCCATAATCAAATTTCGAAATTATTAATTTACGTAGAAAGTTCACTCTTTTGAAGTGCCAATCACACGCACACACACACACACACACATCGACAGTCATTCTTATTTCATCAATTTCGAAACTTTGGCCAAAATTCAATTTTCAAGAAAGTTCATTTTCGTTTTGTTGTCATAGACATAATTACATTTTTCAGAAATACAAATGACAACAGCTTTTCAACTCCCAAATCGAAATCAGAATTTTTTCTTAAACAAAATTGGATTTTCGAATTGTTCCATTTGCTTGTAGAATATGCTGATATTTGATGTGTCGCTAGGGAGATGTCATTTCTTCATTCATGTTGCTCGAAATGTGTGTGTGTGGCCAGCCGTAGATTGAAATTGATTGGTCTAGAGGGGAAAATTATTTGATGATGATTTTCAATTTGCATTGAGAACATTTCATATAGTTTGATTTTGGCAAAATTGTTTTGATTAAAATTGTGGGGTTATAAAATTTACGAGCGTTAGTAAATACATTTAGTCTGTTTGCGTAGGATATTAAACAAAGCCAAACTAATGAAATGGGTGTGGTATAAAAATTAATTGTTGCTGTGTTTAAATTTTGTCCTTAATAAAAAGGATCTTATAAGGGTGTAGCATTGAGGGTGATAGTCAGTGATGCATCCTCCTCTGGTTTTAATCAAGATAAATAGAGACAAATTATGAACACCAGACCATTAGTTGACTTGTATAATTGGGTACTTGAGTGAAGGCGCTAGCGGAAATGCGACTCGTGTTTTTAGTTTAAGTTTCATTTTCTTAATAATCAGAGCTTGTAAATGTAAATGAAAAAGATTTATATATTTGTACTTCTACTACTCTGCAATTGTTTTTCTAATTTCTGTATATACATGTAGATAAACAACAACTAATAATATATTTTCTTATTTTTCAGGTGAGTTACGATGATATGTCAAAAATGCACTATACTATGTTAAACCGTAAGTGATAAATATAAACCTATTGCGATTTCATCAATATAACTTAATTTAATTTTAGAACACCCAATTTTAGGTGATGTGTCAACGTAATTTTACTGTCCCTTCACTTGTATATACACAATCAAGTGTTTAAAGACCTTAGAGTGTTTATGCAAGCTCGAATTGTATCCTTTCATCAGTTACCTGCAATTTTTAATATATTATGACTTGCATCTCAAGAATTCTTCGTTCGAATAAAGCTTAGTAGCTTTATATTATAGATGTGAGGAAATGTCAGTAGCCTCCAGCTATTACCTTTCACAATATAGTCATAGTACTAAAAAGTAGATAGCTTTATTCTCAGTGATTTCCTGAGAAGGAATTATTGGAAAAAAGAGTGTTATTATTGTATAAATCACAAATACATAGACATAATGGCATTGAGAAAAGTGAGCATATGAGAATCCTATATTATTGGGCTGAAGAAGCAGTTTTTACACATTTAAAGTAAATTTACAACGTATTGAAAATTTGTTTAGTCAAATTGTTTACATGATCCCATTAGTAGAGAAATGTCGGGGTTTATCAGTGAAAAATGTGGAAAAGTGATTTTGTCGCGAAATCGCGGCATCCAACTTGGTTTCATTTACCAAGTTCTGTGATGAACAAAATAAATAATAGTCTGGCGGTGCAATGCCTGTACTATCTGATGGATGCATTAAAACTTTTCTTCCTTCAATTTTTATAATCCTCCAAAAAATATGTCTCAAACTCTTCGACATAGGTCACAGTTTTCAATCATCAATTGATGAAAGTCTCTTTCCATCAAGCCGTTTCTTCATGTTCGGAAACAGATACTATTTGCAGAGGCTAATTGCAATAACGTTGCATTAAATTCACTTATCGTTTTTCTGTTTTTACCGATGGTAGTGAAAGATGGAACTGATGATTGTCAAGGATGGCTTTGGGAGTGATTTTTCTCCTCACACTAGCCTATCTTGTAGCCCAGATTGTAGCGCCAAACCATGGCCATTTTGGCGTCTGTGGCCATAATGACAACTACTGCAGCAGGCTGTCGTGGGCAATAATGTAGAAGAAAGTTTTAAAACCAACCTATTCTATTGATTTGGCTTCGATTCAATGATTGCATCAGACGTTATAGCGGTTAAAGTTTTTGAGGGCAACCGATATAAAAATAGTTCAAGAATTTGCCACTTTGAACATTTGTTGCTTATTTTCATGACGGTATGTTTATCATATGAAAATTTAATGATACTATATCTTGGCACAAAAATGACAAAATGCCTAGTGCTTTTAACAACTAGCTAGCACCGCAGCCAAAACTTTACTTATCATACCTGCTTCACGTTTGTATCAACCTATCCTGTGAATTTCGTCTTGCATATTGCATACTGCATCGCCAGCTATGGGAGAAGTAAGATCACAAAAGTCTCTATAGTTAAGAAATTTATACGCATTTATTGCTTTACTTTTTTATAAGTTATCTATCAAATGAAAGTTTGACGTTCAATATGTTTATGGATGCTTGAGTGAGGGTTCATGTTTCACATCCTTGGCACAACACCGGTCGTATTATCGACTTACAGACTTGGACTTTTATTCTTCAGTATAGGTAAAACGGAGTGGAAAGTCTTGTTAGCGAGTTATATTCTACATTTTATTTCGTCAGTTTCATTGCATTTTATTGTCAATTTCGCACCCTAGTATATAAATTCGTCCACGTTTTCTAAATTATATTTGTCAAAAACTATATTCAGCATATTGAGCGTCCTCTTTCTTGTTTGCGTTATGTTTTGCGTTTTCGTCAGGTTGATAATTCTGGCTATTTCATTTACTACTTGGTCTAGAATGTAATTGAAAGTATTTCAAGATGTCACCACAGCCACCACAATATATTTAATGAACTTCTATAAGACATGGATCTACCAAGTAGCAATTCACCCCCCGAATTTAAATTTGATCTAAGGATCCAATTGTGAGTTCTCGCGAACAAAAATTGATGGTACTCAAAGAAAATGAATGATTTACTGAAGGTTTATCGTTCTTTTGGGATGCAGAGTTTTTAAATTTAAAACTGACTGTATTAAATTTACACATCGCTATATTTTCTATAAAAAGTGCACACTCTTCAGAAGGCTTCTACTTGCAGAATTTTTTCAAGTACTTGCCGAGCCGTAGATACAGTATTGCCTCTACATTCATCAAAACTCATCCAGATCTATACCTTACAAACGCCAATGTGTTTTGTAAATTTGTAATAATTCGAAGAGGCTCTCGAAAGCTATCGCACCACAAAATTTCTTTCAAATTGGTCCTACTTGGTCTTCTGTATAGCACATGTTGGTTTCAATTTATCAAATTTTTTGTTATAGGATGAGCCCTCTGGTTTATTGGACAGGTTGAAGTGCTCAAACGATGTATTCCATAGCATGTAATGAAATTTTGAAATCACCCTAAAACAGCGGTAGAATGATAATACCCTTTAATTTCTCCACTAATCGTTCGGTCTTATCCGTTGGAACGCAAGTAGAGGTAAGAGCATAATGTTTTGGTTGTTTTTGCGTTGAACTTACATTCAGTTTTCTCTAATTTCTTGAAATCTATTGATTTTAAAAAATATCTCTTCTCGGGACAACATTCATTTGATTTTACTTTGATTTGTCTACTCTATTGCAATGCCAACAATTTTCTCATTACACTTTTTTGCGCCGTTGGGCTTGATGACGACCCCTGTTGCGAAGACTAACCGTAAAGTATTTTAATAATGTGCTAAACGGCTGTGTACACTTGTAGAAAAACACCAAACCGCAATTTTCTAGTAAAGTTGAAATGTTCAAGAAATCAGTCTCAGTGTGAATTGACATTACTGCGTACGTAAAATATATACTATTTAGTTAAAATTATCAACGCTTAAAATTATAGTCGCTGTACTGCAATTGTTGATTTTGTAAAACAATCCGTTGCGACGACTTCGCCAGAGAGTCGTCGAATTCAGCTAAAACCTTCAGGTGAACAAGAAATGTGTGGTGTTTGCTTAAGGAAATGTTTAAGGTATTGCAATTGATTAGCGTGGTGCCATAAATATTAATATCTATAATTACAATCAGGCTAAAACGCCTTATCTAAATTTTGGTAACTTTGGAAATATTCATTGATTTGTGTTTTTGTAAGTGCTGCAGATATATGGAAGGGGCATTTTCCACTATTGATTTTAACATTATTGCACAAAAGATAGAATATATTTTGCAGAATGATTTAATAAAGAGTGTAGTTTCCAAATCCGGTATGAACTCAAAAATGAAAAAAATGTCAGATAGGGCGTTTATGCTAAACATGGCGAAATATACATAAACTTCAAAAAACATAAATATTGTAGTAGTTTCTTAAATAATCGACTAGCTAAAATTACTACGAAAATAAGTACAACACAAAATATTATCATGTAATTGCTGGTTTGATACGGTAGGGACCGAACTGTGATTTATTTGTCAATTGTGTGTCGAATGCCAGCAGTGGAACGTAATGCGAGCTCTTTTACAAATTACCTATAGCTCAGTTGTGCTGAAACGGTTTAATTTCCACCCTAGAGTACTGCAAACTAAAATGTTAAACAGACATAACACTTGTAATGATATACACCTATCAAACCATGGGCCTACTTAGTTTTGTTTGAGAGGAAAGAATATCTCCAAAAATTGCTGTCCTACTACGTGGATCACGCAATTTAAAAATTAGCCAAACCGCGGCAAGGTATGATACTGTTTCAATATCCTAATGAGACAATGGCTTTTTCCTCGCGAACGAATAGGCAATAAATAACACTCTTAATTGCTAGGAGTTTTGCGAATAAATATATTTGCATGTCGAGAAGGAATATATATTTCTGAAGTTCGTGCTAAAGATATCGTGAAGAAGCTGATAACAATATGCAAATTGTTTAAAAACGTGAAAATACGTAAATTTGGATGGGAAATGATCTGGAAAATTGTTTGAAAGCATACTTCTCTGAAGTGAATGCATCGAAATTTTATTTAAAAAAAATCCTGAAAGGTTTTTATATATGTGCGCAATAGTTGTGGGTTTTAGGGAAAGACGAGATAAATTATTGCTTTTGTGTTCATTGATATGCTGTGCACAACCAATTGAAACTTTGAAACATAAATTAACATAAAATTGTCGAGTCATTTTTTCATAGTCTAAAACCAACTTAAAGTGTTTCTTCCGCTTTCAAGAAGCTTCGCGGAATATAGCAAATTAGAAGCTGCAAATGCGAAAGAAATTATTTCTGACAAATTTACTCAAAGTTTATGCTTCATTAGCTTCTGTAGTGATTAAGCAAAATTAAATGAGTGACGTTATGTGTAACACAAATTATGAGTAATTTTTTTATGCTTATCATTTCAAAACAACAAAATTGAGTGTATGTAAGAGGAAAATATTTCATGAAATTTCACTTATCGAGTTTAATTGTTGATACCGACACAAACCTTTGCAATTCAATATATGTGCTTCTATAATGTATACTTTCAAACACTCGGGAATAAAATTAAATATTTCTAACTCTATCGATACACAAAGTAAGCAAGCACTTTTTAGTTATTTAGAGAGCAACTTTTTAGAATGAGGTCACGGTTATGGTCTTATCTCATTGCATAAAACCATTTTTTATGTCTTACATAGATCAGAGAAATCCCCTTAGCTATACCACGAACAAAATATTTATAGAATTCTCCATAGCTTAATATTCTTCACAAGCTTTTGGTTCAAATAGCAAAATAACAATCAATAACACTTAGTCACATAATGTACGGATTCTTTTATGTATATTTTCTTAGAGGACATGAAGATTAATGATTTATACTTTGCCGAAGATTTAATTGATGATCAGACATTGATATTCCTCTCTATCTTATTTCAAAAGAGACAGGAAGAACAATACTGTTACTATTTTCAGAACTGATTTATGTTAAACAACGACACGCTTGTGATTTTTGCTTGTCGTACGTAACTAAGTTTGATTGACCTTTTCTGAATGTCAAACCGTATTTTCGATAGAAAGTAACGGCACTCTAAAAATTGAATAAGTATAATGATAAAGGAAACTCTTTGAAGCCCTATCCTCGATTAGAGAAGCCATTGAAGCATAATGACGGTCACCAGGTTCGATTGAACTTCAAGGATTGAAATCGAACGCGAATATAAAGAAAAGTTTCATCGTTATCAGGATGATGAGCCCCTGTAGTAAAGGGAAATTGATTTGGGACATATACTATAGCTTAGTTCTTAAAGAAGAGAAAACATCAATTTGAATAGACATAGGAAGTATGCCAAGTTTTTGACTTCATATAGCTATTAGAGTTGTTGAAATTTTCCCGAAAAATTGAAAATTAGTTAAATAAGAGGCACTTCATAGATTAGAGGTATCATTATTCATTTGCAGCAAAGTTCAAAAAAGAATGAATCTTTTTTAATATAAGTTACTTGTATGTGTACTTCATCATTCTGAAAACGCTATGAGTGTTGGTGTTCTTAATGAACCAAGGATAAGGCAATCCATTCAAGCTTTCGAGAAAGCGCTTAACGTTGCATACCGCTGATGCAAACTTTTGTAGTATCCTTAAGCTGAATTTTATTTTTCTAAAAAATGGTTTACTAATTGATCAAAGATTGACAATCTGCGCCCTAATTGCGACGTAGTATTTTTCTTCCTTCCCTTTGGATGTGCATTGAAAAATTGCAGGAAATGCGTGTAGTAATCCTAGCATTTAATGTGTCCTTTGAATATAAAATTACAACGTCTGATTCTCAAAGGGCTAATTTCAAATGACTAATTTGTAATATATCAAGGACATAATGTCAATGCATATTTTAAATTAAATTCAAATTAAGATTGAAATATGAAATATTACAGTCGATTAATTTTTATGTTACATCTGTAAAAATTGTAAGCTTTCGCAAAAACATATGCTTTTGCAGTTGTGAGTTACACCTCTTTTAATATTGTTCGTTTATATTTCTATCAGTCGAGTACTGAAAAAACTATACTAACCACAAAACAAAATAAATATTTGATTCGGGATAATAGAACACGTTACACTTTTAACATAATGTATATCATAACAAAATATTCTCTAAACATAAAGAGCCATTACCACCTGGGCCATTACCACATTTTTATGTTGCTAGAAGTTGGCTACGAAATTCCACCAACTGTGCGGTTTTTACTTTCCTTACCATAATATCGCATCATAAAGCAGCTGTGCTAAACAAACTTCTTCAAATATTTTCTGTAGACAAACTTGTTAGTAGTAAAGTTGAGTCTAGGTACTTTTCGTAAGACAAGAGCACGTTTACGAGTATTATATTGGCAAGCCGAATAATATTAACAGTGTTATGATCCGTTCATTTTCAATAAGGTTATTAATGCCATACACCTGAATAAAACGATATTATGCACGCGATGTTAAAAAATATTACATACAATGGTTTATCAAATATTTATTCGATTTGCTTCGTTGATTGTTTGTTTTGGGATGATATACAGAAAATATTAAAACTTGAGAATGATTCTAAAATGTAGTACTGCGTATTGAAAATTAATTAGGTAGAGTATGAAACTTAGTTATTTGATGTATTTCTAAAGTACGTGCTCAACGCTGCACCTGCGATATCGGCGTATTACGAACATTTAAGAGAGAGCAATGCGAATGGTGATTAACTTAAGTGGAGCGTGATTGTAGATGGCGATAAATAACGATTCATTGAGCAAATGTTATCAATGGATGCTTCGTTCCAGTTGATATTTTAAAAGCAATCATAGTATGGATGATAAAGATAATGGCTTTGCAAGAATTACCCAGGTCTAGAAAATAAAACTTTTAATTTCTTCTTCAGATAATGCTTTTTTGTAGTCATTTTAATGTTGGTTTAAAATAGAGCTTTCCATTTTTTTCACATTAAGAGTAATTAAAATTCTTTCTAAAGAACTCAACATCCGGATGTAGAAAATACAGCTTTGTACTCATCTTGCAGCCTCTTGTTGTCTATTCATATTCAAGGCTTTTCTTGTGCTCTAAAAACATTTCCACGATACTGGCAAAAAAAAAAAAACAAATTCCAAAATTAATATTTTGTATTAATTTGGGCCAACAAATCGCGTTCTTTTATTTTGGCATCTGATAAATGCTTAAATTGACCACATAAATATTTGTAATATGCATCTTATTTAGTTGATACTTTCGCAATCGCTTCATAATACCTAATTCAATATGAATTGGGGTAGTCGAATTTCGGAGGGTGCTGGACAAGATGCATACTGAATATCTTTACTGCTGCTTTTAGTACATTTGTGATTGAAATATTTCGAAACTGGCATATTTATGAGTTTCTCCCATAGTGCAGCCTGATAATTTAATGAATATCACACCAATTAATTAGAGTGGTTTGGGGAGAGGCGCCTGGGACCTAACTCCAAGTACTCACTCCAGAACTACCCATTGTTCTCATACGTCCAGCCTACTAGAGTTTCCCGCGTCTGTTGTCTATTTAAAGGCCATTATTATTGATAGGGAATAAGAGGCTATCATCTGCATACACTTTACATCCCAGCCGAAGCTTAGGTAACAAGACAATGCTTTGCAACATCAGCCTCTTTTAAGCAAGACGGATATTCATCATCCTGTGCAATGTCTATGCGATATATATGCTTTGTCTTTACAATTCTTCCTACTCTTGTGGAAAAGGAATCCTGCAATACTGTGGTTAGGCTCTAAGAACAATATCTTCATGTGCCTGGCTGCATAGATATCGACTACCCACGTCCTAAAAATAGTATATGGAGATGCGATGAGCACACCTAAGGCGGGCTCGAGATCCTGTAGTGGAAACGTTGAGTTTTGCTTCGCAATTGCATCAACAATTTCGTTTCTTTCAACACCCGAGTGTCCTCGTACCCAGAGCAGATGCTCCTTATTGAACCAGGGATCGGACACTCCCATGTAGACATTCATTTGTTGCCTCCGTTTTCAAATAGCAGTCAACTGCAGCTTCCGACAGCAACAATATCTGCGTCAGCATAGCATCATCGACGTAAAGTTCCTGGAACCGCCATAGTCATCTCTCCAAGGTTTTGGCATAAATATTACTTTAACCTGTTGAAACATATCCCAGTTTTCGACCCCTCCGTTAGAATAGCTGGATGGATACCATTTAAAATTCTCAAAGGACATGATAGCATATTTGACCTGTTCATTCTTGACCTCAGATTTTACTGTGAACTAGCATTTCGTACTGCTACGGAGAGTAACAGGTTTGGTCGGAGGGCCAGATGCCTTCTGCGTTTCAATCACTGAAGTAACCGGAGTGCGATTCTCAAGTAAAGTCAGTATATTCTTATTTTGGTCTTGGTGAAATCATCACCATGGTGTTTTACTTACCTGATTGGTCATTTTCCAGGATCACATACACAGCTTTGAGGCCTCTTTTGCACCTTTCAGTTCCTCATAAAACGATTAGAATCATTCCATTTTGGTGCTCCTTCCCAGATTTTGGTGGTTGTCGGAGAGACGCCCGAGACCCATCTCCAAGCACTCAGGCCAGATGGTCCATTTTGCTCATCCATTTTGCCTCCAGCCTTGATCCCGGCTTGAAAACTATCTGAGCGTAGTGGCATCAAGTAAATGGGAGACCAAAACACAAGTCCTCGGCCTTGTTAATCGTTCATCATAAAAGATTTTTGCTTCTTTTGTTCACAGATCCTGCCTCTTCGAACCCACGGCTCCTATAATAGCGCATTGTAGGAAACGCTTGCAGTTTTGCCAATCTTTCGTTCAAAAGAAAGAATCATTTATCAGAATTAATGTTTACGGACCACTTTGCAACGTGATCTCAGTGAAAGTACCTCTATAGGATAGAAATTCTACTGGAACTTTACGTTTTGCTCGGGAGACATATCCATGGACAGTCATAACAGTAGATGTTCACATTAAGACTATCCAAAAAGTATCTCATAATCATTCAGTATCTGTTTGTGAATACCGAGAATATCACAAGGTTGAAACAATCTTCTTTGTTTCTGGTATTTATGTACGTTATGATCTTGCGCTTCAAATCGTTGCTCGGACAGTTTATCGAGCATGTCCATTGATGTTAGTGAGTTTCAAAAATCCGACAACTGGGAAATTGTCTGTTGTGCTAAGAAAACTTCGAACAATATTTTTTTTCAGAAAATTCACGATATAGATTTATTTTTTTATATTTTTATCATAAACAAGTACCCACTATAAATTACAGCTCCAATGTTTAAGGGAACCTCATCGCATATCGGTGTGCTGTGTGTTATTTATTTATTTCTCTAAAATGTCGGGTAAAAACTTTTTGAGTAAAAATTTGCTGCTGTGGTAGAAGAAAATTGGCCAAAAAACTAGAAAAGAAAAGGATCATTTAGGTACCACTGTAAATGTAGGTACCATGACTAATTTCTCGACAACAACACAAATCGCCAGAAAACGTGCATATAAATTCACACAAGAGGTGAAGCTATGACGCAATTTTTCGAATTTTTAAGTTAACCAATGCTATCCACATTAAGTTTTAGTTAATCGTTATGAGCATAATAAATCCTTATTCAATTTTATAATTCAAATGTCCTGGTCTATTTTCAGAGCCGTGGCTGCTTATCTTCGTGCGCTGAATTTGTCTCCGAATAATGCTGTGGTTCTTGGAAATTTGGCTTGTGTTTATTATGAGCAAGGACTAATTGATCTTTCTATCGATACATATCGACGTGCAATTGAACTACAGCCGAACTTCCCCGATGCCTATTGCAATTTGGCGAATGCCTTAAAAGAGAAAGGACAGGTAAAGAAAAAAATAGTTCTAATAAAAAAAAATTCAATGAAAAATAAAGCCAAACCATATTATAATATCCAAACTATGAGACCATACATTTTTTTGCAATTGCGTTTATTTTAATTTGTTAAACCTCGAAATAGTTTATAAGTTTCAGTGTTACTATGGCTACTATGAGAATGTATTTTTAGTTCAATACTTTCTGCAAATAGAGTTATTCCATAAATATATAAATTGATTGGAATGATTTTAAAGCTAACTTAGTTATCATGCAGAAATATTAACATATATGAATTCAATTAAAGTACGATATTTAGAGTTTCAATAACAAAACTTTCTTATTTAGTAGCAAGTTATTTTTAATGAAGCAAGTACACGCTAAAGAATAGGGTATAGAAACTGAAACAACTGAACAGGGCATGTGAAACCATTGTATAATTTACCTGTCGGAGTAAAAAAACCGAAAACGGAACTGTCCTACATAAATTGTATTTATTTACTATTTGTTGAATGGTTAGAACCATCTTCTTAACGATTTTTCCTATGTACACGAGCCTAACACACCCTATGATTCTAAAGCTTAAAAAATCGATCCTACCCGTCTTCTGACATGTTTGTTTATCGTAAATTTACTGCTATACATAGATATTGTAAGTAAAAGTGATATTAATTTATAATTTTAAGGGCTTCGGTTCGGTAAATTCACACAAATTACAAAGCATTTCTTGTCCTTCTCTTATCATGAAAATTCATACAAAAAGCAACTCAATATTAGGCTAAAATCACTTTTATCTAAATCTAATTTCAGGTCAAAGAAGCTGAAGATTGTTATAACACCGCTCTGCGTCTCTGCTCGAATCATGCTGATTCGCTCAATAATTTGGCCAACATTAAACGCGAACAAGGCAATATTGAGGAAGCAACGCGTCTTTATCTCAAAGCTTTGGAAGTTTTCCCTGAATTCGCGGCAGCACATTCGAATTTGGCCTCGGTTCTACAGCAACAAGGCAAGCTCAATGAAGCTCTTATGCACTACAAGGAGGCTATTCGCATCCAGCCTACATTTGCCGATGCCTACTCGAATATGGGAAATACACTGAAAGAATTGCAAGATGTTTCCGGTGCACTTCAGTGTTATACACGCGCTATTCAGATCAATCCCGCATTTGCTGACGCTCACAGCAATTTGGCCAGCATCCACAAAGATTCGGGAAATATCCCAGAAGCTATACATTCATATCGTACAGCATTGAAATTGAAACCCGATTTCCCAGATGCCTACTGTAATTTGGCGCACTGTCTACAGCTTGTTTGTGATTGGACCGATTATGAGGCACGCATGAAGAAGCTTGTCAGTATAGTAGCCGAGCAGTTGGAAAAGAATCGTCTTCCCTCTGTGCATCCACACCATTCGATGCTGTATCCTTTGACACATGAATACCGCAAAGCAATTGCCGCACGCCACGCGAATCTGTGCCTTGAGAAAATCCATGTACTACATAAGTCACCATTTAAGTTTTGTCGTAAAATTACGGGACGTTTGAAAATTGGATATGTAAGCAGTGATTTCTGCAACCATCCCACTTCACATTTGATGCAGTCGATTCCTGGACTTCATGACCGCACCCGAGTCGAAATATTCTGTTACGCATTGAGCCCGGATGATGGAACGACATTCAGATCAAAAATTGCTCGTGAAGCTGAACATTTTATTGACTTATCTACACTTCCTTGCAACGGCAAAGCTGCAGACAAAATTCATTCCGATGGCGTGCATGTACTAGTGAACATGAATGGTTATACGAAGGGAGCCAGAAACGAAATTTTTGCACTGAGACCAGCACCCGTTCAAGTAAGTATTTATTTTTAACATAAATACTTGTATACATTCTACTAAAATTATACGCTCTAGTATATATTTTATTAAATTTAATGCTATTTTACAGGTAATGTGGCTAGGATATCCGGGTACAAGTGGAGCGGATTTTATGGATTACATAGTTACAGACGCCGTCACA
Source organism: Nemotelus nigrinus (assembly GCA_947369275.1). Classification (NCBI taxonomy): domain Eukaryota; kingdom Metazoa; phylum Arthropoda; class Insecta; order Diptera; family Stratiomyidae; genus Nemotelus; species Nemotelus nigrinus. The sequence continues at coordinate 220,306,474 of OX376372.1, forward strand.
AGCCCTCTTGAATTGGACTATCAGTACAGTGAGAAATTAGCCTATATGCCGAACACATATTTCATCGGCGATCACAAACAAATGTTCCCACATCTTAAGGAACGTTTAATTGTTAGTGACAAGACAAGCAGTCGAGCTGGTGTCGCTGATAATGTGGCCGTGATCAATGCTACAGACTTATCACCACTCGTCGAAAACACAGATGTCAAGGAAATCAGGGAAGTGGTGATTGCTGCGAATCCGCTAGAAAGATCCCTGAAAATTGCGGAACTTCCTACAACGACACAAATCGAAACTATGATTGCTTCTGGTCAAGTACAAACATCTGTGAATGGTGTTGTTGTGCAAAATGGATTGGCGACGACTCAAACGAACAATAAGGCAGCTACTGGCGAAGAAGTTCCACAGAACATTGTCATTACAACACGTCAACAATATTCTTTGCCAGATGATGCTATAGTTTATTGTAATTTCAATCAATTGTATAAAATTGATCCACTCACATTGAAATCGTGGGTGAACATCTTGGCTCAAGTTCCGAATTCAGTGTTATGGCTGCTCAGATTCCCTGCAGTGGGTGAACAGAATATCAAAAAAACTGCTGAAGAATTAGGTAAGTTTAAACATTCACACACTGTCACATTCCACTAACTACATAGTTAGGAAACTCATGGACTAAATGTTTCAGTTGAATAGTTTTTAATCGTGAAAAAATCAAAAAATTTCTTTTGGTACTGCAACCGTTTCTTGATATAAGCTTATGTTTTATATATCCATTAAAAAGCATCTTAGCCTTTCTGCTAAAGTACTTTGTATTCACGTGTTGTCTCTTTTGGTGGAAGGTTGTAGCTAGTGATGGGCGTTTCTGTTGTTTTCAAAAAACGAAAACGAACTGTTTTTTTTAAAAAAACAACTGTTTTTTTAAACTGTTTGAAAAAAACAGTTTGAATTAACGAAAAGGAACAAATTTTATGCTGTACGACAATATATATATTTGAAATATAGTTCAAATAAGAAACATCGTTCATAGTTTGAATAATCTTCAATTAGTTCAGTGCAATGGATTTTTACGTATTAAGTGTTTCTAATACACATTTTATGTATTATGTCTTCCTGTCACCAACGTAAACATTCATTGCTGCTTCCAAACTGAATTGATACTTGTAAGGTACCTATTTTCCATTATATAAAAAAAATATATACTATTATTAATTTTTCTGTTGGTCAGTCTTTTCAAGCATTGCCATTCAAAAACATGATCATTTCAACTTTTTTAGATGTCAGACGAGTTCTTCTATCACTTATCAGGTTCCCTGCCTTGGAAAAATCCTTTCGCATGGAACGGACGTCGCAACGATGTTACACTTTGTTCTGAATATTTCAGACAAATTTGGATACAACTGCCGATGTTTTTTCCACCAGCCCAACGGACAGCTATGCATGCCTTTTTCATCAAGACGTGGTAGAATATCGTCTTTGAAATAACGGTTCACTTCTTTCTCAGCCCTTGTTTTTGAATCCGTCTGCGGTTTTTTATCTGCCATTATCTCGTTTAACACACACCATGCACTCATTTTTCCATGTAAACGATCAGATTGAATCGCCACGGAAGTAGACGGTCCTTCAACATTAAACATGCACCCACTAGGGGGCCAACCTCTTCCGTAAGGCTGGACATGAGACCAAGGGACACCTTACCTCCCGCGGTTTCGTTAATTTTACAACCCCGGTAGGGTTGGAGACACACTCGTGGCGACCTCCAGTCACGAGGAGGGCGTCAGCATACCCAGAGACGCCAACTGGTGTTCCAAATAGGATCTCAACCTTTTCCTCCTTGGCAGTTTTAGTGCTACTTTTAGTTTTTCCGGTGGATTTCATTTTGTCGTATCTTCGAAACTAGGCCGATTTTTCCCAGACTTGTATGGATATTTCGCCCGAAACAACTCAGAATGGTCCCCGAATTCATGCTAGACAAAAAAAATTTTTTTGGAAAAAATTGACGTTTTTGCCCAAATTCCCCTATAAAAAAATTGTTTTGCCCTTTAAATATCATTATTGTACTCCCCGACCACTTCCAATCATCACTTCCAATCATGAATGGTGTTGTTGTGCAAAATGGATTGGCGACGACTCAAACGAACAATAAGGCAGCTACTGGCGAAGAAGTTCCACAGAACATTGTCATTACAACACGTCAACAATATTCTTTGCCAGATGATGCTATAGTTTATTGTAATTTCAATCAATTGTATAAAATTGATCCACTCACATTGAAATCGTGGGTGAACATCTTGGCTCAAGTTCCGAATTCAGTGTTATGGCTGCTCAGATTCCCTGCAGTGGGTGAACAGAATATCAAAAAAACTGCTGAAGAATTAGGTAAGTTTAAACATTCACACACTGTCACATTCCACTAACTACATAGTTAGGAAACTCATGGACTAAATGTTTCAGTTGAATAGTTTTTAATCGTGAAAAAATCAAAAAATTTCTTTTGGTACTGCAACCGTTTCTTGATATAAGCTTATGTTTTATATATCCATTAAAAAGCATCTTAGCCTTTCTGCTAAAGTACTTTGTATTCACGTGTTGTCTCTTTTGGTGGAAGGTTGTAGCTAGTGATGGGCGTTTCTGTTGTTTTCAAAAAACGAAAACGAACTGTTTTTTTTAAAAAAACAACTGTTTTTTTAAACTGTTTGAAAAAAACAGTTTGAATTAACGAAAAGGAACAAATTTTATGCTGTACGACAATATATATATTTGAAATATAGTTCAAATAAGAAACATCGTTCATAGTTTGAATAATCTTCAATTAGTTCAGTGCAATGGATTTTTACGTATTAAGTGTTTCTAATACACATTTTATGTATTATGTCTTCCTGTCACCAACGTAAACATTCATTGCTGCTTCCAAACTGAATTGATACTTGTAAGGTACCTATTTTCCATTATATAAAAAAAATATATACTATTATTAATTTTTCTGTTGGTCAGTCTTTTCAAGCATTGCCATTCAAAAACATGATCATTTCAACTTTTTTAGATGTCAGACGAGTTCTTCTATCACTTATCAGGTTCCCTGCCTTGGAAAAATCCTTTCGCATGGAACGGACGTCGCAACGATGTTACACTTTGTTCTGAATATTTCAGACAAATTTGGATACAACTGCCGATGTTTTTTCCACCAGCCCAACGGACAGCTATGCATGCCTTTTTCATCAAGACGTGGTAGAATATCGTCTTTGAAATAACGGTTCACTTCTTTCTCAGCCCTTGTTTTTGAATCCGTCTGCGGTTTTTTATCTGCCATTATCTCGTTTAACACACACCATGCACTCATTTTTCCATGTAAACGATCAGATTGAATCGCCACGGAAGTAGACGGTCCTTCAACATTAAACATGCACCCACTAGGGGGCCAACCTCTTCCGTAAGGCTGGACATGAGACCAAGGGACACCTTACCTCCCGCGGTTTCGTTAATTTTACAACCCCGGTAGGGTTGGAGACACACTCGTGGCGACCTCCAGTCACGAGGAGGGCGTCAGCATACCCAGAGACGCCAACTGGTGTTCCAAATAGGATCTCAACCTTTTCCTCCTTGGCAGTTTTAGTGCTACTTTTAGTTTTTCCGGTGGATTTCATTTTGTCGTATCTTCGAAACTAGGCCGATTTTTCCCAGACTTGTATGGATATTTCGCCCGAAACAACTCAGAATGGTCCCCGAATTCATGCTAGACAAAAAAATTTTTTTTGGAAAAAATTGACGTTTTTGCCCAAATTCCCCTATAAAAAAATTGTTTTGCCCTTTAAATATCATTATTGTACTCCCCGACCACTTCCAATCATCACTTCCAATCATGAATGGTGTTGTTGTGCAAAATGGATTGGCGACGACTCAAACGAACAATAAGGCAGCTACTGGCGAAGAAGTTCCACAGAACATTGTCATTACAACACGTCAACAATATTCTTTGCCAGATGATGCTATAGTTTATTGTAATTTCAATCAATTGTATAAAATTGATCCACTCACATTGAAATCGTGGGTGAACATCTTGGCTCAAGTTCCGAATTCAGTGTTATGGCTGCTCAGATTCCCTGCAGTGGGTGAACAGAATATCAAAAAAACTGCTGAAGAATTAGGTAAGTTTAAACATTCACACACTGTCACATTCCACTAACTACATAGTTAGGAAACTCATGGACTAAATGTTTCAGTTGAATAGTTTTTAATCGTGAAAAAATCAAAAAATTTCTTTTGGTACTGCAACCGTTTCTTGATATAAGCTTATGTTTTATATATCCATTAAAAAGCATCTTAGCCTTTCTGCTAAAGTACTTTGTATTCACGTGTTGTCTCTTTTGGTGGAAGGTTGTAGCTAGTGATGGGCGTTTCTGTTGTTTTCAAAAAACGAAAACGAACTGTTTTTTTTAAAAAAACAACTGTTTTTTTAAACTGTTTGAAAAAAACAGTTTGAATTAACGAAAAGGAACAAATTTTATGCTGTACGACAATATATATATTTGAAATATAGTTCAAATAAGAAACATCGTTCATAGTTTGAATAATCTTCAATTAGTTCAGTGCAATGGATTTTTACGTATTAAGTGTTTCTAATACACATTTTATGTATTATGTCTTCCTGTCACCAACGTAAACATTCATTGCTGCTTCCAAACTGAATTGATACTTGTAAGGTACCTATTTTCCATTATATAAAAAAAATATATACTATTATTAATTTTTCTGTTGGTCAGTCTTTTCAAGCATTGCCATTCAAAAACATGATCATTTCAACTTTTTTAGATGTCAGACGAGTTCTTCTATCACTTATCAGGTTCCCTGCCTTGGAAAAATCCTTTCGCATGGAACGGACGTCGCAACGATGTTACACTTTGTTCTGAATATTTCAGACAAATTTGGATACAACTGCCGATGTTTTTTCCACCAGCCCAACGGACAGCTATGCATGCCTTTTTCATCAAGACGTGGTAGAATATCGTCTTTGAAATAACGGTTCACTTCTTTCTCAGCCCTTGTTTTTGAATCCGTCTGCGGTTTTTTATCTGCCATTATCTCGTTTAACACACACCATGCACTCATTTTTCCATGTAAACGATCAGATTGAATCGCCACGGAAGTAGACGGTCCTTCAACATTAAACATGCACCCACTAGGGGGCCAACCTCTTCCGTAAGGCTGGACATGAGACCAAGGGACACCTTACCTCCCGCGGTTTCGTTAATTTTACAACCCCGGTAGGGTTGGAGACACACTCGTGGCGACCTCCAGTCACGAGGAGGGCGTCAGCATACCCAGAGACGCCAACTGGTGTTCCAAATAGGATCTCAACCTTTTCCTCCTTGGCAGTTTTAGTGCTACTTTTAGTTTTTCCGGTGGATTTCATTTTGTCGTATCTTCGAAACTAGGCCGATTTTTCCCAGACTTGTATGGATATTTCGCCCGAAACAACTCAGAATGGTCCCCGAATTCATGCTAGACAAAAAAATTTTTTTTGGAAAAAATTGACGTTTTTGCCCAAATTCCCCTATAAAAAAATTGCTTTGCCCTTTAAATATCATTATTGTACTCCCCGACCACTTCCAATCATCGAAAGCGCCGTAAAGTTAGTTTTTGCCAAACTATGGCCAAAAAACCCCTTACTCCCCTACAAAACCGAAATTTTTGTATCACAGCAATAGGTCTTGGCCCGTTATGTCCCAAACCACTCTAACTCAAAATTGGCCGATTTGGTCCGATTTCAGCTTCTTTTGCCCTAAAAACGTTTTGAATATTTAAATAAAATACTTGCAAGTACGAAAACGCTCGCAAGTACGAAAATATTGTTTTCCGCAGCTAAACAGTTTTCCACTGCCAAACAGTTCGTTTTAACAAACGAAAAACGGTCCGTTTAAAAAAACGAAAAACGATGAAAAATGATTCGTTTTAAAAAAACGAAAAACGATTCGTTTTAAAAAAACAGTACGTTTTAGAAAAACGGTTCGTTTGAAAAAAACGAAAAACGATTCGTTTTAAAAAAACAGTTCGTTTTAAAAAAACGATTCGTTTGAGAAAATCGAAAAACGATTCGTTTGAAAAAAACAGTTCGTTTTAAAAAAACGATTCGTTTGAGAAAAACGAAAAACGATTCGTTTGTAAAAAACAGTTCGTTTTAGAAAAACGATTCGTTTTAGAAAAAGAAAAACGATTGGCTTTAGAAAAACTATTCGTTGTAGAATAGTTGGAATAATTGGTTTTAGAAATACTATTCGTTGTAGAAAAATGGTTCGTTTTAGAAATGCTGTTCGTTTTAGAAAAACTGTTTGTCGCTATTTGGAAAAACTGTTCGTTCGTTTTTTGCCGCCAAACGTTTTTTTCAAACTGTTTGGCGTTTTTGAGCCCATCACTAGTTGTAGCCGAAGAACTGCGGAGTGATTTGCTTTTCTCGGAAGGACGGTCTTTCTCTGGAATTGACAAAACGTGAATTATCGTGTCTTAACTGCGTGTTCGCGTCGTCGCGTTGTTTAAGACGCTTTCGTGTTTGTTTTGTCAAATGATATATTAAGGTCAAACCCACCATAAACGGGTATTATCGAAACCGATGTCTGATGCGAATCGTTATAAGCCAACCTAATCCTCTTAAAACAGGATACCGTAATACAAAAAAAATAAAGTACTTTGTAAAATAACTGTGGCCTGATAGGATTCGGCACAGGTAGAAGTTTCCTTCTCCGTCGCTGCGGCTGACCCATGGGTCCCGAATGCGTCAGATTCGCTACCCAAGGACCGTTGTTTCTTGCTCTCCAACGTTGTAGCCAAAGTTTAAGAGTTCGCGTCTGCGCGTGGACTAGAGCTCCTGTATCAGTAGACGTATCACCAAAACGGCATTCAGCAGCCTTTGTTTCGTTAGCCTCAATTACTACACGGGTCACTGGGGCCCTAATGAGTGAAGCTTCTACCTCCAGTCTCCCATTTAGCGACTTCATCAACTTCTGCTTAAGCTGGCTTTTCCAGAAAGAACAGAGTTGCCTGTGTCTGCTCTCAGCCATGTGGAAGGTGGCGTAGTGGTCAATACTTGTGTAGTCCTTCATCACTCTCGTGGGCCAGTAGTAGTTTTTGAAGAATATGCCTTTAAGAAATTGTATGAGTATTTCAGTCAAACTAGAGTAGAATACAGAACAGAACTCAGAGTAGAATTCATAATGCAGGAAGTTTTAATATCGTTAATGTTAAACTTATTTCGTTTATATTAACAAAGGTGTAGAAAATAAAAGTAATATATTTTGCCTAGAATCGTAATTGAATAAATTTACGGTAAAAAATTAGCTTTAATATAATAAAATAAAGTTAGCTTTAAGTCTAAGAAGAAAAACTGCAGTGTAGGCTGTAGACGTATGTCACGGCTTTCTTCGTTTTTCATCGAAAAATATTGGAAAATAGAACCCAATGAACAGCAAACTAAAGGGTGTTTTTTCGGGCTTGTGATTTTTTTTTAAATAAAAAACCTAAGTTATATTTTAACAATACATATCATTTTGTTTGGTAGTAAAATGCATGGCATTTAGTTTGGTAGTAAAATGCATGGCAATATAATTTCGGGCATATGACCACCGCAGATGCAAATGCCTTTCGATCGGTCAAACTTTTGGCCACTACCTTGAGTTGCGCCGCCTTGTTCAAACCAAAAGTTCTTTAAATCATGAGTACCATCATTTGGGAAAAACCAGTTATCCAACATTTCACGATAGCGATCGCTATTGATAGTAATGGTAGCGCCGGCCCCATCTTTAAAGTAATAAGGAAGGACCGATGATGCCATTGGCATGTCGATCGCAACAAAGTAACTCTTTGTGAATACAAAGGTGTTTCCAGTGTTCGCTTTGGTTGTTCCGAGCTCTAAATACGACAATTTTGTTTGTAGACGCCCGTTCAACTACAAATGTGCCTCTTCGCTGAAGATGATTTTGCGATAAAAATGAGAGTCCTTTTTCACGTTCTTACTCACGTCCACAGCTGCTTTATATTCGGTTGTATGCACTGTTTTCACTTTTGTTAATTCGAGATTGTCACAAACTGGGTAATGCTCACTGAATTGATCAACCAAAGCAACAATAGCGTTCTCACTTGGTCGATTATGTTGACCATAAATTGGACATAAACCACGAAAAGTTTGCTTAATGACCGTCCATTTTCGTAACAAAAAATAATAATTTAAAGTATGTGTTCAAGCAAAAGGCGATTCATTACGAATTTGCCAAACAATACTGAATGAAACAAAAATGGAGGACTTACTCTCACTCTATTTACCGATACTCCTACAAAAAAAAACACATGCGGCAAAAACACTTTTTATATAGCGCTAGCAATAAGCTACATAAACAAAAAAAAAATATTTCGTATTCACCATTAAAGGATTGATTTGGTTTGCTACCAATGAGTGTTTATCGCCCATTTAATAACTGCGTTAATCGCAATGATTCTCGCAAAGTAATGGTAGTTTTTGATTTCCTCCTCTTTTATTCATCGTAGCCCTTAGACCCTAAATCAGACATATTTGTTTGTGATTGACAATGTTTGGGACAATCTTTAGGTTCCTTGGGTGGAACAGATTTCGTGATGTTCAACTAGAATTACTTTAAAATCCTAATTCTTTTTGACTTTTAAATAAATAAGTTTCAACAAGTTAATTTTCAATCAAGGAAATATTTCAACGAATGCATTAAATAAATTCCAGGAATTTCGGGCAATCGAATCATTTTCTCAAACGTAGCAGCAAAAGAAGAACATGTTCGTCGAGGACAGCTGGCTGATATTTGTTTAGACACACCGCTCTGCAATGGCCACACAACTTCAATGGATGTACTGTGGACAGGAACGCCAGTTGTAACTTTACCTGGAGAAACATTAGCATCTAGGTAAATTATTATATTTTTAACAAATAATTTATCGCAGGCATTTATCTCGTCGGTTGCTCATTGACTGCTTTACACGAACATAAACTAATATAGCTTCCATGGAACTTTGAGAAATAAAAACATAATCTGAATTCTCTCTGCTTTCAGAGTTGCGGCATCACAACTGATAACACTTGGCTGCCGCGAATTGATTGCGAGAACCCGTGCAGAGTACGAATATATTGCGATTAAATTGGGTCTCGAATCTGACTATTTGAAAGCTATTCGCGCTAAAGTATGGAAAGCTCGTGTCGAAAGCCCTCTGTTCGATTGTCAGCTCTATGCTCAGAATCTGGAAAAGTTATTTTGGAAAATGTGGGAGAGATTCGCTCGAGGTGAACCACCTGCACATATAGTGCAGTGAACGATAAATAAGCTAATTATTTATAATCAGTGCTTTTTACAAGCTTAATTCTAATTGTTATTTTAACTGTATTATTTTGATCTAGTTTCGAACTTATTTGTAATTTTTTTTAATCAAATTGTAGGCTTTTGGTTTTGTCGTGAAATTGATTTTTAGTAAGTAGGACTCCGAGATCACTGATTTCAATCCATTCGTCTTAAAAGCTGAACAGTAAATTCTCTAGTTTTATTTAGACACCTTAGTTTAAATTGTCATTTTTGCTGTTTTATCGATCGCCAAATTTAAATTAACAATTTAAAATCCAACTAGTGATATATTAATATGAGTAGAAGTGATATAAAAGTATAAAACACCGATGAAAACCTAGGGGCGAACTGTGAAACATCTTACTTAAAAGCTAGTGTGCGCTATGATGAATTTTATCATTGTTCGTGATGCATATTAAAATAGTGCTGCAAAAGTAACGCTGTGGAATTCAGTAAATTGCAAATTGAAAAGATAATTATTTCTCAGAGCCTAATTATTAAGTTTAAGACTTCTTGTGTCAATTTGTTTCTTCCACAGAATTCTCTGTTGTTGTAAATAATATCTTACCTTACCAATTATTAATCATCTTAATTGTATTAGTAATGAGAGAAGAGCAGTTAAGTGACGCGCAATGAAGTTTTTACGATAGTTAAACTACTATGCTGACTGAAATTCGAATCGATGTTTTTTAATGATTGAAAACAATATGTTTAATCAGCTGTGCATTATCTTTTGACTATGAAATTATAAAATTGCGTTCAGCTGTAGAATGAATAATATTTTAAAGAAATTCCAATGTCATGAAATATGATAACGTTGAAAACTCACAATATAAAGATTCGTTAGAAATATCGACTCACTATTTTTTCTAGAATTATTCATATTTACAAAGAGGCAGGAAGAATAAATCATGATAATTACTGAAAGAATAAATACTATGAATTCCAGCTGGTGAAGACATAATGGATATGTAAAATAGTTTGTTTTTAGTTTTCGCTTATGATATATTCTCAATGGGGATATGATTGAGAAAATAAAATGAGAATTGTATATGTTTGTCGGAAAAATTGTTTTATTTTAGTGTTTGAATCTGAATGGAAAATAATTGTGTTGCTCCCTAATCAAGAATTGCTAAGAAAGTGACTATGATTAGTAAAATCGATGAATATAAGATGCGCATCGACGTCAATTGCCTAGGCCACTCTTCCAAGTCATTTTTGAAATTTTGGATCTTCCAATATCTCATGGTATGGTAACTTTAATTTAATTTTTCATTGTCTAAATGAAGGCTAAGGCTCACTTCACACGTGATACTCAGTGTCCGGCCACTGAATCTCTAGCCACTAATGGGGCATAGAAATAAATGAGAGCTTACACACACAGTCACAGTGTCCGCGTCCGGTCCACAGTTCTATACTCAAACAGTGGCTAGACACAGTGTTTCGTGTGAAACGGCTCTAAGTGTTGTTAGTCGACTATAATGCTGATGAAGAGTATCAGACTTTAAAGCTATTCTTTCTCTTCAATTGTGATCATCACGTTTCGCGTTCGCGGTTGAAGTGGCTTTTTGTGAAGTTTCGGATATTGAATTCGTTTTCATCGTGAAAATTCGTAATATGTGTATATATGTGCATATATATATATATTATATATGTACCTAAATATTTATATACTATATATATATATATAATTTATGGGTTAAGCATATCAAATAATAATTTTGAAAAATCAGTAAAAAACATTCGGATTCGTGGTTTCGCTATATGATTTAAATGAGTAAGAGAGAGATTTTCGAGAATTCCTAACATGAAAACTTGTCAAAGGCTTCCAACATCTTCGATTTTAATGACGAGTTTAATTTGTCATACATTTGTACTAAAAAAAATATGTAAACCTACATCCTTTGACTTTCAAACCGAACACATAACTAAATTAATTTATTTCGAGGAAACATATTATCCCAAACGTCTATAAACTCATTTTCAGGAAGATCAACTATACGCATCTTATTCGATATGTTCAGACACATTATACGAGCATTTGGCTTTGTAACGGCTGGTTTCCAATGGAGCGGATACCATTCTTGATTGTTCGGGTTCCCTGTCATTGCAAACTGTGTACACATTGTAGTCATTATTTTAATTATTTTATATTCTATAGTTTCCGGCGGTACGTCTTCTGCAATTGAATTGTAGAAAAGATACGATAAAATATCACTATGAGATACACCCCTGATTTCTTTTCCACAGTACAGGATTCGATGATGATTGAATGTTGGTGAATCGAAATCGAAACGGAACAGGTATGTGTCGTCATGAGCATATTTCATTCGGGCTAAATAAAATCGACGTAAGCCTTGCCAGAATAATTTATGTGACAATAGCTGAAATCAGATGGTTTAAAATGGTATTCCAAATTGGAGTGATGAGTATGGTTGTTGTTACTGGTTAAATCACCTTTAAATATGACAAAAGTGTTGGAGCACTCTTTCCAAAATACGTTCTCTTCAATAGCTCACCATAAGCTTTATACTGTGGACCGTTGGGGTCCAATCTAACCTCTTTTGGAATTAAATGTTCATAATCTCCAGCCTGCTCGAATTCCATGTTATTTTTTTTTAAGCGCTGAAAATTTGAGAAGCTTTTTATTAATAAACTGAATAGTGGGATTGATTGATTGCACGCTATGAGCTTTTCTCTAATACAAAAATTAAAGTTGATTTGGTTGATGTTTAAAAAAATAAGACCAAATATAATGGCTGAACAAGATGCTACTTTGCGTGAACGATAAAAACAAGAGATAAAAATACTAACATGGATACCAAATGAGTCCTTCAAAAGAACTTCCACCGACAATCACTGGAATATGATTTCCCCAAGCTTCTCGAGCCATATGTATTGGAGATTTCGTAATGACTGGGTTTGTTCCAATGTATGGTTCGATTGTTGGTCCCGTTGGAATGAAAATTTTGCTCCACTGCTCATTACAATTTAAAACTTTTGACATTTTCGAAAGAATGTCATATGGGTCGGCATGTTCAAGAAACTCTAAAACTTTACACTCATCTAGTTCTTTTTTATAGCCCATGAGGCGAAGAAGCCTCTCAGTCCAATCTGTGTTGGGTGGCTGACAGGCCCAAGGGCAATATGCCGATCCAGCGATTAATATAGCTTTATGAAATAGTCCCGTTGCTTGTTCGCTCATAAGTAGAAAGTTGATACAGACTGCACCTGCATCATGACCAAAAACTGTGATATTGTGTGGGTTCCCACCGAAAGCTGATATATTAGTCTTGATCCATTTCAAAGCCAGAATTTGGTCTCTCAGTGCAGCGTTCCCAGGTATACCGAAAATTGGGTCTTTTAAGCTGAGGAAACCTGAAATATTCTTATTTTTGATGAGGGCACTTAAATAAAAAAGCATTTAATTATAGCAAACCGAAAATGCTAACTCGATAGGCAACTAGAACCAATATGATGTCTTTATCTATGAAGTAATCAGGTGCATAGGTATCCTTCGATGTTGATCCGGTCTCAAAAGCACCACCGTGTATCCACACCATTACGGGAAGAAGCCGATCTGGCTGTATCTATAAGTATATAAGATCGCAATAACCTGATTATGTATTAAAGTTTTTGGCTTTTTCATACGCATACACTTGATAAGATCGACTATCTTTTGAACAATTTATGAGATTAGTTTGTAACGCATGCATGTACGTGGCGAGTCAAGCATTAGTTAAAAGTAGTTGCAATTGATTTCTCACTGATTCCAAGTCACCTAAATTAACTCTTTATTTTTAATAGTTTGAAGTTGCGGCAGCGTGAATCCGATATTTTTGTCAAAAAATCGAGTTTTAAGACGAATATGCTCTTGAAATAAAATATTGCTTGCTTTGGAGTAAAGCAAATACTCTTTGGCTGCCTAACACTTACGAAAATGCATTGTTGCACGTTAGTGGTATCATGGATCCTGTTACGATCTAGCTTTTGCTCTATCGAGCAGTTGCCAGTTTAGCATATTTTTGTAGAGGAAATCTTTAGATAAACCCAGTGTGCATATATGTTACTTCGACAGCTAGCTCAGACTGGTCGTGAGTTTACCGGGGGATGTTTCTCTCGCCAAAATCAATTTGACTTGACATTCTATTATTGAGGTTCTTCGCTTCAAATTCAAACTGAATGAAACATGAAACCTCTCTCCATCGTTGTGGAGCAATTTGTGTATGGCAAGATTTTACACCAAGAGCGCCTGGTAGACAGCAGGAGGATGAGTCCTATGGCAACGAATCTGAGCTCGCTCAGTACGACAGGTGGTCGGAATCTGCAGGCCCCAACCTCATGTATGAAAACAACAGGTGATCGTTGTTGCAGTTGAATATTACAGGCTACCATTTTGGAAGATTCCCTAGTCAGTAGTCTTTTGCATTTGATGATTCCGTTTCCTGTGGCTAGAGCTTCTGGAAAGACGGGCATAATTTCGCTGTAATGCCTAGTACTATACTCTTTGCGAAACGAATTCAACGGTCAAATCCCATACAAAAAGAGCTTTTCAATTCGTCAGTAAAGCTCTTTTTGTATGGGATTTGACCGTTGAATTCGTTTCGCGAAGAGTATAGTACTAGGCATAAGCCTGGGAAAAAGATGCCTTCTCGCAAATCCTCACAACAGAGGAGGAGGAAGGACAGTTAGTGCAAATGAGATGTGCACAGGAAGTAAAGGAGGGAAGTTTGCTCTGCGCTTTGGGTTCTGAAAATCTGTGGAGGTTTTCAGTGGCAGGCAATGCAAGAAGCTTCGAAAATTGGGGAAAACTATCGGCGAAGGTGAACAGGCAAACCAACGGCTTGAAAACTGTAAGGCTTTCCCAGAAAATTTGATCCCATGCTGCGGAATCTCAGATGACATGGAATCTGGAGAAACAAGAGACACGCTGAGTGATTTGTTTTCTGAAAAGTACCTGGCATTCCAAAAAATACCAAAATTAGTGAGAGGGATCTTACTGATACTAGTCCTTCAGGCATAAACACATCATCTGCAACATTAAAGAGCAAAACATATGCAGAAGTTGCGTCTTCATGCCACATCCTTGTGATGGGTGTGACCAATTAAGATGGAAAACAGACCCACCTCCATTGTGCTATTTTTCGAAACGATCTGTGGAGGGATATAGCGGATAAATTCACGCAATCAAGGTTTGTTGATGGTCACCTCTAAGTCCCTTGATTTAATAACATAACTAAAGAGTGGTTCAGGATCCATGAGTTCAAGGCAGCTGGATCTGCGAACTCAACTCAGTCAAAGAATAAAAACTTTTTGTGATGAAAGGTCAACGAGGTTGAGGACTTGTGCTCTGGTTTTCAATCTTCTTGATACATTCATGCTCAGACAGTTTTAAAGTTGGAATCTGCTAGTGGTCATCGTCTAGTATCAGGATGATAGTAGGGTGAAATTGGCTATTTTTGTTCTAGCTTAGCTTCTTTCTGACTCCTGATACCCGCCGTCAACACATGGAGCTGAACGACCTGGTTCAGTACGCTGAATTGGAGAGAGACTGGAACTTCTGATGGACTGCGATGCGAGGCCACAAACTCTATTATTTTATAATTTCTGTGGGATTAATGATACTTAACACTAGGTTTTCTCCGACCTTTGTCGTCCCTAACACTTTGTTTACCTGAAATATTTAGATCAATAAGTGGATCATACTTATGAGATGATATCTGACCCTATTTTGTTAAGGACCCAACATCCGTAGTGGAGACAAGAAATCCAAAAAGCACTGATTGGGCTAAGTTCAATCAACTTTATGTGGACAGAGTTTGTCTGGTAGCACGAAAAGCATAGTTTAGTGGCACGCTCGAGGCTTTACATGGTCCTGAAAAATGAGCAATCAGCTTAGTTGAACTCTTTAAAATACTCAAAAGGGGATTTTACCCAGACCAACAACAAGCTTACCCAGTCTAATAAGAAGTTTTTCTTTCATCTATCTTATCTCGTCCTATCTATCCATATTAAGAGACCACCTACAGGCAGACCTCAGGGAAATCTTTAGGCCAAGTCTAGCTGGGATATGTTTCGTCACATTGGCGACAGGTTGAGGTACTCTTCGTACCAAAACCTGGGAGGATTAAATATTCAGATCTATAGAACTTTAGGCCGATCAGCCTATTATCGTTTATGCTGAAATGCTTGGCAAAGCTTGTCAAACGATACGTAAGTGTATCAAATGATGAGCCACGTGCGTACTAGCGAAGAAAATCATGTGAGTCGGCAATTAATTCTCTATAATAAATGTGGCAAAACGAAATTTGTTTTGTTCGCATGGAAAAGGATACTAGATTTAGTAATGCTTTCAATAGTGAAATGTCCAATTCTTCAACTTGAAGATGAAGCCAAACACCTAGGAGTAGTCTTAGATAAGAAAACTTTCCTGCAAGAAGTATGAATTTTAATTTTGTTAAAAAACTACACTTGACAAGATATTTAGTGACGGCCTGTACATTAACTGGCATTTTCTGTGCCCATAATTTTAGTCCTATCATTGGGAGAGTACGATTCAATTTTTTTTTTACCGAACCTCCATACTACACAAAAGATATACTTATCAAACTTATTTTCCCGGAATAACTTCTTTTCATTAAAGTAAAACAATAACAATCCGACTCACATTGGGTGTGTAAATGCTTAGGTATAGACAGTCTTCAGATCCTTCCACATGCTGAAATATTTTATTCTTCTTCTTTGGTGCAATCGAGCACACCGTCCCACGGCTCAGGTGGTAGAGGGTCCTATAAAATAAAGTTAAATGTATTTTGATTATTTGGAATGCAATCGGGGAAAAATCAATTAATTTTGCTTTTCGCGACTGAAAATGCGAATTATTTAGTAGAAAAGTAAATCGGCAATACATTTATTTTTAGTTCAGATATTTAATACGTTCTATTAAAAAGTGTTTCTAAAAACAATTTTCTTACGTGATATCAATTTGTACTCTTATGGTAATAATTGATCGGAAATTTAATAATTTTGCTCACAATCGATTTTAAAAATTAATCTTACCCGAAATCGAAGCAGACCAACTGGAGGTTTAGCAAAGGGAACACTTTCGAAACTATAAAATGATTTTCTCCACACAGAGTTCCTCTTTATTCCTTCAATGCGGCCATATTCCGTTTCTACTATAATTTTATCATGTGTTCTTCTTACATTTTGCTTGTACTTAAAACGATTATGGCTGAAAAAGATGAAACGATCAATATTGAAAATATAAATATTTACATATGTAAGTACATCGTGCTACTCACAATAGCTTTGTTTTCAATTTGATTTCAATGGCGGACGGCGGCATTTCCTATTGATAATGTCTTACATATATGTTTTTGTTACTTTTGATATACTTTATCTAATAAATTAATCCAGGAAACAAGCACGGAAAAGATGAGCATAGTAAGTATTACTACGAATTCGTTTGATTGTAAATAAACATTGAAAAACGTTGACGGATTTTGTCAATTTTGGTTTAGCACTCATAAGCCTAGTATGCAGTTCGGGTAAATTGACAATTTTCATATAAATTTTGCTAGAGAAAATATCGATAGAAACATTTAACCAATGATTTCACCAAATTAATATCAATGCACTCATTCCTTCCCAGACTGCCAGAGTTTCCTGTATCTATTAACAATGTAATATTTTAAATATCCCGTTCGAAGCTTTGGTACCTTATACGGTCATACCCTGGATTTTTGCAAAAGAAATGCTTCACAGGGTTGGCTTCTTCTTAGCAGGACGGGCGAACGTCACCTTGTGGAACGCCTATTCGGTATATATAGTATGTCCACTAATATGCCTATTCATAGGCTCTTGATGTCTCTGTAATTTTTTCTATTCCTATCAGGAGGAATCCTGTAGCCCCCACGGTTAGGCTCTGGCTCTTTTGGCCAGTGCAAGAGAGCTTTCGTCACTAAATAAGATCTGGAAATTCGTATAGTTATTTGGATTTACGTAAAAGCCAAAAGGCCGATGAGTGTGGTAGACTATTCTACAGCTCATCTCTTTTTCTCGCAAGAAATTTTTATTTATTTATTTATTAATATATATATATATATATATATATATATATATATATATATATATATATATATATATATATATATATATATATATATATATATATATGGGATGTATATATATATATATATATATATATATATATATATATATATATATATATATATATATATATATATATATATATATATATATAACAGATAAGAATCCAATTACTGAATATTAGAGACACCATCATAAAAAACAAACTCAAAGTGAATATAAAGAGAAAAGTAATAAGAAATTAAATCAAGTTAAAGAAAAAAAAAAAAATTAAGAATTAAAAAGAGAGAAGAAAAGAAAATCAACAACAAGTTACTAATATTCAAATCATGGTTTTTCAAAAAAGCTTTGAAAGCATGTAGTGTCGGCGGTAGAGGACCAAACTGTAAGTCATTGTGTTGCCTTAGGAACTGCAACAGTGGAGAATAAAAGTAAATATCAGTGCGCGTAAATGGCACACTAAACACAACGGAAGAACACGTACCATGAACTGCTTCACAGACAGAAACGTGGTTACTGATGTCAGCAACAACCATTCTATAAAATAATTTTAAGAGTAGGCACTCATCTAAGAAAAGTCTCCGTGATTCGAGGGAAGGAAGATGTAGGAACGAAAGACGATCACTGTAACGACGGTGGGAAAGCTGAAATTTAAAAAACAAGGTACGAGTAAATCTGTGTTGAAAAGACTCCAACGTAGTATTTGAGTAGACATAATGAGGACACCACATTTGACAGCAATATTCAAGGACACTACGCACAAAGGAGAGAAAAAGGTGTACATAGGTGGAAATATTAACGAAGGATTTAGAGGTTCTAATAATGAAACCTGGTAATTTAGAGACCCGGGCAGCAATATATCAAATATGCTTATCAAATTTAAGCTTTGGATAAAATATTACACCAAGATCTCTAAAATTATCAACAACATTAAGAGTAGAGCCAGAAACAGAATTTACAGATAAAATACATTTGGTAACATTTCCCGATGTTCAAAATGAGAGCATTGGCACCGCACCAAGTCTGTAAGCTATTAAGATCATTTTGTAAAAGCGTACAATCATTTTGTGACCCGATCACTCGAAACATCTTGAAATCGTCAGCGCATAAAAAACAAAAAGATTGGATTAAAGAGGGAGATCGTTTATAAACAAAAGAAAGAGAAGAGAACCAAGAATTGATCCTTGCGGAACATCTGATACCGGATAAAAGGGAAATGAAGAACAGAAACTAGCAGTTACAAAACAGGTACGATCATAGACGTAAGAGTTAAACCAGGAAAAAAGAGGACCAACTATGCCATCGTTCTTTAGCTTTTGAGCTTATGGTTGACAGAGTCAAAGGCTTTGGAGGAGTCAGTATATAGCACGTCGACCTGCTTTTGATGGTCAAGAGCGGATGTGACCATATGAGTGAAGAAAAGAAGGTTGGATAATGTGGATTTACCTTTGACAAATCCATGCTGCTCATAACCTAGGGCCAGCTGGATAAAAGAGTAGACTCCCTTGTAGAACACTTTCTCAAGGATCTTGCTAAACAAGGAAGAGGGGAAATGGGACGGTGGTTTGAGATGCATGTACGATCACCAGCTTTGTGTTAAGGGAAGATATCGGCCATTTTCTAGAGAGAAGGGAAAGAGCCAGAAGATAAAATTATATTGAATAAGATAGAAAGAGGATTGCACAGAAATAATGAAAGAGATTTAGCCAGGTTATTCGGGATACTGTCGGAACCAGTACCGGTAGTGGCATTGATATTGTTCAGCAGAAGTTCAATTTGGGCATTTTTATGAGAAGAAAGAGAGAAAGTAAGAAGCAAAAAACTCACACACGTCAAGCAAAAGTAGATGTATCACACAAATTGGTAATGCTAGGAAAGTTTTTCAAGGAACGGATGAATGACCAAAAGGATTTCGTTTTAGACTATTTTCGTTTTAGAGCGTAGTTGTTTATAAAAAAGCAGATCAGCAGGTGAAACATATCTTTTCTATAAATTACGAGCTGCATTTTTGGCTTCGAGTGCGACTGCAACATCATTACTGAACCAAGGAGCATCATTCCGTTTTCTAAGACGATGAGTTAATGCGAATTGCGGAATAAGGTTCTAGAGAAAAATATTTAATTTGCACAAAGCATCATCAACGTCAAGAAGACCACGAAAGAAAGAGAACCAGTTAATTCTATACAATTCTAGCGCCATCACAGTGAAATCAGCTTTGTGAAAGCTAAAACGTACTAAGGAAGGGATTTTGTTCCTCATAGAATTCATGTTAGAAATTTCAAGTACAAGAGGGGGATAATGGGAGTCAGGAATGAGAGAAGCACTTAAAGAAAGTGACGTTTTTGGGAGATTGAACAAAGCAAGGTCCAAAATTCTATTGCTGCATTTGGTATGCTGTTAAGCTGTGAGAGGGAACAGAGTGAGCCTACTAGTAGTTGAGTTGATAGCCGAATAGGCTATAGTTGTGAGGTTAAAATCACCACATAGCAGAACATAAACTGTGGAAAAATGACTGTTGAGGGAAGAAAGTTCCGCAAGGAAACTTTCATAAACTGACAGAGGGAAGTTGCAGGGAATATATATTGAAGCGACGACTAAGGTTATTGCAGAAGGTAAGCAGATACGCACAAAAATACACTCAACAGGAGTACATTAAGGGAAATCACAGCAGAGTGTTCCAACACCTTCACCATCGTATTTACCACTAACTAAACGATCCTGGTCCTTACGGAAAACTGTGTAGTCAGGTAAGATTTCCGAACCGAAGATATCGTCAGTAAGACAAGTTTCTGTAAGGCATATTATATCGTCCGGAGCTAAAGTGGCAGAGAGCCTGAACTCATTAGTTTTGGTCCTAAAATCGCGGACATTTTAGTAATAAAGTCTGAATCCTATGTTCTAGAGCTCCTTGCTCTTCTTGAATGAAAATCCTTACGAGGAGTTCTAGTGAATTCGTCAACTAAAACACACTACAGAGTGTTGCGTGCCTAGATATATGTGGCTTCAAGAATACTATTTCGAGTACGGCTTATGATGCGCTTCTTAATCTGCATTCAGTCGAAATTCAAATTCGATGATGAGCTCTGACTATATAATAGTTCAACTTGGCCTATAAGTAGATAACGACGATGGGGATACTGCTTTCTTCTTCCACCTCTACACAATGGCCCACGATGGGCCACTGCAATGGTTGCCATGATTACCACCATCACAAAATAATAATTGAAAATAAAAATATATAATAATAAATAATAATAATAATACTTTATTACCAAATATAAGATCATATATAGATTACAGTTTTTCACTACAACTAATTGAAATAACCAGGCTCAAAATTAGATGAATAACGATAAAGGTGGAGAT
Source organism: Nemotelus nigrinus (assembly GCA_947369275.1). NCBI lineage: Eukaryota > Metazoa > Arthropoda > Insecta > Diptera > Stratiomyidae > Nemotelus > Nemotelus nigrinus. Next base: position 220,327,299 of record OX376372.1, read on the forward strand.
GAAAAAAGAATAATTTTACTTAGCAATCCCAAATAAGCAGAGCTCGTGCTTTTGGATCATCGTCAGTTTCAAGCTTTCACATAACCTGAATATTATTAATCATTGCCTAATTTCATTGATTACAAATTTTATTAAAAGGCTCTTTAACTCAAAAATATATAACAATTCATAAAACCATAATTAGAAGCTATTCTCAATATATTCTTTCATAGCTTTTTTAAATTTTTTAAATTATTCAGCCGACAGATGTTTTTGGTAAACAGTTATATAGCCGCGAGGCAACATAAAAAGCATGGCTTGCAGCCAATGCTTTCGAAAATCTAGATTCCTGCAACGCTCGCTGCTACTTCACTCCTATTTCATTCTCTCGCGGAAATTCTCTGCTATGTAAATATAAAAATGGTATGAAACACCCATAAGCATCATTTTTATTGTTGGTATACATGTTGGTATATTCCATTTAAGCGCTCCAGTGCGTATGTGTCTTTGAACAGTTTTCTCTAGACATTTCAGCATAAACTATGTTAAACTCGTCAACCTTAGGATCCTCAGTAATCTCATCGACGTTCTGGTATAAAAACTACCTGAACCTGCCGCCAAGTTGACGAAACAGACTTCAGAGTTAGGTATGATATAAAAATTTTCTTTAGGTCTGCCTCCAATTGTTCAATCCCTTCCCTTTGCACAGCTTGATATCATTTAGGCCCGCGAATTTAAGTTCTTAAGAGACAAAATTTCACTTACCTTTTCGCTGCTGACCGCAGACCTAGCTATGTAGACTGTTTCAAAGAGTCCAGCTTAGCTAATTGGTCATTTTGCAGGACCTTGTACAGCCTCGAGGTCTTTCTCTGGCATCTTCCAGCCCCTCACAAACCGATTTGAATGATTGCCTCTTGGAAACCTTCACTGAACTTTATTGACTTTATCCTACCACTACGATACGCTATGTCACTGGGCACAATTAGTGTTTTTTGGGGTCTTTCTCTCCACTATGGGCTAAAAAGTACAGCAAGGAACGGTCATCAGAGAGTCAAGTATAATTTATAAGTATTCCAAGTGAACAAAGTATTCCAGTTGAAAAAAATGGTATGTCAAGAACCGCACTTTATTAGCAGTGACAAAGATGGGAGAAATCTCAATCTTTAAGGACATTAGCACCCCCGAATTTATAAAATCAAAAATTCGGTCTCCTCTGGCGTTACATTTGTTGCTGCCCTAGCCGATGTGCTGAAAAGACCAGTCTCTTCGATTCAGCATACTGAGCCAGATCCTTCAGGTGCTGTGTTGTCGGCGAGAGGAGGACATCAAAAGGAAAATAAGCTGATAATAGTACGTTTCACCCTGCCATTTTCTTGGTATTGCACGACGACCGCTGACAGGTCCCGGCTTGATGTCTGAGCAATGAGCAATGTGGCCTCTTTGACCTTTCATCGTAATAGGTTTTTATTCTCTGACTGAGCTGAGTCCGCAGATTCTGCTTCATCGAATGAATGCTTGCAGTTTCGTCAATTATTCGCTTAGGAAATGGGACAGATTACACTTTACGCCAGAAAAGCTAAATTTAATTCTGAAAACTAAAAGCTTTTGAAGATAAACGAGGCTTGTTGGAAAGCCCGACGCCAGATTGTACTATTTTCATTGTCGGTGGAGTAACCCAACTGGAAAATAATGTTGGATCTGTTCGCGTACTGCAGCAGCAACCGATTTTTGCAAATGGCCTCTTTTTGCGGCAAAATTTGGCTTGCAGTAACAGTACAAAAATGACTGGCTGCGAATCTATTTTAATATATTATAATAGATTCAGGTACGCGAACAGACCTGTTAAATGCAACCGATGGAATCATTAATTCAACTCTATTTTAGGATGGGATGTCGTAGGCTCTATGCTACAATACAAGTAATGTTCCTGAACTTTATGTATATCAGTTTTTAAACATTACTGAAGCAAGCATTGTATTCTCACGCGTTACTCCAATTCCCGCTGGGCAAATAAAAGTATGCAGGAGCATTTAAGCTTTCTTTTCTACAAACGAGACCACATCTCTACGTTCATAAATACGAGTATATAATTCCAACTTCACGTCCACTTTATTACCTTGATAACATATACGAGCGGTATCGTCGCGGCGGCTACTTGAACGCTTTGTCCGGCTTTGTTTACCAGTCACTTCAGTACAGTATCTCGTACTGTTCGTAGTATCTTACTGTGCGGAAACGCTTGAATTGTTTTATATCTAGTGAAATATAGTGAAGCGTGGTACCGTTAGAATTCCATTAATTTGCATACATCAATACAAACGCGCGCATTATTTTGTTTATTCATAGCTACACGTGCTTTATTAAATTTATTTCGGAAGTGCAGTGGTGCGTACGATTATTAAATAGAGTGGGTGTAATCTGTTGTTGAACAGTGTTTTTAAGTTGACACAACAGTGCACAAATTGAAGTGTGAAAATGCGCGCTGTAAAGAAATTCTGGTTCATGTTTAAATTGCTGTTGATGTAAGATACTTGTTTTTATGTAATTCTTTAATTAGATTGAGATAATTTCCACGAAGAAATGATATGAACTATGGATACAGCTTCTGATGTCATTTTGACGTGTTTACTTATTAAGATAGTACAAAGTATACTTACGGATATAATGGGCTGAAAATTAAATAAATGAACACAGACAAAAGATGTTACTTAAAGTAATTAAATTTCGCACTTAAGACAATATTTTTTCGCATGCAAGAATTACTTCCAGCAAATATACATTTCAGGGTAATTAAATAATAAATTGTTCCTTATGGAAAAAAATGTTAAGTTGTTTAAAACAAAAGCGTATTTTCTATTTTCAATTCTCGGTCCATAAATTTTTTGTTTGTATAAACTGCTTGCACTTTAGATTTATGCTTTAGATTATAAACTGCGTATACTTTATTACTGAAAGATGGAGATTGCTATGAAAACAAAGGTTGCGAATGTTATACATCTTTGCAATTTAGGTTGTTTGTTGTCGTTAGTTTCATACTGTTTTATAATATCATTAAAATTCAGGTGCAGAATTCAAATGGTTATTTTGTACATTTAATACTTTTCAACGGTATGTCATTGACACGTATGCTCGTAACGAAATTGATTACTGACATAAATAAATTATATCTGCATATCAAGCAGTTTGAATGAACACTTAAAAATATGTTTTCTGGAACTGCAAGCAAAATTTGTCTTGTACCTATGTTATTGTTGTCAAATGTTTCATATGACTGATTTAGGCTGGAAATTTTCTCTGCGGACACAAATGCATGTGAAATTGATTGGATGTGAAATAGGTGAATACAATGCAATCATCAATAACTAGTGCAATTTGGATGCGAAACGTGCAAACAGCGCGACGAGCGATGTATTTATATAGTGAATTCGGTCGTAATTAATGATTAACAATTTCTTGCTTTCTGCTTTTGTAGGCTAGCAGCTTTCCTCGTAACTTCTTAAAATGTTTGTACAATTTTGCTACATATTGGTCAAGTAGCCCTTTGCTTAGAGTTTCTTACCTTTTCGTTATTGGCATCGAATTTGCAGTAATTCGCATATTCTTCACGCAAGTTCATTTTTATCTAGACTAATATACGTATGTCTATTATTAGTGCATACATTTTCGTTTTAAAAGAAAATAGATGTTATCAAATTTGTCACGCAATCTTTCGTGCCATAATCTTACAATAACAATTTTTCGCGTAAAATTATGGAGACAAATGTTTGATAGGATAGTACATACGTTTAGTATGTGTAATATCATTAAATCTTACATGATTTTATGCCCACTGACATAGATAATGAGCAAGTTTGGTGGAATTATTATTTGTGCTAAATAAGTACATAGGTTGAAAAAGCTCAAAGTGTTTCATTATATGATCATGAATATACAAATTAGAAGTGATTATCTATACCAAAAGTAATTATTTTAACATGCAACGTCCGATAATTTTGTTATAAGGGCGCTGTTTTATAATTGCAATTAATAACTGCATGAGACTGTGATCATAACAAGTTCAAAAACGCAAGAGCTGTACAGCTTCGGCTAAAAGTATTGAGTAGAAAAGTATTCCAAGCGTAGGCAGCGTTTCAGCTCTTCTTTGCTTTTGATTGTGTGGCGTCCGACTCTGTGCCTTAATAAACCCCATAAATGTTATATGGGGTTCAGGACCGTAGAATAGGCAGTCCAGTCCAAAAGCTCGATGTTGTTTTGCTGTAACCATGTCATAATACGGGAAGATTTATGACATCGCGTATTATCCCGCTGGAATTTAAAGCCATCTATGTTCGCATCGCCAAAAAGTGTCAAAAATGAGGGCAGCAGCGTAGATTCTAGTACGTTTATGTATATCGTAGAGTGCATGTGGCCTTCGCGCACGAACATATCCAGAATCAGTCATGCAAGCCCAGAATTTTAGGGCCTGATTAGGGCAGGCTGCCACTGCCGTGTTTCACGGATGGTAGCAGACACACTGGATATATTCTTCACCTTTTTTCAAAGTTTGATTCATCTGACCAGTCAACATTTGAAAAATCTTCTGCAGTGAAATTTTGGTGTTTTAAGGCCTAAAGCAGGAAAAGTTTCTCATCTTAAGCCGAGGGACTATCGTCCAATAAGTCTTAACTCTGTCCTGCTTAAGATTTTGGAAAGGATCATTGATTACCATATTAAAAGATCAATCGATCCTATGTTGATCTCGCAGTCACAGCACGCTTATACCAGAGGTAAGTCTGTTGAGACTGCTCTTCACGTCTTCATGAAGCAAGTTGAGAAATCCCTTGCTCTTAAGGAATATGCGCTTGTCGTCTTCTTGGACATCGAGGGGGCCTTCAATAACGTAAAGTTTAATGCAATTGTCGAGGCACTCTCGGTGCTGCAAGTGGATGAGCAGCTGATTGCTTTTATTGTGCAGCTTCTCAAAAGTAGAATGGTAACCTCTTCCCTGGGGAATGTCAGCGTAAGACGAGGAGTCAGTACGGGCACACCTCAGGATGGAATCCTCTCTCCTTTGCTAGGGAACAGCACGGTGAATACTCTCCTATTGAAGCTGGACTGTGCCGGCTGCAAAGTGATTGCTTATGCGGATGACATAGCTGTGGCAGTGTCGAGAAAGTATTTATCCACGCTATCGGAGAGGTTAAAACACTCTCTTGACATACTTTCACGTTGGAGTCGTGAGTGCGGCTTGAATGTAAATCCTAACAAAACGGAACTAGTACTGTTTACAAAGAAGTACAAAGTTCCTTCTTTCGAGTTACCCAAATTAAATGGGATCTTCATTGACCTGAGCCAAAGGGTCACGTACTTAGGGCTTATCCTTGACTCGATGTTACTATGGACCCACAATGTAGCAGAAAGAGCAGACAGAATTGGGGATTACAGCCTCGTACTTTTGCTTGGCTTTATACTCCTGTGCTTGAGCCAATTCTATTGTTTGGGGTGGCGTTCTGGTGGCAGGCTGCTTTAAAGACGACCTGCAAACGGCAGCTTGAAAAAGTGCGGAGGATGGCTGCACTACTTGTAACTGGTGCGCTCCGCTCCACCCCTACTAAGGCACTATTCGTGTTGCTTCATTGGCTGCCAACCAATCTACTTATCTTACAGCAAGCTTATCTTGCTACTGTGAGACTAAATTGTATCTCGGCATGGAATAGAACAGAATTCGGCCATGCAAGGATTTTGATCGAGAGAGTTCCCGCTCCAGCGGGTGTTGACTACATCGCTTAGCTCGAAGCGCTCTACGTTGCACTGTGGGCATTTTTACGGACCACTGCCTCATAGGACGGCATGCACAACGATTAGGAGTGCAGGCTAACGATTTCTGTCAGAGTTGTGGCTCTGAGGATGAGGAGGAGTCCGTCCTCCACCTCATGTGCCAGTGCCCGGCTTTGGCAAGGTTGGCGGCAATTGGTGCACCCGTTCTGTCAAACCTGCCCAAACTGTCCCTGGTCAATTTCAAGGAGATAGCGTGCTTTGTCAAGGGAAGCAGACGGTTTCTTGAGTTCAGTGAGTAGGAGAGAGTCACAAATTATTGTGGCATCACAAAGGGCCTCTCTTGTACCTATGTGTGTCGGTCGGCAGACCTCTGTGGATCGGTAGCCACTTGCACCTACCTACCTAACGCCCATTCATACCTAGCTTCCTTGTTGTCGTCGTAGAGCCATGGCTTCTACCTTACCCCACAGTCATTCAGACCAGCTTTTTGAAGTCTTCTACGAGTGGTTCGAGCGGAAATTGGTCGGTTAATTTCTACTGACAACTCAGCATTGACCTCTAAAGATGTTTTCTCCTATTTTCCAACGACTTCCCCAGTAACTGTCGATCCTGGTGGTCTGTGGTAATGCGCTTGTGTTTCTGCGTCTATTTTGATGTGATCTGGCCGCCGGGAATCGCTCAACAGCATATTGCACAGATCGGCGTGAACATTTGACAATTTTGGACATATCTCGCTCATGCAGAAGCTACATCTGCAGACGATTTTCTAATGACAGTTCCTTTCTTTTAGACATTTTACAACGATATCACTTGAATCTTGTGAAACAAAGCGCCAAAACTGCACTAGATCACTGGATGTGTCTACAATGAGCGATAGTAACGAACTGTTATAAAATTTCAAAAAAAATCATAAAATCACAATTTTTTTCACAGCTAGGTGATTTATTGCTAGCTGCGACGTAAGTCATTAAACCTTCTTAGATGCCGACAAAAGAATCCTATAACAATAGATTTGGTTTTTTGCTATACATCATATGCACATACGAGATTTGTAGGGTGCTCAATAATTTTGGTCAAGTCTGCTGAAGTGACTATTACATAACTTTGTTTATAAATTCTGTGACTGGTATTGGTAACGAAGTCTTAACGCAGAAACACATTGCAATCAAGTCTCGTATGCTTTATACAGTATCATGCGTGCAAGAGCCTTTTTTATGTATCTTCATATACTTTGGAGTCGAAACAGGGAAAAATACGAAAACAAATTATTTTCAAATACGTGGAAAATCCCAAAATCAAGTTTTTAAAGATTGCTAAGGACCTTAAAGCCTCACTTTCAACAATCAAACGAATAAAGCAGATGATAAGAAAGGGGTAGCTGTTACAATGAAAAGAGAATCAGTTAGAAAATCTGGAAGCATAGACAAGGACTTTATAAACCAAATAAAACAAATTCTGGAGGATCGATGATTAGAACGATTTTCATTAAAATACCTGCCGTATCTACAGATTTATTCGCAAATTCGACAAACATTCGTATAAATTATGCCGATCAATATGTCCTGTAAATTTCGTTATGATCTAATGATTCTGTGGGAAGCGATCACAATTCGCAATTTCTCAAATTTTCTTTACATAATTTATTTAAAGAAAGTTAAAAATTAAAGAGAATTAGAGATGAAGAAGAAAATATCTAAATCTACACTTTTTGCATTAAATATAATTGCTCACATTATAATTTAATCAATTTGTAAAATACATAATCAAAATTTATTCACCGTACAAAGTAAATTGCAATTGCATCGCACAAGTTGAAAAGCAATCTAAAGTGCATTTATAAATTTATAATTCAAACAATAATTAGCTATACGAATACACGACAGTGTTAAAGTCCATCTTTTTCAAGTGAGATATCAATACACTCTAATCGTGGTACGTCTGTCGAAAAGCAGTATAGTTAGAGCTCCATTTACGTGGAATTATGACGAAACACGAGATTACAAATGTATAAATACGTGCGTGTGCTCATAAATTTTTATACTGAACTTGAATCTATAATGTCAAGGTTAAAATATTTTTGATTTGCTTATTTTTTTTGGAAAAAGAAATTCGAGATTATTTCCTAAGCATGATACAGTCTTACATCCGCCGCATGCCATTTCTTTTTCTAGACACCCGAATTGTTTTCATGATTGAATTCAAAAAGTCACTTAAATAATCATCAATGAATGTGCGTTTATTATTTTTAATTTCAGTCATATCATTACATATGTAATTTTTTTTTTGCACCGCACTTTTTGAATTTTTCTAAGCGATAATAACTTATGTACAGTGAGTCACATAGTTATTCGTACATATATAAATTTTATGGGAAAAGTATATTATTCGCTGAAAACCAGTTCATTTCATTAGTAAGTAGTATAACAAGAATAAAAAAGTTTAAGTTGGCATGATTCAGATATTCGTACAGAGAAATAAACATTTTAAAAAATAACTACAAAAGAACTATAAAGAATAAATCATTTATTCTCTATAGCTCTTTTGAAACTCGTAAGACTTATTCGCGCAATCAACTGAGGTTTCAGGTCATTTAAACTGCATTTATTTTCTTCATGGGGCAATAAAACGTGACTGTGCTGGAGGAAAGCAAGGCAAAGCTAACGGTTAGGGTTGTTACCTTGGTAAATTTGAAAACTATAATAATAAACCTATTAATATAATAATAAATAAAAATATAATAATAAACCTACTTTATAAAATTTTGTTTTAATTATTCGATAATATGCAAATTTCCTACCCCATTTAACCGTAAACCAACCCAAAACCACTGATATGTTGTTTTACTTCAGGAGCTCCGCATTTCTATCTATCGTATATCTAAAATATCGTCCATCTGCCTGAGATGCACGATATAACTTTGATTAGAATATTTAAATATTAAATCATCAGACCAATTTTAGCTGCAGAAGTTACATATATTTCAATTTCTTCACTTCTACCGACATTTCGAGGGTAGTGCTATCAATTTAAGCCTAATTTACATATATCGGTCTGATGTGATTGTGAAGGGACTCGTAGGACTGGTTATAGATTTGCGGCTGACAGATTTTGTGCTCACTTGTGACGATGGGTCAACACGGGCACACTTCAAATGGGATTTTTTGGTAAACTTTTCTCTCTTTTATTGTGGAACGTTACGGTAAATACTCTTTTGAGGGGGCTGGACTGTGCTGTTTGGAAAGTGGTTACTAATGCGGACGACATAGCCACAGCAGTGCTAGGAAAGTATCTACCTATGCTATCGGAGCGGCTAGATCACTCACTCTCTTGATATACTTTTACGTTGGAGCTAGAATCGCGGCTTCAATGTGAGCCCCACTTAAATGGAGCTAGTACTATTTACAAGAAAGAACAAAGTACAAATACTCTGTAACTTTCGATTTGACTTACCGAAATTGAACGGATCTTCTATTTACCAGATCCCAAAGGTTGATCCTTGATTCTAGGGACCCATGAAACGAAAACATAGCTGAAAGAGCATGGGAAGCTTTTGGTGGACTTTACTGCTACAGGTTTGCAGCCTCACATTGTGGCATGGCTTCATACAACTGAGGCTGAGTTGGTAATACTGAATGAGGGGTTCTACAACTATTAAAGGGTTCTAGAAAGAGTTCAAAGGTTGACAGTACCTTTGGTGACAGGGACCTTCCAAACCACTCCTAATAAGGCGCTTTTCGTGCTGCTTGATTGGCTTCCAAACAATCTAAGAACCTTGTAGCAAACTGACCTGAACAAAAGTTGAGTTTTGCTGTACTAGAATCTTATTTGAGGATGTTTCAGTGCCAGCAGATGTTGACTTCATAGCTCCGGACACTCCACTGGACCTCGAATTTTCAATCACATTCCTGGTAGTGACGAATAAGCTGATGGTGCTTATTTGTCACTACCAGGAATTATTCGTCACTACCAGGAATTATTCGTCACTACCACTGATGGCTCCAGTATGGGCTTATTCATATGTATAGTGATGGCTCAAAAGTGAACAAAAAAGTTAGTAGCGTTATATATTCGGGTGAGCTGAATTGAAGGCTGCCTCTTCGCTTCCCGGACTATTTTAGTGTCTTCGAGGCAAAGGTGGTGGCTGTTTTAAAATAAATAAGACAGTCCTGGATCTCCATCAATGCACGCCGCACCAGGTCGCTGCTAAGTTTAACCCATAGTGCTCGCTATATATATATATATATATATATATATATATATATATATATATATATATATATATATATATATATATATATATATATATATATATATTAATTTCCAGTATATATTTTAATTTCTATGTTTCGAGGATAATCTGCCATACTTGTCAGTGTCTATCGGCTGAGAAGCTTTCCTTATTTAATTACTTTTAAAAGCTTACAATTTTCATAATGGTCTTTTAAGTAATTTTCTTTCGCTTTTTTCCTATTATTAATTTTTTATTAAATTTTTAACATCTTTTTTTTACTACTGTCAATATAATAACAGTTTAAATCTGCTTAAACAGTGGTAGTGCGCAGTTGTTCATCGTTTTCCTGCAGTCAAGAAGATTTTTAGTTTTATAATAATAGTCTTTAATAATAATAAATAATAGTCTTTAATAATCTAAAAAATCATGGGGCACATCGCAGTAAAAGCAGTTCCAATTTGCAATCAATTTTGTAGTTTTATCTGTTTTTGAGGTCCACAATCGTAAGACATGATCCGTAAAAGAAATAGGAAAACATTAGACCAGACATTCTATTTGTATAAGACATCTGATAACATTTAAATACATTCAGAACAACAATCAAGACAAAAATATCATTTAGTAACTGGAGGTAATTATTGAGTCTTTTACTCTGATCACATTGAAATTAACTACAAGCAGAAAACAGGGAGAACGAATAAAATAAGGAAGATCATTGATTAATAACCGGAATGATATTGGACCAAACCCTGAGAAACTACCGAAAATTACCAGAATAGGGAGAGTATGAAAACTTACAGTTACAGCACAGGAACGAAAAGACAAGGCAAATACAAAGACAGATATTAGGGCAGACACCCCATAGCCTTTTAACTTTATAAAATTAAAAGCTTTTAAGAAATCTTGTATACTACCTACATCCACTTGATTCTGTTGGTCAAAATCGATAGCAAGCATATTAATGAAGGTTATGAGAAACGAGGCAGAATATCTGATTATTCTGAGCTCAATTTACTCAGAATCAAGAAAGAGATGCAAGATAGGTATTATCCTCTTTTAAACAACTCCTTTGAGTACTTTACTCTATGAAATCAAAGAAAGAGAGTTAAGAGGTTGAGAGTTGGGAATGCAGCATAGATCAAATTATAATTTTATCAAATCTTTTATGTGCCGATTAAAGTGCTCGACTGTGTTGCAGAATCAAAACAACCAATACATAAAACGTTTCTTCTAATCATAGGTGGATTTAAACAATACACACACGCGTATATTCATAACTCAAATGTTTCTCCTTCTAATTCAGCACCAACCACTTTTCTCAGCCAAATTAATATTTCACACGAAGAAATACGTAAAGCTATCTTGGAGCTCGACTGCAACAAAGGCCCTGGTCCTGATCTCCTTCCACTGACCTTCCTGCGTAGGTGTGTAGAGCAGCTAATAACACCCCTGCATATTTTCTTTGACAGATCACTTTCATCCGGTGTTTTCCCATCCTGTTGGAAACTTTCATATGTGACACCAATTTTCAAAAATGGCGATAGACGCTGCGTCGAAAATTACAGAGGCATTGCCATTTTATCTTCCATTCCAAAACTTTTTGAAAAGGTTGTATACAATAAACTTTCCCCACTAGTTGACTTCCGTCTAAATGAGCAACAGCATGGCTTTAGAAAGGTCGCTCAACTATCACAAACTTGACAATCCTAGTTTCGGACGTTTTGTGTAAAATGGAATAAGGCTATCAAATTGACGCAGTCTACACTGACTTCAGTAAAGCTTTTGACAGAGTTGACCATTCTATATTGATCCTTAAGCTGCAGAAATTCGGACTTGCCGGATCTTTACTAAGCTGGCTCAGTTCCTAAGTCCACAACCGAATCCAACTCGTTAAATTTCAAAAAATTTTATCAAAAAATATATTTGCTACCTCTGGTGTTCCACAAGGTAGTCATCTTGGCCCACTTCTCTTTAACATATTCATCTCGGATCTATCTGACGTCCTGTCAAACATACCTCACCTACTTTATGCAGACGCCCTCAAACTGTACCACACCATTGAATATCTGATGCACTTTTCCTTCAATCCAAGCTTGATTCTCTTGTTCAGTGGTGCAATATAAACAAGCTCTCGCTGAATATTGATAAGTGTCAAATTATAAGTTTTAGCCGTAAATGCACGGTTACGCAGAACACCTATTTTCTCGGCAACAACTTATTAACTCGCGTTGATAGCGTTGTTGATCTCGGTGTTGTGATGGATGTGAAACTTCGTTTCACCTTGCACTACGACCAAATTCTTTCCCGTGCGAATAAGCAGCTCGGCTTTATTAGGAGTTTAAAAGGAGTTTAAAAACTTGTGGGCCACAAGATCATTATACACTGCACTTGTCCGCCCTCTTATTGAATACGCCTGTATTATTTGGAACCCAGCCTTCGGAATTCATAATAACAGACTCGAGTCCATTAAAATATAATATTTACTTTTCGCCCTAAGAGATCTGTACAACCCTTACGATTTCGAAAATTTACCCCCATATGAGTTACTTAACTTCACTTGCATCCAGAAGAATGATGATATCGGCCTGCTTCACATTTGACGTAATTAGAGGCATTATTAGAGTTGAGTTCCTCAATAGTAAATTTGTGATAAATATCCCCTTAAAGACCAATCGTTTACTAAAGGAATATCCACATTCCACCATATATGTAGCTAATGAGCTGATGAATAGATGCTGCAGGGTCTTCAATGGCTTTAGCAACCTTTATTCCCCAACGATTTCCAAACTATCTTTCAAATCTTCCCTTATCCAAGCCATTTGTACACCATAATTTTTAAGCTCTTGTTTAATCATCGTTTTTAATTGTTATTCTTTTATTTCATTGTTATTTTACTTTTTGTCTATTTCAAACTTATTTGTTTACTCAATTAGTTATTTATGTGTTATTTATTTGTACCGTACACTTCTTTTTTTTTAAATAATTTAATATTTCATATTTGTATGTATATATATATATATATATATATATATATATATATATATATATATATATATATATATATATATATATATATATATATGTATTTATGCCTTGTTTGGTTAATAAATAAATAAATATTGCCGTGCTTAGGATAAATCTTCTATCTCCATTTTAGTAACTTTCGAGATATTCAATGATTTGTGTTTTGATTGTGCTGGAGATATATGGAGAGTGCATTTTTCAATATTGATTTTAACATATTTCCACAAACGATAGGTTTTTCAAATGTTGTAGAATGATGTAATAGAGTATGTAGTTTTTAAATCCGGTGTTAGCTCAAAAATTAAAAAGTCAGATAGAGTGTTTATGCTAAGGACGGCAGTATAGCTCTTACTTTAGCCATATTCGCTACTCAAGTTATCATTGTCTGGTAGACACTGATTTATTGCGTACTGAAATGATTCTTTTCTCTTATGGACGTGAAAATGACACGAAAAATTTCCACTTTCGTGTGAGCATTTAAGAAAAATGAGTAGGTACATATCCTGCCTGTATAAAAGCAGCGGATCTTTTTCCATGAACTGATACCACTTGGGACCATATGAAAAGCGAAGTTTGGCAGGCTGGCGTGATGCTAAATCAATTCAGGGCCAATCCATTCATTATCCATAATATTGCTAAAAAAGCGAAAAAATATTGTTCACACTTCTTTTAAATGCGTAGCCAAATAATTCATCACGTCAATGGAAAACGAGCAAAAAGAATACTGTTGCAGATAGTGAAAGTATCTACAAAGGCTTCAAAATATTTAATTCTTTGTTGTAGAGAGATAATGCGAGTATATTTACATGCACATTCAATATAGTCGAGTCGGTTCAAAAACCCTCTTACTAATTGATGAACATACCGCAATGCAATTCCAACGATGGTCAGTTGCATTTGGCCTTGACCTAGCAAATTCAAGTTTATCTTCAGTGGAAAAAAACGCCATTTCATATCGTAAGAAGTAATTATATGAGCTTGACTTTCAACTGGGTACCTTGTACTGCACATATTCCATGCTGAGTGAGTTAATGACGGCTTTCAGGTGCAAAAAATCATCAATCAACGGTTTTCTTGTAGCAATGCTATATGTAATTTGCAACCGAAAAAATCCATTAAAATCAACCGAATCATTAAAGCTTTGAGCGTATCATGCTAAGCAAAGCATTCGATTACATAGAAACATACGGGTCTATGACAATCATTATCGATAAAAGTGCAATGACATGGAAATGGAATATGCAAATTATTTCTAGTAGACTTGTGACTGATTGATGTTCCAAAGCTCTAAATAGTTTTGATTAAACCACCTTTTAGCAGTAGAAACCCACCTTGTAGCCACGTATTTAAATCTGTTCGTTAAAAAAATGATAAAAATATATAATTTAATGCGGCGTGGAATGAGGAAGGTGATCTACATTTGAATAATTTACACATTCTCGTCGTCACTCTTATGCTCATAACTGAACCGATAGCTTTCGTTGCAGAACATTACAAATCCACGCATTGACTATACCTAGTCATTTCTGGCAGCCGTACTATAAAGGCGCATGCCGAACCTAAACCCTGCTACCCTAGTTCATTTGCTAACAGGATATTTTTGTATGCATCAGAAATTCGAAACAGAAAATTCTACGAAGCAAAGCAAAAGGTGTGCAGTAAATAGGAATGAGTCATCCATCAATCAATTTTTGGAGTTTCGAATAAAAAATCAGGACTTTGAAATAGTATTATGAGCATTATCGAATGTATACGCAGAACTAAACAATTCGAGAGCTTGGAGAAAAAGTGTAGTACCTGGGAAATGGCAGAAAACACATGAAGAGCAGTCATGCAATGAAGAGGACAATTGATCCTTTTGTCCTCGTCCGCTCAATAGCCACCCCTCACAACCCCATTATTTTGTTTTTCCTGTGCAAATTTATAAGTTATTTTATTTCTTAGTGATTTTTTAAGATGGCACCACTGGCACAGAGTTACCTGAATTTGCAATTTGGTTCTATCAGACCTGGTCCTCCTCAATACCAATACAGTCTGTGAATTTCAGATGTATCTGATAATTGGGTCGTGAGTTCTCGTGAACAGAAGTTTCTGATGCTTAAAATGTAGGTAAATTGGAGGAGGGTTCCCGTTCTTGTCCGATGTGAAATTTAAAGATTTTTGCTTTGGTTGCATAAACAAAGCATAACATTTCTATATAAGTTAATTTTCATTGTAAAAGACGAAAATTTTTCAGGAGAGTCGATGGTTTGAAGGTTTTTATTTTCAATGCCTGTCGTAGCTGCAGGGCTGCCAGCACGTTCACAAAAAACTACACGAGTCTATAGCTTAGTAACGTTAATATGTTGTTTAATTTTCATAATGAATTGATAATCTGGTCAAAAGTTATCGCAATTCAAAAGTTTTCTTGTTTTTCCAATCTCATTTTAGGCGCCTAGCGCACACATAGGGCTAAAAACTTCAAAAATATTCAAATGTTATTTGTGGACAGAATGATAGGTATATTAAAAACATCAATAAAATGGCCGCCGGTGTCAAAGGGTTATTAACTTTCTGTGAGACCTAGCACTATTTTGCATATATACCAAAGTATCCCGAAAATTTCAGTTCAATAGGATGGCGCGATCCTGAAATTTTATCTCTGAAATTTTTTGCTGATATATATATATATATATATATATATATATATATATATATATATATATATATATATATATATATATATATATATATATATATATATATATGCATATAGAAATATGAATTTTTGGCCAATGTGATTTTAATATTAATTTTCTTCGAACATTAGTAAAAAGGAAGATTATTATTAAGCTTGTTTCTGAAGGAAAACCTTATCATCAGCTCGTAATTTCGTAAAATGAAATTTTCGAAATGAAATATTTGGTGAATAAAACTGTGCGAGAAACAAAAGAAACTAATTTTCGCAAAGGACAAGCAATACATATGGCCGTAAATTCAACGCAATTTAAAGAAATCTATCAACAACTTGAGGGCGGAGTTTGAAGAAGTCATTTGAAAGCTGATATCAAAGTACAAGTCAACCCGTAGAAGGACACTCATGGAAGGAGGTTTCAACGAACGAATAGCAAGCAAAAAGCCATTTGTTCCCGAGCCCAATCGAAAAAAAATTGGTAAATTATTCGGAGACAAGCCAATGTCATGCTAAAACAGGTTAACTTATGCAGCACGATTAAACAGGAAGGTGATAATGTCATGGTTCGGGGTTGCTTGGCTGGTAAAATTTGCGATTTGAAGCATATGATGAAAAAAATGAAGTACTACGATATTAGGTCTGTTCCCGTACTACGATTAATTGCAATTAATTGCAATGAAGCGTACTAAAACGGAGTAAAAAACTCTGTTTTAGTACGCTTCATTGCAATTAATTGCAATTAATCGTAGTACGGGAACAGACCTAATATCAAAAGAAATACGCGATCGAGTGCTCCAAAACGCGAGCTTCCGCAAGGGGTTTGAACCTTGTGAAACAAAAATATTTATGTAAATTTTCTTCATTTGTAAATATTTTGTTTTCTATAATAATGCCAAAGCTCAGGGGATGCCCTATTATGCTACTATATAGTACAGCTTTGGCGGAAGGAAATTTAAGGAAAGGGAGAGAGGAAGGGTTGAGTTTGCAGGAGATAGAGATGCACGGTTCGTTTGAAGAATTGTGGCTCATAGTCGGCGGGGAAAACAGTAGATGGTAGGCTGCTCCACAATCGTATCGCTCTAGATAAGAAAAAATCGTGAAATTTGACGGTACGAATTTTAGAATACCAGATAGCTCGACACACTGACGCTCTTTTATTCGGTCCAATATTGCGATTTTCATAGCGTTGGCAAGAATGGACCGTTTTTCTCCTGATTGCCTAAATATAAATTTTAACGAAGCATTAGCAGTGCATAGATGCAAATTCTCTGCGACATAGCTCCACAATAAATTGTATAGGGAGTAAAACTTCAATAAGTTTTTGAATCAAATCAAGCGCAGTTGCTTCTAATCGATCAACTACTGAATAGTATAGGTCTATTAACACCTTCTGTATACTATTTTTCAAAATGGAAGCATTGTCAAGAGACTATTCAACCTTGTTTTCCACCTTTATTGCAATCCAGTAAAAGAGACAGTTCTTTGCCTTGTTCGGATTTTACTAGTTTTGAAGAACGTTATCATTTTTCGTTGGAGATTTTTCAAAATATAAAACTACCTTACGAACTTTCTTTATACATGCGCTGATGTCATAATCCTTTGTCATATCTAGCGTGTCTTGCAAGCGACCGGGTTCAACGTAGAAAGTTGCTACAGGACCGTCCAAATCTTCGTGGTCGTCGTCCAGACTATCAGCTGTTTTCAACTCTTTAATCTGGAATGGACCTTCTATCAAACTGCTAACCTATGTGCCAAACAAATATGTTGCTCTGCATCAACTAGTCTGCCTACTTTTTGCATTATGTTTGGCCAATCAGTTACTATGGTAACAATGTCTCTTTCTAGAGAAAAATCAAACTCAGCCAGACGCTCTTTCAATACATCTAGGTAGTTTCCGGCTGTCATTGACATCCATATTCGCACCAGGACCAGGCCCAAGTTCCAGTAAGAATTTACTAAGTGGATGTTAATATTTATATAGCGCCTATTTGCAGTCGACGTCCAACTGAACCGTTCAACTGAGATTCTAGCCTGTCTTATCTCACTTTTTTCAGGACCAGAATATAACTGGGACCCCAGGATTGGATCTACTTCCGATGCAGTCATCGGATCAAAGTTGTATATCAACTTTGATACAGCTTAGTTGTTAATACGAGTACATTTGATAGATCATTTATTGACGATCTACACAACTCCACTAAATACCTTCGAAAATTAGTGTTTCTGATGGTTACTATGCGCTACAATATTTTATTTTTATTTTTTGATATTACTAATAAGTGCATTTTTGGCGGTTGAATTTGAAAGTGTTATAATGATTGAATTTTTAAAATTACGCATTCAAGCATTGTATCATGTTATATCAAATATTTAAAATTATATCATTGTCCGTGTTGCAAGTATGTAGGGCGTGCCATCAGATCAAGAGAAAAGGAATAAAGAAATAAGATCGCAAGTCAGAAGGTGTCTAAAATCTTACAAATGTTTGTTACAAAAACCCGAGCAATAGTCAGGTTTTAGGCTTTTTTCAGATTTCCAATTATGTTGCAAAATTTAAAATACTACTTATAGATAACCATTGGAAATTCATCAGCACATAATAAAATTATACATTATAATTATGTGCAAGCAAAGTTTATTTAATATTGCAGTGTCGATTTCAAAGTATAACATACATACGAAATGAGAATTTAAATGCAATTAACTTTATGACCAAGTTCTATTTTCGCATTACTACAACCTCTATTATATTGCAAGTAAAGCATGAAAACAATGAAAACGGCACATCACATACTTGCATAAGTATATCAAAATGAACTGACATATTTTATTTGTAATTCGACCGCAAAAGTATTATTGTTTACTATTTAAGCGTTCTTGATTTACATCGCGGTGACTGCAACGCGAACACTTAGCAGAGCGATGAACAAATAATGAAAGTCACATTAGAATCGAAATGCGAAAGTCCAGAGCCGATCAAATCACGTGCTACAATTGTTTATTGAAATATTTTTACTACAAAGCAATTTAATTGTTTTACAACATGTGTTTACTTTTTAGGTTAATAAAACTGATTTCATCTCACTATATTCTATGTGCTTTTGTGTACGAGAGATTAATATTGCAGCCGCAGTTGTAACTTAGTTCTACAATCTAAAAAGTTGGAAGCAAATGACGGAGTATGCAATTGAATCAGACTCAAAAATGTAAATTATTTAAAACGTACGAAATGCCTATTACAATGAGCTCAGTGTACACATTTTAAACCAATGAGTTTCGTGGCATATTTCTAACCTCATTGTATCAATATTCTCATTCCAGTTTTGCCCGTTCCCAAATCATTCCCATTCCATAATGATACCATTAATAAAAAATAATTATATTAAGTGGGATTTTTGCGTCTTGATCAGAAGTTGGTTAGGGTAGGCAGCATTGAAAACAACAAAAACTGAGGCAGGATTTTTTTTTTCTTTTCAGTGCTACCTACCCTAACCAGCTCTTGATCTAGACGCAAAAAAAAACCCCACCTATTATTCTAAACGAGACGTGATATTAATTTCCCTATAATCTAAAGCGGAAAAAATTGAGAGGAATCGAGATTGTTTCTATGAAGAAATAACACATCGAAATAATATGTATATTTAAGTTTGCTAAATTAAGCATATATCTTGTGTCTTGATTTGTTGGTTGCTTCGAAACATGACAGCTCAAATTTGTTTCTTTATTAAATATTTGACACTGATAGAGATGGGCAAAATAGCTCTTAGCTCACCACTCATGACTCTTTTTTACAGTGTTGCGCCGTACTCTCAGTATACTTTTGGCTGCACATTTCACTAAGTTTAGTCAAACGAGAGCTTTCGTTCGCAGACTATGCTTTGCTTTTTTCAGGCGCTGCACTGTAAAAGTGAGTGGTGAGTGGTGAGCTATGAGCGCTTTTGCCCATCTCTAGACACTGATATCGTAATTAGATAAACCAATAAGATAAAATGTAAAACCACGATGATATTTACAAAATTATTTGGTTTGACCATGAAATCATGCGCAAGATGCGTCATATCGGGTAAGATGTATGCGTATGGATGGATACAAGGCACATTGCTCGAATATTGGTAAACAAATTTTTGAACAGAGAAAATGCGACCCACCTGTCCGATATTACCACTTGAATTTCACACCATGCAGAAGGGTGCGATATTTAAGTGTACAGATATGCATATCGTGTAGGTAGGTAGGTATCCTTTTATAAGATAAGCCATGTCCACCCTATGTCTTGCTGAACGTCTGTCGACTGTTTTGCTGGATGTCCTCAGAAAACATTCGTCCTATGTGTAATTGCGGCATAAGATCTACTACCGGACTCAATCAAACAAGTTGGAAATACCTTATGCCGCGTTTACATTCTCGCCGAGGAATGGCAAATGTATACAAGGCGAGTGTGTAAACGGTCTCCTTGTCTATTCTCGGCTGTGTTTTTCATGGCAAGCACGTGTGGCTCTTGTTTGTTTTACGAAGGGATAATGATCCTTTTATTGCTGTGCCTGAGTGTTTATGACCGTCTCGTCCTAGTTCGAAGCCGCTGGAAACGAAGCCGGTTTTATGTACCGATTCAAAGGGATTCGAGAGGGTAGCGAATGCTCATTTACATTTTCAAATTTTTCGCCGGGACTTCAAACATATCCTTGCGTAGTACGGATTGAAATAACTCAACGCACACCAGGCAGTTGCAATAGCCACAACCTGTATCCCTTAGCCATCGTTCACTGAACTGAACAAAACAGCTCACAACTGTCGAAAGGTGCATGGTGCGTGTTGCATGTTGCAATATCCTAAGTAAACAATTCACCCTATGTCTTGCTGAGTCTTGTCCAGTGTTTTGCCGAGTGCCCTCACGAGACGCTCGTCCCTATGTATAAACGCGGCATTAAAAGAACGCTAGAAGACGGTTCGGGGGATCAATAAACTAAAGAATCCTTAATCTAGCGTTGTCAACGATGAAATAAACTAAAATTGTGTGAAAGGTCTGAAGGTAAAAGTTGGTAAAGGTTTCATTCACAATAAATGGTTACGAGGGTGGGGTGGAAAGTGGTTAGACGTGGATAAATAGATGATATCTAGCAGCGAGATCCGTTTATAGTTTTTAAACACCAGAAATCGAATCGGCGGAATAATGTCGATTAGAACAATTTAAGTTCGAGCCCCTAAAACAAAATCATCCCCAATTTTCACCTTGTAAAGGTGACAAAGAAACAGTTCGGCCTGAGTCCTTTTCAGCCTGGCGTTGAAAAAAAGCAATCGCAGACTCTGGCACCTCAACGTGGGGGACTGTCGTCATCAGGTCCAGCCAGATACTGGCTTATGCAGATGATATTAGGTCTGTTCGCGTACTGCAGCAGCAACAGATTTTTGCAGCTGGCTTCTTTTTGTGGTAAAATTTTGCTTGCAGCAAGAGTACAAAAACGACTTGCTGTGAATCTATTTTAATATATTATAACAGATTCAGGTACGCGAACAGACCTATTGAAATCATTGGAAGATCTGAACTAGCTATACGAGAATCCTTCATCAATATCGAGCGGGTGGCACAAAAATTGGAGCTGCACATAAATGAAAGAAAGCGAAGTATATGGTGGTAACATCTACAGAAACACCACCATTAGCTGGTCAAACTATCAGGCTAGTGGAGCGTGAATTCGAAGTTGTGTAATCCTTCAGCTGCCTTGAGTCAATAGTAGCAGCCGATAAGTAAGCGTCGCAGCAAAGCAAGTAGCCTGCCGCCATTTCACCCATACTATAAAAATGTACGAATACTAAAAATGTTCTTGGCGTAGATATATGGCTCATTTTAATTATGATTATTAATTATGATTATATTAAAATTATGATTTTCTATTATTCATATTATTAGTTGCATTACTTCGATAACGGGAACTCTACCTCTTTCAAATTTACTTCTTCTTTCGAACCAGGTTTGGGGCTGAATTTTGTCAAAATTATGGCATCGGCTCCAGTTTACGTCAGATATTGATGTTAAAACCGTTTTAAAATATGGTTATCGAATTTAAGGAGATAGTACCGGTTATAATTTTGGAAAAATTAGTTTTTTGTTTTTTGCAATTATCAATTTATTATACCTTCAGAAATCACGTCTCAAAATTTTATTAAGATATTCCCAAAAAAAATCTTTTAATTACTGCGAAAAAAGAGCGCATAAGGCAGAAAAAGCGGCAAAAAAAACTGCCCAACTGCAAGAGCAACTGGCTTATGTGGATTCAAGAATACTTATGTATGGCCAGGGATTGCAGACTGAGCAATTGTAGGTGATAAAAATATATTTTTTAAATAATATTGAATAAATAAATGGAAAAAAAAACTTTAAACGCGTTTTTCTCGAAATGACGTTTTTTCAAACTGCGGACACTTATTCTCCGGATTGGCCGAACCAATTTAAGTCAAATTTGGTGCACTACTTTATTCAAGTATCTTGTGTGGTAATCTACCACAATAAAGGCCAAAAATTAACCCGGAAAAAATTGGCAAGCGAAACAAAGTAAAAAAAAAACGATTTTTTGAAAAATATTTTCAAACATCTGCCATTTTTTTTTTATCTTTTTTTTAAAATATTGTGGTAGATTACCACGTAAGAAACATTTCTCTTCAAAATGCGGTTTGGTTTTTTTGTTTCAGATTCTTCATGCCTGAGATTATCTGTCCGCAGTATAAATAAGTAGGAAAATGAAAAAAAAAATAAAATATTTTTTTTTTGTAACCTGCAAAGCGTGTATTTGCAAATTTTAAAATCAAATCAACCCATGCAAATTTTAAAATCTATATAAAATAAAGGAGGTGAAATTGAAAAAAATGAAAATTAGGCTGTTTTTTAGCATTCTAACCGGTACTACCCCCTTAAATTCATATCGCTTTCTACAATAATAAGTTTCAACACTCTAATTTATTCAAATATTGCGTTAGAATGTTATTTTGTAGTCATTAGGAAGTATATTTAATTACACTGGACAACAGTGGTTTTGTTGCCCTTGATATAATAATAATGATATAATTGATATAATTTCCACCAACAATTTATGAAACTATGAATGTTTTTGGCATATCGGCTCCTATTTATTTTTTGAATCCTCATTTTCTTATAACACTATAAATAGCAGAAAAAAATGAGAAAATAAAACAAGTATATTATACAAAATCATTTATTTATTGAAAAATATTACTTAATGTTTTGTTTTAGTATTTTACTAATTTACCCAGAAGTAAAAAGAGAAAAAAATATTAAAAAATAATGTTATATTCAGAGAAACACCTTTTATAATTTTGTAATTTTTTTTTTGGATAATCTCTCTGCAATGGCCAGCCGTAGTCTACCATCATTCGACGATCCCACCTACTCTGATACCTTTCCTCCATTACTTTCAGGTCCTGATGGAAGCGTTCTCCCTGCTCCTTAGTGTATTTTCCCAGGCTATCAGGAAATCTATCCAGGCGACTGTGAAGAAATTGTAGCTTTATGCTTTATAAAAAATTTTCAACAACCAACACAAAACCTCTGTAAGCTTCACTCTTAGAACTAGACATAGCTTTTATGAAGTTTGTGTCTTTTATTAATGTCCGAATTTGAGGGCCATCAAATATTCCAGCTTTCAACTTCTCCATACTTAACTTAGGATATGTTTGACAAATGGATTTACAGCATTCTCCGCTCGTGTCCAGCACATTGACGAACTGTTTCATCATACCAAACTTGATATGGAGTGGGGGAAGTATGATTTTTCTCTACTTAACAAAGGCTCATTTATTACATAAGCTTTACCAATAATTAAGGGTTCCCTCAAAAGCCACATATCTTGTTCCCAGTGAATTTGCTTTGCTCTACTGTCCCACATACAAATAAAATAGGCGTATTTCGTGTATCCACTTTGCTCACCTAGTAAAAAGTTTACCATTTTCAAGTCAACACGAATAGGCCATTGATATTCTTAGTAATCAGTTTTTTGTAGAACCAATCTAATATTCTGATATTCTTCTTTGAGTTTTGTTGAATGGGCAAATGGGATTGACGCAAACTGGTTTCCAGTGTGCAATAGAACGCTTTTTCAACTCTCTTTTTGCAGCTATCAATGAAGAGTCACCAATCAGTAGATTTGTATTGTTTTAACCCCATATCTAGAAGTACACTGAAAAAAATCCACATAGCGCCCAGAGCCATGTAACATAGCGCATTATTTATGGCCCCATACGCCATGTACATAGTACTCTGAGCCATGCAATATGGCTCCCAGCGCCATAATGTCAGAATCTACATAGCGCGTGGTGCCATGTTACATGGCGCAGCATTTATGGTGCCACACGCCATGTACATAGTACCCTGAGCCATGCAGTATAGCTCCCAGCGCCATAATTACATGGCGCAGAGATTATGGCCCCACACGCTATATTACATGGTGCCATGAACCATGTAATATGGCTCATGGCACTACAATTATAACTCGCAGCCATGCTGTGTGAGGAGATGTATAAATGTCAGCAAGCTTCTTGAAGTTATTTATCCCTCGGGAATTTTCAGTTCGGAGCATCGAACTGAGAAGACTCGTGGCGTTTTGTTGGATGTGAACTGGATCATCTTCAGATGCACTGAAAAAACACATAGCGCCAGAAGTCATAATTTATAGACTTCTGGCGCCATGTACATAATCGATTTCACATAGTTCCACACGCCATAGAGCATAGGAGCAGACGCTATGCTTATAGCCCTCCACGCCATGTACTATAGTCCTCCATGCCATCTACTATAGTCCTCCACGCCATGTACTATAGTCCTCCACGCCATGTACTATAGTCCTCCACGCCATGTACTATAGTCCTCCACGCCATACAGTATAGTCCTCCACGCCATACAGTATAGTCCTCCACGCCATACAGTATAGTCCTCCACGCCATACAGTATAGTCCTCCACGCCATACAGTATAGTCCTCCACGCCATGTAATATAGTCTGCCACGCCATGTACATGGCGTGGAGGCCTATGTACTTTTCGCCATGTATTATGGCGTGTGGCGCCATATTTTATCACAATCCCTAAATCGACTATGTACATGGCGCCAGAACTCTATAAATTATGGCGTCTGGCGCCATGTGTTTTCTCAGTGTAACTGAGTAATATTATTACAGTAGACAAGTTCTTCATTGTCACCGAAAAAAGGTAAAATGTCTCTTGTTCTGTATGCTTTAATTGTTACATTTGGCTCTAATAAATTCTTTTCTTTTGGTCGTGAAGCAAGAAGTTTGATGCTTGTTTTGATAAATTTAAGTTTCGCATTAAATCACTGAGCTCATTTTGAGAAAACAGCTGCGGTGCTGATGTTGCACCTTCATATTCACTTCCACTAATAGATTGGATTGAATGCTGTGAGTTAGGTGATACCATAGATTCTGAGGACATACAAACTACTTTTGAAGCACAGGTGGGCAGAGGAAGATCTTCATTGTGCAAGATAGGACATTTTGTGGACTGCAAAGCTGGATTTTTCCACGTTTTATTTAAATTAAAACTTTTGATGTCTACTAAGAAAAAATAGCAATCTTTGAAATTATTCTTGGGGTCCACCCAGATCATAGAGATACCAAAATCTAACCCGTGGAGCTCTCTTTTCTTCCACAAACGTAAAGATTCAACACACGATTTACAAACTTTATACGGTACCCATGCTTTCTCTTGATTTTCAATATGTAGTCCGTAATAAGCAGTATAAACTTCTTTCACAATGTTTTTGATATTTCGTGTCTGTTTTGTTATTTTATAAACACCACAAATATAGCAAAATACATTTGTTGAAGGAAGTTAGGATAAACAGCCGGCTGTGGAATCGATGATGATAAGAAAAATTATTATATAGAAGCACCAGATATTTAACGCAGCGAAACCATTTTTGAACTGATAACAATCCTCAAATGTCTCGATTACTCTGAACATCTTGAAATCATCACCATACAAAACATAGGGTGGGTCATTAATAAAGAACAGGAGCCACAGACGACCAAGAATTTATTGAATTTTGTGGATATATATATATATATATATATATATATATATATATATATATATATATATATATATATATATATATATATATATATATATATATATATATATATATATATATATTATATATATATATTTTTAATGAGGGTAAAATCCACATGGATATCAGACCGGAGCACTGGTTATGTCGGACTTAACCCGACTAAAAACCACCTCATTCTCGACGACACATCCCCACAGGACTGCCAATCGGTATTACTTCGTGGGGGCGGGGTCAGCTTTAGCTGCTCACAGTTCTATTTTTTCTTCTTTGTTTGTCCTCTTATCGAAGCATTGCGTGTATCTGCGATACTACTTTTGCCAGCTCGGTCCATGCTGCTTCAGATACCAGAATCACATCAACCAGATTTTCTGTCGATAATTTAGCAAGTTCGTGTCGGCATTATTGTTTCTGTAGAGTCGCTGCATTTCGGCAGCGAGAATATCAATCGGCATTATACCTGCTATCACACATACCCCTTTTCCTGAAATTATCCTATATTCTCGAATAACCATGAGAGCACTAAGTCGATAGACTGAACATATCTTCTTTTTATTTTGCCTCACTGCTAGCTGATGTGCCCATACTGGCACTGCATACAGCAGAATGGAACTCACAGCTCTGGAGATCAGGATTCTGCGATTTTGACTTGGTCCCCCGATGTTAGGAAGCATCCTTGCTAGGGCTGCACTAACGTTATATGTTCGATATGAGCTTTAAATTTAAGTCTACCGTCAATTACAGCTTCTAGATATCTAATTGCAGACTTGGATCTAATTTTTTGATATCCCACAGTGACTTCAAATGATTCAATTTTACGGCGGCTGTTAATCAATACTGCTTCCGTCTTAGATGCTGCCAGTTTCCGATCTGCATTCTCTACCTTCTGTTTCGTGATATATACCGCCTCGTCCGCGAGTGATCCGACGTCGTCTGACTTTTCAACAGATACCAAAACTACTATGCCATCCGCAAACCCTGGTTATCGTTGCCTTCGGTGGGAGCTTCAGATTAAGCACGCCATTGTACATGATGTTCCAAAGGAGCTTCATCAATACGGATCCTTGTGGTGTTGAACACAAAAACCTGCTTTAGTGATCTGACAGAGGCGGATTATCTGGACAGTATAACGTTTGAGTAAAAGCTCATGGGCTCTACCTGCAGCGATTACAAATTTTACAGTGATTCACAGACTGACAGTTGAATGAAATTTAAACATAAATTTTAAATCATTTATCTCACAACGTTAAATTCGTCGTGATAATGTTTTGATATCGTAAATTTGCAAAAAAAAATTAATGTGAAATCAGCAATATAACTAATCTGGATCGTTTTTTTCGAGCCGATCAAAACATGATTTATATTGGTGCAAAAAAAAGCGACCATAGTTAAGTAATTGTTGGCCGATTATTTTACGCGGCATATATCATTAGCCACTTAATTTCAACTAGGTCTTTGCAGTGCTAATATTTTTTAGGTACTGCATTAATACTTTAATACTAATGTAATACTTTAAACTATATTTTACTTTTTCGGAATTAAATAAATATATTTTTGTTTCATTTTACCAGGTACCTTCGATTCAAAGTGAAACAAAGTTATCGCAAATCATCTGAAACGTGTATAGTTCAGACACAATATGGTCCGGTTAAAGGAGTCAAAAGGATATCATGCTGGAAGGAACCATTCTATAGCTATGAAAAAATACCATTTGCAAAGCCTCCTTTAAACCATCTCAGATTTAGGGTATCCGTCCTTACATCGATAAAGTATCTTCGAACTTATGTATACGTGTCTTTAATTTTCCTTTAGGATCCTGTTCCACCCGAACCGTGGGTAGCGCCATTAGATTGTACAAAGGAAGCTAATATACCTCGTCAAATGAGTCTTGTTTTTCGAAAACCGGAAGGATCTGAAGATTGTTTATATCTGAATGTTTACACAAATAATGTAAGTTCTTTGAAAATATGGAAAAACTGGTGCAACATCATACTTTATTTCTTCTGCTTACAAAAGGAGCAAATTAAATTAGAAAGGAGCAAATTAAATGGGTCCTGGAGTCCATTCATTATCATTCATTATTCAAATAAATTATTCTCATTTGAAAAAAAAAAATTTACAAGAACAAATCTTAATGAATAATTTCAAGCCTGAGCCAGCGGAAAAACGACCAGTCATGGTATGGATTTATGGCGGTGGTTTTGAAACAGGTGGAACTTCAAAGGATATGTACAGTCCAGATTATTTTATGAGTGAAAATGTTGTATTAGTTTCGATTGCGTACAGAGTTAGTATTTTTGGTGAATATCACTTATTTTCGTATTTTCAGTATGTTTACTAAAATGTTTATCATCTAATAGGTTTCCTGAGTTTAGACGACCCAGAACTGGAGATACCTGGAAATGCGGGCTTAAAAGACCAAATTATGGCATTGAAGTGGGTACGCGATAATATTGGCAGCTTTGGTGGTGATCCTAACAATGTTACAGTTTTCGGAGAAAGTGCTGGGGGCGCTTCGGTACATTACTTGATGTCAACAGAACAGGCCAAAGGATTGTTCCATAAGGGTATCATAATGTCAGGCTCAATTTTTTCATCGTGGGCAATGATGCCCCGTCGTGACTGGGCATATCGTCTAGCGCAGAAAATGGGCTATCAAGGAGAACGATCTGATAGAAATATATTGAAATTCTTGATGGAAGCAGATTCGAAAGAACTTGTCCAGAATGAGTCGAAGCTTCTAACGAAGGAAGAGAAACGCAATAGAATTTTGTTTGCGTCGGGACCCACCATTGAGCCCTATATTGGGAAAAATTGTGTCATACCAAAACATCCTAGATTGATGGCCAGAGAGGCGTGGGGCAATAACATTCCTCTTATAATTGGAGGAAACTCATTTGAAGGACTCTTCGCGTATCAGGGTAAGGAATAAGAAGAAGTATTAAACGAGGTCGTTTTTTTTCTCTTTTAACTCTCGAATTCCAAATTTAAGAAAATGTATGCAATTAAAGCCCATCATCTCTATATTACTTATAGCTACTACCAACTGCACATGATCTTATTCACGAGTAGTTGTCCTTGTATTTACACCTTTTTACCGTAAGGTGACTCAAAAATACAATGTTAACTAACAGGTTTATTTAGTTTTCCAAGATTATGATCTGATAATTTGAGGCAGGGAAAACTAGAAAATTTTATGTGAGTTAATGTATTATCGCGCTTTTCTTGTTCGCCCCAACTAATTTAATTTTAATAAAAGTTAAAACGGTCAGCTTTACACTCGAAATATGTTTTATTTCACACTATTTAAAAAACTAACTATACAACATTTGCTTTTGAGGTTCGGAACACTATCGAATCCAACACTTTTTACTGGAAATTTATTTATTTTCAGATGTGAAAAGAAATCCTTCGATATGCGAGAACCTTGGTGATTGTGAATACCTAGTCCCTCTGGAACTAAATCTCGATAGAAACAGTGCAGAATGCAAAGAGCTAGGTCTAAGACTTAAAGAGGAATACTTCCAGGAAGAAAAACCTAGCATTTATCCATACCTTAATGTAATTCTAATCTACAATATTCAATCTTACATTGATTAATCATTATTTTCGTTTCAGCTGTTGTCATATAAACTTTTTTGGCACGGAATCTATCGGACGCTTCTTTCGCGAGAAAAATATGCAACAGCACCAACATATTTGTATCGATTTGATTTTGATTCGCCAACTTTCAATCATGTTCGGATCATATTGTGCGGAAAGTATAGCAGGGGAGTTTCACATGCTGATGATTTGTCTTACCTATTTTACAACGCGGTTGCTGAAAATCTCAATCGAGATTCGGCAGAATATAGAACCATAAAAAAATTTGTTGGAATGTGGACACAATTTGCTGCAACAGGAAATCCAAATGCAAAACAATTTTGTTCGGATGAATGGAGGCCCGTAGTAGCCAGTAAAAGGCCATTCAAATGCTTGAATATATCGTACGATATCACCTATGAAGACTTGCCAGAATCAAAGAGTATAGAAGTTTGGAATAGTTTGTATAAAGATAAGGACCTTTTGTATTGAATTTTATTTAAATAGATTGTTTATACGACCTGCAATGAAATAAATGTGGTTGAAATTGTTATTTTCTATCTTGAATGAAACATCAGTATATATGACATAAATAAGAATCTGAAAAGACATAAGTCACGTCAATAGACTGATATTTCTGTATACTAAAAAGACGACAAAGCCCCCACTCGTCTCAAATTAGAAACGAGAAGAAAATTGACAAGCCCGCTGAGCAGCAAGCTTCTACCAGCAGTAACTACTACCATCTACTCGCAACTGAAAACGACTCCGAAATCACTTCTTTGCCAAAGCAAATCAAACCACCACCAATATACCTAAGAGAAAAAACAACCAATAGCTTAGTCGACATGTTGGTATCAACCGCTGGTAAAAACAACTTCGATTTTACACCGCTAAAACGTGGTCACGTCTCTGAGACCGAAATACAAGTATGTTCTCAAGATAAATTCAGGAAGATGACAAAAGAGCTAGTCGTCAGTATTATACATACCAGCTAAAAAGTTGCAAAGGATTGTTGGTGTTGATTAAAGGCATAGAACCTGACATTCATGTTGATGAGTTGAAGCAGGAGCTTGAAGCCCTTGGATTTGCAGTAAAATTCATCACAAATATATTCAACAAACTCAAACAGCCGCAGCCACTGTTCAAAGTAGAACTAGAGCCCGAAGCCAGCAAGCCCAAAAAGGGGTGAAGCTCACGAAATTTATTGCTTGCGATATATTATGCACCGCATAATCACTGTGGAAGAGCCGCTCAAACGAAAAGACTCAGTACAATGTGCGAATTGTCAGAAATATGGCCACACCAAAACCTACTATTCACTCTCTAGTAGGTGTGTCATATGTGGCCAGTTTCACGCTACCAAGTCCTTTGACAAAAGTAAACAAGATCCTGCAATAAAAAAATGTAGCAATGTGATAACAACCATACTGCCAACTATAGAGGTTGCCCAGTATTTCAATCTCTGAAAGTAAATATGGTGCTTCCTCAAAACCGCACTCAACAAGCTCTGAATATTGCAACCAATAGACCAGTTTCTATGCCGGAAAATGTTGCACCCTCATCACTAGTAACACCTGGTATCAAATATTCTGACGCAATCAGACAAAACGCATACGGCTCTGCCGAAACCACTAATATACTAATTCTAATTTTTTCAACGCTTTCAGACACTATGAATCGGTGCATGACGACGATGAGTAACATGATGCAAGAATTGCTTAAAAATCAAAACATGTTGCTCCAATATCTTATTAACAGCATTGTCCAGCATAAAGCGGAAATACCAGGCTTTACATCAACTCACGACATTGATGTGTTCCTCATATCGGACACCCATCTCACGGGAAAAAATAATAAATTCAACATACCTGGGTACATCTTCTATGACACCAAACACCCAGATGGCAAGGCTAGACGCATGTCTGCAATACTTGTTAAAAAAACATCTACTCCATCATATTTTGTAAGAACTCAGCGAAGATTACATCCAAGTGTCATCTATTTGTCTACGTCAACAGTCGAGTGAGATTTTAGTTTCGTCCGTCTACTGTCCACCGAGGCACAACATTCCAAAGGCAATATTCGAAAGCTTCTTCTCATCACTGGGAATAAAATTCATCGTGGCTGGCAACTTTAACGCGAAACACACATTTTGGGGATCTCAATTCATAGCACCCAGTGGCAAAGCACTCTTCGATACACTACAAACCTATGGTTTGAGGCATATCTCAGCCGGCCAGCCAATGTATTAACAGTCAGACACCAACAAAATTCCGGACCTGACAGAAAAACTCCACAAAACCAGAAGCAGTTTTTGATTTGTCTTCAAATCACTCTCCTGTCATCATTTCTCTAGATATGTCACCCCACTTTGTTTGCTGTAAGCGTAGATATACAAACGAAACCAACTGGAATGCATTCAGACGATACCTCACCAATTCAATATTTCTAAGAGCATCGCTCAAATCACAGGAAAAAGTCAATTGTGCTGTTATTCTTTTCAATGAGCAAGTCCTGGATGCCTTTTGCACCGCAACACCTAAAATTGAACTGCACCCCTCAACTCAAAAAACAACATACTTTACATCAATTAAAATCCTTGTACAGGAAAAAAGACTGGCACAAGCAAATTGACAGCTGCACAGGTTTCCTCAAACTAAAGCACGACTTAACAAGGCTTCTAGGAAGCTCAGGCTGGCACTTGCTAAGGACTACGAGCTAAGGTTCCACTTATTCTTGGAGAACGTCACTTCCACTAAGAATGGCGACTACTCGTTGTGCAAAGTGGTCCAAAAAATAAACAAACCTACCATCAGGGAAGCCCCACTTAGAACCGCCAACGGACAATATGCCAGCAGTGACGCAGAGAAAGCCGCCGCCTTCGCAATTCACCTAGAACCAGTTTCCACATCTTTGGTTTCGGAGACATGCGACTCTCTATCTAACATCAATGCACAGGTTTCAAAACCAATCAAGACATCAGCCAAAGAAGTGCAAAATATAATTATTCAGGAAAAATGCGCAAAAAAATCTCCTGGAATTGATATCACTCCCAACGCTATGCTCAAACAGTTGCCACTGATCGTATTCTCTTGGCTTTCTAATCTATTCCATGCTATCTTCCGAATCGGGTATTTTCCTGAAGCTTGGAAAACAAGCTAAATCATAATGATCTCCAATTGAAGTCGTACAGACCTATTTGTCTATTGTCTTGCGTCTCCAAAGTTTTCAAGAAAATCCTGTTGAAAAAGCTACTACCAATTGTAGAAGATGCGAGAAAAATCCAGAACATCAATTCGGATTTCAGAGACATCACAGCACCATTCAACATGGCCATCGAATCGCGTCAGACATTAAAATAGCATTCGAAGACAAGAAGTGCTGCTCAGCAATCTTTTTAGACGTAACTCAAGCTTTCGATAAAGTCTGCCATGAAGGATTGATCTTCAAAATTAAATCAATGTTTCCGAAAAGCTTCTATGAAATATTATCATCCTACTTAACCAACTACACATTCCAGGTGAGATACAAAAGCTATTCTACCACAAAACATCGTGTGCATGCAGGTGTACCTCAAGGAAGTATTTTGAGACCGTTGCTTTACACAATCTTCACATTTGATCTCCCAGTAAGCGACAGTTATGATATCCCAAACACCTCACATCTTACTTCTTGAAGAATGGCTAGCAAAATGGAGAATCAGAATGAACAATCGAAATGCATCCACGTTACTAAAGCTCACTTGTCCTCAAGTATATCTAAACAATGTACCAATACCGCAAAGTAACGAAGTGAAGTATCTCGGAATGCACCTTGGCAGGAGGCTCACCTGAAAACGGCACATTGAAGCTAAAAATCAGCAACTGGAGCTCAAATTCATAAACTTTAAATGGATGCTCAATTGCATGTCAAAACATTCCCTCGACCCTAAATTACTCGTCTTTAAGGACCTATGGCTTACAAATCTGTGAAACAGCTCGCCCATCAAACATCGACATCATCCAGAGGACCCAATCAAGAATACTTTGATCTATCACCGGAGCCCCGTGATACTTCCGCAATGCTAATCTCTACAAAGACCTACGAATCGAGACGATTGCCGATGAAATTAAGAATCGCAGTGTAAGATATATTGTAATCCTCGCTCATCACCCCAACAAGCTGGCAAGAAAAATACTAACCCATCGTAAATTTCAGCGATTGAAAAGAACTCACCCGTTTCATGTCTAACGTAGAATAAAACAACTTGCGTAGCCACTTTTTTTGGTTTTGGAACTCTATGCATTACATATGTAAATTGTAATTCTAGAACACTTAGTTTGCTCTCTCATTTACGATGGACGCAACACAAACTACGTAGCGTAGCACAACCACAACATGAAGCTTTACATAGCCGCCAAACCGAAAAAATGTCGGTGTACTTTATAATAAACGCAGGGCGACAGCTGAGTTTGACATATTGCTGTAAATTGATGTGATTTTTTTTTTTGAAAATAGCAACATTATGGGCTAAAAGAGCGTTTAAATTTCTCATAATTGCCGGAAATCTACATATATGTGAGAACGGCAGAGTTAAAGGGAAAAAAGTGGTAAGTGAGAGTACGAGAAATATTCTCCCAAAAAAATATATCCGCCAATTCATTATTACCGCGATTTAATTTCATTACTTGGGTTTAGCCGAATTGATGAACAAACCTCCCTCATCAACTTTCGATAAAGTTTAAAACAACGACAATGCAGAAACTACATCCCACCTTTCACTATTCTCATGCGCTCTCAGATGCTTTATGAATGGATGGACAAAACAGTACACTTAAAATTAAATAAATTTTAGACATCGCTCCTTCTTCCTTGCTTTGAAAGAGAATCGTGTGCACGGATTCCTCAGGAATTGGCAGATTTTAAATAATAAAATCACTGCTACTGCAAACAGCTCTTTGTTCTAACTGCTTTTTGTGAGAGCAGTTTAGTACATCATTATGTGCCATTTGCTAGTTTTTGGGGGAAAAAAATTATTTGGTGCTGCAGAATTATATTTTCCCTGAGTATATTTAAAAATAAATATA
This sequence comes from Nemotelus nigrinus, assembly GCA_947369275.1. Classification (NCBI taxonomy): domain Eukaryota; kingdom Metazoa; phylum Arthropoda; class Insecta; order Diptera; family Stratiomyidae; genus Nemotelus; species Nemotelus nigrinus. Next base: position 220,361,709 of record OX376372.1, read on the forward strand.
CAGTTTTTCAAAAAAAAACTTACCAATTCTCTTCTTAAGCGAGTTACTCTCACTTTTTGTCCTACAGCCCTAACTATAGTCATTGTAATTTAAAAGATTTTTACAATGATTCGATTTAAACCTTTTTATTATTTCAATATCTTTTACAGCTTACTCAAGATAAGGTCCAATATAATGAATTATTTTGAATGTTTTAATGAATGCAATGCAAATATAGGCCGAGAGAATGATATGAACGGTTTTGTCGAAATAATAGATTGCCCAGAACTTTTTTCTTGCGTAGTCCAGATTTTCATCGGATTCTTTCAGCAAATATTTTTTCGCGCCAGCTAGTGCATTGAAGAAGTAATTTTTGACATCGAGATCTTTCAGCTTGTAGAATGCGAAATCTCGACTAAATGAAAATTAGATATATGTATGAATTTTCACAGCCAATATGAATTACTTACACATCGGAGGGTGGTAAATTTTCGTCAAGTTTAATAAATTGATGATTTAAAAAGTCCCAGTGGGTTGATGCAAACGGATGAAGAGCCTTATTTGCAGCGTAAATACGCCGATGAAGCCTCAAAAGGCTGGAAACATAATTGATTTTGTATACGGATGATTGTCAAATAGTAAATCTATTCTAAAAAAATTTACTTACAATGGCTTTTTGTTAAGCAGTCTTAGTAAATTATCAACCAGAATTGCAACAAGAATGTGGTATATGACGAACTGAAACCAAGCAGATTTAACATTTTCTGTGTTTACATTACATATAAAATTAAAAGTACCCGAAAATAATGTAAAACTCTTGACGATGTAAGCGATCCATATGGCACCCATAACATTTGCTCTATTGGGACTTCTTGAATAGACAATTTACCCATTTCGATTATTTCACCCATAGTTACACCACGTAGGTTCGAAGTTGAGCAGTTGTAAACGGTTAGCTCGTCGCTATCGGAAAAACATATTATTTGAATTGTTTCGACTTTTGTCACCACATCTCTCTTACCTTAACTTTTCTTCAATACCTTTTTCATACGCGGCAATAATCAAACCTTTAATTGCTACATCAACAGGCATAAAGTCGGATACCACATTTGGATCTCCATGGACAGTACGTAGTATTCCTGCGGAATCGATATGATATAATTTTCAAATCTAATAAATAAATTTAATAAACCACAAAGGGATCATTTTGATCGAATTTTCACCTCATGGTGAAACGATCAATGCTGCTAGGTATTGCGACGTCTTTAAAAAATCTGAGAGGCGCAATCCAGAAAAAATGGGGCTGCTGCGGAAGGGAGTCTGCCCTCCTCACGACAATGCAAATTTTCGATCTTCAAACAACCGGAGAGCCTGAACCTAGCTCTTAAGCGTAAACACATTTCGGTGTATTATCAGAATGTTCGTGGCATAAGGACCAAACTTGAAAACTTCAAAACTGCAGCTTTACTGAAAAAGGATCACCTGATTTGCTTGTCAGAAACTTAGCTCAATGATGACATTTTTAGTTCCGAATTTTTCCTTTCGTACAATGTTTACCGTTGTGATCGTAATCGTTTCCAACTAAAAAGGCTGATGGTGGTGGCGTGCTTATTACTGTGCTTACGACTTTCAATAGCAAACTTTGCGGTGATTTTATCCCCAGTCCACCTGTTGAATGTGTTGCTGTCTGTGTTTCTTTGTCTCCTAAATCCACTTTGTTTATTGCGTCCTTACATATTCCTTGTGACACGTCCTTCTCGATTTATGATAAGTTCTTTTCCGAACTTTCCACTCATCTTAACAGCAACTTTCCCTCGTCCACTATCATTATCTGTGGCGACTTTAATATGCCATCTGTACAATGGGACTTCTCTTTTCTTCGCATTGCGTCTACCAACAACCTTTCTATTGGGTTATCTTCTTTTCTTTCTTCCTGCTCTCTTTCTCAATCTAACTGTTTCCCAAATGCTAATAACAAGATCCTTGACCTCATCCTCTCTAACATTGAGTCCTCTTCTTTTTTATTGTCCCCTGTTCCTTACACCCATCCTGACCCCCATCATCCTCCCCTTTCTTTCAATTTCTCTATAAACTCTTCGAATCGTATTAAATTTTCCATTGCGCGTCGGTTTAACTTTAAAAAAAACTAATTTTGACCGCTTGTCTAATGATTTGAATTCAATTAATTGGTTTAATTGCTTCCGGGATCTCGATATTGACTCTGCTTGATCTAAATTTTACGGTATTTTCTTGAATTGATCTCGACATATACTCCTGTTTTCTTTTCTCGTAGCCTCCGTGATCCTCCGTAGTTAGCCGCGAGGGTAAAGAGTGCCCTTAAAGATAAAAATTCAGTACCTTTGAAATATTTGAATTCTCGATCTGGAGTATATTATGTTTATGTTATGTTTATATTATGTTTATGTATGTTACATTCTTGTGCCAAGAAGGAAATAAGATTAGCATTGCTCAGCTATTCTTTGTCTGTTGAATCTTCTTTGAACTCGAATAACCTTAAAAGTTTCTGGTCTTTTTTCCGCCCCATAAAAGCTTCTTCCTCTCTTACTGACTCCGTAGTGTTTAATGCCTTTACTGTTTCCAACCCTCTTGATATTTGCAATCTCTTTGCTATGTTTTTTTTCCTTTATTTGCACCATCCCAACGATTCCTCCTACTGACTGCTTTTCTTTTGACTTCCCTGCTTCCCATACTCCTCAGTCGTGACTAACCTCGTTGAGATTAAATTGCTTTTGTCCTCAATTGACTCTAACTGGTCCCCTGGCCCGGATTGTATTCCAAATTTTTTCGTAAAATATCTTGCGTCTTGCGATAAGTGAAGAAATGAGCACAGAAGATGGCGTCCCTCGTGTCACTACATGCATCGAGAGGGATGGCGATTATGTAGAAGTTCACATATGTACTGATAAAGCCATGTACAATTTTTTTTTAAATAATTTTTCTTTGAAACCTACGAAAACTAGCACACTTTGTGGACGTGCCTCCCATGTTCCTATTTTATAGTTCCTAGTATTACCCGATTTTTCCCGATCTCATAATGCGTGAAACTGCTTTCAAAAACAAAACATAGTTTGAAAACATTAACTGCCAATCAGATAGAGTAAAAGTATTCGCTATCTTTTTGATTTCCCAGCTCAGTTTTTGAGTATGAGCATTGTATTTGTAGACGCGGTACATTAAAGTGATTGATGTTTTTAAAGAAGTGATAAAAGAAAGTAAAACTAATTGAAATAAGATTATAGCAAAATAATTTACCTACACCACTCGCGAGAAGCATTCCAACGGGGCCATTAAAGTTATCTATCCAACCTGGTATCGGCTCATAAACAGTCGAAACAACTGAAAAATGAACTCAAATTTCGTTGCTTATCATTTCCATTGCTTATTATTTACCGATCGAGGGTCTACAAATCACAACTGGAAGTTTACCCTTATAGTCATCGACAATGTGTTCGGCCATACTTTTTGTGAATGTATATGTGTTCGGTTGAAAGACACTAAATCTGTAATGTTCAAAAATTCGTTAGTTAATTGTACAAAAAAAAACAATAGTATCAAATATTGAGTTTTTTGACGAATATTAACTAAGTTTACTTTGGGCCGAGTATATTAAGAGTTTCGGTGTCAAAATGCTCGGCAATTTTAATCGCATCCTTCCAGTTGGCATATGTGGGATAGAGCTGAAATAAATATTTTTGTATGTCTTAATAAATATTTTAATAAAGTATTACAAATACTCTCATATTTATATTAGATGTTAAACACTTTTTGACGATTTGTTACTACTACTTTTCATAATCAAACTTGATTTTAAAATAATTACTTAGATAACCTTAAAGAATTAAACAATAAACTGAAAGACAAAACCTCAGAAGAGTGTTTTAATTTTGTTAGCCAACAACTTACTTTTTCTTCAACTTCATGCTTGTCGGGATAACAATATGTTGTGGAAACATGAAGAAACACTTTGAGATTCTCTAGAGTTTCAGCGAATCGCAAAACTTCTCTCGTGCCCCTTGTATTCATTAAAATCGCATCTCGTAGTGGATCGTCGAACCTGAAATTCCATAGGTTCCTTCATTACTCCTGTTTATATGACTTATTTACCTAACACTGGCAGCAGCATGAAATATAACTGACACATCCTGCATTAATCTTTTGTCTTCGTCGGTGATTCCCATATTAATTTCTGTTATGTCTCCGTTGATTGCCTCTAATTTGTCTAGAACTTTCGGTTTTTCTTCTCTGAGTAAATCAAAGAGCGGTAGATCAGTAATATCTTGCAGACGTTCTTGGGCCGAACGACCTTTCTTTGCGCGCAGCAATACGAAAATTTTGTCCAACTCAGAACATGATCGCAACAACTTTTCAATCAGAACTTTACCCATAAACCCTATGAAAGAGGAATATATACACACACGCACAGACTTGTCAAAAAAAATTATAGTTTACCAGAGCCGCCAGTAATGAAAATTTGGCGCCCTATGTAAAATTCTGGTATTGTGGGCTTCATGGCGATTACAAATCTGAAATAAACGCATTATATCAGTTTCAAAGAATTCCATGTTACGTGAAATCTATTTATTTGTCGCCAAGCAAGGTATAAATTAATTACATATAAATAAATTTAAAAAAAAAACCCTAGCGCATCAGACCCGCTAGAAACACTAATGTTCGAAGAACAGTAGAAGATTTGTGCTGATTTTTAGTGTGTATTCTACCACTAGCTACTTAAAGACACCCTAAGTAATAATAAACTCTAAGCCAATTTAATTTCGATGACCTCATCGAAAGTTACAGCGATAGAAAGGTGTTTGGGGTTGCCATCCAAAAAATGTCCAGACCTTAGAAAATTTAAACATTGGTAAACCATACCAGCGGTTGAAGCAGATGTGACCTGACCTATAGCGTGGACTAAGTGAATTTAGTCATAAGGTGTTTACTTCGATCTGACCTAAAATTTGCTCAGGCCGAATTTAGTCCTCGTTTGTACGTGACAGCTGTCATCTAGTTTAATTTTAGCTCTTAAACATGATAATTTAAATGATTTTGATTCAAACGAGAGGGTTGCGACCTTAAATTTAAGGTATGTACATATATTATTATTAGTCCCGCAAAAACCAAAGCTTAGGTCGGGTGTGTTCACAGCGATATCACCACCTATTTTAGGTCAGGTTGCTTGAAATCGTATACTGACTTATCGCTTGGGTCGTTTACTGATTGTTTACAGCAGGTGGATTAAACAATTTAGGTGAAATTTGGTGCATAGTCCGCGGACTAAACGTCTGCTGGAAACGCTATCATTGTTTACTTATTTTCATTGGAAATGTTTATGTAAGCATTTATTGGTACGTAAATAATCAAAACGCCTCGTGCTGGCAACCCTTTGCTAGCACCGAAGCCTCACGTTACCCCATGTTGAAGTCAACCTACTCTGCGAATTTCGTATTGATCCGATGACTGCATTGAAAGTTATAGGGATACAAAGAAATTTAGGGCTACCACCCGTAAAAGTTTTCACATTTTCTAGATCGTAATATTTCTATGGTTTGAATATTTTATGAGAGAAAGATCTGCAAAAAAACACAAAAGCGACCATAGCTGGCAACCCTTTGATTTATTCCAACTACATTTCTGCTGAGTATTGTCTACAATAAGTTTAATTAGTCACATGAATTTCGTTATGATTCCATGACGGCACTTGAAGCTATAGGGTAAAGAAATTTATTTTCCTCAGCGAATTTCCAAAATTTCAAGTACTAAAACTACCATAGTTGGCAGCTCCAACCGAATTTTTCAACCAATTTTCTATCAAACGTGGCTCACAGTAGGATTCAGCAACTGTGTGAATTTCGTTAAAATCTGGAGGCTGAATCAGAATTCATAGCGCCCAAAGCAGCTATTTTTCTTAGTGATTTTTCAAGATGACACCACTGGCACAGAATTGTCCAAATTTTAAAATCGCTTCTACCAAACTTGGTCCTAGTTAAGGTCAATACATTCTGTAAATTTCAACTGTATCTGACTATTGGGTCGTGAGTTCCTGTGAATAGAAGTTTTTGTTGCTAAAAATATAGGTAAATTGGGGAATGGTTACCGCTCTTGCCCGTTATAAAATTTGAAATGTTTTACTTTGGCTATGTAGACAAAGCATAAGATTTATATATGAGTGCTTTTTTCCCCAAAAAACGACCATTTTTCAGGAGAGTCGATGATTTGAAGGTTTTCACTTTCAGCGCCTGCCCTAGCTATAGGGTTGCCAAAACGCTCATCAAAGGCAACACAAATTTACAACTTAATAATATCAATATGTCCTGAAAGTTTCATAAAAATTTGATCGATCTGCTATTAGTTACCGCAATTTTCAAACTTTCCCAATCTCTATTTAGGCACCTAGCGCACTCATGGGGTTAAAAAAATTTCAAAAACGTTTTCTAATTCACATTTGAAACACGTTCAAAGCTCATTTTGTTAACTTAATTTTTGCAAAAATTATTTGGGAACGGAATAATAGGAATATTAAAAATATCGCTGAAATGGCCGCCAGCGCCAAAGGGTTAAAGATAATTGACATAAGGTGGACCTATTCTGCATATACACCAATGTATCTAGAAAGTTTCAGCTCAATCGGATGGCACGTTCCCGAGAAATAGTCACTGAATTTTTTTGATGATATATGTATGCATACATATATATATATATATATATATATATATATATATATATATATATATATATATATATATATATATATATATATATATATATATATATATATGTATATATATATATATGTATATATATATATATATATATATATATATATATATATATATACATATACATATACATATATATATATATATATATATATATATATATATATATATATATATATATATATATGTATATATATATATATATATATATATTTATATATATATATATATATATATATATATATATATATATGTATATATATATATATATATATATATATATATATATATATATATATATATATGAATAACATGAAATGGATGTTAGTACTATGTTTCAGTGGGGAAATGGTAACCACACAGGATTTTCACTTTGGAAATAACTTTTAGAACTATACTGAGTTTTCTTGAGAAATTCTTTTGAATAACAATGACTCTGCACACAAAGTTCAAAGGCGTTGATAAATATGCATTTCACAAAATAGTAACAATTTTTTGGTTTGTGTGTGTGTAGCGGTGGCATTGCAATGCATATTCGGTTGATACAACGACACAAATCACCGTGTATATTAAGTTCACTGGCTGTATAGTTTAATAGCTCGTATCACTGTATAAGTATAATATCTACAACACAATTAAATTAATTTATATGCTCTTGTGTGTTCAATTACTTAGTTAAAATCAATCGAAAACTTTTAAATAATTATTTGAGGAGTCTGAAAATTGCTTTCAAAAATTGGAGTATATATTTGTTTTGACAGTTACCTTCACAGCTCAAAGAACAGTTTGATAATTTTGAAAATACCAATTCATTCGTTTGAGAATAAATTAGCTTAAATCCACTTTTTTCACAATGTTAGGTTTTTCCTCACCATTGACTTATCAGCAGTCAGAACTCGAACTGAATAAAAGTTTCCGTTTCCAAAGGAAATTACGAATGAAAATTAATTCAAGCCTAGTCGACTGTCCAGTGCTTATGCCTTAAATGTATGCGAGACGAGTCGCATAATCGAGTGAATGAATAGGCTACAATATGTCATACTCTGCCTTTTTCTTATTCCTGCAATTGTAGGTACCCATACATGGGTTGAGTGAAGTAGAATGAAGTCTTTTGAAATTTTTTGGTAAAAGTGTTCTTCACCCTTGTAATCAAATCAATAGGTGAGTTTTGTGGTAGCTTCACTTATGTAAATCAACTAAAGTATAAATAATGCAAAAAAAATATAGAGTCTTTTGTTCTTTTTGGGTATTAGCGAACTGACGCTACTCAGAAATGCGAAAGTTCAAGTTCAGCTAAGCCAACATATTTCGAACAATGAATTGCATTAATTGAACTCCTGAGATGAACATAACTACCATTAACAGTTATAACATCACCTTAAGAGTTTTCTATTGCAACCAGATTTCGAAAAAAAGGCACTGAAAATGACAAATTGATATTGGCTGGCAATAAGCTTTGTTCTTTAATGGTGTGACTTTCTCAGACAAAATAAAGATATAAAAAAATAAAGATATGCACGAGTATATATTTATGGACAGAATATCATAGCAATAGGTTCGTTTTTTGCATCTCAAGCAAGAGCTGGTTACGGTAGGCAGCATTGAAAACAATAACAACTGAGTCAGGATTGCTGTTGTTTTGAATCCTGTTGTTTCAAATCGACGGACTTTCTATATAAAGACTTGCAATCTGCTAGGTATTAAGCTGCTTATACCGCGACTGGTCGAAATACTGATAACTCAGGTCCGTTTATTGCTTTTGTGATAGACCTTCTATATGACGGCCAGATTTCAATACTATTTACGCTATAGAGAGGTAAAAAACGCACCTAATATTGCACTTTGGTCAAAGCGTACAGACTAAATCGCGCGGAAAGAACGTGATTTGCGATATAATTCGAAATATCAAAGTCGAAAGTTGAAATAAGACAGAAAGTACCCTGCCAAGTAGCGGCTGCTACGATAAAATACGTTTCTCATTCACACTAGGCAATATACATTGGCTTTGTTAAAAAGACTTTTAACAAATGTCGTAAGCAATTAAAATGGTAAGCGATACGATAATTAACGCGGAATATTGTTTCCGATTCCATTTAGTGAGTAGAAAGAATATCTCTAACACTTTTATGCAATCCACTACAGAGAATTTCGTTTGTTGCCAGCGAATGTTCGCTGCGCTTACTATTTCTTGATGTGATCATATGCACGCCAACACATTCTCACCTATCAGCTGCACGGATATATACATTCTGACCTGTCATTTGATATATGCTTCTCTCACTTTTACATATGATGAAGTAAGCTTATTTGGCTTCGTCTCTTTTTAGGTACCAGCTGATGGTAAACCCTTCACTCCCTACCCTTCTCTGCCATCAGGCAAATATCGCACAATACCTTTCTTTCCGCGCTATTTAGTCTGTACGCTTTGACATAACCAAAGCCATTCTCGTCCAGAAAAAAGTTTCCTAGTATAGTCCAGCTCATTAAATTTTTCTTGACCATCCTGCGGGAGGAGAAGCGATGACTTGAACAAAAACTGACTCTTAAGCAAAAAAAAAAAACAAAAAAGAGTTTCTGCAATTTTATTTATTTATAAAATTGCATTGCAATTCCCCCAAATTTTACAGACTGTAAAAGAAAACTCGCCTTATTAGAACTCAAATTCAATCATTATCACGCTTTCAATATTTTTTATAAAAGACAGAGGCAGATGGTTATTTTTTTTCATCATGAGGTAAAACTCGACTATGTGCCTCCGCATAGCCTTTTGACAATTTTACCAATTGTGTTTTTTTTTGCGTTATTGTGGCTGTTTTTGGGGGTGTTTTTTGTTTGTTTGTTTATCTGCAGTGTGCTATCTTTTCATTATTTTTTGTACGTATTTTCAATTTCTTATTTCAGGGTAGACTGGTTTGTACATAGTTTCAAATGCAAGTTTAAATTACCGTGAACTATCAAGCTAAAACCTATGTTTGGATTTACACGCGTCAACTTCACGCAACTTTGTGAAAAATTTTTGCAAGAAAACAGCAGCTAGTGCATAATTTCTCTACACTCCACCTTCGACAAAACTCATGTTTTATTGACCCGTCTAAATCCAAACTATTAACAAGTTGCCCCAACCACTAGAAACATTTTCCCAGCAAACGTGCGTTCAGCACTTTCGCATACAATTGTAAAAACTTTTCCATGTGTTGATACATTTTCTAATGAGTATTTATCTTTTCTATTTCTCAATGATTATACATGCTGCTGTACTACTGCTAAACTTCTGAACAGGCTGTCTAGTTGTTGTAGTTTTCCGACACGTTGAATCTCTTATATATTTACGGTTCCCTATTTACAATGAATATAAAGTACTGCTGCACTACTCCCAAACTGGTGACCAGATGGTGCAATTCAAATCGTTTCCCAAAAATCAAATCGAGTTGCCCATACGTCAAGCGTCAGTCATACTTCGCAAGTGATACGTGAAATATTTTGAAATTTATAATTAAAACAGGTCTTTTTTGCTCTAATTAAAGATGACATGACAACGCAGAAATGAATGTTTCGACGAGGAATGTCAAGCCGCGTTGGATGAAAAGAATGCGGCCTACAAAATCCACATTGAACGACTGACTAGAGCCAAGAAAGAAAAATATGACGATCTTCGGAGAGTAGCTAATAAAATAATTAGACGTAAGAAATGAAAGTATTTTGACACCATGCTCAATAACATGAATGACCACTTTATGGCTAACAACACTCGACAAGCGTACAAAGTAGTGTGACACTTAAAGCAAGGCTTTAAACCACGAACTACCCTATGTAGGGCTGCCGATGGAAGCATCATAAGTGGCTCAGAACAGGTGAAGGAAAGATGGGCGTCCTATTTTCAGCAATTACTCAACGGAAATGTCCCCGCACCCGACGAATCGCCATCATTAATTGGCACATACCTTGACAGTGCCTCATCTCACTCCCCTACACTGGATGAAGTCCGACAGCCTATGGACCGCTTGAAACCTAACAAAGCACCGGGCATCGATGGTATCCCCGCGGAGCTCCTGAAGACAGGCGGGATTTCCGTTTTAAGGGCAATCCATGGATTGGTGACAAGCATCTGGCAACAAGAAACGATGCCGGATGAGTGGCGAAAAATCGTTATATGTCCCATTCACAAGAAAGGAGATAAACTGCTATGCGAAAACTACATGGGCATATCACTACTTTGTACGTCGTACAAGCTCTTGACAAAAATTTTAGAGTTAAGGATTTCCCATCACGCTGAGAAAATTCTCGGTGAATATCAAGGTGGTTTCAGACGTGGAAGATCGACAACTGACCAAATATTTACGGTCAAACAAATTTTGGAAAAATGCTGGGAACTCAACATTGATGTCCATCAAATATTCGTCGATTTCAAACAAGCGTACGACAGCATCAACCGAACTGCATTATATAACATCATGCTGCAGTTCGGAATCCTAGCAAAGTTGGTACGACTGGTGACGACTCCACGTCACAAGTGCTGATTCAGAATAATATGAGCAACTCGTCTTCGACGAATACAGGGCTAAAACAAGGGGATGGATTAGCTCCGGTACTCTTTAACTTAGCGCTTGAGTATGTCATCAGAAAAATCCCCGTTGACACGAGAGGAACTTTATTATTTAAGACAACACAGCTAGTAGCTTACGCTGATGACATCAATAGTATGTCACGTTCGTTCAACGACGCGAAGGAAGTATTTGTTGCTCTAGACGAAACCGCCAAGGAAGTTGGTCTTCAAATTAACGAACAAAAAACTAAAGTTATGACTCAATCAGGGAAAAGGACGCCAATAAGACAAAACATAACGATAGGGGACTATAACCTTGAAAATGTAGACAACTTCGTGTACCTAGGGACGAACCTCTCGAAGGATGGGAATAAGCTTGACGAAATCAAACGAAGGATTCAATTAGCCAATAAAACATTCTTTTCGGTGCTTCCCACTTTAAAATCTCGATGCGTACACAGAAATACGAAGCTCCGCATCTATAAAACAATTATTAGACCTGTGTTATGCTACGGAAGTGAAACCTGGACGCTGACCCAGGCATCTGCAAAAGCCTTAAATACGTTTGAGAGAAGGGTATTGCGAAGGATCCTCGGTCCAATACGGGAAGAAGATGGATGGCGAATCCGATACAACAACGAGCTGTATACCATGTATGACGAGCCGGAAGTCTCTACCGTCATACGACTCCAAAAACTACAATGGGCTGGCCACGTCGAACGAATGAGCGACAATCGAATCCCCAAAAGATCTCTCATGGGGCGAGCGAGCGGAGCCAGGCCAGTCGGTAAGCCACGCAAGCGATGGGAGGACTCGATAGATGCTGACAGCAGGTCACTTTTGGGAGCGCCGAACTGGAGGACGCGGTCACTGAACCGAGACGAATGGAGGCGAATTATTAAGGAGGCTAAAGCTAGATTCGGGCTGTAGTGAGCCGATGATGATGACTACAAAGTAATGCAAATGTGATGGCATGAATGCAAAGTAATGCGAATATACTATTGGTGACATTATAGCTGGGCAGCCATATCAATGTCCTGCTATACTGCTTCTAAGGCAGTAGTACAGCAGTACATTTTACGTGCTGCATTTTCACCACTTCAGCAGTAGTATAGCAGTGCTTTTGCACTCCTTGTATTCCTATCGTTTGTCTTTTTCCTATTTGTGGGATGGAAACGATCAACCATGAAACAAAACATACTACACGTACGCGGGTAACATGAAGTAAATAGGTGAATTTTGGGGTAAAATGCTATCTTTAGCATTAAAAGCATTCACGGGTTTATTCACGACTTCTGCAGCACTTTAGAAGTAGTGCTGTGTTTGCTGGGTTCGTTCATATAATTTTCGTTCATATAATACGTGTGAATCTATTAGCCATTGACATAACCAAAGCAGAGTAGATGCCCCGTCCAAATCATAGGGACGCAGCGGTGCTATTGTTTTGAATCATACTATCCTACTCTGCTCTAGCTAGAAGCGCGGAAAAACACGGTAAGTTGTAACGCTAAAAGTAAATATGTTTCACAGCATCCCATGGCTAGAAATTCATTAAAATAACCGAAATCATTATAACGGTAAATTGATTAATCCCACAACTCACTTTGCCGAGCATTTAACTCAAATGCCAACTCAGAGTAGATTAACTCAAAGCTTATTGCGCGGACCCTCGTTCGTACCTGGACTCAAACCAACAACTAACTTTACATTTCGAAAATAATTAATTTACAATATTTCCAAATTGAAAATTAAGCTCCTAACATCGGACAAAGGGTATCCCAATGTCGGATAAGAGCTCAAGCAAAGAAAACAATAAATCCATGAATGCTTATGAACAAACCATATCTGAACTAAATTAATTATATTATTATTGAAAAAGAAAACTTTATTCGAAACTAATATACAACATAAACTGTTTTTAATTAAATTTTTTTTTTCAAAAGTCACAAGTAAACCAAAAGGCACATTATAAATGGATAGATACATTTTGTACGTAAAATGAACTAAGAACAAACAAACAACAATCCCACACGCTAAAAGCCAGAGCTCTACCCGCTAAACTACACGAGCTTTCAGTAGTTAACAATAGTAGTCATATATTTAAGAGATTAAATTTCATTACTTGAAAATTGGCGCGGAAATGTACACGACACGATCAGTTATATCCGAGTATAGTTGGCATAAATGAGTTCCCTGTGTATTATAAATAAATTCCATTTTCATCCCATTAAATCTGTTAAAGTACACTTTTAGTACATCGTACCGTTGAATACCAATAAAAACATTTACAGCAAATCGTAATATTTTTAGTCACACTCTAAAGAATAATTAGACCAGCTAAGCTAATAAAAACTGTAATAAAAATGAAATGTAATAATAAACTAAAAGCAACTTACCAGAGAGCAATAAAGGCTAATTATAGTTTTATAGGGGGCTAGAAGCAATATTTACTAGCCGCACCACATTTTTAGCTAAGTACTCAGATGATTTTTTGTTTGCATATAGGGGAGATAATTGGATGAGGGCGGAGATCTATTATTTGTGAAGCGTAATATCTGCATTGGTATACCTATTATTACTGATGGCACTGGGGGACAAAAAAAATCTTATATGTTTGGATTGACACTGGTTTTTTAAAACAAAATCTTAATTTTTATATTCTCCGGCACACATTTTGATAATGGTTTTTGATTTGACATAAACGAAATGTAGTTATTTTGTTTGGATTGACACTGGTTCTTGAGATAAAAAAAAATCTCAGCCTACCAATTTGCCCTAATTTGAGTCTATTGACTTAATTTATTATAACAGTTTCGATAGTAGGATATTAGAACTTGAAGTTATCAGTTTGTTTTTAAATACAATCGTCCTTTTTCCCTCTCTCGAAAAATATGCGTTCGTCGCGTAAGTCTTGTGCTAACGACCCCAACAGTTTTTGTTCTATATCTGGCATTGAATTGATACCTTCCCCGGGCCAAAATCTAAATTAACTCTCGACTATTGTCTGTTCTGTACTAAAACAATTCAAGAATTATTTCCGAGACAATTTTCGGCAAACATTGAACATGAAAAATATTCGGCAATTTCAATTTATTTTAAATTTTATTCGGCAATTTCAGAGCTATTGTGGCGCCATATTAAAATGCCACCGATTCAAAACATTGTACTAAAAATGCTATTTTATAGAAACTTTATCGTATATTCAAAAATAAGTTAAAAAAAGGACACGCTATGAATTTGTAATCATCAAATCGCTGTTCTGCGCTTGCTTATTGCAATATCCATAAATCCTGTTTAGAGCAAACAACAAAAGCCAACATTGAAAAGCCTTGCTTATAACGAAATCAACAGCTTCAATTCTGAAAATACACAGGAGTAGCTTACATGTCGCCTGAATTGCTTTGATTAACTGGTTATTCATTGCTACTCACATTTTATAGCGCTTGACAGCTTGTGGAATGCTTTCGTCTTCTTCTTTCGCCAGGTATCTTCTGCAACCTGTCGCTGATATGCGAACAATATCAGTAATAGACTTCGATAGTAAATTATCCAATTTGAATTCCGGACTAAAAATGAAATCAATTAATAAACTGAATTTATAATATATGTGAAACTCGAATTTACTTGTCCTTAAGAGCTTCGAGTAGATTTAATAGACGGCTAGTGTAGAACATGTAGTCATTGAACATGAAAAATTTAAGCGCTCGTTGTGTCACCAAATATCGTCTTTGTATGTGCAGCATAAATGGTTTTCGCCCACTGAGCCAAATTAAGGAGTCAAAAAACATCGCTGGCAATACTTGGAACACATAAACCTGCATGCACAAAAAATGAGTTTAGAAATATTTAGTTGTAGCTGTTTCTATTCTATTCGAATTTTTACTATCCAAATAATTCAAAAACTCGTCATCTTAGTGTTATTTTTGGATGCTAATTATGCTTATAGATAACATGCTAGTTTTGCTGACGAGTGGTAGCATGTGTTCAAAAGCAGCTATGAAGCCACATTGGGCTTTGAACTAACCTACCATGGAGAGTGTGTGTATGTTTGTGTGTGTGTGTGTGTGTGAGTTGCTCTAAGCATTCAGACCAAAAGACCCATTGTACTCGTTACCCCCGCTTACCATAGCATCCCGGACTTCTTAGCAAAGACTAGGATCACTGATAGGGGAAAAGAGCCTATCTTCTGCATACGTGCCACATCCCAGCCAATATCTGAGACGTGCAAACGCTAGGCATTCACAAAGGAAATGCTCTGCAGAGTCAGTCTCTTCTAGGCAGGATGAACAGAGGTCATTCTGTATACAGATACATATGACCTCCTAGGCAGCTGTGTCCAGTCAGAATGCCTGTCATGACTTTGCCAACTTTCCTGCTCTTGTTGAACAGGAATCCCGCAGCCGCATGGTTGGGCTCTGAGAAGAAGACCTTCGTGTGCTTGGCCACATCAGAAGTCATCCATCTATCTTTGTGAGCATCATCTACTTACTTCCGAAGAATGGCATGTGCAGATGCGGTCAGGACACCCAAGGAGGGTTCAGGGCATTGTAGTGGAAGCGTCGAGCCTTGCTTCGCAATGGTGTCAACAATTTCATTTCGCTTTCATTTTGCCCCGGTACCCAGAGCAGATGCACTCTATCGAATCTGGCGACAGAGTTCAATCGTGCCCTGCACTTTTGGGAAATTTCCAAACTAGTCAGGGGTCTTAGCAGCGCCATAAGCGTAGCTTGACTGTCACTGCAAACAGCAATACGTTTTCCCCTTCACCTTTCTTCAATTGCGCGGCAGGTAGCTCTCATAATAGCGAATATTTCTTCTTGAAAAACGGAAACAAGCTCTTCGAGAGAAGAGTCATCTGCCATTCGGTGAATGCAGATAGACACGAGCTCCAGATCTAACATCTGTCTTCGAGCCGTCCATGAAGGAAATTTCGTAGTATCACCTCGTACAGGCATGGATTCTGCTCAAGAAAATTACCTCATACCTTCTCACGAAGTCGAGGAAGGGTACTCGAGCGTCCGGAGGCATTGTGAGAATCGGAGAGATCTCACGCATCGAACCCTTAATAGAGCAGTGCCCCAAATCGTCATTTCTTACCTATAGGCCAAGCTTAGTTAGTCTATGGACAGAGCTCATCGCCACACTCTGAATTTGACTGTCCAGAAGAGGCAGATTAAGAAGCACATCAAGGACCGCACCCGGAGTAATACTCATGGCACCACAGATACCCAGGCACACAGTCCTTTGCAGCGTGGCTAACTTCTTACGAGCATACCAGTGAGTAGTTACCTCCGTTAATTCAGGGATGAAGTAAGATGAGAAGCTGGTCACTCCAAACTCGTTTTTTTATGGCGAATGAAGCCTCTGCCAACTTCAACTCCCAAACACTGCAAGGGTTCTAGTGGGAATACTTTCCTTCACTTTTACGCTAATTACCCATCCATCAAGATTTTAATGAAGTGAATAATGAAGTTAGAGTATGCATCAGCGATAAAGAATCTAAAAATTACCCCAGTATATTTCAAAGGAAAGAAATGCTTCATTCTGACTTGTTCTTTTGCTGATTTTTGAAGGAAATTAGTATTAGAAGCACTTTCACCAAAAAAATCATATTGCTATATATACAGGAAGACTCAGAACAAGGTGCTTGGAAGTATACCACACGATTCCTTGAGATGAACTTGTGAAAAATTATAACTTGTATACATAAATGTACATAAATGCAGCTACAGCTCTTTATAGATTTTTTAACTTTGAATGTAGGATTACTTTTGACTTTTAAACAAACCTGTGGACTCTAATTGTTTTTATTTCATTTGAAAGGTATTACAATTATTTTTCAAATGAGATACCATTTGCTACTGTTTCTAAATAATTCTTTGCAAAATTAATTAAAATATTTAAACAATTTTCTTTTTTTGCATTAAAATTCCAAAGAATTAACTAATTTATATATAATTTTTTTCTCCAAAATGCAATTTTATTTCTTTTTAACAATACACTTTCTGTCCACATTTGTCTCCCGCTACCTGCAATAGATTTTCGACACGAATTTATAATGTGTTTTCAAGATGACCGAATATTTTATATTTGTTGGGTATTGTGCCATGGTGCAAGAAGTTTTCCTCTGATACAGATGATGAAATTTTCGATTTCCTTGAAGACACATAATGATCTCCTGCAAAAATCTATTGTAAGTAGCGTGATGGAGTTTTTGGGGACATTGTTTTGTTATGTTGTTTTATTGTATTGTTAAAAAGTAATAAAATTGTATTCTGCAAAGCTATTTTAAGCTTGGTAATGGAACTACTCGAATTCCAGAAATATTTAACTCCATGCAGGCGTTAAGTGCCTTCAATATTGTAAGAAAAAATTGTGAAATTCTAAATTGCGATAACTTCCCACAGAGTCGAAATTTACAGTCAACCCTGCAGGTACAGCACGTTCGTAAACAGAAAACTTTCAAATCAAGGAAACTCCTGAAAAAACGTAGCAAACCTTCTGATTTTTACGAAACGCTCTTGCCACCCGCTCTCTGCACTGCACTACCCAAAAGCTCAGAGAAGCTCGCTCTTGAATTCAAAAAACTCTTGCGCATTTGAAACGCTAAAACGGCCCACAGACACGGAGATCTGGTTGCCGACTTGGTTGGAGACTTGCGATATTTGTGAACAAACTAGAACTGAGACTAGCCCACAGACAATGAATTTGGTCGCAGATATCGCATATCTGCAAACAAGTCGACGACCAGTATCGATGTACGACTAGTATCAAAACTAAAAATATTTCACACCTGCCTCACATTGGAACCAACCTACTCTGCGAATTTCGTTTTGATCCGATGGCTGTATTGGATGTTACAGGAGTACTAAGAAATTTAGGGCTACCAGTCGCAAAAGTTTTCAAATTTTTGAAAACTTAAACACCGTTTAAAAAGACACCAAATATACCATAGCTGGCAGTACCACCAGAACTTTCCAACCCAATTTCTTTCAAACACGGCTTAAAGTAAGGTTCAGCCACTGTGTGAATTTCATGAAAATCTGGTAATTGAATAAGAATTCATAGGGCAAAAAGCAGTTTTTTTTCTTTATAATTTTTCAAGGTGGCACCACTGGCACAGTGCTACCTGCATTCCTAAATCGCTTATATCAGACCTGGTCCTACTCAATACCAATGCTTTGGTTGTATATGTTCATAAAAAACTACACGAGTCTACAACTTAATAATATCAATATGTCCTTTAAGTTTCATAATAATCTGATAATGTGGTCAAAAGTTATCGCAATTCAAAAATTTTCAAATTTTCCCAATCTCATTTTAGGTGCCTAGCGCACACATAGGGTTAAAAATTTCAAAAATATTATCATATTAGCATTTAGAGTACTTTCGAAATTTATTCCATAAACTTTGTTTTTGCAAAAGTAATTTGTTGACAGAAAAATAGGTATATTTAAAATATCACAAAAGTGGGCTGTTGGTCATTTTCGTTGCTACTACAAGCGGCCATAATCTGATAAATTATTTCACTTATTAGGTTGTTGAGCTCCGAAGTCCCAACTATAGAGGTAAACATCGACAAAATCTATGAAATCTAATCTCAGTTAACAAGGTTTAAAAATTCCCAATAACAGAGGTATTTCAATGCAAAAGTGTCGGGACCTCATTGTAATTATTAATAACAGATGTTTCACTGTAATTTGAATTCACCGTATATTGACTACATTACCGTTACGCTGGTTTTGGATATACGCTCAGTGACAAAAGTACACATTCAACCGACAAATAATCGAAGCCAGAATTGAGACATTTGAACTTTAAAATTATTAATTGAGATTAAATTAATATTATGCAACGGTATGATGGTTTTTACTTTCAATGTGTAACAATAACCCACTCATTCTGATACATTCATGCTACATCCTAGGCGCAATAAAACGTTTCACTTCGAAAACGATAAATATACCAAAGTTTTATTGCATTTTTTGAACTTTTTGATTTTCAAATATTTTATCAATTATTTTTAAATTATCATAATATTACCAAAATGAATCATCGAGACTTACCCGGAAATAAAAATTCAGAATACTATTCGTCAATCCATAATTTGGTATCCAAATCATTTTGTTAAATGCATGTGTTTTGAGACAATCCAAATGTATCTTTGCCAAGGTTTCTATTGAATAGCTACGTATTTGTGACGATGACACGTTATAGACAGGCATTTGTAAGCTATAAAAAAGTGTATAATTTATCATAGAACTTCCAGTACTATTCGGAATTTACCCTTTTTCTTGCCGTTCGATCCACCAAGGTGTTATAATAAACACTTTCACACAGTCGTCCAATGGCACTAAATCCAATATAGTTCTAGGGTTACAGTAAATTGTTCTTATTATGCCTGCAATCAGAGTTATACTCATAGTTGTTAGTGTTTCAAATGTATCTGTACTATTTACACGTTAAAATTTTACCTGAGCTGATTGCAGTCATCATACCCATAACAACTAAAAGCTTGTCATACCATCCTTCCACAGGTTCCACACCACAACAATGAACTGCATAATGTTAAAAATTTTAGATTATCCGGAAACATTTTGTTTGCTTCAATACAAATATTATGATACATACCTATCGCTGGTCTTACTATGGAAACTGGCATTTGACTGGAGTAGGATTTAACAACTTGTTCTGCAAGATGTTTCGTATATGTGTACGAATTTGGAAAAATACCCAAAATTCTGCAATAGGAATAAATTATCTTTTGGTTATTTAAATGAATTGGTAAAATGTAATGTATGAAATTTTTCGAATACTATGCTAACATTCAAGTGAGCAGCTCGTCACTCCAATTCAATAGTATCTGTGACCAGATAAGTTAGCTTTTGAATGTTTTCCTACCCCTCCGATCAGATATCACCTTGTCGCGGTGGAGGTGGCATGATGTCAGACCTAGAGTACCTGGCAAATGTGAGGATGAAACCAACGGAATGCATCTCTGCAGGTGACAACTAGCCTCTATCTGGAAATTAACTCGTGCTGGGCCTCAACCTCATCTAAACCTACAATGGAGGACTCTGGTTGCAGTGGAAGCTCACAGGTTAGCGTCACAGGCTCCAGAAAGGCGCCCTCACAAAAAACGGGGAGGGCTGCACTGAAGGAAGTAACTTCGGCTAGTCTACACGCAACACCCACAGGAATTACAGATTAAGACTGCGGAGGCTCTCAATTGCAAGCAACGCAAGAAGCTGCGCAAAAGGGACAACCTGCCGACGAAAGTGGATAGTGATACCAGTGCAGTAAATATTTCCATGGAAACTGGATGTCAGGCAGTGGAAACCTCTGAGTTTTCCTAGAGTGACGAAAGAAAGGTTGGTTGGTGATGCTAAGGCTATAAGTTTGGAGCAGAAATGTAAAAATATTTTCTGCGTTTTCTTCTCTAATCGTTGTGATAGGTGTGTCTAACAAGGATAGTAAACTGACCGATTGTCAGTTTGCTTTCATTAAGAACGAGCTGTAGCGTGAGATAACGGAGTCGGGACCAGTTTACAGCTTCATACAAGCGGCGTTTGTGGACGGTCAGCTCCAAGTCACCTGCTCCAACCAAACATCTAAAGAGTGGCTAAAACAGACCATTCCGAAACTGAGTACTGGTAGTTGGCCCACATTAACCATTTTGGTCCCCGATCTTGCCAAAACCTATCGTTTCAGTTGTTGGATTTCTGGGCCTCGCAAGAATGCAGGTGACATTATTGGCATGTTTGGTAAGCTGATTCCGGGCATCGGTGCGACACATTGAATTATTAGGTAGACGAATCCCAGGAAGAACATCACCACCGGTGAAGATGGTTTCAACCTGGTGGTCGTACTTGACCAGAGAAGTTTCTCGATGTTCAGGGACTGATATCGTATGGTACTGAAATACGTTTTGTATGCGGTTAAATTTAACCAAATCCAGAAAAACAGAAGCATCAACTGTCTGACCATAAGGCTAATATAACAAAATTAAAGGTACAAATAGGAATAGAAAGAGAATAGGAAAAAAATCATGTTATACTTGTATACTATAGGTGTCATCCAAAACATCATGTGCTAGGGGAGGTTTTCTAGTTAGCCAAAAAAATCATCGACTTTAATTTTATCAATGAGAGCCTATACACCATTCACGTGAGAGGTAAATTTTCGAACATCAGCCTCATCAACATTGAAGGAGCTACGAGGGAGTCCTATGATGACGGAAAAAGAACATATTACGAACAAGTGGAATGGGACCTCAATGTTATAGTATGATGCACTCTTAAAAAATATCCTTATAAATCTGAACGCAAAAAATAAATGGAGAGCCGGTACTCAGGCAAAATGCAGACACCAATAGTATGCATGAGAGCATTTTTGACAATAGATTTCAATAGACTAAAAAGCATCGAAGAACTTAGTCGTTACGAATATCAGGTTTCCACGTAAGGATATCTGTCAGGCCACCTAGATATTACCTGAATTTAGGAGTCGCTACAACCGTTAGTAGCACGTAATCTGCCTAGAAGCAGATATAGTCACATAGATGAAGCTCAATAGACTCCGGATGGGGGGAGGGGGGCATCCGCATCTAGTTCGTGTGAGCAAACATGAATCTGTTCAAAAAACCCTTTTTGAAAAACTTTATGGCAGATAACTTATCAGTCGAGTAGTCGAGTTTAGCCGAAACTCAAATTCTAAACATTAACAAAACTTAAATTTGATCTTAATATATTTTTCATTTGTGAGATCTTTATGCAGTGTAGCTCTGCAATTCTTTTATTTTAACATTAGGAAGATGCTGTGTATCTTACTTGTATGTTAATGCATTCAGCATGTCTTCATCGTATTTCTCTGCCAATTTAATCACTGTCCTCCAATCAGCTTTCGCTGGATATACCTTAAATTTATTTCAAAAGAGAAGTTAACATTTCTTTTAAATATAACACTATTATTTCATGATAATGTAACACTCACCTCTTCATATATTGCTGATCTATATGGGTATGTAAACGCGGTCGAGACATGAACGAATCTCTAATGGGGAAAAAACGAGAACATTATCGAAATTGTAAAATTAATCATAGATAGAGTTCTAATATTGCAGTGAAGTTATCTTTGAAATATTTGAAATACCGTTAGCTTTTCCAGTGTCTTGGCAAACTTTATAGCTTCATGTGTTCCTCGGACATTCATCATGATAGCATTTTTCATGGGCTCATCAAATCGAATTGTAGCAGCTACATTAAATATTATTGACACGTTTTTCATCATTTCCTGATCCTGTTCTGTCATTCCTAAATTCACATGCGTTATATCACCTCGAATAGCAACTAACTTATTCAATGCGTCAGGGTTCTCTTTACGAATACGATCGAAAATCTATGGAAGAAAAACAAAATTAAGTTTTTGGTTACTTTTACAATCGTAGATATTTTAATTTATTTTCTAGGAATGCAAAATTCTATAAAATTAATAAAATTAAGCTTGATCTAAATTAAACTTAACCTGCTTATGTTTGGAATGTAGAAGATTAAATAAAAGATATGATATTAATGATATTAATCTCGAATAAAGCTTAGCTTCATTTTCACGTGAAATTTTCATATAAAATTTGATGTGAAACTTATTCCGGCTAAAATTTAGCATGCAATTTAGAGTGGTACAGAGCTTTGCACGTGAAATTTTCGCTTTGATAGTGCAGATGGCAATAGCCATGTCTTTACCAGTTTGTAATGCGCAGATGAAGCCCCCTAAACCAGGCCGGTCGCTAAAGTAATTAACCCTCAAAACGGCGGCCGTAAGGAAAAGCCGTTAACCAGTCCGAACAATCTCTATTTTCTACAAATGAGAGTATGACCGACATTGGAAACTGGCAAATACATTAGAAATACCAGTGAATCTTAAAAGCAAGAAATCGGCACACGCATCAGCTGTTTCTTAGCATCAGCTGTTTGCAAAACACATTTGGCCTAGTTTAAGGAGCCTTGGTGCAGACTATTCTTTTGAGCGAAAAAGGGACATTTGGTATCAATAAGCGGGAGCATCAATGGCCTGTACAAGGCCATGGTCTTGCCAGTACTCACGTATGGATCCGAGACTTGTGTGCTCAGCGAAAGGCACTCTGACCTCTTAGGGTACGGACAAGACGGAGCGAAGAGAGCGTCGAGCAAAGAAATCGGTCTGAATCGATCTCGTCACTACTATCAAATTTCTGCTTTGATCGCTGCTTTGGCATGGAAATATATTAACCGTTTCGGCGCGCTGCTCGACTCGACGCTCTCGTCGCTCGGTCTTGTCCGTGCCCTTAGCCGCGTTCGAGAGGAAAGTCTTGCGGAGAATCGTTGGCCCCATACGTGAAGAAGGGCGATTCGGGAGATGCTACAACTATGACTTGCACGATATCTACCTAGAAGCAGATATAATTACGAAGATAAAGCTCGGTAGACTTCGGTAGGCAGGATACCTAGCTCAAATGAGCGAAGAGGATCCTGCTCGGAAAACCCTTTACGGCAGATTTTACGGCAGAAGACAGCGCTGGAGGGATGGCGTTGACCAGGACGCTCGAAATTCAGGTGTGTCCAATTGGATGACATCGGGTCCGATGGGAAAAATTGTTGACGGAGGCCAGGACCGGACCCCGAATGATGAAAATCGGTTTTACTAGGAGCTGGAATAATATTTTCCCCTTGACGAAGATTCACATTGAGTGTCAATTCCCTGCATTTTAAATTACATGGTCATCCGGAAATTGAGGCAACATAACACCATCTTCGAACGAAACAGGAATAACATCGGGTGAAAGTAACTAGAAGTAAGTGGATAACATCGATAGACAAATTCTAATCAACGACTATGTTTTTTTCTTGTATTTCAAGTGACATTTCAAATTCACAGCGCTCTGAGTCACTAGGTTTAATATTAGCCTAAAATCCAACCTTTTGACATAATGTTTCCACAACCTAGACTGTAACCTTCAAAGTCTTTGTACAGTTTCGAGTACGCTTTGCTTACACTGGTTTTCCTATTATTTCCTAATTCAGCTTTCACACCAATACCAGTCCGAATATGCTTTGAATTCCGACATGCCAACACCTCATGACGGCAGAATCGACTTAATTTTTTCGTTTCTCATTCTTCGTTTGGCAAGAGGAAACAAAGCCATAGCAACACCGGTAGTAAAAAACGTGAACATCAGCGTAAAGCCTATTGTACCGTATTGTATCGGAGTGCCACCTGCCGTGATCCCTGTTTTGCATTTTCAATCGAGTGATTACACTAGTAACTTTCGTTGTGGTGTATTGTTTTCTGCCGTGTCATTGGTCTGTTGGTTCGGATCACGCAAGAGCAATTAGGTATGTTCCCTAACTTTGGGTAGAAACTTTCTTCTTTGATGGGAGAAAATTTGCTGAAAACTAGAAAAGTCAAGGAACAGATTTCGAGCAAAAACTGGCAAAACAAGAAGAAGGACCAAAAGGGGCGTCTCCTTTCGTATCCTCGTTTCACTTATTTTCGCAAAAAGAACGTCAAATTAATCAGCTGTGAGACTACTTGACAGTAGTGTTGAGTAGGACACGGTTTCAAAAAGAGTTTGTAAGAGGCGCCTCTTTTTTGTACTGAGCCAGTACAATGTCCCACTTCAAATGAGGCGAGGCGTTTTTTATGAACGCGGTACAAAAGAGGCGATAGTACAAAAGAGGCGATATAGTACAAATGACGCGATGTAGTACAAAAGAGTCGATGTAGTACAAAAGAGGCGAATAGTACAAAAGAGGCGAATAGTACAAAAGAGGCGATAGAACGAACTCTAGCATTCGGCTCGCCACGACACGACTGCTTGAATTGAAGATTTGAGTTAAAAAGTCTCAACTCGTCTCTACTCAGTAGTACAAACTGATTAAACGTACACACATCGTATTTTGTACGGGACATTGTACTAGCTTGCATCCGCATCGTACAATGTAAGGCCTCTCTCTGAAATGTCATGTTGGTCGTCACTATCGGCTCTTTGTCTCTCATCTTACAAATCGCAAAGTGAGGAGTAGCATGACGAGCATGACAAAAATTTTGAAGTGGTACATTTCATGAGTTTGTCGCGTCATGACAATTTTCGTTCTTGTACGGGACAAATGTACTGGCTCTTACAAGTCCTACTCAACACTACTTGACAGCTGGAACCACTTTGCTAAAAGTCGCCAGTAGGAAAAGTTAAAGAAAAGTGAATTCGTAGTAGCAAAGGAATATCAATTCCAAGTCGAGGTAATACATTTCAACTTTGCGTCTATGAAAAAATTAAATTGGATGATTCACCGTTCTATTATTTGTTTCTATCTGCATATAATATATTATATTTTCATTTTTCGAATGCACATCAGACAGTAACATGTCGCAGAAAATTATATGTGGAATCTATATTTCTCAATATAAAGTTTATAAATAAACTATATGGAATAAGACGCTTGATTAGCTGATCTTAGTAGTTTTGTAATTGGTATCTGCGTTTTTGCTTTGGTTTAACGGATCAGCTCCACAAATCAGGCGTTAGCTTTTCCGTTAATTATAAGTTTCTTTTCTCTTTTACGCTTGCATATATGATAGCTTCCGCACAAGACAAGGTGCTTTGGTAAGTTCACACACATAAGATATACTCCACATGTAAAGAATTAGCAAAACCGCGTTAGAGTCGATAAATGCCTTGCACGGGTCACTTTGTATATGCAAATTTTCTCGCATAGCCAATGGACTCAAGACCCAATTTTTAACCAAAATCCAAAGTCTGATTTTTAACGAAAAGCTTATAATCGATAAACTGTCCGAAATGCGTAATCGAACTCTAGTCGTGAGCTGGGATAGACACATTTGCTTTACTGTGAAATGAATATATGGTTAGGAACTGTTAGATAGAAGAGAAAATCCTTCAATAAAGCTAGCGATATAAAAAGCTATCAATACCTATCCTTTACAAGAAATCGTTAATATAAAGAAAGTATAAAAGTGACTTTAGCTACCAGTTTTTAGTTTATAAATTATATCATAGCATATCAATAAAGACTCGAATTAACATTCTTTTCATACATTACTCACCTTAGATTTTTTGATATCATTAAGCCGATCATATCCATTGGTTCCTTTCATGTCACGAATCAGAACGAACACTTTTCTTATACCCGTACACGATCGCAGCAATTTCTCCAACAGGGCTTTTCCCACTAACCCTATGATCAAATATAAGCACAATTACACATTAAATCATCGTATACAAAATAAAGTTATTATCACTATAATAATAATTACCGGATCCACCCGTAACAAAAATGTCGCGATCACCATAGAAATCCGTTATAAGCTCACACATCTTGACTACGCGATTTGACGCACTCTCGAAAGGCAATTCCTGCTTTAACGAAACTAAAATCACAACTGAGCCTTCTCGGGTCGAATTTCAGTGATTTCACTACATGAGCTGGCACTTAAAATACGCTATAAATATTCAAAGCTTCAATCAAATGACGGATCGATGAATATGTAAAAGAATTTAGTACAATCACCTGTACATATCAAGTTGCACGTTTTCTAGAATCAAACATTTGTAACTACAATTTTTGTCGCAGTCTGTTAGAAGTTCAAATAAGTTCAACGTTAGAAAAGTGATGGTATGGTTTTTCATGGTTTAGATTTTCATTTAAAAAGGATAGCCTTCTCAGTTTGAAGTTCTTATTTTTTTGCAAATCAATCTTCTCCGAACTTTATTCTCAAAGCAGCCAAATTTAACAAACAATAACGAATAAAATTCTTAGTCCATACGTTTTTTGCTACTCTATTTTTCTTCCTGCATTTTGGTATTGCGCAGATTACATAGTGTTTCGTAGTTCAAACGGTATCTTTGAATTATCCTGAAAAAATGCATGGTTTGCGGGTGCATTTTGAAGCGGTTCAATCTAAAAGCGTCCCAAAACTTGCCCCTTGAGCCACAAAGCACCATAGCGTATTTATTTTGGTTGCAAGTTTTTCAAATCGAAAATTTTTAGCAAACAATTAAATAACCTTCGGAGTGAAGTTATGAGCGGCAAGATATGAAAGTTACATTAATCGACGACCCGTTTAAATTCACAGAATGAAACGGGAAGAGAGAAAAGGAAACTGCGGGTAAGGCCGGTTGTTCTATATGTGCACATTCTGCTTTAAATCTAGGCGCCACAGTAAGAAAAGCACAAAAGGCGGCAGACTTAAATATCTCCCTTAAGAATAAAATATCGTCCCCCTATAATATCGATAAGAAAGAGCTGTGCGACAGGGTTGAATTCACCTCGGACGTGGCAAGGCTCAGAAATCTGCTGGCTAAACACCCTGTCACGCCTAGCCTGGTATGTAAGCCAGACGGGGAGGGGATAAGCAACAGCTCTGAAAAGCTGAATATCCTCGTAGATACTCACTTCCCTGTGTGTTGACTCCACCCCTTCCATTGGTGAGCAGGCGCCCAACCTGCAGAACATCGATGG
Organism: Nemotelus nigrinus; assembly: GCA_947369275.1. NCBI lineage: Eukaryota > Metazoa > Arthropoda > Insecta > Diptera > Stratiomyidae > Nemotelus > Nemotelus nigrinus. The sequence goes on from OX376372.1 coordinate 220,389,482, forward strand.
CATTTGCGAAGTTATCACCAAGCAGTGGCTAATTTGGGCAATTGATACCTTCAAGCCCTTCAAGTCCCTAGATCTGGATGGAATTCTGCCGATCATGTTTCAAAAGACAAGTATGCTTGCCGTTTTTTGGCTAACACAGATTTACAAAGGTTGCCTAGTGCTAAGTCACGTACCTGCAGCCTAGAGGACCGCTAAGGTTGTATTTATACCCAAGACGGGTAAAGTCAACCATGCGTATCTGAAAGACTACAGGCCAATTAGCCTGAATTCGTTCCTCCTCAAAGTTTTCGAAACCTTCAATAATGTGCACACAACAGCCGTTATGGAGAGCCTCCACGCGTCCAACACCCATCCCGCTATTTGTAGCTGGATAAGCAACATGCTTAAGCAAAGGATCATATCAGCGGAGTGGGCGGAAGAAGGTCCGTAAAAACACACCGCAGGGAGGGGTTGTATCCCTTCTCTTGTAGAACCTTGTTACAAACTCAATTGTGGATAGGCTGGAAAGCAAGGACTCAGGATTCTGGCCTATGCTGACGACATTGCTATTTTAGTCTCGGGTAGCTCATCGAGTAATCGCTGGAGCTGGTTGAGGAGTAGAGGACCACCACGGGCCTAGGTATCAACCCCAATACGACGGATCTTGTCCTCTTCACTAGGAAGTACAAAACTCCTGATTTAGACCCAATCATGTTGGGTGGCTCTAAGTTAAGTCTCAAGTTACAAACTAAGTACTTGGGTCTTATTCTGGACAGCAAGATCACATGGAAGGTGAGTTTAGAGGAAAAAGAGTTAAGCGGGCAAGCAACGCCATTTACACCAGCAAGAGAGTGTTGGGTAAAACTTGGGGTCTAAGCTCTGCTCTAACGCACTGGATCTACTTGGCGATAGCTAGGCCGATCTTTGTTCACGGTTGCTTGGTCTGGTGGCCACCAATGAATAAAACCCCTTTTGCGAGAATGGCGAAAAGAGTTCAGCGGTTGGCGGTTCTCTGCACTACAGGTGCCTTAGCTTCGATTCTTTCGTCCGCTCCTAACGTCCTGCTTCATCTCCCTCCGCTTGATCTCTTTGTTAGAGGCACTGCCGCAAAAACTGCAGTCAGCCTTAGGGAATCAGGACACTTCGAGCCAAGATCCTTCGGCCACAGCAGTATTGTGCGGGGATACGCAGGAAGAACAGACTACTTGGTTCCCACTCTGTGCTTTGAGCGGAGATATCGGGCGACTGTGGGACTGCCAATATTTCTCCCATCTTAAAGTCGCAGATTCGTCCTGCGCCTCCAATAATCGTCCTATATCCGTTCTATTTTCCTTCACTGAGCTTCTCGAAAGAGCCGTTTACAATAGAGTACACTCGATAATTGAATCTTCTCTCGCTCTTAAGCAACATGGTTTCGTTAAAGGTAAGTCAACAGTATCTAACTTACTAACGTTCACTTATACTGTTACTTCCGCCATCGAGTTAAGTGGATGTATTATAAACAGACTTTTCCAAGGCTTTCGACTCCGTGAACCATGAAATCTTCCACTCAAAGCTCGATGGATTTAATGTCATGAGTCAACTCCAATACTTGGTTTTTCGTCATACCTCCGTAATCGTGCTTATTTTGTAACGGTTAACTCTTGCTCTTCTTCTTTCATCAGACGGTTTCATCCATACTAATACATTCTGTAAAATTCAGCTAGATCTAATTATCGGGTCATGAGCTCTTACGAATACAAGTTTCGAGTACTAAACAAATAGGTAATTACCGTTCTGGTGCAATGAGGAATTTGAAAAATTTAACTTCGACTATGTAAACAAAGCATGAAACGTATCAACATAGGAGGATCTGTGCTTGCCTACCTTGTTTAGCTACATGGTTGCCAACGCTTTCATAAAAAAACCAAACAATTGCCCATCAACGTGTCCTATAATAATCTGACAACTGTGAGTGAAGTTACCTCAATTAGAAAATTTCCGAATTTTCTTTGCCTATTTTTAGGCACTTAGCGCCCGCATGGGGTTAAAAATTTCCAAAACATTATCACAACCAGTGTTACCACTCTCGAATTTTCCGCCGTATCAAATTTCTTCAAAAAGTGTATCAATAATGGTAGCAATGTATCAAAAAGTTCAAAAAGCTAGTTTGAGGTACCGAAACTTTAAATAATAATATAAAGGAACTTCGTTTGGAGCTACTATATTTATTGAATAGTGCAGAGCCTAAAACAAATATCACAAATTGCTTCCGCTCTTTGTTTTCATCGGTATATTGCCATTGATATTGAAGCCACACAAAATAAAATTATGACAAAAACTAGGTTCTTTGCAAATGCGCTCAAAAAAGAACCATATAGATATCGTTATTATTTAAATAGCTTGAAAAGCTCAAATCTTCAGTGTCCATCAAATAATAGATATCTTTCGTAGTTTAGAGTGTAAAGTAGATTGAAGTTAGCAGTTATTACTACTAGAGAGCGGAGGTTTGGTTGGCCCATGGGAGCAAAATTGCAAAAAAAATCGAGTTCTTTTACTGCATGATAAAATGTATCCTTTTGCTATAATTCAGTGAGTTGCTGTATCATTGTATCAGAAATGTAAGTTTTAAATAAAAATGTATCAAAATGATACAAATGCATCAAAAGTGGGAACCCTGATGATATGCCTTATTGTCATTTCCTTTACTTATTTTTTCCGGACGACTTGTTTCTTCTGAAGCATACCAGTATCTATAAGTTCACTAAAATGCTCACTGTAGCCATAGGATTAAAGACATTTCTCGTGAAAATTTCAGCTCAATCGATTCAAACGCTTAAAATACTTTAAAAAGGACTTTTGTATGTACTATTTAAATAGAGATAAACTGACTTGAAATGGGATTTGAAAAAAAATGAAGTCTTTTCATACTTTTTTTCATACCACAGCGCAAATTCATTTCATGATCATAGGAAATAGTATCTACGAGTATAATAAATAATAAAGCTTTTTCCTTGCCGTTTTCCAGTAATGGTTTTTAATCAAATGTAGTCAAATGACAAAAGAGTATTGCAACAAAGTTTAATCAATTAGCTGAAGTTAGCGAACTTTGACTTAATACTTGTTTAGACACTTTCCGTTTTACATATTCAGTGGGAAACCCGTAGTATACGTGCAACGTAATTCAAAATGAAGCACTAAATACGAGTATAATTGCAATTGTATGCGTTCAATTAAAAGGCTAATGCACTTGGAACATGTAAAAGCAATTTTATGGGAAATAGATGACAATTTTTATGGGAAATAGATGACAAGGGTAATTTGGATATTTAATAAATTTACTGCAAAAAATGATATCAAAGCAAATTGAAAATAAAATCTAGGCTACAAATTCTAAAAATTAAAAAAAAAAAAAAAACTAGCAAGTTCGCAGTACTAATATCTGAAGTGAAATATATTCCAACGAAACGAAGCACTGCTGACATTTTAGTACGAAAACAATACAAAATAAACTCTACCACATATGTAGGTACCGCTAGAAAGACTGTTTTTCGAAGAACAGAAGAGAGATTTTGTAAATTTTGAATAAATGTTCTACCGGAGATGCTCCTTATTATCCGTCATGTACCACTCAGTGCTGCCAGATAAGCGCTGCGGCTTACCCCTACACAATTCCTATTTATACCTAAAATTACCCTAAGTAGCCATAGTAACGTCATTTCCGGGAAATTTTTCGGCATTCTCAAAAACCAGGTTATTAAAATGTAAACTTTTATATGTTTAAGACTGCCGTCAAATTAAGCAACTTTTTTAAGGTGAGGTGAAACTTTCCTCCACTCATCCAAATCTTTTGGGACTAATTTTTTCCTAGGAGCGTTAAGTTTTCATTCAGAAAACTTTTCACTCAGATCATTATTTATTCAAACATCCGTTCCGGAAAAATGCATTATCAAATTTCAGAATGCCCTAAACAAAACCTTGAATATTTTTTCCCCTGTTTGTCCCCTAAGGTTTTTAACCCTAGAATGGTGCCGATGAGTAAATTTCACTCACATAGGGTATACATTTCGTCGCGCACCAGCCAGTTGGCCACTGTGACTGTCATGAGGATAGAAGCTATATAATCTTTTTATGTTTAATGATAAAATAAAAAATGTACATAATACTATTGTTGCCAACTTTTTAGTAAAAACATGTACCTAAAATCATCCAAAAATTTACCGTACCATTCCAGGGTTAAAATACCTCTAAATCTAGGGTTAAATTCCCTAATATGGCAGCATTGGTACCACTTTGATCCGATGACTAGCACAAAAATAATGAAAATGCTCAGTATTGACAACACTTTGCTCGAACTGGATTTTAAAGTCGATATGATAACTGCTTCATATCAAAATCGACAAACCTTGTGTATTGCGTTTTGATCCGCTGGCTGCATTGGAAGTTACAGTGGTAGAAAGATTTTTGGGCTTGCCATTCGGAAAGTTTTCCATCCTTGGTAAATTGGAGCGTTTATTAGTTATTTTCATTGTTGATGAAATTCACTGGTACGAAAATAACATAATTAACTGATATATAGCCAAATTTATACCAAATTGCTTCACATTGAAGCGAATCCACCAGCAGCGAACATATCAAAATTTTCCAAATTGAAACATTTGTTCTGCTTGTAAAAAAAGTTAATGTTACATTCAAAATGTTATTAAATATATCCTATATTAAGGTTCACCAACGGTGTTTACTTCGTAATAATCTGATGAATGAATCAGAAGAGGGCATAAAACTTGTATTTTTTAAAGTGATTTTTCAAGTTGCTACCTCTGCCAGAGGGTTGCCAGCATTTCACTTAGCTTCTATCAGGGCTGGTCCTAATAAAGACCAATATATTCTGTGAATTCAAATTGAATCTTTTTATTTCCTCGTGGGCAGTTGTCTCATTGGACGCAACCCACAACGATTGGGCGTTGGATTCAATGATTTCGGTCAGTGCTCTAGCGTGCCGGATGTAAAAGAATCCGTAATCCATCTTATGGTATGGAGGGGAGTGGCCTCACTCGGGGCCTCTTTCTTCTCTGGTCTGTCTGTTAAATTAAAGGGGATAATGTCGTTTATTAAAGAAATCAGGCGGTTTCCTGATTATAGTAGCTGAGGAAGTGTGGGGAAGAGTAGTGTCACAACGGGCTTCTTTTGAGTTTACAATTGCAATTCTCCGTTTTACAGCCTATCGGCCTACCTACCTTCCATCAAATATCACTTTTTCGCTCGAAAGAATGGTCTACACATTCTAAATTGGCGTAAAATGATCTGCATTTTCATAGTGAAAGGAACTTTTTTATGTGAAAAACTCAATGTCACTCTGGTGAAATTTCAAGCTAAATTTTAACCGAAACAAATTTCACTTGAAATTTTGTATTGAAATTTCATGTAAAACCGATGTTAGTACTAAGCTTTAGTTTTAAATCACACCTCAATATAAGCGGCCAAAAATTTCTGATTAAGTAGTAATACAAACAGCTTATTATTCTGACCTACTTCAGGCTAGTTTGCGGACAATGACAAACTCAACATACTTTTAATGTTAAATTATGCTAAGTTAGGTCAACATAGCAATTGCATAATTGTGGCTTCCCACGAAAACCTCAACAAACCTCGTGTTCGAGTTACGAAACACACGAAGAAAACCACAACGATAGCTTTTAAAAAGTTGTTATTTGCTGCTTGTTTATTTGAAACTTAGAACATCGTAAAAGTTCAATAATAATTTTACAACCTATGCAAATTGAGCGTGGTAATCATTCAAAAATTTTGGTCAACAGTCTATACTACTTTAGCGAAGGAATCGATGCATCGGAAATGTTTTATTCTGGATTTAAAGTTAAACTTCAAATATCAAAAACTAGAAAGAAATTTAAATGAAGTAATTTCGATATTAAAATTCGGGAAGAAAGCTCAAGGCATCCTTTATTTTCATCTGATGGACGTTAAAAAATTTTTAATGATCTATTTTGAAAATAAACATGTATGAAAACGGAAAATTGCATTCCAAGTTAAATCAATAACAAGGATGTACTTCGTGCAGAGTAGAGTGCCACAAACAGATGGATTACGAAATTGAATAAATCACAAACTATTGAACATTTTTCAGATTTTTATTTTTCCCTCATTTCATAGCAACGGAAATTTAAATTTACAAAGCTTTAGCAGCCTTTTTCTGAAGTTTTCGTGCACTTTTTGAAGCATTCTGACAGGAATTTCTGCAAAATTTGTTCTAAAGGCTTTCAGGGTCCTAGAACGGTCATTATAAACTTTAGATTTGAGGTATCCCCACAGAAAAAAATATCAAGGGGCCGAATCAAATCTGCTCTTAAAGATATGAGGCGTCCGAAGAACCTTGCTCTCAAAAAGTCCATGACAATCCTTGCTGTGTGGGCTGTCACCCCATCCTGCTGAAACCAGACGTCTTCCAGTTCAAACTCATCCAATTCAGGCAAGAAAAAATCCTGAATCATGGTCATGTAACAAGCTGAATTGACCGAAACAGCTCAGTTGTCTTCTTCAAAAATATAAGGGCCGATGATCTTATTTCTTGAAAGGGCACACCATACTGTAAGCCTGTTGGAGTGCAGAGGCCTCTGGTGGAACTCCCTGGAATCTGTCACACTCCAATAGGGCATGTTTTGTTTATTGACATATTCACTGAAGTGGAAATGTGCCTGGTTCGAAAAGAAAATGATGGCGTCCCTCGGGATCGCAGGAAGCATGTTTTCACAAGCAAGTTGTCTGGCTTCATAATCACGTGGCAGCAATTCCTGCACGACTACCATTTTGTAAGGATGCATATGAAAATAATCTTTAATTAATCGATGAATTGAACGCCTCAAAGTGCCAAGAATTCTTGACTGTCTCCGTATTGAATGCCGGGGAGACTGTTCAATGGGGGTCCTAACCTTCTCAATATTTTTTGTGGTAGTGTCTTTGTTCTGATGCACCTTTCTGATTGACGACACATTTTCAGTAGTTTGGAATGCATCCACCCACAAATCAATTCAATTTTGATCGAGAACACGGCTGGGGGGGGGGGGGCAATTATCAACATCAAACGAAAGGCACACGCGAATGATTGAAAAGCGCCTTTCAAAATAGGGTTTTACACAAGACGTACGCTGTTGCACAGATCACTCCATGCTGGCGACTGAAACGACTGAGTGGGGACCATAGACATATAAAGAATGGACACGCAATCACAATCCATGAGCCCGTACGTGAGTGAAGCAATTTTACTACACATGCAATTTTACTCTCTGTAAAACAGCTTTCCCCTCAATGCCGCACGCACCACCCCTCAGCGCTGTAGACTCTCTATGTAAACATTCATTTCAATCCATCCAATCTACGGGGTGGTTGGGATAACGGGGAAACTAATACATTTCAACAAATTTCCAAACACATCAACTTTTCTGCATGAAATTTGTTATTGTTTTATACAAACACATTGAGACCAGAGGTCGAAAATTGCTTCATTTCTCTCGGCCCATTTCGTATCCATTCTTCTTATATCTATGGTGGGGACACAACACAAACCTCCGATCCTGCCCACTCGTCACGCCCACTCCCCATCACTCAATTCTGCTACAAGAGGAATGCCCCCACTCTCAAATCAATCTGCCTATGGCACTCCATCCTGTTGCTGCACAAGGCTTTCCCAACTCAACAAAATAAAGTCCAAGGAACTCCACTGTGCACACACATATGTACAATTACGAGACTTAGGCCCGTTTCACACGAGACACTCGGTGTCCGGCCACTGTGTCTGTAGCCACTGCCGGGGCATAGAAATAAATGAGAGCATACACACAGAGCCATAGTGTCCGGGCCACAATTCTATACAAAAACAGTGGCTGAGGATTCAGTGGCCGGACACCGAGTGTCTCGTGTGAAACGGCTCTTAGGGTAAAGAGCCCCACAGTTATTTTGCTGGTAGAAGAACGTTCTGCTGCTAACGTATGAATTCAGAGAAGAATATTGATGTATTAAATGTTTTTTTTATAAAGGCTTAATTGCATTGTTTTCGCTGTGATCGAAACGAACCCCTAGACCTGACAAAAGGTTGTCGTGGAATTCCTTTACTTTATGCCTCTGGAGAAGGCAAAAACGAAGGTGAAGAAGCCTCAGCCGCATTAGTGGAGGACTCTTCAGTCAACAACTGACGAATAACGGTTTGCCGCTTTGCTACATCTACGCGGCTGGGGTGGGTATTTGAAAAATGGGGTGGATTTGCATGAAAGAAGAAGAACGATACTTGTTATTCATCAGTTATGACTTAAAACTCAGCAGCCGCTATAAAACACAAATACCAGGAAGGGGCTGCGTCTTCAAAGGATTAAGAGGCTCTCAGACAGGCGCTGTCTAAGCCAAACCCAGCCGAGATGCAAAAAAACGCGTTTGCAGTAAAACTGGACTTGATGCTTCCCAGCCGGGAATTCTTAGCACCAAATGACGGATCAATAGTAGCAGTGTAAGGACCACCGCTGGATCACCGCCACCATTTTAACGCAGAGACATCACTTTGTCTTGAGCACCCGACCAACACGTTTGCACTGTTGGCACGCTCGTAGAGTTCACGCAATTCACTTATTCGCTATAGTAAATAAAGTAAGTTGTTGAATATAACCCAAGTGTTCTCTTCTCGTGTAAAAAGCGAAGTGGCTAAACTCGACTCCCCATAGCCGCTAGACGATTTTATCAATAAATGTCTGGCCAGTATGCTTGTCGACGAGCTTTATCTTATTTTTTACTTAATTTATTTTCCATCTAGAAAATCTGTATGCATAACATATTCATGATTCTTGTTTATATTCGATCATGGATCGCAACCGATTCCCGAGAGTGCTGTATGGACCCTGTTATCTAATTTTCCATTTTGATATCGATACATACATTTTTGTTTCGTACTTAACTGCTTGTTTGGCCACCCCTACTTAACTATTCCCACGGAGGAAAGGCTATACTGGATGGCTAAATGTCAAAATAGCTTCCACAACTGTTCCACGGCGGAATCTGTCGCCTCAAATACATATTGGCCCAATTTAGACCATCTCTAGCTCGGGGCAACACAGGCCAACTCGAGAGCTTTGGCCGGAGCTGGTGAGCAACCATGTGCATTAAGTTCCCCAGCCTATCAAATCCGTTTGGTTGGTACATGTTGGTGCCCAAAAACCCTACTCAGATCGGAAGTAAGCCCAAAGTCGACCAGTCATGGCCAGCTCATGTTGGCCACAGCCTCTGCTGGGCTTTGTTGGGCCAACATGTGTCTCGTACACGTGGTGCATGTGCCACATCTATCGGCACGTCAAGCACCTTGTAGTAAATAAGGGATTTATGTATAGTATATGCTATCTGTGATATGCATTGATGCTGGAGTTCTGTGAATAAAAATGAATGCCCCAAGAGATCAATGGCTCCTTATGAATCATAAGATACTAGTTTAATATTTAATAAGTCGAGCGTTCAGATATGCAGTTGCTTAGAGAGCTGCCAGGAGCAGCACGTTTTTGTGTTACTCGGTGTCACGTTGGGGCAATAAGTGCATTCATCCCTGACCGTTGGGGGTCTCATCATATATTTATATATCAGCATGATAAGCCAAAGATGTTTACCACTAAATATAAGTTATATCAGCAGCATAAGTCCTATCGCTTGTTGCTATTTGTTATAATCTGTCATTTTGGTCAGAGGTTATCGACTGTCATCGCAAGTATTTTTCGTGAAGACTAGACCGAATGTATTTCGCAGAAATTTCAGTGATTACGTTGTTCGATTGCGGCTGATGAATTTTCGACAGAAGCGTTTTTTGAAGTCGTTGCAGCGTGAATCGCGATTGTCATCCATCAAAATCAAAATTGTGCAATAAATTCCAAATTATGAATCGTGCCCACGCCATCTGTGGGATGATGTGCAGATCGCCAATTAACGTAATGGCCAGCAGCTCACGATTTGGCGCGATCGGAATCTTCAAGTCGTCCATCAACTCGTTGCCCAGTTCAGATAGTGCCGGTTCTTGTTTGGGTTTAGTTGGCTCCCCGGTCGTAGTTTCGTCCTTTCGCAGTAAACACACAGTAAGTGAATATTCGAATATAAGTGGTTTTGCATTATATGCTAGTATTGCATTATATGATAGTATCAGACCAATAGATAGTAAAACTTTCTCTTCGTGCATGTGGCTCTGATTAATTCCAGAAACATGTTTCTAATTGGAGCAAAAAAGGGCTATCCCCTGTGTATATGATGCATGCAGTAATATTAACGTGAATCGTCTGTTATTGCCTACATCGGAATTGATCTTTTATATTGGGTTAAGTAAACAAATTCATCTGCTATAATGCCAATATTGCACGCAGAATAATACTTGGTTTGCACAGTTCAATATAATAGTCGAAATGAAAAGGCAGATCCAATGGCTGTCTGAAACAGCCGCACAAAAAGAAAATAACTTAGTACACAATATCAAGTCATTAATAAATAAAACAATGTATAATTGACGTCATACATATCAAAATTATTAGCACTTCGATTTTGGTGCATTACGTACATCTCACTGTATATATTTTGATTTGCTCTTATTAGACGAGCACACAATCCAATCTTGCCTCGTTAGTGGTGTATATTTTATTCATTGAATATTTTAACATGCTTCAAAAGTGAAATGTTCATGCTACGGATGGCGTTTTTTTGATAATTGTGCATGAAATACCCATTCAACGATAATTTAAGAACGCATAGCATTAATCGTAAAAAAATCATCCAAGGCATGTACCTATGCGTTTGTTAAATTTATTAATATTAAAATATCATTACATATAACATACATTTTAAATAAAAATATTAAATATGCGCTCTAATATGAGCCTTAAAGCCAAAACAGGGCTGGGTCCTATTAATATAAAATTTAAAAAAAAACAACTACAAAATAAGGTCCAGCATTCCCAAAAGCATTGCCGAATTTTATGTATTCCAGTAGATTTCATAGATCTGCGTGTTACTTTTACTTAGCAAAGCAATCAAATAATTTATAATCGAATCTGCCTTTTTGCAGTTATAAGAGATTGAGTTTTCACATCGGCCGGGAAAATCAAGGGAATTATTTTCGAAGCATCTGCATATTTACTACATACATTGAATAAATATGCTAGAAGTTTCAGATTTGTAATTATTCTGTATAGAGTACGGGGATATTGGGATTTTGTCTTAAACCCGAATGATAGCGTTTAAGGTCCGTTTAGCCAATGCTAAGAAGTGTGTATTTCGTGGTTGAATCAGAAATGATCAGAACTATTTTAATAGCTTAACACGTTTGTTTCTCTAGATAGTATATTACATTGTAGCTAAATACAAATGCCGCATAATATTTCTGAAAAGTTTGCCGAAAGAATTATTTGCTATTTCAAATATATCTCTATAAATTTGAACTTACATTAGTTTGTAGTGGGCCAATGTTTCCGGCTATTTTCCTTTTACTCAAATGTATATGTCAAAAGCGTCACCAGTATCGTATTCATGAATCCACCATTGTAAAAACAGGGTTTTATAATATTCATGCCAACATCTTGAGGGTTGAATTCAAATGACCATCGAAGCCCACACTTCTTTGCAAATTGTTGGATATCCTTAAATTTTTGCTCCGCTCCGAGCGTAAGGTCCACCTGCATAGGCACACCAAAGTTGCGTTGTCTGGGTTTCCCCAACATCCGACAGTGACACGAGATATGTTGGATTGTTCCTGAGATCCCAGGCTCCTGGCATTTCCTGCAGGTGTCACTGGATAAGATTCGCAGTTTCATTGTATGAGGCTGCATGATCCTCACATGATTTGTTTTTCTCTTTTGTACCCAGATGTCTATACGAGGGGATACCTCAAGATCTTCTTTACGGATTGCTCGAAGACATTTGTTAGATATGCGCTACTGGTGCTACGTAAACCCCTGTTTACTTCAAAAATAGCCCAAGAGTGCAGGGTGTGATTGAACTGTCTCCGGATTCAATAAAGTGCATTTGCTCGGAGAACCGGGGCCCTATGCTTTAGAGGGAAATTAAATAACTGACGCTATTGCAAAGCAAGGTTCGATGCTTTTACTACAGGGCCCTGAACTCGCCTTGGTTGTGTCGGCCGCATCTGGACATACCATTTTCTTAATGCTCACAAGCAGAGATAGATGTCTTCTGATGTGCCGTAGCTCACGAAAGTATTCCTTTCAAAGCCCAATCATATAACTGTGAAATTCCGGAAATTATGTAGAGCGAAGACAGACATACTGACTGGACATACAACTGCCTAAGAGGGCACATGTTCCGAATAAAGATTGTACAGGTTTCCTCTCTGAATGCCCAGCGTTTGTGAGTCTCAGATAACAATGGTTTGGCTTAGATATGGCACATTTGCGAAAAATAGCCTCTTTTCTCCTATCGTTGATCCTGAATTTCGTTAAGATATCAGGGAAACTATGGAAGGCTGGGGTATGAGTACAATGATTCTTTTGGCGTGAGTGCTTGAATTGCAAGGCGCTTCCCATCCAAACCACACGCAAACACAATCTTTTTTAAGTTAAAATAACATTAAATTTAAAAACACTGTAAAGTACAATGTACTTTACATAAAAGTACATTACCATGCAAATATCGACATCTGTCAAGAAATTAACATACATCTAGCTTCTAAACGAAATGTTAGTGCTGATTTTGAAAGCTAGAAAAAATTGGATCGGAATAAAGCAATTTAGGTCGGAGTTGTTGGCTTTCTATACATCTCAACCTAGAGCCAATCAAATACTTAGCAGTTGCAAAGTAATTGGGATGTTTGCCGATACAACAAGGACAGACTGACTACATACTTGGCTAGCCCATCCGCTCTCTCGTTCCAATCAACTCCCTTATGTCCGGGAGTGACGCACTAAGATTTATGTGAGTGAGATATCACTGCTTTTATCATAGCTTGCCTGTTTTTGAAAATGTTGATTTTAGTATTTTTAATATCCTTTGCTTGTATTAGCTCTACTACATTCAGCATCGGAAAGACCTTCGCTTGGAAAATGCTGCAGTGATTAAGAAATCTGAAGGATACTTCTATAGGAATGTCAGCAGAGTATACTGTAGCACCTACTTATTGCAGCGGCTTTAGAACTATTTGTGTAGATACTAAGTTGTGCCATGCCTTTTATACGGTTTCATCTCCTACGGGGTCGCTTGATATCTTCGGAGATAGGAAAGAGTGAGGACCAAGGAGTAAGTGGAGCTTAGGAGCACCTGACTAATACTGCTGTGAGCCAAGGACCTTGAATCGTTGTGTACTGACTCCGATAGTAGCATTCACAAGATGTCATGTTCTATTGAGGTTAAGGAGTCGCGATAAGGGCATATGTACTACAGAGTATCACCAATTACAGAACTCTATTTGCTAGGTCTAGACCAGACAGCCGTAAGCAAGGTTAAGCATTGCTATCACCGAGTAGATTCAGTGCATTAGAGCATTGGTGGGGCCTCAGATTTTGCCCAGAATCTTCTTGCTAGTGTAAATTACGTTGCTTGCACACTTTATTCTTTCCTCTAGATTCACCTTTCAAGTGGTCTTGCTGTCCAGAATGAGATCCAAGTACTTGGTATGCGATTTGAGATTTAATCTCTTAAAAGTCTATTTAAGGAATCTTGTATTTCCTAGTGAAATATTCTTGTTATATCGGAGTTGCGGCCAAGCCCCGCGGGTCTTGCCCACGCATTAACAAGTCCTAGAGCGTACTCGATGAGCTGGCCTAGAATATGCGGGGACCTAATCAAGACTATGACTATGCCACAACCGTGAGTCCCTTGCTCTCCAACATCTTTAAAATTGTATTTGTCACCAGGTACCACAAGAGAGGAGATAAAACTTCCACTTAAAGTGTGCAAATGTGAACCTTCCTTATAATTTGTTCTCCAGTAATTTGAGCCTTTGCTCATGTATGCTTTTTTACATGCACATTGTCGAAAGCGCCTATGATGAAATTGAGTACCTTTTCTATTTCAAGAACAACCCTATTGAGGGCCGTCTCAACAGATTTCCCTTTTGTATACACGTTTTGGGCTCTCCATAGAGTTTCAGTTCCGAGTCTCTACTTTATATGAAAATCTATAAAGTATTTCGAATACTTCGAAGTATGTGTTCTTTCAGGTATACATGGTTGCTTTTATCTGTTTTGAGTACTTTGCGGTACCCAGGTTGCAGGTCCACTAAGCAACATTTAGAAATTGGTATAAGCCAGGATATGATAAGTATTCCAGTCCGCTGGTCAATGACTCTCAAAATTTACGAGGCGCAATTTCCTTTTTTTTTCGGCGGTGCGGCGGCGATCCATTGGGGCGGTCGCCATTTTGTTTTCTAATAATTTTTTCCAATGAAAATGTTAACTTTAAACTTCAATTAAGATGTATGTAAAATGTCGAATCGATAGCTTCAATAGTTTTCTTTTGGTAGCTGTTTAAAAAAAAAGTTCATTTTGAGCAGTTTAACAGTGGACTAACCCCTTAAGTGCATGTGAATAACCTTGAAAAAAATCAATTTCTTTTTTTCCGGCTCGCTAACATACTCATCTGGTAATATGTGGCCGGTTTAGGCAATTCGCAAGCACCAGTTCTGCTTAGTAGTGTTAGCTGGTACTATAATGTTAACTTAATCTCCGAGTCTTCATAATAATTTCAATTTTTTAAAATATTATTTAATTGACTGGGAGTAATTTAACAAAAACATATTTAGCTTCTGCATATTTAATCACTCTTCCAAAGTGTAGTAGTAAATTTCCCTTCAAACGTTTTTTTTTGGGAAATGATAAGGCTATCGCATCCGCTGTAATCATGTTTGTTACTATTTATAAAAATCAGCAATTAATCTTGCGATTATTGGAAAATAAGGCAGTGTTTCAGTAGGAAATATTATCAAGTATATGTTTTTGATTTTCGCTGTGAAACAACCGTTTTTAACGGTGTGATGCAATATTGGTCGATATGTTATGCTTTGAAAAACAGTATTATACGTCACATGCTAATATAAGCTATAAACAAAAACAATACTTAAGCTTATCAATAAAACCAATCATTTTTTTTTTAAATATTCCTTCCTACTTACAACTGATTATTACTTGTTGAGCACTACTTGGATTACAGGAATATAAAGTCGATGCGTTTTTATCGCTGTGTGCATTATTAAAGACTGTCTATAGTGATCAATTTAAATTCCAATCGCTGACATGAATTCAACTGTATTACAGATGGCTGATTATTGTAAGATACTAGACGCTCCGCTCAAGGAGAGCGACCCTCAACTATTGGATATTATCCAAAAAGAAAAATCCCGGCAGCTTCACGGATTAGAAATGATTGCTAGTGAAAATTTTACTTCAGTATCTGTATTAGAATGCCTAAGCTCGTGTCTGCACAACAAGTATTCGGAAGGATATCCAGGTCAAAGGTAAGACGTTTATTTTAATCTATTATAACTTTCGATGTAGAACCTAATTTTTAGATATTACGGAGGAAATGAATTCATCGATCAAGTCGAAAATTTAGCTCGTCAACGTGCTCTCGAAGCCTACAAGCTGAATCCGGAAGAATGGGGTGTTAATGTCCAACCGTATTCTGGCTCGCCAGCCAATTTCGCTGTCTACACAGGTATCTGCGAACCTCATGGACGTATTATGGGCCTTGATCTGCCAGACGGTGGCCATTTGACGCACGGTTTTATGACACCAACAAAAAGAATTTCAGCGACGTCAATATTTTTCGAAAGCATGCCATATAAAGTCGATCCGAAAACGGGGCTCATTGACTACGATCAACTAGAAGCCAACGCCAAATTATTCAAGCCTCGCGTTATAATTGCCGGCGTTTCTTGTTATTCGCGATGCTTGGACTACGAACGCTTCAGGAAAATCGCAGATGCTAATGGAGCGTACCTACTCGCTGATATGGCGCATATTTCTGGTCTTGTCGCTGCTGGTATTATACCTAGTCCATTCCAATATGCTGATGTTGTAAGCACAACTACTCACAAAACTCTGCGCGGTCCACGAGCTGGAGTGATTTTCTTCCGTAAGGGGGTGCGTTCAACCAAGCCGAATGGCGAAAAGGTCATGTACGACTTGGAATATCGAATAAATCAGGCCGTGTTTCCTGGTTTACAAGGTGGGCCGCATAACAATGCTATTGCTGGTATAGCTACAGCAATGCTTCAAGCACAACAGCCCGAATTTGTTGAATACCAAAAGCAGGTAGTGAAGAACGCCCAGCGACTCTGCAAAGGCCTAATGGCGAAGGGATACAAAATCGCCGCCGGTGGAACGGATATTCATTTGTTGCTTGTTGACTTAACATCGACTGGAATAAGTGGAGCACGCGCCGAATTCATTTTAGAGGAAATTGCGATAGCATGCAATAAGAATACCGTTCCTGGCGATAAATCTGCCATGAATCCGTCTGGAATTCGTCTTGGCACACCAGCTCTTACCACACGCGGTTTCCAAGAAGAGGATATTGATAAGGTAGCAGATTTCATTGATCGTGGCCTTAAATTATCCAATGAAGTGACTGCCATATCAGGACCAAAACTGGTCGACTATAAGAATGTGATCGCAACAAATGCAGGCATCGCCGCTAAAGTGAAATCATTGCGCGAAGAAGTTGAAACGTTCAGTAAGAAATTCCCGTTACCGGGCTATCCAGATCATTAGAATTTGGTGTATGTAATCATAAGTGGAAACTTTGTTCTTGAAATAAAATAATGTTCTTGTTGTCGGCAAGCTAAATGCTTGCGCGAAAATTTTCTATTAAAAAGATGTCAGATTTTTTTACCAAATAAACAATTACATTCAAAACACTTTAGTAGAATGTTTTTTTGAATGAAGATATCAATTTTACATCTTCATATGTAATAAAAAACAAAATTAGCATGTTTGATTAAATTACTACTTACATATTCTCTCGCGTCCCAAGAGTTGGACAAAACGGGACTCCTTAAGCCTCAAAAACAAAGTTGAATATCTGGGACTTATCCTGGACTCCAAGCTTCTATGGAAGGAAAATATAGCAAAAAGAGCTCGCAAAACATCGTCTGCTCTATACTGCTGTAAAAAAGCAGTTGGAGTAACTTGAGGCAGTGCTCTCGAATTGTTTCCTAGATTTATACTAGCATAGTGCAACTGAATCTGATGTACGGAATAGTAATTTAACAAAGACTGCAACTCAGAAGATGAAAGGAAAGCTACGTAGATTAAAAGCTTTATTTATAACAGCAGCGCTCCATTCTGCTCCAACTCAAGCACTCATGCTACTGATTCACTGGGTTCCTATCGATCTGCTTGTTTTGCAGCATGCGAAGTACACAGCGGTAAGACTACATTTTGGCGACTCCTGGACTAAGACAGTCCTGCGTCTTGCTAACATCTTGGTGCAGAGCATGTCGGTTCCATTGGACATGGATTACGCGATTACTAAACTATATCTGATTTAAAGGTCTGGAATCCAGATCAAAAGCAAAGCGGAATACACCTAGGAATAAATACTGTGGATATATACAGCGATGGATCCGAACTGAACAACAGACTGGGTTGCAGCATATTTTAGTATCTTCCAAGTGGAAGTGTTAGCGATTCTCGAAGCGGCCAATCGGCTCCTATATAATCAGATATTTGGAGTGAATATCTGTATTTTTACTGACAGTCAAGTAGTTATATAGTTTTTCACTGCAGTTTACACCTGCTCGAAGCTAGTCCTCAAATACCACAACGAGATGTCGAGACATTCGATGGTGCACTTCTTTTGGGTGCCATGATATAGGGATATTTTTGGGAACTATGAAGCGGACAAACTTGCAAATGCTGGTAAACTTTTGCCGGAGATGACCGGCAGTTTCCTGATTGGCTGTCCGATGGCTTTAGTTGAACTGACCATCAAGTAAAAATACTTAAAGGACGCTATAATGTCTTGGATGGAAGAATCTACCTGTGCGATCGCAAGACAGTTATGGAAAACTTTTGATATTACCAGTACTAAGGATTTACTTGAACTAGAAACGGAGTCCATTCGCGTAGCGGTGGCTGTCTTAACAGGGCATTGTCTGTTCGGCAGGTATGCGCTGCGGATGGGTTTACCTTTCAATGATTTCTACCGGTGGTGTTGCACTGAGGAAGAGGCCCGGCCCTTGCTAGGGGAAGAAAGCAGTCCTTTGGCTCATAATTCTTCGCAAGCCTAACCGAAGTAGTTTTGGTGGACTTAAAGAGGATCACCCAGTTTGTGAAAGTCTCGTGGTAGTAGTAGTAGTAATAGGTAGTAATAGTATATTACGGTATTTATTTTTTATTAAAGGCAATTGTGTAGTAAACATTTTAGATTCAACTTCCATAGCATTAAGTTCATGAAAAACTTCCCACAAGCCCTAAGGTTAAATACTCCAAAGCTAAATCCTATATCGTTTCTTTTCCCATAACTCGTGAAAGCTAAAAAAATGGATTATTCGATGGGGATTTAATTTTTTTTACTGATTTATGCATATCACTTTGGTATATTTCCATTATTTTACTTTAGTAGACATGATCACATGCAATTGGACTTCATTCGTTTTTTTTTTATTTAATTGTATATATATATATATATATATATATATATATATATATATATATATATATATATATATATATATATATATATATATATATATATAAAGAAAAATTATAAATTGAATTTTAAACGACTATTTAGAATTGTAATTAGCTTTTAAAATTCGAAAGAAGATGATAATATAATAAGTAGTGAAGATTACAGTCAAAAATGCTAATTCCCGAAAATTATACAGAGATGAGTTTTGCCTGGAAAATCAGAAAATTGAATTATTAGTAGATATTTACAAACATGCGATTCGTATTTATATTAGCCAATGAATTGACATTGAATAATGAATATTTTGGGTATGGTCACATGAATTGTACACGTGAAGAGTCCAAGCCATCCAAATTGAGTGTTCTTCGAGTTCAAAACAGACCTATCTAAATAAAATGTTATAGTATATAGCATAGCAATATTTGTGATGAATTTTGTGTAATATATTTGTTTAATCCTTATCATATTGAGACAATTTAATTACATCGCACATACAAATTATATTAATTTAGTTAAAATGAATAAAACATTATCGCATATATTCTTAATGTTAGTTTATTGCAAAAGTAACATGTTAAAAGTCTTTTTTGTCTCTGTAAGCTTAATATTAGTTTTATATATATGTTTATATATACAATCTACGATATTATAATATCTTAAATCGAGTTATATTGGTGCTTTGGAACTTAATTTTATGTATTGATTTAAATTAAACTAAAAACTAAAAGTTAAATCTATTGTTTCTCTTTGTATTCGATCGGATCGATGAAACCGTGAATTGTGCGTTGATAATGACCACTTTGTTTTAAAGCTTTTTTTACATGTTTCACAATCATGTTTGCCACTAACCGAACCATGTTTCGATAGGATATGTCTTTTAAGTGCTGCTGCTGACTGAAGATGACGATTGCAAACACCGCACTGAAGATATTCACCAGGTCCAGTGTGTCCTGGAAAAATTTAATTACTAATAAGAATAGTTGGAATAATATACATATATCATCATATCCTATAATGCAATTTTCTGAAAAAAATCACAGGTCTATTTTACACTGGTATTATATTTGACTGTGGGAGGCGAAAGTTAATTTGGCTTAAGCTTCAGGATGAGAAAAAAAGATTCAGCATTTATTACCAAATGTAAAAAAAATCACATTTGCATATAATCTTTAAAAGAAAAAGCATACAGAAAGACTTGGAGAGGAAAATGATATACAACCATATTTTCCAGCATAAAACATTTAAGTCATCCTGAAGATGTCGCAGTTAGTGGCAGATTTAATCCATAGCTAGTTGATGACCTTCTCGAGACCCTGAGTAGTAAGAACCCAATTGTTTTCGTCTACGCGGACGACATAACGGTAATAATAAAGCGTTCACACATGAATCCCTTGAGATTTAGAATGCAAGAAGCCTTAAATGAAACAATCCAATGGTGCTAAGAAGAAGGTTTATCCATAAACCCTCAGAAAAATAGCATAGTACCATTCACCAGAAAAAGAAAAACCGAAATAGGATCCCTAAAAATTAGGGGCACAGTCATATATCTGCAGGAATACGTAAAATATCTAGGAGTCCACCTACATATATTGGAACCTCATTTGGGCCAATCATCTAAACAAAACGACACTGAAGGTCACTACGGCAATTTGGGTGAAAAAAAAACAATGCTTGAATTCAATTGGAGACTAGCTCCAAGGCAGACATTATAGATATACAAATAAATAGTTAGACCTATCTTCCTTTCTGGAGCTGCAGTGTAGCGAAAAAAATGCACCAAAAACTGCTATTAATAGCCTCAACAAGCTTCAAAGTATGGCCTGCCTGCTGATTACAGTAGTAATGAGTTTCACAGCAATGGCAGTAATGAAGGCTTTTCTATCAGTTATCGACCGAAGCAGAATACATTGCAGTCGCTGAGGCAATGAATGAAGCGGAATGGCCGCCACACCTCAGAATTTAGGAGGAAGCAGCGAAACGGAATATTAGTCTACAACAGGTCTACAGATACAAATCAGGAGACCTAAGAGGCCACCATAGTATCCTGGAGGACATCGAGCCCACAATCGAAATGTTCAACGTTAGCGATCAAATAGACCAAAGCAGTGTTTGAAAAGAAGTTCAAGGTCTAAATTCCATTAAAGAACAAATATGAGGATGGCCAACCCCCCTCGTATAAAGGGGAGCAAATGTGATATACTCATGGCTCAAAGATGAATTGTGGAGTAGGAGCAGTGACCGCAGGATACAAGCACAAAATGAGTCTCCCTCTCCCAAAGGAGGACACTATTTATTAAGCAGAACAATATGCCATATTACATATAATATAAATAATTAACACTAAAAGGGTTAGAATTAAGATCCCATCGGATAGCCAAGCGGTTCTCACGGTTCTCAATCGTGATAACAAAATTTCAGCTATATTCTTAAGAGATGACGGAGACCCTAAATGAAATAGGACACAGAACAGCCTCGAGTTGACATGTGTTCCCGGTCATGAGGGGGACCAAGGAAACGGATAAGGGAATTCAAACATGAAGCAAGAAAAATATCGATAGATACTGGCTTAATCTTGAAGGTTTGAAACATTTTAAAAAAATACTTTGACTTCAATAACAAAAGAACAGAAGAAGCAGTGTCGCTCTGCAATAGTGGAGCAATGACAGGCCACCTTCCTTGCAAAAACGGAACGCAACGGCTGATGCGGATACTGTGGAGAAATGGCAGAGTGTGTAGAATATCTTATCACACACTGTCCAGCACTAGCGATACGAAGATTAGAACTCCTTGGCTATGCTCTTCTCTCCATCAAGGACACAACAAATGTTCCATTAAGGAGCATGTGCAGGCTCTTAAGAAGCCTGGATATCCTATAGGACATAACGCAGAGAATGCACAAAAGACCCAGGAGGTCGCAGTACTAGAGGCCTACAGAGCCCACTGGCGAAGCTTCGGTTCGACACTAAAACATGTTATTCGATTTTCACGGTGCTTAAAATCAGCTGCATAAACAATAACGAAACTTAAAGTGTACGAGTCAAAAGTATTTTAACAGCCAGATATGAAGATCATACATTTGCAATAGCTTTGTTGAGCTCGTTACATTGATCACAACAGTTAAATTCGATAATTAATTCAAACACCGAAGGACAAAGATCAGTGAGAGAGTCCAGAATGCGCTGGAGATATCCCATTGATGCAGAAGCGAACATCACTACTAGAATTCAGGAATCGAAGGTCTTGGTCGATGAAAAGACATCTGGAAGCAACGCAGCGTCTTGAAAGAGGGAAGCAGGGAATTGCTTTACTTATGTCAGCTTCAGCGACAGCTGTATGCATTAAAAGTTTGTACAACGTAAGATCGGCAGTCACATTTGCGTTTTATTGTTGTAAATAAAGTAATCCCACGACAACCTTCGTACGGGTCTTTATTATTTTTTTTATTTATTAAATATTTTCGTGAAGACAAACATATTTTTATGACAAGAGCTTTTATGAACGTGTAGTGCTAAGAAATGTGTATGCGTCGAACATATAAAATTTCAAGTCGGATAAATAAGAAAAGTTTGCAAATAGCTGACAACCGGACTAACCGTTAATTTCCGTGCTCAGAATTTGTATTGTATAATAAACCTCGCAGCGACGCGGTTGATTGGACAGACCATTTTCTCTGTTCGTACCTAGTATTTGAAAGTTATTGAAAGTTATTTTATTTTTACTGGTAAGGTGGAATTTTATTGTGGTGGAAAACTATTAAATTTAAGTTAATTCAATTATCCATAAGTTTTTATAATCGTTTTTTAAAAACTTATTATACAAAAAGAAACTCTCTTTCATAGGAAAACTTATTTATTATTTTGATTCAAATTTGTACAGTTCTACAGAGGGCATAGAAAATGTTCTTTCTACTTCACTTAGATGAAATACTTCGTGAGAAAACACAATCAGTTACAAACAAGCTAAAAAAAAACTTACAATACATATAAAATCGAAAGAGAACTATGTAGTCTAAACTCTAAAAAAAATTTTATATTTACATTCACAATTCAAATGAACTTTCTGAGATTGATATTTTTTTTACATTCAATGCATTGTTATTATTGTTTCTAATATAACAACTAAATTAAACATCTACGATCATAAATTAAATTTTGTTTTAATTAGAATATTTGTAATTAAGACTGCGATAACTGTTGTGGCTTCGTTTGTTTTTGTTCGTGCGATATTCTAATATGCTCTCGTAAACTGTACTTATTCTTGAAGTTCTTTTTGCATAGATCACATTTTCGCGGTGGTTGCGGTGTGTGCTGCGTACGAATATGTCTCCAAAGATTAACAGTTGTTATGACCATTTTGCAAAATTGACATTCAGTCCATTTACCATTTGGCAAATCTAAAAAATAAAATAAATGAAATGAATGATTAGTTCACTGTTGCTTTTAAACAAGTATCTAGTAAATATACTAAATTTTCGGTAGTGAATTTGATCGAAAAGGTTTTTTTTCAAGTTTTTGTAATTTTGAAAATATTTGGAGACATATTCATATAAAATACTCCACCAGAGTAAGCGTTATGGTTGATTTATAGGTATTTTTCTCATTACATAACGGGACTTGCATTAAATGAGGTGTACATTCGATTACAAACGAAATTTTTCGATTTACTTAAGAATTAGACATTCTTGGACACAGAAAACTCAATTTGCTTATAATTTGAAGCAACTTATCTTACAAATAAAACAACAGTGTTTCAATCATATGTTTATTATAGCATATTTTTACAATTCTTTCGTTACATATTAACTTATAAATTTCAGTCGCTTAGGCATCATTCAACTTTTCGTACGTCGATTTTTGCATCTAAACTCAACGTAATTTTATGGATTCGTGTCATATGAGCTTTCATATCGTAACTCCGAGAAAAATTTCTTCGGCAGACCGGACATTGCGTTTTGCCACTATGAGAGTCTTTATGCAGGGTGAGAGATGTAGGATGTTTAAATCCTTTCCAACATATACTGCAACGGAAACCAAATTCTGGCGAGTCTAAAACAAAATAATTCAATGACAACAGAATACAGTTACAGAAATAATAATTTTTTTTTTTTTTGATGAGTATTCTACAGCAAAATCAATAAAATAAAACTCTTCTACGTAATACAAATAAAAGATAATTGGAATGAATCGACATCTTGATTGAATCATGCAATTGAAAATAATTTCGACATAAACTTGTAAATAAAAAGAATAATTTGTACATACCTAGAATGTTTTCAGTTTTATTTTACAATTTCACTGTTCACTTAATATTTCACGGAAGTTTAGCTTGGGATAGGATATCTATCAAAATGTTAGTTATATCATTCGTAAATAATAAATTCAAAGTACGAGCAGCTTTCATTGTTCAGACTTTATAAAGTAAAGTACATACATCATACTGCTCATTCTTATGTATAAACTTTTTTTAGTGTTTGAATATAAATATGTAATTTAGAATAGAAACAAAAACTATTTATATTGACGTGAAACAAAACGAGCATGAAATATTACAATGGCATGGATTGTAATATTTCATGATCCAGAGACACCGCAAGAGCTTGTTGCTACAACAACAAAGTAGATTTACTCCTACCTAGTACTTAATGATTTATCGTATCATCTAAGCACAGTGGTGAACATTTAAGTTCAAGTGTAGATGGAATAAATGGCTGCAAAAGTCGTGCATAAAGTTAACACATGGGACTGACTCCACAATGATGCACCTGTACTGCACCCCCAAGCACATGAATCTTTATGTTCAGCTATTTGAAAACTAATATCAACAAGTTAGGGGCTGTAATTAGATACATTTGAGGAATATCTACAGCTGTGCACAATTTCTAAATGAAATGAGAATCTATTCTTCTAGAATCTATTTTTCCGACTCATTTTGGAAACCGCATCATTTCTGAGCATCTTTTTAGACGAGGCAAATGATACCACTTGTTAAAAAAAACAACTTGCATAGCGGTAAAGTCCTGTGATGAAGCTTCTCATGTGATCAATGCCGCGTTTCCAATAGTGAGCCGCTGAGTAAATTTCAAATCAAAAAAATCTAAAATTTGAAACAAAATTGTTCTAAATTTGGCCAGTTTCCAATGAGAAATTTTGTGAAACGTCCACGAAAATAAGTGGCTATTTATATGGCTAAACTCAACTCGAATTTTTAGAAAGCGAGCGTGAAGCGGAAGAGTACGTTGATTCGTGTACCATCAACTTTTTGATGTTTACATTTCGCTTCTTTTGATTTGTGTCAAAAGTCCTGGATGACTGGATAATTTTTAAATATTTGAGCTGCTTGATGTAAAATTTACAAATTTCAGATAATTGCCAAATTGCTTAAAAAAGTTATGACGAATATGAGTGACAGAACGCACCACTCCGTGTATTGAGTTGGTCCATGTAAACTCCAAGATCAACTTTAAAAGAGAATTGAGAAGAATTGGCCTTGTGTATTTGATGGAAAATTGTTGATGGAAAAACTCATTAACTAGTTTGTGTATTTGATGGAAAATTGTTAGTACGTGGCAGACAAATTTGTATTTGCTGAATTCTGAATTCAAAATTCCATCTGTTGTACTAGATATTTCAATTTCATTTTTAATAACTATTTCTACGAAAATTTCGGTCAAACCAAAAAATTATCAAATTCCCACTTATACTATGCTCACTTTTTCCAACGACACAAGTTATTTTGAATACATTATAATAAGAGCTTTGATAAAAGCCTTATATTGAAATTAGTCTATGCACAAACTCGAAAACGTTTTTGGAAAATTCTAAGCTGGAGTGGAATAAGGTCCTACTCTAGAGATGACCTACAGGTTGATTAGAAAGGACGGAAGATATTTGAAAGTTTGTGTTTGCAATTGCTTGATGAAATCCATTTCCCTTCAAGCCAAATATGGACAACGCGACATAAAAATAATTTCTATGAGCTGTTACGATGTAAAAAGATCAGTCACCACCAAGCAAAAATCTTTTTAATTCAAATATGTCTCCACAAAACGCCAAAAGAAAATATAATATTCAGCAAGTTTAAAATAATTTTTTTTTGAGTATAAAAGTGTTTAAAAGCATCCCGCTTGTGCACAGCCGCACATAAAATGTTGGCGAAGGATGTTCACAGTTATTTCAGATATAACAGAAAAAAATATGAGTTTTCCAATTATATTTCGATTGAAGTCTGAAAACTTCTTTTAACAAGCACAAACAAAGTGGATCTTTTTAGGATGTGTCGATAACAGATTGTTTGGAAATTGTCGTGACCTTCAAATATATTTTATGCTCCGCCGATTTCACAAGTCAGAATTTTTTTTCCGCAAATAATTTTAAAGTATAGTTTTGCCGGCTGTTTAAAATATCTTTCAATAGTAGCATGTTAGAACTTGATTAAATCAAAAATGTTCTAAAAGATCCGTTCGAACCGTGTTAGTTAAAGTTTATAATTCAAATGTCTTCAGCTTCACAGAGTGAGTTGAACTTATTTAATTTCAACGATCCTGTTTTAAAATATATTAATATTTTTAATCCATCACTCTTCTCTATCATCTATACAAAACCTGTCCACGGATCTACACGAACATTCAAGTATAAAAATTGGATAATGAATGTTGTGAACTAGCAACATTCTTACGTCCACAAGATGTGACCGAAACCAATTTGTCCATAAACCTTTTTAATTTCAAACTAGGTAGATTCAATGATCAAGAAGGTTCCTTAAATTTGTTATTTCTCCAGAGAGATTTTTTTTAAAAATTTATTTCAATAAAAACTAATTTAGAAATAGAATGAAAATTAGTATTTTAAATTGATCTTCTATCTAAACATCGTAGAGTCTAAAACGTCGTTCTTAAGATCACTTTTACCAATACTTGATATGGGAAATATATATTTTTTATATATTTTTTAGATAAACAATTTCAGATTGAACAGCCGGGCCATCAGTCGGATAGGGGGAATAACATGTAGTATATGAATATATGCACTTGCCGCAATTATCTCGGCTGATGGAAGCCTGAATTTAACCTCACCGTGGTGGCTGCGGGCAGCAGCCTTTTTTCTCAGAAAAGACTGGCGAATATTTTCAAGCTAGTCCCTTCCAAGTAAGGTTGGCGAGAGACTGCTATCCCGAAACCATCAACAAGCCTCGGAACCGGATTGATATCACAACGACGACCACGCGAACAAAAACGGCTAAACGATTTGAAAATGTTCTCATGGACCATTATATAACTCTACAGAGCTCGAGCTGCTCAGCAGCTGGCCGATGCCTTGTCTCAATATAAGGCTGATATAACAGCAATACAAGAGATCAGATGGGCAGGGAATGATGTTTTGCAAAAGAAAGAATATGACTTAGACTACAGCTGTCATCCGAAACACCATGTGCTCCTGGTAGGCTTTCTGGTGAGCCAAAAAATGAAGTATACCATCATCGGCTGTATCCCTTTAATGAAGGGTTTTACAATCTTGGCGTGCAAGGCATATTTGCAAACATCAGCCTCATAAACGTTCGAGGAATCTGCTGACGACGAAAAAGAATCGTATCATGAACAGGTCGAGGCATGATGTAAAAATCATCTTTGGAGATTTTAACGCCAAATCGGGTCGGGAGCCGGTATTCAGGCATTACACAGGCATCCATAGTTTGCATGAGAATACTAATGACAACGGACTTCGAGTCATAGAACTGACAGCATCTAAGAACTTGGTCGTTGCGAGTACCAGGATCCCGCGTAAAGATATCCATAAGGCCACGTGTATATCACCTTATGGAGCCACTCGTAACCAGATAGACCACGTGTTGATAGATCGCCGCCACTATTCGAGCCTGATGATGGTACGAACGTATCGACGTGCCAACTTAAACTCGGACCACTATCTTGTTAGTATGGTTCTCTGGGCGCGAATTGCTTTGCGTAGAAGCATTGCATCCGCGAACCAGGCTCGAATCAACACGGCTGCCTTATGCAATGAAAATATCAGTAACACCTTTGGTCTTGCGTTAGGACTCGCCCTCGAAGAGCTCGGTGGAGTCCTAGGGCCAGGATGCCGGGCGTAGATGAGAAGTGGACACGCTTTAAGAATACTGTCATTAGTACTGCTGACGCCATCTTAGGCAGTAGTCGCAAAGATCGGATCGACTGGATTGATGATGAATGCAAACTAGCGACTGATCGTAAGAATGTTGCATACCGGGCAATGCAGCAATCTCATAGAACGCGGGCCCGTGAGGAGGAATATAAAGAGCTCAGAAGAACAGAGAAGAGACTTCACAGACAAATAAAGCAGCCTGGAAAAAAGACCCGATCTGTAAAATAGAAAGAGCTAGAGAGCGAGGTCTGCAACAAGCGCGGAAGTTCTACCAAATAGTCCGAAATATGACGCAGTACACACCACGCTGCACTTAGTGTAATCTGATCACCGATCCTGAAGGCATTCTGCAGCGATGGGAAATACACTTTAATTGGAAGTTCTGAACTGGCTGTGCGAGAAACTTTCATCGAGATCGAGCGAGCGGCACATAAACTGGGGCTGTACATAAATCAAGGAGAGACTAAGTACATGGTGGCAGCATCGGCAGGAAGAACACCTAGAGTTGGTCAAACTTTCAGGGTGGTTGAGCATAAATTTGAAGTAGTGTCATCATTGAACTACCTTGGGTCAATTGTGGCAGCCGATAACAACATGGAGGAAGAAATACACGGGCGGCTGCTCAAATCCAACAAAGCCTACTACAGTCTGACAAGACTCTTCAAGTCCCGAAATCTCACCCGAACATCAAAGCTCCTGCTGTACAAGACCATGATCCTGCCAGTACTCATGTATGGATCCGAGACTTGGATGCTCAGCAAAAGTCTTGCGGAGAATCGTTGGCTCCATATGTGAAGAAGGGCGATTCCGGAGACGCCAAAGCCATGAGCTGTACGCTATCTACCTAGAAGCAGATATCATTACGAAGATAAAGCTCGGTAGAGTCCGGTGGGCAGGACATCTAGCTCGAATGAGCGAAGAAGATCCGGCTCGGAAAACCCTTTGCGGCAGATTTTACGGCAGACGACAACGTAGGAAACCTTGCCTGCGCTGGAGGGATGGCGTTGACCAGGACGCTTGGAGTTTAGGGCTGCAAAATTGGATGGCATCGGCTCGCGATCGGGTCCGATGCAGAAAAAAACTGTTGACGGAGGCCAGGACCGGATCCCGGTTGTAGCGCTGATGATGATGATGAATTTCGGATTGATCTCAACTATGATCTCAACTATGATCTCAACATCTTATTTAAAAGTGGTAAATCAAATTTAGTTTGACTTTCTACAACCGACTACGGATTTTTAGATTGAAATTGGTACAGACGTCATTCACATTCAATGTGCACGAATTTGTCCCAACTCACTTTACCTTGCATGTTTTAGTCAGTGAAAGAACAAAACGCGACCGAGCACATCATAGTCTTGTGTTTGCGTTAATCCGAGCCTTGCATTTACAGTGTTAGTTTCAATATTATTAACCACTTTCCAGTAAACTATATTGAAATAGATTTTAAATAATGCAGAATGCTTAGTTTAGGAATTAAGGATCAAATACAGCAGGTTGACACTATTAATAAACTTGAAGCGGTATAGCAGGTCAATATACATAAATGGTAATTACTTTTAAGTTTGGACACGTAAAATTAGACTGTATTATGTTTAAGAGCAAAAATTATTTGGGCACTTTTATAAATTAATGATTAAAGTTTAATCAAAACTTGATTTTAAATAAATTTGTCTGAACAGTTAATACTAATTAGTAGCTTCAAACTAAAAGCTAGTAAAGAATTAGACTTTGCTGATCAAAACTCTTTAGTGCAGTATTTTAGTATGATTTTTTTCTCACCGCAAGTCTGCAATATTAAGTTTAATCGTTGATTTGTATTTTAATAACCATCCAGCTTTCTCTGTCACTACTAATTATCAAACAGAAAAATAATGTTTTCTACTACATAGGTAGTCCAAGCTTTTACATGTTCGACAAAATTTTCCGCACCATTATTTCACTGATATGTCTACAATACAACGCAACGATATGAGAGAAAAATGATTCTTTTCGATAGTTGATTAGAGAGTTACGCTACACTTTCTTTAGAACTTTGAATTATGTTTCTTCAAAGTGTTTCAAATCTAACTATCTTTTTTAAAAAAAAACTAGAGAGAATGATAGAAATATGCTGGAGAGATTACTTTCCGATTGTAGATACTGAAAAGAAAGATTTCAGATTGCATTTGGTTTATGAGGGGGAAAACGAATGAAATCTTTTCTGCGAATGAAATGCAAGTGTGCATCATATTAAAATTGATATTCCTCATTTTTCAGTAATTAATATTTTTACTCGAAAAAAAACTTCCATAGATGGGACATCACAATCACTTTTTTGATGAAATTTTTTTTTAATGCACGTTTTTGGCTACTAACATGAATATTTTAAAAGTCCACATGCTTACTTACGTACATTGCTATGTCAATGTTATTTATATCTAATGCAAATAGTTGGTCATAAATTCATCACGAATTCCAAAAAAATGCTGTTTAATCTTTTATAAATACCAATCATTGAAGTAATATATTTGCAGAGGCTGACCGTAGCAGTTAGTTTAAAATTTCCCTGTGTATACCAATATTTAACCACGTTTACCCACAGACTATCAATATATCATGTAAAAGTTCTTAATAGATTAACTTACCCTGTGATGAATTTTTGCCATCAGGATTGCTTCCATCGCCTGAATTCGACGTTGTAAATATTCGACCTATTTCATAAAATAAGAAAAATATTTTAATGCCGATATTCGTCAGTTATAGCAATTATTACTTACCCATTTCAACAGAAGTTATCTCGCCTGCTTCAGGTTCATCACTTGATCCAAATTTATTATCAACTTCGGCATCATATGACGATTGTTCCGTTAGAATTTCATAGCTCGATGTGAATTGTGCGGTCGTTTGTGTTGTTGTGTCTTGCGATGCTTGTTGCGTGTGTGATTCTGCATTTAATTGGCTACTTTCGGGAACTTGAATGTAATCGGGCATGTCCATTTTCATTGTGGCTGGGATAAATTGAACTTCTGTTGCTGTAAAAATAAATTGAATCAATAAAGTAAAGTATTTTGAACTTATGCACAGTATGAATAAATTTATATAGTAAAAACTTTTGCGTCTTCATACATATTAAATATTTACAGCTTGAATGTTTAGAAAGATTTCGGGTAATCAACAAAATTATATGAAATTTATGTGAAGAATTCGAATTTAGTTTTACTTTATTTTCTTTTATTGGACAAAAAGATTCAATCAGAATACAGAAGAATAATTTGTCTGTGATCTATGCTACACGATATAGTGTAATGGTCTCAGAAGAGGCTGTGATGGTGGTATCGGGAGTAATCCCGATTGACCTACTAGCGCGAGAACGCAAAGAAGGGTACCTCTTTCGCTCAGAGCGGACCATGAACTCTGGTAATTTCTGAAGTCCGTGGTTACCAATGGGTGAGTCAGCACGACCGGATTGAAGCAGTGCTTTGGCGGGTCCCGACTCGGAACTTCGTGGGCTTGTAGATGGTCCTTTTTTTCAAACCTCACATACCCCGTGGTAATAGGTCACCCGAGGATCCAGTTAGCAAATTTTTTTTGGCCATATACACTAGGAGGAAATAAATGGAGGAAAAAATGCAGACGACAAAATTCACAAAGAACGACCAACGAAAACTCACCATCTATTTCTAGCCATTATTGATCAACTCATACGATGACGAAGCCTCATCATACTCCCCTCTTCCACATTAGACGAATTAGCCAGAGACCGCTTAAGCTCCAATATAGCACCGGGCATCGATAGCATCCCTGCGGAACTCCTGAATCGAAAATTGCAGAGGCATCGCACTATTATGTACGTCTTACGAAGAGAATTCAGAATTTAGAATTTCCCATCATGCACAAGTTCTAATGACATAGCTGACTCGTTCTTTACGAGCACAGTGTTAGCTCCTTGTAATCATTAAATTAGCACTTAAGTATGTCATCAGAAAAATCCTCGTTGGCACTGGCGGAACTTTCTTAATCAAGTCGACGCAGCTAGTAGCCTATGCTGATGACATCAATATTATGCCACGTTTCTTTTAAGACACCAAGAAAGTATTTATAACTCTAATTGAAACTACCAAATAAGTTGGTCGTCAAATTAAAGAGCAAAATTCAAAACTATAACTCAATTAAAGAAAACGATGACAATAAGACAAAATATAACGATTTTTAACCTGCAAAAGTGGACCACTTGGTGTACTTAGGGACGAACCTCTCGAAGGATGGGAATGAACTTGACGAAATCAAACAACCAATTCAACTCGCTAATAAGGCTCTCTTCTCAGTGCTTCCCACTCTATAATCTAGAGCAGGGGTGGGCAAACCTAATACTGGTATGATCGACATTAATTTTTTTACTTTATGCGCGATCGACTTCGAAATATGGGTTAAATTAAAAACAATGAAGGTCTTTATTGATATCAATATATTAAATACATTGTATTACTACTTTGTGCAATGCACTTTATTAATAAATATTTTGGACTAATTTTTGATATATATGCGTGACTCTCCATTTCATCAAAAAGTATTGTAGAGTTAGGCTTGTAAGCACTGATGCACAATCGAATAGATGCCATTAAGTGGTCATCAGTCAGAGAACTCTTAAGTTGCGATTCGATGTTTTTTTCATTTGAGAAAACGTTGCTTCACATCGATAAATGGAAGCAAAGAAAATGCAAATATCATCATTGCCACCAATCTCAATAATGGATATTTTTTATGGCAATAAAATTCAAAAATAATTTTCATTTGCGCGTGCTATTGTTAAAGTTTCTAACTCTAGATCCGATGTATGAGCTTGATTTGATGAAATATCCGCGTTATCGGATTCTTTAAAAGGAAATGAAGTAAATTCAAAAATCGGTTGAAGGTTATTGAAATTTGCAAATCGTCTCTCGAATTCTTGATTAAAATTTTCCAGTTCAGGACAAAACATTTCAATATTACATTCACCAGTAGGTTAGGTTAGGTTGTACCGGTTGGCACAAGACCACACATAGACCTATTGGTCCATAGTAATACCAGATAAATGGGCCAGGAGAAAAAAAAAATCAGTCAAAGCGGCCATCGAAAGCCCCGGTTGTTTTCGCGAACTGAAGGATGTTTTTCAGCTTTTGCATTTTACATGCACTAGTAAGTTTAATATGTTTTTCTAAATATGGAATATATTTAAAAATTTTGCCTATTTAATTTGGAAGCAAAAGGTTTTAATTTTACTTAAAAAAATTTACCGAACTCAAAAAGTCAACAATATTTTCCTTTTCCTTGTAATTGTAAATTTAGCAAGCTGTAACGGCCCATAAAATCCGTAAGAAATGCTTATATATTTACCCATACTGGATCTTCTAATTGTTCATGTTTTTCTCCCAATGTGTCCAAAAATGCAATAATTTCAGGCATCTAAAGATTAGTACTGTTTTCGATTTCACGTTAAATTCTCATGCAAATTTTTACGTGAAATTTATTTCGGCGAAAATTTAGCTTGAAAATAAGCAAGAGTTGTACTCACTTTTAAGCGTGAAAAATTGCTTGGAACATGCTTTCGCTTTGAAAAGCTTTGGCACATGTCTCCAATCATTTCACGCCAATTTAGTATGTGCAGCTCATTCTTTAGGCTAGTACTGAGTTAATCGTGAA
This sequence comes from Nemotelus nigrinus, assembly GCA_947369275.1. Classification (NCBI taxonomy): domain Eukaryota; kingdom Metazoa; phylum Arthropoda; class Insecta; order Diptera; family Stratiomyidae; genus Nemotelus; species Nemotelus nigrinus. Next base: position 220,422,907 of record OX376372.1, read on the forward strand.
GCTAAATTTTGACATGTCTCCATTATCTGGTCAGTCTTTCGAGCAAAAATTTTGAAAATGCAGAAAAGCGGGGACACTTATCATTTCTGACGGATAAGATGTCAAGAATTTCAATTTTCGAACGATTTTTTTTTTTTGAAAAGACATTTACACAGTTCAATTTTCAAATTCAAACACCAAATGTCACTTTTTAGCTCGAAAGAATGAACTGCACAAACTAAATTGGCGTGAAAAGATTTTAATCTAAAATTTTATTTTATCTAAAATTGAGATTAACCTTTGTTGCGCTGTGTGTTACAATGTGTTACTATCTCGGTAGCAGAGAGACAAATGCAAATGCAGGCAAGGTGTATGCGGGAAGCAAAAATATAAAGTGTGTTTTGAGGCACAGGGATTTAAGGAAATGAAACAACCGTATACGTATACGAGATTTAGTGAAGCAGGTTTACTAAAATGATATAAATCTATAAATTGCACAAATCGAGAGCATAGCTATCTCGGATTTTCTCTTTGGCTTCTTCGCCCCCAAGGCTCTGCGAGCTTTTGTGTGAACTGAAACTGCGTGGACTGTCCGATTGGATCTGTTAAGCCAAGGCCCATTCCAAAATGTACTGAATAAATCGTCTACTAAATTTTTAGTTCACATTTTAAATTATTAAAAATGTCTGTGATCGACTGTCGAACTGTTTGCGATCGACCGGTCGATCGCGATCGACCGTTTGCCCACCCCTGATCTAGAGGCATACACAGAAAAACGAAGCACCGTATCTATAAAACAATCATTAGACCTGTGTTATGGTACGGAAGAGAAAACTGGACGCTAGCTTAGGCATCTGAAAAAGACCGAAGTACGTTTGAAAGGAGGATTCTGCGTAGAGTTTAGGATTCAATACGGGAAGAAGGTGGATGACGAATCCGACACAGCGAGTTGCATAATCTATATAACAGGCCGGATGTATCCACCGTAATAAAACTTCAAAAATATCAATATTCTGCCCACGTCAAACGAATGAGGGAAATTCTAGTCAGCTTTTTTATGAAAAACGCTACACTCAGATGTGACTCTTACTCCTTTTTACTTTTACAATGTGACACTTTCTATCCCTGGAATGAATGTCTACAGAGGTAAAACCACTGATATAAAAAGTTGAATATGATATATACATAATTTGAAGGGAAAACTTTGATAAAATACTCACTTTTAACCATTGGTTCTTCCTCTTTAACAAATTCCACAGTTTCCGTGTAAACCGTATCATCATCTTCCGTAAATGTCAGCTTTCGTTTCCGAACCGAATTTTGAATTATGTTTGCCTGTAGTTCTATCGTTTGAGTCTGTGTTTGAGCCGTACTATCTGTTGAAACAGTTCGAACTGTTGCAGGAAGCGCCTTAACCAGTTGTTCTTCGATAAGTCGTTGCTCTAGCTGGCTTTTCGGTGGTTTGGGTTTCTCCTTTTCTTCCGAAGTCAATCCCTGCACAGCCAATAGCTCAGCAGTTTGCAAAAACGATTGAAGTGCTTCTTGCTGTACATTAACTTCACCCTAAAATACATATTGCATAAAACCTCAACCACTATTGAAGTTCCAAATTGACACTTACTTGATACATAAATTCAATTATGGCTTGCAGATCCTCGAATTTGATGAATTTGAATATAATAACAGGATGTGGGCAAGGATTTTCTTTAAATATTTCTTTGAAGTAGCCGCTGCATGCTGATAGGAGTAGTTTGTGAGCTTTTATCTTGCGGCCATCACAGCACAGCGTCACATCAACGAAATCGTCTTGCGATCGCAAATTATCGAATGCGTAAGTTATATGACTCTGGTAATTGTTCCATCGCAAAGAAAATTGTTGCGAAGTTGCCATTATGCCGTCGGATTAGTGGCTGCTGTGTTATTTAATTATGAAAAGTACACAATAAGCAACCGACAGGAAAACAAGCCACTTTGCATGCACTCTACACTCAAGGCGTTTCAGACAGTTTCCGGAGACTTAGCTCCCGAAGCACTATTTAGAGATATTTGCACAAAATACAACAACTACTGTCTATCGGATATTTCGAGGAGCTTCGATAGAATGGAAATATTTGTTAATTGTAGCAAAAAGCGCGAAAAGTGCACCTATTTACGAAATGCTCGGGAAGTGTCACTTTGGCGAGTTCATTCTAAAATGGTGTAAACCGATGCTGCCATATACTACTCCGAGATTTTAAGATAATATAGCCATCTCTTTCTTCGCATTTCACATAAATATTTGAACCATTTAGTGCTACTGAAACTCCTTTATAAGAAGATAATGTGGCAAAAAATTTAATTGCAAGACTTATTTAGTGCACTATTATCAGTTTCAATATTGTAATTCATATTCTCAAATTCAGAATTTGTCAATCATTTCAACACAAATTGGGTTAGCCAGCCACTTTTAACGCATGACATTTTAGTATGGCATCACAAAGTGAAAGTCAATTTGACAAGAGACACACAAACGAATCCGATCCGAAATCCATCGCCCTGATGACAAACAAGTGGAGTTTAGAGGATGGATGAAATAAAGGCGAAGTTTTTGGATTTGATCCATAAACAGGTGAGAATATACACTTAATTTTAAAAACTGATTCTTTATTCTGACATTGTAATTAGAACCGTCATGTTAAAATACCAGCAATGGGGTTTTCGGACTATTTCATCCAGAATGTTGCGAATACACCCGAAGCGATACCGTCTGATCGGGAACAAAAAGAAGATCAAGATCCCGAAGGAAATAAGCTTTCGGATCAAGAAATCCTTGAGAGAATCGATCCAACATATTTTGAGGAGAATGCCGATACAGCAACATACGAACTGAAGGTAGGTGGGTGGTGATTATATGGATTAGTGGGAGGGTTTTAAGATAAATTTGATAAACAGCATGGTCATGTTTTGACCATTTTATAAATGCGTATTCTCTGGTTATTTTATCAAATATTGTCTTTTCAGCAACATTGTTTTGCAATGGGTATGCTTATAAATTAAATAGTTTTTAATACGTTTGGTGAGTTTGGAGAACTGTATATTTTCGGCTCATTTTTAACGAAAACATTGTGTTCGGGAAAATTGTTGCATTTTATAATGCATTGCCGAAAACGGTAAAATCGGTGAAACACATAATAGAGTTTAAAACGTACTTGAAATCAGACGTCAAAAACAACAATCCTTAATGAAGAAGATACCAGAGTTTTTTGAAGACTTTTCTCTGGCACATTTCAAAGATGATAAATCTATAACAATACACGAACCGTAATTAGAATTGATAACTATTGTACTTTCCCTTATATAAATGCTTCAATTATCTGGGAAGCTCTTGGGACGATGTGTTTAATGACGCGTACATACTGATTGAGAGATGAAAAGAGTGGAAGGAAGGAGGAAAAAAAACAAAGTACAAGCGGGTTTGTTTGCTTGCCAAAATGTTTTCTCTATGAATTTGACGAATTTACAATTTTTTGAAAACCTTTCTTTTCAATCTGCGGATATTCAATAGCTTAGCTTGTATTCAAAGTTGTGTCCGTATCAAAATAGCAGGCTTCGTATTTGATTAATTCACCAAGAAGAAAAAAGACAATGGAAAGTAATAACAATTTATCCTATCAGTGCAGGAATTATAATTTAAAATGTCGAAAATAGAAATAGCTTTCAACAAATGGTCTTAAATACAGGTCCTTGTGCTCTGCTGTCCCTCTTCATTCTCAAATAGGAGTACTCTTCTGTTTGCAATCTGTCGCTAAACGGCCTCGCCGCCAGATTGAATCACACGTACACACAATCACAGCTAATGCAATGCGGCATGCAACTTTCGAATGCATTAAATTGCCACCCAAAACAGGCTTTGTAGTACATTTTATTGTTGCATGTTTAATTGCATTGCAACGAGCTCACTGGCCTGAGCACAGCTGATTTGTAACAATACTTGCATCAGGTGCGTTATCAGGCTAGTGAAGCAAAAAATGGGTTGGATGCTCGTTGTGTATGCTGTGCACCATTGCTACACAGCTGAGCAATGGATATTGCTAACAGCTTGTTATCGGATCCGGTACTCAAGTCACAGAGTTACTAGCTGCTCGGCATGAAGTTGGTATTTAGCTTGGCGCGGCAGCGGTGGCTGCTGTCGTGAGTTATCGGGAAGGGAACGGATTTCGAGTGTTGGATTGCGTTCTTTTGTACTGGGGGCGTGAATGAGTTTTTTTCTGACCTGAGGAATGGAACAATAATAATTTTCTTCAGAAGGATTATTTGGAAAGGTTTCTAAAAAGTTTCTAAAAAGAACTCAATTACAACAGTTATCAATAGTAGTCCATCGATTAGTTAGCAATTAAAGCGCTATATACATATATAATAGTCATTCTGTAGTCTCGTATAGCGAATTTAAGAAGTTCCTCTTGTGCTTGACGAGCTTCTTTAGTCGTTAACAATTTGCGCCTATTTGCTCGAGTCACTCTCTTATTCATCTATTTTATCTGCGTATGATTTACACTTTGTGCCAATTATTATATCTCAATTGTTTATTACCTGTAAAACAGATGTATTCCCTTCATTGAACAATTTCAATAATTTTTAACCCTGAATGTAAGTGCTTTGGAGCGAGACGCCAAACGGTCGAGTTGAAACTCTCATTTGCATTCTGCATATGGCCACGCAAAAATCTTTCGAGCAAATCGTCTCGGGATAAATCTTCAAATATTGACTTTACATACTCTTGGACCTCTGCATGTAGTGGTGTAGGGTGTTGAATAAGTTTTGAATTTTCTCCAGAAGCTTCAGCTTTCCGTCACTTGCATCAGCCGTCGGAACCTGGCGGAGAGTCCTCATGTTTTGGATTATCATCCGTGGAGCACATGCGATAGTAAGTGGCCATTACAGCCTTTTTCATATCCTCGAGGCTGTGACATTCCTCCGAATAGCTAATCCATAGTATAATGTCAATTTGTTTATAAGCGCTTCGGCTAGTTTACCCCTTCCTCCAAGTTTGTGATCTTTTTTTTTACCTTTCGAAGACGACTATCCATCCTCTTCTGCACGTGACTAATACACTTGGTAATCGTCACCATACGGATTTATATCAAGTATTCCTTTCAACGTTTTTGAGTCTCTATCTCCTATATAATTACGCCGCACAATTCTTCTGATCTCAAAAACATATCTTTAATTGATTCGACTTCCATTGCACCCGAAGAGCAGTGGTTATTCTCTTGAAACACTGATATGTGTTCTTCATACCACTGACGATATTCTTCAGTATTTTTTTTTTTTTTTGTTCTTCCAGTAGTTACACTCTGGACAATAACTACTTTTGATTACTAAATCTATAACTTTACCAGGGTAGTATCCAATGAGCATTGTGACACCATATACAAATTTAAAGCCCCGTTTTTTCCGTGAACCGTCGCCCGATACTTTTATATCGAAAACTGGCCTATTATATTTTTCGTTTTCTTGTTTTCTTCCTTTACAGCTTTTTTACAGCAAGATTGAAAAATGATTTTGTAGAGGTGTATAAATGCATAACAATATTATTATACGCACTTTAACTCAAACCGTCGCACATGTCCAAAAAATTAAAAAATAAATTAATCCCCTCGCTAACAATGCCTAAAAGACGTATAAACAAATGTCCTCATTACTAGCACTAGAAAGTTTTTTTTTCGCACTTACACTCGGTTGTTCGGTTTTATCTTTGTTTTTGGAGTACTGATTCCCACAAAATTTTCGTTGACGCAGGTATGTTGTCCGAGTTGATTTCTTTTGTTTGCTTTAGTATCTGAACTCATTTGTATATTTGCGTTTTCGAAAGCGTTCCGTACAGAATAAGTTCCAAAACTAAAGTGAACAGAATTAACAGCAACACCAGCCCTGATCTTCATTAATTTACCTAGTAATAGCTATAAAACTGTCAATTTCTTGGTATCATTATGTATATTAATTTCAAAATATCTGCTCACCCAAATTTTTAGCAATAGAAAAGTTGGGAGGTAAGGGCATTTAAAAACATGTAGTCAAAGTCGGCCGCTCAACTACACTTCTGACGACACTCGAACGCAAAGTACAAGAGGTTCGCGTTTATAAGTTTTAACGTTAGAAATACTTTGAATTAAGTTTGAAAAATTTGGTGACATATTTTTAAGCTGTTATACTAACATTTTACAAACCAGTATTAACGGCCAGGAAGATTTGTTTCACGGAACTGGAAAGGAGTCATCTAATATTGCTCCATATAGCCAAACAATAAATTCGAGCCTCTACTGTCAGCAATTGAATCTGTTGACAATTATCGGCCAGAGTTTGCATAAAACTAATTTACGTTTTTCTCTTATCTGCATTGAAATGATCTTGATTTCACGTTGCTATTACATTATTATTGCACTTTTTCATTCTTATATACTAAATTTAAGTTTCGTAATTAACTGAATTGATCTGTACTTAGAGTTAGAAGAAAAAAAATTAAAATAAACAAAATTAAAATTCATTCAATTCATAAATTACTAAAAACATAGTAAAACATATTGATTAACTATAGAAATTCGAAAACGAAGAAATCACCTGTGAAGCAATACAAGATTCCATGGCGATTCTGAAGCAACAGCAAAAAGTGATATCGAAAAAAGTGCTTCAACATATTCTAGAGCAGCGGAGTGCCTGTAATGAAGAGTTTCAACGGATTGGTGATGCCGAAAAAGAACTAGAAGAATCTCTATGGGTGTGCCGAAAGGCTCGCTCTTATCTAAGTTATGCGAAGAAAAACTTAACGACAACCAGTCTCGAAATAATTGCAACCTATCGTAAACGGGAACTACTCTTAGATTTACTCAAGTCTCTGAACGCAATCAAAATTTTGGTAAATTGTGTGAAAAATTGGTATCATCGCTCATCCGAAAAAAACTTTAAATATCTCTTTAGAAAACCATTGATAGCGAATTGCAGAAGCTGTTAGACGATGGTAACTATTCTGGAGCTATAGCATTGCTTCTCGAGTGCAAAGTAACTGCTTCGGAATATACACAGTACAAATGTGTCGAATCTTTAAATACGAAACTACAAGAAACTCTGATGTTGACCGAGTTTCAACTGGATACTGTTTTAAGTGAAGTAAGTTTTTACAAATGTTGTTCATTTGTAGAGCAATGATGTTCTTAAATTAATACAGATGACGCAAAACTTTGATGCTAAGAAGTATGCTAAGCTCCAAGAAGCCTACAAATTGTTGAATAAATCATTATTTGCAATGGACCAGGTAAGAACTATTTTGATTGAAAATGTGTTTTTCTCATGTTTGGAAATACTAAATATCTTTATAAGTAGATAACTAATTTTACAAGCATAACACTCACCTATTCACAGCTCCATATTAATTTCATATCCGCTATTCATTCTACGGTCAATGTTGTTTTACGATCGTATAACGAACAAAGTTCGGATGACAAACAAAAGCAGCTTTTTGAACAATTGTGCGAAAGTGTTCCTGCCGACAAATATATTCAGTGTCTAATCAACTTGTGCAAATCCTTCTGGACAATACTAGTATCATATTATCAAATAGTACTCTGGCATCAGAACTACAAACTATACCCACAAGATTCGCCGGAATGTCAGGACATCTATGTTCAGGAGAAATTGAAAAAAGGCCAATCACGACTTTGGAATGACATTCAATCGAAATTGTGTACTTATTTATCCAGTCAAAAACTACGCACTCTCAAATACGAACAATTCATTCAAGTGCTATCAATAATACAGCGCCTTAAAAAAGTTGGAGTTGAGTTTAGTGGCGAAACGTCAGAAAAACTGCTAGAAACGATGCGTCTTCAAAGCACGGAATTTTTCTATCGGTATCATGTATCTTGTTTGGAAGAAATTTGCTTGTTTCTTGACCACGAGGCATGGGTTCCCGTCGATTCTTTCACAAACATACTACAGCTGCAAGAATTTCGATCTGTTCGTCATTCGTTATTACGACGTAAATCTCCAACTTTAGAACAAAAGGTCGCAGTCCTTAAAACTGACGATGATGGAAAAAACCACAATAGCGATGAACTTATTTCTGTGCATTCTCAAGACGGAAGCTCTATTTACGAGTCCTGTGGATATTTTTTACGGTTCTCCGAGAAAAGTTCACCATTTGATGGAGGTCTTGATGCAGCTATGTTAGAGGAAGACATTTTATCGGGAATTGTAGACGAGGCGTCGTGCTACTTTTCCGAAGAAAGTGAGGATGATGACATGAAAAATAGTTTGTCGAAAAGTGATGATGATTCGGATGGTACTATGTGAGTATCTAAGTGACGTAAAGTATTTAGAAGCTATAATAGTAGATATCTTGCCGTAGGCCATTATTCGCAAACAATACATCGCTTAATGTACTCAGATGCATTGGAAGGTATCTACAAATGTGCAAGCTGCTACACTCTATATCCCCGCAAATTATATGTTCTATATTCGAGCTTATTGACTTTTATATATATGCTGTACATGAATTGTTTGCGAAGGACTCCGTAAGTACTTTGTAAACGCTAAATGGCTGTAAATTTGAGTGTACTATTTTCACTTTGCTGCTTAACTTTATTGTCATTCGCTTATTATCTCTTATTTTATTTGAAAGTACAATTTCATATTAACCCACTTATTCACCTATTCTAGTAGATTAGTCCAATTGTCCTCAGTAGACTTACAAATCTAATTTATTTTTGTGCAAATCCTTTATACGATTCTTTGTTATAAAACACATGTCTGTCATTTTAATCATGTTTACAAATTTTTTCTATTCTTTTGCCGAACTAACATATAGGATAGCCAAAAGAGGGTAATATTAATAGAAAGGTGTTGAAAACATTTCACTGAATGTATATTTTCTATTCAGCCGGTGCCAATGGATAATTTATACACTGAACGCTTGCATGTTAAGTTAAAATATATTGCGGATCAAATCATCGCCAAAATAAAAGGATGGCCTTTAAATTTTTCATCTTTGGTAAGTAAACCTAAAATTACTCGAAACGTTTAAACGAAATGATTAGATATTGATAAAAATACTTAAGCTGTTAATAATAATAATATTAATAATTTGAGCCGTATTGAAAGCTATTTAAAAAAAATCTCCAGTCAAGTAAAATATTTTATTTGTTTGACAAACTTTTTGCGTTAAATAGAATTTTTTTAAATGTCTGTATGTGCTAAGCTTGATTGAGTCCACGTTTTGGAATAAAGAGGTTACAGATGAGACATCTCTAAACGGACACTTTCAATACAAATATCAATGCTTAGTTGTCTTCAAGATGCACAACTTCATGGAAGTATCATACGATACCTGTCCAATATCTATCGCACAATACCGTCGCCCTAGACTTTTCAGTGTTTGGAAATAATATCCATCTCAAGCAACCCTGTTTTATTTTTCATCCTCACCTCTCGAGAAAACCAAATAAGTGATCCACAACAATTTACTTGGATATATCTTTTTCTTCTCTGGAGCTCACGATTATCTTCCTACTTAGTCCTGATTTGTCCTGAATGGATAATGTTAGTTATAAATGGTGCAGTTTAATGAGTCCAGTGTAAAAGTTAATGATGCAGAGGATGTAAAAAAGTAAAAAGAGTAGTTTAGCACAGTTTAGCACTTGAGTTTCGACGTTACTTTTTACTTTGTGAATTACTAAATACGAAACTTCGGCAGCTATCGTGTTGGTTATTATTTGTTTATTTTGTAAAATACTAAAACAACTTCCAAATAATAATAGTAATAAATACCTTGTGTTTAATTACGATATTACCATAATTTGTTGTGCATTGCATACTTATGTTAAAATAAATTCTTTATTTCAGATAAACAATGAACTAAGTAACTCGGAAACTCTCTATGGGCTCTCTCTACGTATTGTGGGTATTGAAAGTGGTATTTGCATGGCCAAGCAATTGCATCAATTACATAAATATATGGAGCACTTGCTTCCGCCTAACAATCATCAAATCCTCCATGACTACTACAATAATATCGAATACATCAATCTTATTGCAAAGCCTATTTACATGTGTGTTACTGCTCGAGTATGTGATCTTCCAGGTGTACTCTCCGCCATGAGCAAAGTCAAGTGGGATGTAAATCATGTTAGCGTCCAACACAGCTCTTATGTCGATACCATAAATCGCGTAAGCTTATATTTAAAATTCGAATTCAATTTATTGACTAAGTGAAAATTGATTGCAGAGCGTTCAAACGTTTGCCATGCGATTGGAGGAAATTGCAAAAAATGTACCTGTACCATTTGAGTGCGTTTGGAATAGCTTGGCTCATGTGGCAACACATCTTCTAGTCGAAGGGTAACTGCACATTCTCCCGTCACTTAATTCATACTAACATTTGATATTCCTTTCAGATTTTCGAATACTAAGAAATGTTCACCGGGTGGCCGGGCTCTCATGCAATTAGATTTCACTCATTTCATGTCGATTCTCGAATTACTATCAGGAATGAAATTTCCTCATCACCGAACCTATGTTGATGCTTACGTGAAAGCCTATTACTTTCCACCGGAACTATTTGAAGGCTGGATACGAGAACAGTCTGAACGTAACGATTATTCAAGCAAACAATTGTCAAGCCTGATCAATTCGGTTTGCTCAAGTGATAAACGAATGAAACAAAAATTACTCGGACTTTTAGGCAATATTAGCGAAGCTAGCTAAAACAAAGCTAGAACGATTATTGTGGATAAAATGTATACCTGTATTTTATAGTGCAACAAAACTGTATTTTTTTTTAGATTATTGTGCTGTTATGTCCATTCCGTTTTTATTCATCTTAATTTGTAATGAAAATCGAATAATCTCTATACTTTCCATATATATATATGGTAAGTACATGTAATCTCTCCTGGAATCTCCTATATATACTTAAACATTCCCAAGTTATTTTTTTATTGTATTTATATTTTATTGCGTTATCGCAAACGAATATTTTATGCCCTTACGTTGTGACTAACGATCTCCACAAATGAAATTTGTTAACATGAACAAAGTTTATAATATATTGTTTTCCCTTATATAATTAATTTACGTGTTTGTTTTTATGTTAATTTTATATTGTTTGGAACTAGTTGAAATGTTTCAGGACTTATTGTCGGAAAAGTTATGTCAATAGTACGAAGACTTTTTGATCCATTTGTGTTAAATCTGATTTTTCAGATTGTTATATTCGATTGTAGATTGTACTATTCGATTAAAGTGCTCTTAATGCGTTCATGCAAAGTCCTGGGGCAGAAGCGCTATTTAACTATTCACATAGACAGTACACCATATACAACACCATATAATAGTCCATATTATATAGCAAGCAATCATAGTTATCACAATCATAGCTATATAGTCCATACAAAAAGGATAAACTTGAGACGCTTCCTTTTTGGAGCTGAGTCTCCACCAATAATTCGAATTATCCTAAAACGTAATTCGAAGCTTCGGAACTGCTTGGCAGAGTTGCTAAAGTGGAGATCAATGAAGATAAATAAGTACTTTAATTTAGAGACCAATTTTCCTTTAAAATCTAGACTGTCTGAGACTTTTCCTTTAAAATCTAGACTGTCTTAGCACTGCAGAATATCTAGCTTCCAAAGGAAAAATTGGTCTTTAGTCAGCTTTATCATTTTTCGGCAAATGAGTTTCACATTCTCTCGTTGGAAAATTTCACGAAGCTCAATTCTATATTAATAATTACCGAATAAAGCACCTCCTCCGTGACGTAAACATACAATACTTAAGCAATATGTGAACCCCACCAAAACGCAGCTTGTACTGTTTACCAAGAAGTATAAAGTTCCTCGATTTGACCTGCCGAAATTGAACAGGGTTTTTACTGAACAGGGTTTTTATTGAACAGGGTTTTTATTGAACTGTACCAGAGGGTCAAGTACCTGTATCCTCGATTCGAAGCTACTATGGAACGAAAATATATCGGAAAGATAACGGAAAGTTTTCGGTGCTCTTTACTGCTACACAAGAGCCATAGGAGCGAATTGGGGTCTACAGCCCCAAGTTCTTGCATGGCTTTATACCACTATAATTTGTGGGGTGTATAGACGGGGTCAAAAGGAGGCTATTGCGTAACTGCCTTCGAAAAAAAAGCCGAAATCCCAATTTAACCGATTACACGACGTTCCGACTGGTATTATCTAAAATCCCAAGAAAATTGAGATTTTGTGTATCCACGGTCTATTTCTAAATTCTCTGTAAAAAAAACTTGCTGTAGACAGAGAACAAACAGAGCCGTAACAGAAAATGGTCATTCCAAGCTTGTGCGAAACTGTTAACTAACATGTACAGAGGAGAAAGTTTGTCCCATGTCCCATGCATAGAGGTAAACGTCCCACGCGTACTGCATTCGCCAAATAAAGCTACAGAAAAGTGTCTTGGATAAAGCTTTAGTTTCATAAAAAGACTGATAAGATTTGACAGTTGAAGTCATTGCATGCAACTTCCATACAGATCATAGAGATAGTGTTGAGTAGGACACGGTTTCAAAAAGAGTTTGTAAGAGGCGCCTCTTTTTTGTACTGAGCCAGTACAATGTCCCACTTCAAATGAGGCGAGGCGTTTTTTATGAACGCGGTACAAAAGAGGCGATAGTACAAAAGAGGCGATATAGTACAAATGACGCGATGTAGTACAAAAGAGTCGATGTAGTACAAAAGAGGCGAATAGTACAAAAGAGGCGAATAGTACAAAAGAGGCAAATAGTACAAAAGAGGCAAATAGTACAAAAGAGGCGATAGAACGAACTCTAGCATTCGGCTCGCCACGACACGACTGCTTGAATTGAAGATTTGAGTTAAAAAGTCTCAACTCGTCTCTACTCAGTAGTACAAACTGATTAAACGTACACACATCGTATTTTGTACGGGACATTGTACTAGCTTGCATCCGCATCGTACAATGTAAGGCCTCTCTCTGAAATGTCATGTTGGTCGTCACTATCGGCTCTTTGTCTCTCATCTTACAAATCGCAAAGTGAGGAGTAGCATGACGAGCATGACAAAAATTTTGAAGTGGTACATTTCATGAGTTTGTCGCGTCATGACAATTTTCGTTCTTGTACGGGACAAATGTACTGGCTCTTACAAGTCCTACTCAACACTACATAGAGATACAGATAAACAAGTGAAACATTCTTCTGTTTATCAACAACCAATTGTTATTCGTATGATTGCATTCGATTAAGATTCACGTGACTCTCTTTTCGTGGATTCAAGTCACAAAACAGTCGTGTGTTGAACGAATTTAAGATAATTCACAGTATTTATTTCGTATTCAATGTGTTAGCTGTGTCAATTGTTAACGAAACCAATGCCTTCTAGAAGTACGGGCCGTCAGGCTACGTAATCGTTGTCGATGTGACGTCATGGCGTCAAACCATTTTGACATTTCCACGAGGCAGTGCCGACACACACCGAGATTTCACATGCAGTTTTTTAGCTAAAATACGAATAAAACTTTAATTTTTTGTGCGTGGACGCGTTATAATAATAATATTTAGCCATAACTTTCATTTTGTATCGACCAATTGTATCGCGATAGCAAATCGACACGGAACATCACATAACCTAACAACAACTGATAAACATTTCGTCGTGAATTTTTCCAATTATGCCGCACGCACCGCATTAATTTGTGTTTTAACTGTTCACTAGCACTGTTCCGCACATACCACTCTGTTTTCATTTCACGCACTATAACACAACCCGTAAAATTAACATTTTCCCGCGGACGTCCCATAAGACTACGTGTGTTTTTCGCGACATTTGGTCCGATGCTCTGACGTCATCATTCTGCATTACGGCCCGTACATATAGAAGGCATTGACGAAACGAAGTGATAGTTGTGTTTAATTTACCAACGTAACATAGTTTACGGGCCACGTAACTTTAACTAAAATAATCCTACCAGCTACCTAAACAGTGTTTAAAATTCTGGAAGCAATTGGATTCCAAAGTTTAAATTATGAGCGATATTAAACAACTTGAGCGATAATAAAAGTAGTTATCATAAGTGATAAATATATCTCGTATTCAATGAATTCACAGTAAATTGTGACCTAGGTAATTCAGTTTTAAACATAAATTGAGTGTCCTTATTCCTTTCACAATGGGAAATTGGATTGAATACACCGATCAAACCTGGAGAGAATTGGATATGAAGAAACTTTCTGTAGACCAGGCTTACGTTCGCGTAATATCTACATCAAACGAGGTCAATTGGCTGTACAGTTTGTCGGAGGAATGTTATCATGTTCGTACTTAAAACTGAAAATGGTATTGAAATAAACATTACATTATTAATAAAATATTTTTACAGTGCCCTTATACGAAAATACTTGATGTATTGCCATATAAACATGCTCGCACTAAAGTCGATACAGCCCGTAATCTTTTATTTAAAGTATTCGATAATGATGTGGGCGACTATGCATTCCCAAACGAGTAAGATTTGCATATGCATTCGCATACTAATACGTTGCAATTTACAATTTAAATTTATTTTATTCCAAATGCGAATGAAGGACGGCGATTTGTGATATTGCGCCAGATCTTGGTGAATTTGGTGTTTACAACTTGACAGTGTCAGCCAACAAATCATGTACTTTCACTATTGATAAAGAGCCGGTCGATATATACCTGCGTAAGTAAATGTTAAGAAAATATGCAGAATTACTAAAATAATTGCTTTTACGTTGAAATATCTATAATTTCATAATGCATTTTTAGATCATTTTGATTTAAAATAAAGAATAATAAAAAAAAGTGTTCAAGACTGCACAGATAATGCATCGGGAAATTCAATAGACAACTGAAAAGTAGGGTAAAATTTTTTTCGATTGATTTGAGAAGGTCAGATTATTTGGGTTCAAAGATAAGATAATTCATTCATTTTCTGTAGACAACATGCAGCATAATCTTACTTAGACGCCATCGTATAGATATCATGAAATCTATAGAAATATTAAAAATCGAAGACAAAAAAGTATTATATCTTGATATATATGTGCACACAATATAGAAACAAACGTAAATTTTATCCGCGAGATCGCTGAAAACAAACGACGGACTATACTTGTAAGCCAGACATATTATACGGTGATTTGAAATAGATTCTGGATAGCAGCATTGATTTAAGACAATAGACAAATATCCAATCACATGTTTCTGCTAATTGAAATACTCATTACCAAAGCTATTTAAATAGCATGGAGAAAAGTTATAGAGCCGGGAGCAGGCCTGTTACCTCTGTTGCAGTACATTGATCTTAAGACTTGACATCTGGAACATTACGTACGATGATCTGCTGCGCCTGGAAATGCCTGCGGATGTGTTCCTGATAGGTTACGCTGATGACGTCGCAGCGATAATCTATTCCAGATCTGCCGTTTTCGCTAAGCTTCTACTAAACTAAGTCATGAGGAGGGTGGAGCGGTGGATAACCGAGGACGGCTACCAGCTGGCGGTCTTAAAGACAGAGATTATCATGCTTACGAAGCGGAAGATATCAACGGTCATGCTCATGACAGTTGGCTCCGTTGAGTTCCAGACCAGCAAGTCGGTCCGGTATCTGGGAGTGACCATGGACACCAAGCTGACCTATTAGGATCATATGCACAAAAAGCATGAGATAGGGTTCAAGTAGTTGTTACTTTGCTGAGTAGGCTAATGACTAGCGTCGTTGGACCCAATGAGACTAGACGATAACGGTAACTACCAATTCCATCTTGGTACATTGAGCCGAAATTTGGGGAGTTCCGCTCCGAACTTAGAAGTTCCAAAAGCGTGTTGTCAATGTCCAGCGCGGGGGTGTCCTGCGAGTCACCTGTAGCTGTCATATGATATCAGAAAAGGCTGTGATGGTGGTATTGGGAGCAATACCGGTAGACGTATTAGCGTATGAACGCAAGGAAAAGTACCTCTTTCATTCAAAGCCGGATCAAACGTAGACTCTGACGTGCGCACGTACGTAAACCCTCTAATTCTTGGAATAAAGTTGGAGTGAAAGATAAAAAGGACGCCGGAAGGCTAAACAACAACCTCTGATAGAAGCCTAGAATACAAAAATCTATGATTCTCTATCGTCACCTTAACAAAAAGCTAAATCAAGATGCCATGTTAAATAATCAATAGATTCACAGGCTCATTGTTTGGATCTTAGCTGAAAAATAATAAAACAATTAGTAACAATATAACAGCACCTTTTAAGTCTACAAATATATTTTCTTTTCTGTATAGTTTTGTCAAGTAATTTATTATATCAGAGTAATTTCAAAACAGTATATGGTATGAAAATATATTTTAGCTATGCTCCTTGTCGCCATAATTTTCACATGTGTAGTAATATTACTGCGCATTAGCAGATACGTATACAATAGAACAAGGCAAGTAGTAGAAGAGGAGGTCTCCAGTGACAATGATGTTGATGCTAAGAAGAAAGTTCCATTGAAAAAACGAATGAAAAGTATTGATACATTCCGCGGGTATGATCTACGCTATTATTGTTTTTCTGTGCCTTATTGCTCTCTCTTGCAGAATCATAATTGTTTTAATGATATTTGTTAATAACGGCGGAGGCAGATACTGGTGGATTGATCACGCACCATGGAATGGACTTCATGTAGCAGATCTTGTATTTCCAGCTTTCATATGGATTATGGGAGTTTGTATACCACTTTCGGTTAAATCTCAGTTAGGACGAAATGTTACAAAGAAAACCATTTTGCTAAACACACTCTGGGTAAAGCGTTGGGCATGTTTGATCATTTGATATTTATGTTCTCCAATTTAATTTCAGCGCTCTGTGAAACTGTTTCTAATAGGTCTATTTCTTAATTCAATAAACGGCCCTAATTTAGAAGATCTACGAATAATGGGTATTCTACAGAGACTTGGTATAGCTAATTTTGTTGTATCGTCTCTCTATACAGTATTTGCTAGCAACGAGTTTATAATGCCACAGGTTTGTTTTCTAGTTATTGTGTTCATACATAAGCTATGAGTATATTTGGAATTTTAGTCACGTTTTAAGAGAGCATTGCACGATTTAGATATCATTAAATATTTATGGCTGTTTGGGATAAGTTTGATCATAATTCACACTGGTTTAATATTTGGCTTAGAAATTCCTGGATGTCCCAGGTGAGTACTTATTACATTCAGCCATCGCATTGATTTTCTAAAATAATATCCTAGAGGATATCTTGGTCCGGGCGGTCTGCATGAAATGGGATCATATAAAGATTGTATGGGCGGAGCGACTGGTTATATAGACAAATTAATACTAGGTGCTGCACATATTTATCAACACCCTACTGCGAAAAAGATATACAATTCAACGGCATTTGATCCTGAAGGATTAATCGGTATGGCGTCGGATTTTATCATAATAATTAATATTGCGAATCGTTTCATTTAAGGATGTCTGCTAACAATCGTGCAAACAATAATCGGTGTACAATGTGGAGCAATCATTCTAGTTTTTCCAGAATGGAAGTCACGAGTCAAACGTTGGCTAATATGGAGTGTCGCGCTGGGATTGCTTTCAGGGATCTTGTGCTTATTTTCACTAGAAAACGGTTGGATACCTATCAATAAAAATTTAATGTACGATAATTCTATATTTTCTTTTAAATCTTTTTTATTTGCCGATATTTTTGATTCTCAGGTCTCTCTCGTTTGTGCTTGCAACATCGTCATTGGCGTTTTTCTTCGAAACGTTCTGTTATATATTGCTCGATATTAAAAGCAAGTGGAACGGATATCCGTTCTTGCAGTGCGGAATGAACGCAATATTGCTTTATGTTGGACATTCTGTATTGCACAAAATGTTGCCGTGGCATTGGAGTACTGGCCTGATGAATACTCATTTCATGTTGCTGTTGAAATGTACGTGGACGACGTTCTTATGGATTCTAGTTGCCATATATTGTTATAAGAAACACATTTTTTATGTAGTCTAGACTTTTTGTAACGTATCTGTAAGACGTTTTTAATATAATTTTTTTATATGTTTATTTTATAATTTATTTCTTTGATAAGGTTATTTCTTAGAGCCCCTTGATGAGCATGGAGACACATAAAGGAGAAGCCGAGTCATTTATTGACTGATTGATAAAAAATTTGACTAATTTTCTAAAATATAAAGGGAGCTTAAATTTGCACGTTGAAACATTTTTGACGAGTGATAACCGTGGATAACTTCCGATTCAGTGGCTTTCGATGCAGTCATCATATCAAAGTAATAAATGACTTTCGTGCAGGTTGTAATAAGGATTACGTTTGACAGAATATTCATACATTCAAAATTTACACAAGTTCTCTACTACTGTTAAAAAACCGGTCTTCCTAGTTGTTTTTATGCCCTGGAGTTTGTCAAGTTTGGTCCGTGTTTGTGGCAAACAATTATAGCTGTCAATTCTGCATTTCCAGCGCATCAGACATCCACCAAAGCTAAATCCATTTGCTATCAGACCCAAATATGAGCTATAATGAACTATGGTCCATCCTGATTTTTTGGGGATAAGACTAAAATAGCAGAGGCGAATGTATTCGAAAGAAGGATTTTATGTTTTTCACAACCCGATATCTAAGATGATAGAAGAGCCTTTTACTGAATTCAGGAGAGTACAAATTGAGGTTTCGAATCATTGACAACTTTTTACGGACAGATGGATGAACAAGTGATTCGGTCACTTGGGGACACAGGTGTTGCGATGAGCTATTTCTATGCCCCAGAAAGGTAGTGTGCTATTGCAGTTTTTAATGTGCTATCAAACTAAGTCACCATCTCTATTGACGAAGAGGGCTAGATTTAAGATGTAGGTTAAATTTTAGTGTCTAATCAGGTTAGGTTATTTATATTGAGACATGTTAAATCCAGCTAGTGGAGTACGGTAGGGTTTCAGACTAAACAAAGATGATATAAACCGATAAGAGCCAGCAAGCCAAAATAGTATGGCCGATAGTTTTTATTTTGTTTATTGGTAATCGATTTTTAAGTAAATCCAAGAATGTACAGCTAAAAAATTATGAATATATTGCTTAGTTCTATACAACCACCACTATGTATCATTTTTTTGTTGCATTCGTTGAACCTCATTTCTGTCAAACTAATCCGTTGATCATTCCAACATTTTCGAAAACAAAAAAAAACCATTGAAAGCCGCAACCTACTTAAGATATTAAGTGTTAAATTGATTATTAGCACGAGGACATTATGTTATCTTCCATGTCTCATACATAGACCAGAAATTATTTGCTACAGATGAATAGTTCCAGCCCTGAACAAAGTAACTAATATTGAAGTCATACATAAACTGTCATCCTGACTATTAGTTTACATTTGGTCGTTTTAAGCGGACGAACGTTAGTTTTAAGTTCGATTGATTTGGAAGAGAAGGAACAAATTATCAATAAAATGAGGAAATTGCTCATATAAGTTTTAAATGAAGTGGAACTTGATAGTTTTTATGAACGGGTTTTTAAGGATTATGTTTTTTCTATGAATTTTCAATATCTCTCATTGAACTAGGCCAAATATCTGCTACTTGCATAATGAAGAAGTAGAAAACGATACAACCAACTAAACATACTAGATGCATACATTATGGGCAACTGGCTTGAGCACACGCCCACCCAATGGCAGGAGCTGGACATGCGGAAATTGAAGATCGACGACGCCTATATCCGACTGATTTCATCTTCAAGTAGAAGTGTTTGGCTATACAGTCTTTCAGATGTTTGCCACAAGGTAGATCAACTTAAAGTTTTGCTGCATAAAATTAGTTTTGTTTTGCTTTCAGTGTCCTTATACTAAGCTTCTTGAGGTGAAATCTCTTCAGAAGAACAACACAATTATTTCTACAAAGCATAAACTATTTTTGAAGGTATTTGATGTGGACCACGGTGAATTCGCGCACACAAACCTGTAGAAGAATATAATATTGGCTTCAATTTAAACAAGTTTAGTTAAATTTTACATTTCATAGGGCAGGCTTATGTCGAATAGACAAAGATCTAGGAGAATTTGGCGTTTATAATTTAACCATAGCGGATGATAAAATTTGCCGTTTTAGTGTTGACCTAGAGCCAGTGAACATATACTTGCGTATAAAATAATTTCTTTAATAATTTTTATGTTTATCGAACCGTTGTTCCATTGATTTCAGCTTTAATTCTGACTACAACTATAGTATTTTTCGTATGTGTACTATATTGGATCCTAAACAAATTTTACCAAAAACTGATAGTGGATATGCATCAGACTAACGTTTCGATAAAAATC
This sequence comes from Nemotelus nigrinus, assembly GCA_947369275.1. Taxonomy (NCBI): domain Eukaryota; kingdom Metazoa; phylum Arthropoda; class Insecta; order Diptera; family Stratiomyidae; genus Nemotelus; species Nemotelus nigrinus. The sequence goes on from OX376372.1 coordinate 220,443,247, forward strand.
AGTCAAATCGTGAATGAGAGACCATACAAACAAATGGGCAGTTTGGATGCATTTAGAGGGTACACTTACGATTACCTAAAAGCTGTCTTGAGCATTAACCAGAGATTTCCTTTATCAGGATGGCTGCCGTTCTATTTATCTTCGGAGTGAGTGGTGGTGGTGGTTATTGGTGGTTGAGAGCACCTTGGAATGGACTCGGTATCATGGCTTTCATTTTTCCTGCCTTTAACTGGGCAATGGGTGCTAATATGGTTAACTCATTAAATGTGCAACTATATGGAGGACGCCCAAAAAAAGATGTGGTGCTATCTATCGCTTGGGTAAGTGGTTCAATAATATTTTTGCACGATATTCAGTAACATGTACTTAGCTCTCAGTGAAACAATTTTTTGCTGGTGTTTGCCTTAACTCTTCAGAAGGACCAATTTTGGAAAATTTACGGATAATGGGTATACTTCAACGACTGGGAGTAGCAAATTTAATCGTAGGTTCTTTATACACAATGACCAGCCCTAGGAAACCTAAGATTCCGCAGGTGAGCTTCTCAATTTTTGTTTAGTGTTTTTGCACCATTCAATAAGTTGGAATTGTTATTTAAGTTGATTGATGCATCAAAACGTCGTAAATCACTTCTTATTATATTCTGAAGTTCTTTTTGTTCATCAGTTGCTCAACAGCTTTGGGGTGTCGTGTCCTTTTCGTGAAATATTCTCGAAATTAAAAAAGAAAATCAAAAATACATCTTCACATTCACTTAATGCACAAATCAGTCCTTATCTCACGAATCGGGCGTTTGATCTAATTTCGCGATTCTTTTATTATGCTTCATTTTACTGACCGCGTTTACACAAATAGTTTATTATTTAAACTTTACTGCATTTCGATTTATACCTTCGTTTATATACAAAGTTTGACAAATTTTAAATAAAATAATTTATTTTGCAGGAGAATCATGCGCATGCATTTCAAGATATAATTTTAATTAGATATTTATGGCTTTTTGCGGGTTTCGTTGCAGTCGTATATCTTCTTATAATTTTTCTGGTGCAAATACCTGGATGTCCAAGGTAAATTGCATATAAAACATATATGTAATTGCATCACGGGAAATATTTTATTTATTTTTCGACCAGAGGTTATTCGGGTCCCGGTGGACTACATGAAATGCGAGCATATGAAAATTGCACTGGTGGTGTCACCGGATATGTTGACAGAATCATCATAGGGACACGAAGATTGCAACATCGTTATCCTGGTTCCGAAGTCTATAAGTCTGGTGCATTTGATACTGATGGTTTATTAGGTGAGCATTAGTAATAAATGAAAATTAAATGCAACTAATAAATTTATCATTAATAGGCTGCCTGCCGACAATTGTACAGACCATAATGGGAGTGCAGTGTGCAGTGACCATGCTTGTCTACAAAGATTGGAAGTCGAAAGCTTTGCGTTGGTTTTGTTGGGGTGTAATATTGGGTCTTCTAGCTGGAATTCTTTGCATGTTTAAGAAAGAAGGAGGCTGGATTCCAATCAACAGATATCTTATGTGAATATTATTGCAAGTGATCTTACTTGATGAAAATGACGTTACTATAGATGATTTAGCATAAAGCATATTTTTTCAGGTCCTTTTCTTTCGTACTTCTATCATCGTCAATCAATTTCATTGTTCATGCACTTTGTCATATTCTGATTGACGAAAAAGATCTATGGGATGGTACACCTTTTATTCAGTGTGGGAAAAATGCATTACTGATTTACATGGGATGTGTTAGTGTTGCTAAGATGCTTCCTTGGAATTGGCAGATCGATTCTATGAACACGCATTTTGTACTGCTTCTCAAGTCTACATGGAGTACTCTCATTTGGATAGCATTTGCAATTTATTGGCAGAGAGTGGAATTGGTATTTGTTCTGTAATTTTACAATCACGTATTATGAATTGTCGATAAGTACATGTTTTGGAGTAAACTTTTATGATGGCACCATTATTTTCAATATGAAGAAATCTTTGCGAAAAATTGAATAGGAAAAGTCAGGTTTGAATTCAAAAGACCTCGGAAAGAGTTGATGCTCTATAGCTTGAGTTTGTTTTATTGATTTTCGAAGAAAACGAGTATTTTAATATAATTGTGTATTATTAATGGCTCGTCGTTACACCCAAAGGAGCAGTGCTTTTCCTGATTCCTGATTCCTTAACAACAAGTGTTGAAATTCAAACTAAATGAGCTGATATTTTTCGATACAATATTGAAAATCAATACTTATAAAATTTGAAACTCAACTACTGCTATACACAAAGTAGTTTTATTTACTAATAGTCAAAGTACAGAGCTCTAACTTTACAGTAAAGCAATGCAGGAGCAAAGGAGGAGAAGAAAAATTCTATTTGTAAGCTAAAAATTAAACATGAAAATCATCAAATTACAAGAGTATTGAACTCATTTTGCTCCGAAAACTTAAAATTTACATTTGATATGAGGGTTAAATAAGCAAGGTAAAATTATTGTGATTATGCAACCAAAGATCTACAGCAGCAATTAATTTGGGCAACCAAGATCACTAACTTTACTCCGTCAACTATTTGCAAGTGTTAATTATACTAGTCACTTTTCATGCTTGTATGTGGAGGTTGAATGCCTAAGTGACTGTAAGTATTCAAATATGCAATTTTGTTGGCTATTTTTACTATTTTCATCTGAAACTAACGCATGGAGAACCTCAGGATTTGCAGATCTTAGCAATTTGCACGAGGCTAATGTCACTGATTTTCGGAAGACATGGATGTAGATGAGGTGGGTCCATGTTAAATTAAATTTAAGTTATCTTGTTTATTGCAAAGAATCGGGGAACTAATCAGCCCATACTCGTACACATTGATTGTTATTTTCTGAATGAAGTTCTCTACCAGTTTCAACTCCCAGACCGGACAAGGATTTTCGTGGGATTATTTTACTTTTACTTAGAGCAAGCTTTGTTACATTATAGAAGAAAAGTGTAACATTTCCCTGTCTCTAAGCAGAATTAGGGGTTTTAAGATTCCACGACTTGATTGGATATCCCAATGACGTTATCCGCAGTAGTCTACGACTTAAGTCTGTTGACAGAAGATATATTACTTTTTCAAATACAATCTTAGATTTGTAAATTTTACCTTTTCTAGATCAAATTTCAGCATTGCGATGAGATCAAATACTGTTCAAAGCTGGACAGAATACGTAAGACCAATAATACATGGTCTAAGCATGAATAAGCTGAAAGTGGATGAAGCTTATTTATGTGTCGAGACCCAAACCAATGCCAGTTTTGACTTATATTACACTACGGAAGATTGTTACAAGGCATCCACCTAAATAGTATTTTGCATTTATTCGTTTTAAACGTTTCTATCCAATTACAGTGTTTGTATAAATACTATGGGAAGATAAAATCTGGAAGATATTGCGCTCCGCTGAATGTTCGAAGGCAACTTTCCTTTAGAATTCATATGGACAGGAATTTGTATCTTCAGAGCACGTGAGTTATTACAACCTTGGAAAAAATATCTTCATTAACAATTTCGCTTCTTAGAAAGCCCCTCTGTCAAATCGAAGCTGAAATGGGAGAGTTTGGTATTTATGATTTAACCATTGGTGCAAATAGAACATGCAACTTTGATGTATTGCAAAAGCCAGTGAATATTTACAAGTGTAAGTAAAGTAATGGACTATGGTTAGAATTGACTTCGTACGGTAACTGATTTTGATTGATCATTATTGTTTGAAATTATTGGTCGTTCAGAGGAAAATCTGCAATACTTCTCCAAACATATAAGGACTTTGGAAATAAGCGTTCAATTATAGCTATTTAAAAAATTTGATGTGATAAAAAGACATGAAAAGCCGGAAAATTCCACTCGAATGTCGTATTTCATTTCCTTAAACCATCAGTCACTACAGATGGTATGTCCAAAGATGGTATAGTGAATTAAGCTGACACAAAGCTGTATTTAACATCGCTATTCACGATACTTAAGTTTGCATTTTATGAGGTAAAATGACCTTATTTAAGTACAAGAGATTTCCTCGCTGACACTCGCTGTGATATTGTCCTCACTGGGCCGTTACATAGCAAAAAATTGTAACAAAACTATTCATTCGTTGTCGGACTTCTTCATTACATAATCTCTGGGACCCAATAAAGAAGAAAATTCACTTTTCACAACAAATTTTCACTTAACTACCACTTCTTGCAGAAAAACATGAATAAAGACGCCATTGCGAATATTAACAAATATTTCTTTGAGCAGTTCCACATAGTATGAATATTAATACAACGATTATCGATGAATACTTTTCAGCATTTATTTTGGTCGTTTTAATATACTTGGCTCTATTTTCCTTAATGTCGATAAGCTACTGGATATGGAAGAGAGCGAATTCTTCGACAGTAGTATTGCTCGATGATGACCCAAAAAAGAGGAGGGTTCCACTTAGCAGTCGTCTAAGAAGTATTGATATATTTAGAGGGTAAGCTAATGCATAACATTAAATCATTCACGATTGTTCCTATTTTAGAATAATTGTTGTGCTTATGATCTTCGTAAATAACAAAGGTGGCAACTATTGGTGGACGGACCATGCAACATGGAATGGTCTTCAACTAGCAGATATTGTTTATCCATGTTTTGTCTGGATAATGGGGGTCTGCATTCCGCTGTCTATAAGATCGCAGCTCAAATCTAACGTGACGAAAATTAAAATAATCCTTGATATATTTTATGTGAGTATATATGTTTATTTCATCTGACTTGAATAGAATATTCGTGAAAATAGCGTTAAGAGAAATTCAATTAGCACAGGAATTGTAAATTACCTGTATATTTTATGTTTTAATGCAGTGTTTAGTTTTTAATAAATTTGAGATTCTAACAAAACATCTAAAAACCAAGAAATTACATTTAAGTCCAAACAATCTTCCACTGTATGATGATTTTTCCATTGTAAAGCTCTATGAATCCAAGATTTTTTTTACAGCGGAAGAACAAAATCCTCCACGAACCAGCGCAGGTTCAAATTTTATTCCTCCACCGAAAAATAAGCCACATGACCATGGTATTTCACTTCACAGGACAAAAATGTTAAAATTTTTGGAACTGGGTTTTGAGTAACCGCTCGTAACCTTTCGAATATTTTTTTTTAGCTTCTCCAGATGTTCTTTGAGTGTTTTTTTAATAACAATAATTCCGTTCAAATACACCAAATATGTCTTCCAGTTTATTCCACGTAGTAATCACTACATGAGTCTTTCAAAAATGCGAGATCATACCTGAGTTTGAATGGCATCACAAAAAATCGCCAAAATCTGGTTTCCGCTGAAAATTCAGGTGACCACTCAGCTGGTCGTTTTCCTTCCTGCTGCATACTAACTGCATTTTCACATTCTTCCTCTTGATCACCCTCTCTCCTAAATCCAGGTTGAAACCATAAGGGTATAGGAAGTGAATCCCAAGTATTCATTCGCTGGTTATTTCTGCTATCAGAAATCGATGCTGGAACGCTATATCGCCAAGTTGTACCTGACGAGTGATTTCCTCGTGAACTGATATCGAATGGGCCGTTGCCGTCCGAAGTACATGTCGCTCAACGTTACTGAGTACACAGATTACTGAGTATACAGATATTTTTATTGGAGTTCGACTTCGTCACTCCAATATCAATGATGATGTTGCAAAGTTTCCAGTCGATTTCCATCTGCAATCGATTTCTATCTGGGCTTCCTGATCAACTGTTACTGGTGTTGATACAGTCTGATCTATGAGGTTGGCTCTTACTAGTTTCCTGCCTGCTGAGAAGATAAGACGGCTACGTTCAGGCAGCCAACCTCGTTTCTTTTTCCCCTTCTTGCTACACATTCTTGGCAAAATTTCGGCTCCATTTCATTCGGCAATCGCAGCTCAAGTGCCCTTTTTGTCCACAGTTGCAGCATTGTTGAACTTGGTCTATCATTGACTCCCTGCCGATATCGGCTCTTTGACACACGTACTTCTCGCGTACCGCACGGACTCTATCGTTGCTACGAGACGTCGTTTCATCAATTCGTAGCTCAGAGAGCAGGCCAAAGAATCCTTCATTGTCAATTTTTCAGCTGAACGAAGTGTTTTTTGAAGTTCTTGTTTACATATTCTCTAGATGAAGGCCTCTTTTGCCATCTTATCCCGATATTCTGGATTCAATGTAGATAATGACAAAAGTTTTAACAGCTCGATGTCCTGAGCCAGCTGCTGCAATGTCAGAACACGTCCACAAATACCAGGACGTGTTCTGGGCTGTAAACGATGAACTGCTTTTAGGTGGTCTTCGTTGTATCTCATATCCAAAGTACTTATCAGGCTAGACTAGCTAACCAACTTATTCACTATAATGGTATAAATAACTTCCACAGCGGCTCCTCTCAATTACACTATTAGTGAGGTTGCACGTTGACAATCGCTCCAACGGTTGTATTTTGCAACAGCCTGAAACTACTTCTTCTAGATAGTCCAAAAAGTTTGTTCATAGAAAATGGGTGTTCTGAATGCATTGCTGCCTGTTGATTCAGTTGGAACAGTTCGTACGGTTTTCACGAGCTGCAAATCCACTTTAGGTAGATTGATTTCTTCTAGAAGCATCACCAACCCATACCCTTGCTTGTCGAACTTTTGTTTCATTTGCGTCACTCGACTGGCTAACTGCTATTGGAACTATTGCTTAACTTCGATTAGCTGCCGCTCGTTTTCCGTGGCACGTTATTTCAGTTGTTTCTAAATGTCCAGGCTTTATTGGTCAAGAGATCAACTATTCAGATGTTGGTGAACTCAAAGCTTGATGCGCGGTCCCTCGTCTGAACCAGGGACCCCATACACTAGAAACCACTACTCTACCCACTAGACTAGACGGGCTAATACATGCAATAATTCACTTTAACATTTCTTCGCCATGTAATTCAGTCTATTCGCCTCTCAAAGATTGACTGCCAATTCTCACACTAGGGGTATTTACAGTACCTCCAGAATGATCAACTGCATGCTTTCAGGTTGTTACGTGTCTTGGCTTCTAGCAGTTTCTTATTGTCGTTTCTACATGGAATTTTCCATGGAATTTTCTGTTCTATTATTACGGTGAAATATACTAGAATGTTTTGGTTCGCGATAGCTCGAATTGATATTACTCGGTATTTTTGGTATTGATAGGATGAAGTACGATTTATGTTCATGTACATGTAACAATATTATCCTTTTTTCGATATAAATTAATATTTTTTCAAATTGATTGCCCTATACCACATTGATGAAGTTTTTATTTTCTTTCAGCGCTCATTCGTTTTATTTATATTAGGAATCATCGACAGTTCAGCTTACACTAGTGGAAAATTAGAATTTATAAAAGTGATTGACATACTTCAAAGCTTAGCTATTGGATATTTCTTCGCAGCAACAGTACATGCTTTATTTGCATCGCGCCAGCGTGCCTTAATACCGGTAAGTGTTCGTTTATAAGACTAATCACATATGAGTAATGGCCTTGTTAAAGAGATGAGGTATTTTGTAGGTGAAAGTTACTCACCGAAATATCGTGGACTCACATTCAAAGATTTGAATTGTTCGGTTTGGTGTGCTTTCTTTTGCTCGTTAATGTATTTGCGCGATTATTTATAAATCATCCAGATTCTTCCAATAATCTTCAAGATACTAAAATAATACAAAATGATTAAACGCCATATTCAGCTTCTAAAGACACAAAACAAATTACTATATGGGCATGCAAATTTCACATATCCAATCCAATATTCAGGGAATTACTCACATGTGAAAAGCTAGTTTGTTTTTTATTTGTTCAAATCATGCTCAAATCAGAACGTGTTTTTAGTTTCAAATACAAAGCGGATGTTTGTTTCTGTTTTTAAAATCTATTTCTTTCGCTTCCAGCAAAGTAATCCTTCAACATTTGCTGACATTCTGTTAATCAAATATGAATGGATTTTTGGTATAATGCTTATTATAATTCATGAGGCGATTAATTTTGGATTAAAAGTGCCGGGGTGTCCTAGGTATGCTCAGAAGGCTATGTATTTTTCACTAACTTTTATGCCTTAATTAGAGGATACGTTGGAGCGGGTGGACTACAAGACAATGGAACTCTTTCTAATTGCACTGGAGGTGTTTCAACCTACATTGATCAGCTGGCTTATGGTCGCATTGTATCCGATACAAGATCTACACGAATATACGAATCATCCCCGTATTACTTGAATAGTGTTTTTGGTTAGTGTCTATACATAATTTTTGGCTTTCTTGCTTTTCCAAACTTTTGTTGATTTTTTTTTGATTCGTCAAACTGTTTCAAACACTACAAAACACTATACAGGTTTTTTTCTTAATGACTATGTATTTTCTCTATAAACAGATATGATGATGTTCACGGCCCATATATTCATTGGAGTTCAATGCGGGTCGACATTACTGACTTTCAAATTATGGAGACAACGTATCAAAAGATGGTGTTTTTGGAGCCTTGTGTTAGGTCTCTTAGCTGGGGTTCTGTGTAGATTTTCGAAGGATGAAGGATGGATTCCAAGCAACAGGTATTTGTGGTGAGTATTTGAATATTGCTTGTATGAAGCATTTGAAAAACGCTTCTACCTTTCGTAGGTCATTGTCTTTCGTGTTAGCGAATTCCTCTATATCATTTTTGTTCTTGATACTGTGCTACTTCGTCAGTGACGTTTGGAAGATTTGGGGTGGATTTCCCTTTGTTCAGTGCGGGATGAACTCGTTGTTTTTGTATCTAGGCCATCGATTATATCCCAAAGCTTTGCCGTTCTATTGGCAAATAGGCCTAATGAATACGCACTTTATGTTGCTCTTGAGATCGATTAGCATTGTGACAATGTGGATATTTGTTGGACTATACTTATACCAAAAGAAATTATTTTTTACTCTATGATATGTTCTTCATCATGCTCAGAATTTATAAATGATAAAAATTGTCCTTACGTTTGTGTATGTTTTAAAAAAAATAATTTTCACCATGAAATTAGCTGTTTAAAAATAATAAAAGTACATATTTCATTAAGGAGCTATATCAGTCAGTAATTTCTTTTGATTAAATTAAAACATGTATGAACAATCTTTAAATGATGTAGTAAGTATGAAGTCGTAAGTTGACTAGAGTTGGACGTTATTTCCAGTAACACATTAAATAACATAGTTTCCAACCCCTAACACGTTCCCAACGGAACATGTTATTAAAAACTGGATGTTATTTTTGGAACATCGTGCACACATCAGAAGCGAATAACGCTCAACGTTCAGAAAATCATAAGCGGGCTCAGTAAAGAGTCAAAACAAAACAATGTAGTCATTTCGCTAATTGGCCTATCTGTTATCATTCCTGTTCGTCGGCTCCCAACGTCGAAGGAAGAAAATACCCAGTTTTTGTTCTAGTAGCTTACACATACTAAAGCGAAATGTGAAGTTGGTTGTCTGGAGTCGCTTTGCTCTTGTCCGTCAGTTTGCATTTGCAAGTAAAGTTCAAATACGCAGGAACTCTGCTGGACACACAAAATGCAATCGGGCGTCACGGGGATTGATACACAGTCGTTCAGTTATTTGGCTATGCCACACACAAGGCGACAACGTTAACTATGCAACGCTAACCTCTTTGCATCACTTAAGCAAAGTTCCTAACAGGAATACTTTTTCTATAAGGCGCTCAGTTTTTTCGCATATTCGACTACGATGATTTCATCAACGCCTGACCGATTTCGTAATTTCTAAAGCTCTGGCGTTAGCTGCCGCTGTCGAAAAATTATGTCGTCGACCCATTGCATTCGGTGTGGACGAAACAATACTATTCTGCGCATTACAGATTGACGGCGTTCAAAACTTGATGTACGCCATGCCGAAACACTTTCTGTGTGACCAGCGCTTTAATTGCACAAGACGACTCCAATGAATAAAAATTTCAAAACGAAAAGAACGATAAACTGGCTTTCATGGGGCTTAGTAGGAGTTTCTTAGGTAAACCTTCATAAATTGGCAATTTCCACAACCGCAAGATACCGAGTTTCGTAAGATTAGGTGCGATTTTTTTGCACTTTTGGGCAGGGTAAGTTTAGGGTAGTACAGTACCCTGCCCAAGACTACAAAAAATGCACCTTGTATTGAATTTCATAACATTTGTAATTGGTGTTTTTTTTTATCAACAAAAAAAGTGAATATATGTCAAATTCATGACACTTTATTTCAGAAATTCTGGCATCAACTTTGATTTCGCATTAATCCCTAAGTTTAGAATTTATAAAACATTTGTTAGTGTTCGATTATGTTTTTTATATTTTCCGGTATAATATAAAATTCCTTATCAAATACAAAACTTAAATCCAAGTAAATAAGAAGTTATCATCATTTCATACATATTCAATCTTAAATATCGAATTACAAAAATACATTTACGTATGAGTGCTTTTCCTACATTTACAAATAGCCTTACTTGTTTATCAGAGCAGCGGTAACGTACTTGAAATATAGAATCTATGCGGTGTCTCTTGCATCGTTCGTTTATTCTGTCTCGTTTTGATTGTTTTGCACAGCAGAAAAAATATTCGTTAATCACTAAGAAATTGTACATTCACAACACATCAACGTATAATAGAGACACTTGACAATTTTCGCATCGGGATCGTCTTCGGATTCGTTTGAGCATTCGTCTTTGTTTTTCTTCTTTTTCTTTTTGTTTTTCTTTTTGCCATTGTATTTATGCAAATACAAGCTGCTATCAGTGATGTCCAAACTAGAGTCTTTCAGTTTTTTGTTTTGTAAACTTTCGATTGAGTTGATGTCGTCCTGAAATGTATACGTAAATATAATTTTTATTTTGTGTCGAATCTGAATGCATTTTGGATGCTGTATGAATTTATCTATGTTTCATTTAAATACATAATTGTACTTAATTATTTAAAGCCTATTTTAAAAACTAATACTTTTTGGAACTATACAATAAATTGTGATCAGCTTTTTCCCTATCTGCCTACAATACCATAGACAGCGTATATTTGCTTCACACAATTTAGCAAATACTTCTATGTGAAATTATCGATGGATAAAATTCGCAGATCATAAAAATTATCCCAACTAACTAAATAAAAATCAATCTCCCACCTTGTATCAATCAGACATGCACTATGATGAGAAACGGTGCATATCTTCGGATACCACTTAGTGAAATTTCAATTTTATATAGTATCGCAATCAAAACACATCTATACAAAATCTTTTCGTTGAAATTACATAATTATTTTTGTTATTCGATCAAACAAGAATTAAATTGTATTCTAATTTTATATTAAAAAATGATTTTCTTACAAGAGGAATTTATAATACAGCTACATACTTTCTCGCAGAACTTATATATAATTGGCAGACAAAACAGCTATTTACATTACACAAGAGAAATGCATAAGGAGAGTTTATTTACATCTGAACATCAATGGGTGATTATTTCAATGATTATTTTCAGTTATCTTAAAAAATGTTCTCCAGCACTTTGAAAATTATAAAATATTTCTTAATTTAATGCAATAGTTACATACGAGGTGTGTTCAGAAAATAACGGGAAATTTCGTTTTTTGAAAAAAATATTTATTTATGCGTCTACATTAATATTGTCGCCTTCAAAATAGTTTCTATTAGATATTATGCACTTGTGCCAGCGCTTCTTCCAATTATCAAAACACTTCTCAAACACGATATTTGGGATAGTCTTCAGCTCTTTCAGCGATGCGCTTTTAGTGTCATCTATGCTGGTATTTCATTTAAGGTTCTCTTTATTTTTGGATACAGAAACAATTCACACTGAGCCATGTCTGGCAAATAGGGAGGTTAAGGCATCGTTGCAGTATTGTTTTTGGCCAAAAATTCACGAACTAGCAATGAAGTGTGAGCAGGTGCATTATCGTGATGCAAAAGCCATGAATTGTTTTGCCACAAATTCGTGCGTTTTTTCGGATTGTTTCGCGCAAACGTCGTTGGACTTATAGGTAGTACTTCTTACCGACCGTTTGACCTCGTGGAAAGAATTCATGATGCACTATGCCATTAAAATTGAAGAACACAGTGAGCATTACCTTCACGTGCGCCCGCACTGGTCGAGCCTTTTTCGGTCTTGGCGATCCAGAATGCCTCCACTGGGACGATTGAGCCTTATTTTCCCACGTTTCGTCACCTGTTATAACACGTTTCAGTAATTCTGCATCGTCGATGACTTCATTTAGTGACACCTCCGCAGCTTCCATTCACCGCCCTTTTTGTTCGAAATGCAAAAATTTTGGAATAAATTTTGCTGCCACGCGTTTCATGGCCAAAACATTCGAAAAAATTTCATGGCATAAACCAATCGAGATGCCAACATCATCAGCGACTTCCCTGATTGTGATTCGGCGATCGTTCATAACCATTTCTTTCACTTTTTCCACGTTTTCATCGGTTGTTGATGTTCTGGGGCGTCAGGGGCGTTGGTCCTCTTCAACGTCTTTACGGCCGTCTTGGAAACGCCTATACTACTCGTTAGCTCTTGTTTTACTTATAGCAGACTCACCATAGGCCTTTGCTAATATATCACACACTTTGATACACTTTATTTCATTTTTTTTGCACAAAATTTGATACAAATTCTTTGATCCATTTTTTTTAACAAAAAATCGCCGAGCTCATAAAAACACGTCTAGCCTTAGTCGGCCACACACAGAGTAAATAATGTATCCAGCTGAAAATTTTATCATACTTCAGGGGCATGTATACCGAAATAAAATTGTGACAATCGGACTCTCCAAACCCGCGAAATTAAAAAATTCCCGTTATTTTCTGAACACATCTCGTATATCCCTAACCAGACATAAGTTTAGGAACAAAAGCTTATGTTAAATCGGCTATTTGATGAACAAAAAGGCACGTTTTGGCTCCGCGAAATGAAAATGGTAGTTTTGGAACGTTATGAGTTGAATTTTCGACGAATTGATTTCGAAGAACTAATTCATTGTCCATAAGTCTGGCCTTTTTAATTTGAAATTATTTGTCAGTATCGATATACCGACGAACTTATATTGCCAAATTACCTTCAATTTTGATCGCAATAGTACATTTCATTCATTTCAATTTTTTTATAGTGGCGACTGAAGGCGCATAAGCATACACAGCATTTTGACCGATTAAATATATTTTATGGAAACGATTTGAAATGTTATACCTGTACTACTTTAGTAGTGAGTATAAAAACGTTAACGTTTGCTAACGTTTTCGGGACAAGAGATGCATTTAATCTTTAACTGTAAAAAATATACATTTTACATTCACCTTGGATTTCTTGTGGTTATTATTTTTCTTTTCTGGCGAATTTGAATCACGTTCACTTTTTTGTTGTTGACTATTCTGAGAATTATCCTGACTTAGGGGATCATCATCACGAGTATGCTTTTCTGTGTTAATGTTATTTGATTTCAAAAAATCAGATCCATTTCCATACACTTTCTCTTCCTTTTCGCCGAGCAAAGCAAACTGATTTTCCTGTCAAAATAAATTATTGATTTCTGTGATACATTCTTATACATATTTATTTATTTTACAATATTTGCTTACATCATCGAGTTTCATGGCGGTAGTTGAAGCTCCTGCTGCGACAGCCGGTAGTACTCCTATTATTCGAGATGCCCCTTCTGAACTGCCAGGAATATCTCTAAAAATTATTTAAACATTGAATTTCTAGAGATATTTTATTGTTATTTATATTTACTCAAAATACTGTATTAATTTTCGAACGGTCATGTTATTTGAATTTCATACGAAGCAGCTTTTGCCGATTCAATATTGTTAGTACAGAACAGATTTACTAAACATATGAGGGGCAACAGGTATTAGAGACGTTTTAAGTTTTATTCGGCTGAAAATATGAATGAAGGTTAATATCAAATAATTTACAAAGAACTCTATGGAAAATTATGAATAGTCATGGTACATGTCCAATAAACAATGCAATTGTGAATATCATAATGATTAAAAGCATTACGATATCTTATATACATAAGATGGTTGTTTAAGTGTTAAGTGTTTAAGTAAATTATACGTTATTTACGTTAGTTTTTAATACTGAGGGCCGCATTGACGTATACACTTAGTGTGCTTTTCAGAGTTTATATCCGAAGTATCGTAGAGTGACACGAAAATCTACTAAATGAATGAATGGCATTTGACAATGAAAGGTAGCTTAGGCATAAACCAAATGAAGAGCATATGGTTGATTATGAACTACAAACATTTGAAGGTAATATGCAATAGTAGCAGTTTTGTGAATAAGAAGAAAGTTTAGGTTGGAGCACTGACATGAAATTTGAATGTGGCTGAAATGACAAAAAGTAGACAGGTAGGTAATTGAAAAAGTGGGCATTTGAACCATTATATACTTTTAGGGTGTTTTCTTTAATTTATCGGTTAAAAACTCTTTGAGTAAAGATTTTGTGTTGTGGTGGGAGAAAATTTGTCGAAAATCGGGTAAGTAAAGAAACAGATTACTGGTAAAAATTTGCAAGAGAAAAAAAATTCAAAAGTGATTCCTCAGTATTGAGGTTCACGTATGAATAACTTCAAATACAATCAGTTGTGGGTTTACTTGAAGCTTGGAAACAGTCTGCGAGACTGGTACATATTGTGTTTCTGCAGTTATAAGTAACTTACAAACGCACTTAATAGTACAAAGCTTAAAACTATAAAATTTATATAAAGCATGTTCCACAAAAAACTTGTCTTAAAAAAAGCGTTAAAACCCAATAATTAATTATTTCCCAATTTATTTCTTAAAATATACATACATTCTTAAAAGTTTCGCAAATTATCTCAACACGGAGTCAAATCGCCGTTATTATTTATTATAATTGCTTCGGATTTTTTGCGATAACTCTGGCTCAATTTTTGAACACAATCCACACTAAGATGTCGCGAAGTAAGTTTCAAGGTGCGTATAAGTTGTCGTGTAATGGATATTATTTTCCCTTTTAGTCTAAGCTCCATCAGCGACCACACATTTTCAATGGGATTCACATATGGACTCTGTGATGACCAATCCAAACTTTGCATCCCATTTTCCTCCTTTCAAGATGTGCAGAGGCGACTTCGATGCTTGGGATCATTATCCTCTTGTAGAATCTATTCCATATAATTTCTCTGCGGACTTCAGTAGTCCTTTTTGTATACAAAGTAAGCATCAATTGAGCATCCAAGTTTCTAGTGTAAGTAATTAACTCTCCGAATCATTTTTCTGAGAAGCAACCGTAAACATGCACTTTTGCTGAATAAGCTGTACGCTGCAAAAAATGTTCGCCATTTTTTGTCCAAGCCTTTCGCTAGTAGTTGTAGACAACAAAAGATGATTCATCGGTAAATATTACTTTGCTCAAATCACGTTCTCCTTTGCCCAGCTCAGCTTTTTTTTCTACTTGTGTTGCTGTCAGTAGGGGTTTAGGGTTTGTACTTCGGTTTTTTTATGCCAGATTCTTGGAGTCTCCGTCTAATAGTATTAAATGAGACTCGAACGCCTTTTCTAAGAAGTGTTTCTCTGGCCTGCTCAGACTAAACGTTGGATTTTTTCCGAAATATCGCACAAATCGGAAAAAGCACAATGCTTACTTTGTTGAGCTTAGATAAACTTTTGTTGAAATATTTTGGTCAGATATACATGACAGTACAGATAATTTATACATCAACAGCTTATAAAATACTTGGCGTTAAGAAAATATATTAAAAATATTGTGAAGGAGCAATAAAACAAATGAGAAAATTACAGAACTATCTTTTTACTTTATGTATCATCGCAGAAACCACTCGTAAAAGATTAAGGATTAATACAAACAGGACGACTGATAAAAACAAAAAAACGTTAGTTGCGTCTTGTGTAAGCTAGTAAAATACTCTTTAAACATAATATTAATGCTGGATTATGCGATTTATTGCTTAATACAATGGTTGGTAAATATATTAAAATATAATGGCCGAGCAACGTAGAGTAATGGCATGTTAAAAAGGCATGCTAAAATCATACCCTATATACAAGAATGGGACCCAGCACACTATCTCGTATTTGCACGATCAGACTGTGTCGCGGATGGAAGAAACACTCCAACGGTTGTGCGACCCTTGGATATCGAGAAGGCTTTCGACATCCAAAGAAGAACGAGAGATATCCATAGAAGACTTTCACACGGTGGCACGAAGGTTTTCTATGCAAACTAATTAAGTTTAGATTTCCGGAAGAAATAATACGACTAGCCGCAAGCTTCCTTAGCAAAATATTATTTTGTGTGAGCTTCAATGGAACAAATTCACTTTGAGAACCTGTTACGTCAGGAGTGTCACACGGTTTTGCAACTGAGCCTGCTTTATACACTTTATTCACCGCTAACCTCCCTATTTCGGCGGCCGAGTCGAGCCAACACCGCTCAAAGCTGCAAGGGTCTGGCAAATTATTTGGTCAACCTAACATTTTATTTTGATGATTGGTATATCAAACTAAATATTAGCAAAACACAGCCGTGTGTGTGTTCGGGAACCCTTCCAAGTATCGGGGATCAAAAACTATTCGCAACAAGGCCAAAAAATCGAGTTAATCCCTACATTACGTTAGCTAGGCGTAAACTTTTATGAATTTCTGAAATTTAATCTCTATGTCCAATATAGAACCATAGCAGGTACATCCGCGTTCCAGCGCAACAGGGCCAAAAAGATGAGCATGACAGCAAAGACAGAATCCATTTGCTATAAGTCACTTATTCGGTAACTAAAAGGTGGTCGAGAAACTCTCTTTTATATCAGGAGATTGAATGAGCCACTCAGGAACTGGGTTGTAGAATTGACGAAAATATTTTTCGAACAGATAGACTGTTTTGAAAATGGATTGATTCGGGATATCGGACGCACGAGTAGCTCTAATGGACCATTAATGTGCTCGACGAAGATAGCAGGACAATGGCGGCTCATAGACATACTGTTTGATTATGCAGGCCTCCCGATAAACCCGAGGGAATTGAGTTAAAACCGAAGTTCAGTTTAGGTCTAATCAGGCTGTTTTTTTTAGTTAGGTATAAGCTGGATTTAGTTCAGTAAATTAATTTAGTTTTTAAGTGACATATAGCTAAGATAATCCCAGGTATTATACAACCTGGGTAAAATTTTCCATCTGTAAGCAAATAAAATAAATATTTTCAAGGCCAAGAGCAGTGCTGCCACTCTGGGAAAAACTAGCATATCAAAAATTTCTGAAATAAGTATCAAAATCAAAATAAGCGTATCAAATATACAATATGCTCTTATACAAACACTCCTGCATGAAACTAAATGAACCAAAATAGTTAATTATATGTACAATTATAGTTATATGTTAATTCTTTATATGTATACTCGCACTCAAAAATATTTGCCCATTTATTAAATTTACTATTGAAAATAATTGGACGTTAGAGAAATAAATCAATAAGCAACATTAAGTAATTTTAGTCTGCATACAGTTAAAATATACTAATTTTATGACCAAAATGGATTAGTATGCTTGATAAAAATTCCCTGAATGAAAAGTAGCAATGCGAGGCAAAATCGTATCAAAATGAAGAGGTAAAGTATAAGACTAATAATACACTGTTGATATTGATAGCAGGGTATCGTCTATACCACCAGTGTATCACCCAATTATAGGCTGATACCAGCTCGGCAAAGCGGTACATACGAAAATTTCACCCGGTATATCGAAGATTTTACTGCCAGCAGAGACAACCTCCAGCCAGTGGTGCCTGTAGCAATTAAATTTTCCAATACATATCATTGGCAAATGTTACTGAATGGTTTTATTCTGAAAGTGTCACTTGTTTTGATATGAATTTGGTTAAAAGGATAAGTTTATCAAGCACATTTGACAAAAAATACAGATTCGTCTGATTTCCGCTACAACTTTTGATGCTACACTCAATTTGACAGTTTTCACTTTTGACGAGTGATGTCACACAATACCACGTAGGCGCAGTGTACCACCCTCCCAAGTTATCGATACCGTGGTATCCATACTCTGGTATTGATTCCAGCAGTGTATCATTAGTCTAAAAAAAAACGTATAACAGAATAAGTACGCACGAGTTTAAGAAAACTCCAAATGAAATGTTGGATTTGCGAAAACTTCACATATTACGCGATAAAATAATACACTGATCTAATTGTTCTGTACAAGTGTGTGTTCTGTACCTCGTATTAGTGCCCAGGACTAAAGAGACACAGGACAAATCGCTGAAAAAGGTTACATCAATTGTGTGGAGTCTCGTACCGAAAAGGACACTGGGTTGTAGTTTCATGGAAGCGGTTGAATAACAAGCGACAAATTGTAAAAGTGACATTTTCAAGAAACTAGTGAAGTCTATATGTTGTAATTTGTTCGCAGATAACCAATGCATATTTCAACATACAAAGCGAAATCTAGACAACGATGGCAAGATACGAACTGATCGAATCTTTAAAATCTCAAATTAAATCTATAATATAATAATCTCAAATTAACGTTCTAGAACTCCTGATCTCAGTTTCTTGTACTATTGCAAGTGGACTGTTTTATAGGAGAAAGAATGTTCTAAGTTACATTGATGAAAGCAGTGGTTTTTCAACCTTTGGATGTTATTTGTGCGGTGTTTGCTCGAAACCCTCAAATTGAATTCGAGTAAATGCCACTTATTTTGAGGCCAGAGCTATGTAGTAAATTAAATAGAGAGCTTGTGCCATAACTATGTAGTTGATTGATAAATTTTCTCATTTCATGGTATTTTTGCTTTTTTTTACTTTTGAAAAGCTGTTGTAAGTTAAAGCAAATATTTCGCCTCTGAAAATTGCTATTTTTTAAACACACATTAAAAATTTCAAATTAAAATTTCATCACTACAAGCGAAATTATTCAAATTCAAACTGCACACATAACAAATTGAAATAGAGTCGCACTTTAATGCATGCAATCTCTTAAAATTTGATTTAATCTTATACTAAGAGCATTATTGTGAAATCACAAAACAAATCTATTGAAATGTGCTTGCAGTTTAGCACCTACACGTTTTAGGTGCGATCACTGTGTCATTCAATAACGCAAACTATGAAATGCTAATAGCACATCTAGAATTTTTGAGTAATCGAATGATAAGTAGCACACTTAACTCACGTAGTTCACAGTAAACTGCTAATGATTTTCACGATAAACTCCGCTTCAGTTACTATTGTCAATCTATGCTATAAATAATTGCTTTCGCCGACAACAGATTGAATACCTGCACAATCAGCAATTTATTCACCAAAATAAACATTCCGACAGCATTGGTTTCAATCAGAAAAGAAGAGACGAGCGAATACGATAATTTAAGCACGAAGATCAAAGTCATCGAAAAACTCAAACCGGTTTCAAACCTATAGGTGTACTTCCCATATTCATGCCTGCATACTTCAACAGAAATCTGCTGTGCAACCGAACTAGCTTTCCTACTATGAATCTCAATTAAGTACAGCATACACAAACGGCAAATGTTACCATCGCCATGTGTTTGTTTAAAATTGTCTCTTGCTCAAGAAATTTGACAAATATTTTAAAATTACAGCACTTCACAAAAACCACAATAACTGTTTAAGCAGAATATTAAAGAATATTAAAATTGCTAAACTCAATAGCTAGTGGTAAAAAAAGTGTGAACCAAATACTAAAATAAGCACCTACAATTCCATGTTTATCCACAGTACGAATATTCGTGAGCGATAACACGTTTTACAAAATGCACAATGATGAATGAACGCTGGTAAACTTATTATGAAGCTTAGTATGATCACTATGTCTCATAGCCAACTGCTTCAATGAATATGTTTGATACTCAAACAGAGAGAATGGACGCCGTGAATTTAGTGGAGCTATTTACATAATGAAATGTGATATGAATATTATTGGAGTGAGGCGAGATAGCAATAAAGTTGCATGTATGTACATTAGTGAATATTGATGAGATATTAAATTTCGCACAGTTGACCAACGTGCACAAAAAAGAACTTACGATTCGACCAGCTTTTCTAGACCTTTGTTTCCTCCCAAAGACCACGGTTGATTTGGTTTGTGCCTACCAGAGTAATTGATCTGCTTACTTGTCGTATCGTAGTGACCTTTATGACTATGCTTCTTACGACCTGGTATCCATATCATTCGCAAACCACTGGAGGACCTGCTTTTATTTTTCGAAGCTGACATCTGTAATATTCGGTAAGATTGCAAACAAATGTGAGAAGTAGCGTTTTAAGTGACTTTAAGCAGATTTTTTCGACAGTTCTAGAAAGAATCGAAAATTTCTACAAACTATAGCTCGAATTCAAACAGTGCATGGTACACGAAGCTTTAGCAAATAAAAGTTAAATTCGATTTTCATTCACCAATTGACTTGTTTCTGATTATTGGAATGCTATTCAATTTGGAAAAACATTACGATATACGGAGAAAGCGTCAATTATCAGCCACTCAGCCTGAATTTTGATTGAAATGGATTGCCTCAAACTATTCCCCTAAAAAAATAATTATCTAAAAATCTTTCAACTGTAGCTTGAGGTCTACAATTGTCGATTTTCCGAATTTTCTGTAGAAAAGTCACTACAACGATAAAATCTATAAATAGAACAAATCGAAAGAATTGCTACCTCAGATTTTCCCTTTGGTTTCTCCGCTAACTAAGTTTTATGGACTTTTGGCTGTTACTTGTCAAGTTTGTGTACACAAGGCTAACTATCTCAGGGCATATGGAGTCCATTTTCTGTTCGCGGAGGAGAAGACAGTCAAATTTGCCCATTGTCCCATAGTTTTACTTCACTACTACTAACATTCAGATTCAGGCAAATTGATTCAATTCTCTCTGCTGTTTTCATACCCCTATATCTCTTTCTTCTGAGTATGGAACACTTTTCAGACAACAATTCTCAAAGTTGATTGCTTGTTAGAAGTTCAACCTGTCAGTTCACTAATAAAAAAAACCGTGCTCTAAACTTCTCTAGGTCAACTTAGAGTAAGCTTATAAAACACAAATCAGAGCAACTTCGGGCAAGTTAGAGAAACTTAATTGCTCATGAAACACATTTTGCGGAGATACATATCTCAATCTAGATCAACCTGGAACAGCTCATTAAACACAGCTGAAGTTTGTGAAAAAAGTATGTGCTTCCGTTAAGCTCCTTGGGTTGCAATAATAGTCAAACTCGTACACGAGGCGTTTAGTCTTTAAGTGTTTACATTGCATGTCCAACTGGCCAGTCTTTAATTGTGGTTTTAGTGAACAACCCTACATACCATTGCTATTTATTTTGAATTTTTATTTGGAAATTGAATTTTTGCACGTTTGATGAAACAATGAAAGCATTCAACTTTAGGTCAAGTTAGGTTAGTAAAGAGGGTTGTTTGGTCCCATTTGCCATCCTCCACTGGCTTGTTAGAGCTGCCAAGTGACCGCTTCGCCAAACTGAATCAGTTGACTCAACGTGACGGTACTAGCCACCTCTGCTAACTCTTGAAAGTGGTAAGAACCAAAAATCTTGAGGCGTTTCTTATTTAGGGCCGTACAATCGCAGAGAGTGTGCTCGTGCCCTCTTCTATCTCGCACCTCTTGAGTAAATTGCTGGATGTCAGTCCCATTTTTTTTTGCATGAGATGCGATAAGGCAGTGCACTATGAGCAATCCGACCGTCACTCTCAAGCAGTTTCTGCTGAGCTTGAGCAGTTTCCTGCTTTTGCTTGGATCAGGTGATTGCTTAATGTCCTGGTCACCCTGCAGTTCATCCTGTTTTCCCATTCGGACATTAACTTGGCTCATATGGCGGCATCTAGTTTGCTTGTGGTGTCAACGATTGACCATGGTACAGTGATGCAGGGGCTATTACTAGCTCCTGAACCTTTCCTCACCATTTCATCGGCTTTTTCGTTGCCTTTGACCACACTATGCCCTGGCACCCACATAATCCGGATAGGAATATGTCTTGCCTTTTCATTGAGAGCCACTTTGCAAACGTTAAAACTTTTTGAAGGACATCTGTAAGACGCAAGAGCGAAAATAGCAGCACTGCTGTCGACGCAAATTGTCGTTGCTTTGGTTGGTCTTCCGCTAATGGGCTCAACTGCCATGCGTATAGCATATGCTTCAGCCTGAAAGAGTTCGTGTCCGTCTTTGAACCGTCCCTGTAAATCTAGACGCCACCATTGGCAGTATACCCCTTTTTCTTCCAGTCTGTTCTTGTGGGTATCTTGACCTGGAAATCCCTGCCAAGATGTATTATTTTGCTCATGTGGTCCGTATTTTCTGCCACGAGCCCAAATTTTTTGCTGCATTCTATAAGAATACCGCTGTCGCCCCACTGATTTCAATCGTTAGACATGCCGGAACTTTTAGCGCGTATCGCTGCTAAGCTTGCGTTTCTGAAGATGAATCGATCCAGAGCATCACTGCCAGAATCATTTCCAACACAGCTGTTGCGTCGGTTCTTAAAGTGCCCTTAATACATATGTAAAGTAATCTTTGCAGTCTTGTTAGCTCCTTGATTGGTTTTACTCTCCGCTGCCTTCAACCAAACGATCGCTCCATACACCAAAATCCATATATGGTCCAGCGCCGATTGCATAAGGTTCGACTAAGTTTAGGGGAACGCACCCTTTACAAGTCCCACAATGTCATCGGCATACACCACCACCTCAAAGCCACTGGTTCTTACATTCTCCAGTATTTCGTTGACTGTCAGGATCCAGAAAAGGGGAAATATAATCCCTTCTTGTGGTGTTCCGGTTCCGACTATTCTTTCCGCTTTTGCATTGAACTTTACAAACAAATAATTTATGGAAAGGTCTAAACTATAAAAGTTTCACTAAATTGACCCCTGATGTATTACTGTAATAGATGTCATTATGGCCAATATCGACAAAGGGACCACGAATTGGCTCTACAAACTGGCCCACTAAAACAACCAGTCCTGATTTTCTGGTTACGTGTCCTGGTATTTTTTTTTTTTTTATTTAATGTTAAAAATCCCTCTGAAATCCATCCTCCCCCGTCACAATTTCCAGCCCTACCAACCATTGCAAACAATCGCCGTTCTGGTCCATGATGGGCCATTGTGTAGAGGGGCAATTAAAATGGGCATGTAAGACTTGAACATGAAAAAATGTCCTTCGGAACATTCGCACCTAAATACTTTTCATTTTCATATTCTGTTATGATATATTAAATAATTTCGAAATGTTGTTGAATTTTGGTGTTAGTACATCTGTTTTCTCATACTCAAAGGAACGCATTGTAAAATGAACATCAACTTCTTTACGTGCTTTGGAAAATGTGCTAATAATCTAGTTTAGACCTGCCGCAGTGGAGAGTTCCAGATGTCTTCGCTTTGCACCGTTTGTCGGCGTAAGTTCGATGTTTCTTTTGCGTCTTAGCTTACGCCATCGCTCCACTGAGGACAGATCTTGCTTTGACGGCTATTTCCAATAATTGTGCTTCAGAGACATCCTGAGCCGAATCTTCCTTACTCATACGAGCCAAGTTTTCTGTCCAACGCCGACTTTAGAGCCTGATTTGATAGTGACCTCATAGTTTTTTCTGTGGGTTGACCTTAGAATGGATAAAATTTCAATATTTTTTCGCCAAGAACACAGGTTTACGGCAAATGCATGAAGACTGGGAAGAATATGTTGGACTTATATAGAAGGGTGTTTGAGTTTTTGAGGAGACTTGAACGGAATACATTTGAATGACCCAAAAAGTTTACGATGATTGTCAGCAGCGATGAGCGGTTTTTACCGTCGCATTTATTGTCCAGATTAGGTTAATGTTTTGATTTCCTTTTTCTGTATTAATCTATCTTTGGCTTTAGCGTACTTTTAATATTTTTGATGCTTAAAACATTCTTTTTAAATAATGTAGAAAAAGTTTATCAATATATTCCATCAAGACTGCTTCCCTTGTCAAAAGGTTTAACAGTGATGCAACAGCTAAATCAGTAAGGACTTTACGCAAAAAAACGGTACAGCATGAGAGTAAAGTATAGATGTGTGTACTTGGAGAAAACTTCTTTTTTGCCACCGCGATTAGAGTCATTGTCCAAAACAAATCATGAAAGAAACTGTGTAAAAATCCAACGGATTTAATAACTATTTTAAACTTCAGATATAATAAGATGAAAACAAACTCCCTTTACTGGGATGCACTGATATGAAGAGGCTTATAAGTGAAATGCAGCGGACGAATACCGAAATCAAAGGCGAAGTGATTTTAAAAAGTTCTTCTATAAGTTCTTCGAACTTTTACCACATGTGATTTTATAAGTTCATAATGATACAGTAAACTGCAACATACTTAGAAGCGCAAATCGTAAGCTCTTCATTCATTATACTAACAGAGTTTACCTCTTAACTGCCGATATGAATAGTTGCATGATGCAAAGAATAAAACGGTTTCTTTGCTTTTTATGTTAAACATTGTGCCTTACACAAAACCTGATCTGATAAGAATTAATTCAGATAAGCAAGGAGATATGCTGGAGATTCATAAGGACAGTATGGAAAACCTTCGTCAATCCACCCTCGAAATTAACGAAGACGGTTGGTAGAACTTAGTTTGTAGGTTGCTTTAAATAAGTCTAGTCAGAGAAATACAGCAACGTATCCGTTTAGGAAATCATTCATCAAGATTATTCACTTGTCGTCCCCTAAATTTCACTTAGTTTCAAGGCACACTTAAAGTATCTTGACAGTAGGCAAGTATATTGTAATATGCTTTTCGTTGATTATCTCAACATTTGATGAAAAACAAAATCACTTACATACAGATAAATGTACAGTATTCATTTATATATAGAACAAAGACCGATACTTTTTCAGTCGGTTTCTGACGTTCTTCGAAAAACTGGTGAAGCATATCCATTCATTCGAGAGGGGACCTGATTCAAGGTCAAAAGCTCACAAATTCAAGGATATACAAATGTGCTAGCTTATTTACTATTAAAAATATCAAAATCCAACGTTACCGTATCTTGTTAAGAGAAATTACTGAAGAAAGTAATTAGCGAAAGTAAAACTGGAATTCAGTGTAAACGATGATGTCACACATTACAATATCGAAGCCAAGTAGCCATCTACATCTGGCCCGTCATTGAACACATTTCACAACACAGTCCGATCTTTGTAAAAGCACTCGAAATGTAACTTTTGATATAATACTTCTCCCACGTATCGATTGAAATATGCCATGTAATCTGCAACCACACGAAATATTATTTGTTATAAGCAGTTGGAATGTTAATGCTTTAATGCCTCCGAACAAATAACTATTTGTACACAAATGAATGACGGACGTTCGTATACTAAAGTGACGTTTGAATTGGAGACTGTCGAGATTTTGTACCTGTATCTGTATGCACGTCGTCGTGAACCGGCACTAGAAAAGACTGGAGGGGAAAATCAGCTGCAAATTGGGACATCTCTTCGTGGGACATCTACAAGAAAAGTAATTTTGAAGTTTTAAATAGGTCTGTTCCCGTACTTCAGCAAACTGCAGCAGTAACAGAATTTGGCAGCTGGCTTCTTTTTGCTGCAAAATTTGGCTTACAGCAAAAGTACGAAAACGACTTGCTGCGAATCTAAGATGATTAATATATTATAATAGATTCAAGTACGGGAACAGACCTAATGTTTCAGAATGTGAAACTTTGGACTTTCTTATGCGCAAAATAAAATGTTTAACTACAGGGAGATAGCTCTACTTGGGTAAGTGTATCATTTTAAAACATGCCTAATTAGGGTTGATAAAAAAATCAAACTTTGCCGGAAGTTACTTTGCTTGGTCGGTAAAGTCAGCTAAATACCATAAGTTTAGCTTACTAGACCAACAACCCAACCTACATATGTATATAAAATATCTTAATCGGGTCTATACATTCCAAGATCTATCGTTCCTCTCATTAGAAAATAAAAATTCAGTTTTCATAACATTTGAAAATGTCTATCAGTTAAGTAAATACATCCACTTGGCTAGAAAAAGTATGCCTTCACTTGTTTCCAATCAGTTTGTGCCGTTAACAAATTAAAAACAACTAGGTTTTTTTCGAATTTTGTTTTTTCTATTCACTAAGTAGATGTTTATTATTCGATGTACACGAATTTATTTATTTCGCTCTTATGGTTTTTGAAATAACGCCACTGTTAATAGAAAACACTCAAAAACAATATAGAAAAAGTGTACGTTTACTTTTTAAGAGGTGAAATACTAACTCAAATGTAACGCAGATAATAATACATTTTAATATGGAATTGACAAGCTTTGCTGTCGCATCCGCATTTGCATTATTCCACTTTTCCGTTATAACAATTTTCAGCATTTCCTTAATAGTTATTCTCAAATTCTCTTCTCTAGCGATTCTCACAAGTGTTCCATATTGTTTAGGTATGGTGATTATGGGAATATATGTAGCTATTTTGGGGCATGATAGAGTAACCGAAGCGTCACAATTTCGGCTTTGTTCTTCGGATCATTATCATTTTCATAATCTTGTTGCTTCAGATTACTTATTAAAATATCCAGATAGCCAAATTTATCCATCGTTGATCCATCACTCCACACTCGCATACACATTGTTTGCAAAATTTGTGGACAAATTTCTCTGTCCGATTCAATCCCTAGAATCCTCAAAAGTTGTCGTGGGATTACTTTATTTTGATTCAATTAACTCCAACTGTTAACACCATTCCTCGACATACTCCTTCATATCATAATTCGACCATAACCATGTTTTAAACCCTGTTCACACATGCGTCCATCAGTTCAAACCAGTTTTTTCACTCCTGCCTTCTATAAAACCGGTAATGGGCCTTACAGTGCCTGTGTCAAATGGGCCTTACAGTGCCTTGCACGTATTACTTTTGAAGTACCGTATCGACTTTCTCCATATTATTTTCCGCCAAGATGCAAAATCTACTTTCATCAAAGAATATTACATTCTTCCGAAATTCTACTGGCTTATTTACATGCTCCTTTGCAAAGGCAATGCGCTTTTGTCGGTTGACACGTTAAATAAACGGTAGACAATTTTGATGGACGTCCAGAACGAGGCTCGAAGTGCAAATTTCCTGTGTTTAAAATTATATATAACCTTTTGAATCGTTAAATTGTGTCTCTCCACTATTTTCACTATATCTCTCTAGCTTATCTCATATTTTCAAAATTTCCAAATAATTTTTCTTTTACTAACACTTTATCCTTTCTTTTATTTTCCATTGCAACAAAAAATTAATTCTCAAAAAAAAACTCAAAATCAACAAGTGGGAAATATGAAAACAGTTCATTTGAAATGTGCTATTTCCAGAAATTTCAAGATTCAGCATGTGAACGCAGACTTTTTTTTGCCTTGTTTTTTGTGTTTCTGGCAAAAGTGCCGTTATTTTATTCATTATAAAAGCGAAATAAATAAATTTTTGTAAGTACGTCGAATACTAAAGATCTACTTAGCGAGTTGAAAAAAAAATGGGGAAAACCTATTTGTTTTTCATAACGGTACAAGCTGATTGGAAGCAATTGAACGCAATTCAAGAGAGTGTGGATCATTTGCCCGTCCTATAGGTTTCAGTTCGAGTAGATAACAATTGATGACTTCTCTCCCATTGTTTTTCTGTTACTAACCGGAGGGACTATAAGTCTTTATTTCCTATTTATTGTATAAAGTGCCACAAAGATTATTCTCAATGATCTGATTTATTGTCAATTACCTGATTTAGCATTGTCATTTCTTTGAACATAGTTTGATACTAGTTTTTGCTTTAAATTTCTCAAAAAATTCTCAAAAATAGCACGAGTATATACTATTTTGATGATATAAAGCCTCAAACATGAAATTATTTTATAAATACATGTTTCAAACTGTAAGCGCCTGCAAATAAATGTAAAACCTGTTCGCCCTAATTTTCATTTATTTCCTATTTTAGCAGTAGTTGACATCGTTATAGCTTAATGATTAAGTTAATCAGCAATATGTACCTACGTTATTCACCACATTTTAAGTGCTATGCACCGTAGTTGGTAATCTTATAGCAAAGGGTATGTCATCATTTACGAACTTCCGTTCGTGATGGCTCAATGTAATCATGTCTTATTAGCTAAATTGGATTGGGCAAGCTCAAAGATATTTAAGAGTAGATTTTATTTCACTGAAAATTTTAAATCCAATGCTACAAAAGTTTGCCACAGAAAAGTATTAATAAAGAAAAGTCAAATGAATACATACTAATTAACCAAGCAAATTTAACTTTAACTTTTACGCGCCCCAACTTAAAATTACACGAACACGAACAAAAGCTGGACATTCTCTTCATCAAAGAATTGTTAATTTGTAAGCTGAGTTAATTTTTGAAATCGGTTGATGACCGGTATTGTCTTTCCAACTTAAATAGATTGTGTTTTCTTTTTTAGAGTCGTTAGTTTGAATTCTGACTTTGTTCAACTTCCGTTACCAAAATCCAATGAATTGAAAAATATCCGTTACTTCATCTTACATGCGTCGGGTTTCCAAAAATTTTGATAAATCACAACTTTTCATCTGAATCAAACATTTAAGCGACTTCAGACACTGCATTATTCAAGTTGACTGTTGGATCTTGTCTACTTTTACTATTCACATTGCCCTAAAGCTATGGAATATGTAGCTAGATTGGAATATGTAGCTAGATTCAAAGTAAAAGTAGGTGTACCAAAAGAGTTCGTATCGAATTGAGATTTAAATGTTTATTCTGGATTTCCAGTAATTATACTAAAAGTATTTCTGGTTTGAGAGAATCGTTTCAAAAGTAATTTCATATCATAATATACATTTTTATATGAAAGAAATTAATAATCAACAATTTTTTTTACTAATGCAATAAAGATACCATATGGTTAGTAAAAAAATATAAAAAGGTCAATAAATGCACCTTGAAAAGTGCCCGTTCTTGCTTTGTACTGATTTTCATTTATGCCGAGAAATGCTAATCAGTCGTTCATGGTTGGCAGTGCGTGTTTTGCACATCGTACCGCTAAAATTCACACGAAATTCTCTGTCCGTCAGCCGCATTACTCAAATCCAACTCTTTTCAATTGATGACACTCGTCTTGATTCACCAGCTCTGTTGACTAAACAAAATTCGATTTGTCCGCATCCTTCTGCTAGTATTTTATCAGCATTCGCTACAGTGACTACTTTCTTGTGCGACTCGTTCAACTCAAAAAACTTCTTTGGTCGAGCAGACCAAAAACGAGGATTCGTTGTCAATTTAGAATTGTCGTGCAAAGCTGGACAATCGTTTTGATTTACCGCTGTCTCATTTGGTTTGCTAGTACGAGCTCATCATAGCTCCTCGGTAGAGAATTTAATAATGCTGTACATAAGAAAATTGAAGGTGAAACATTGGTAGTAGAAAACACTGATCACCGATATAGTTGGCGAATATAATGTACATCGTCACTAAGTACCAATATTTTAAAAAAAAGTAGCAGTTCATGCTCATCATTAAAAGCAAATTAATTTTAAAAATACACTACTATATATTTTATATATTTATCCTTTATTTATCCTTATATATCAGATCACAAAAATAGATTTTATGCTTGGATGATTGCTTTCCCCAAATTTTTCCCCTTAAGCATTTCCATAAAAGCCTGAGGCATATTTTCGAAACCTTTTGTTACAGTTTCATTGTATTTAACTTTGCCATCCTTAATCCATTGTGTTATATGTTTAAAGGCCTCCTCGAACCTATCACCCCATCTATAGACCAAAAATCCTTCCATCATCAGCTCTTTAGAAACAAAAGATGGCTGTAGAATAGGAGCTGCAAATAAATATAATAATTATTATTTTTACAGAATATGTGGACTGCGCGAGTGACATACCTTTTCGTACTTCCGTGTCATTGTACGCCGAGATAGAACCGCACACAGAAATCCTGCCGCGATAATTCATTTTACTGATGATTATTGAGCTCAAGTCGGCACCGACCTTTAAAAAGATATTTTAACAACGAATCAAGGTCAATTAATAGAGGTTACATTATCAAAGTAGCAATCAATGCCTTTGGGAGCTGCTTCGTCTAACGATTTTGAAATGTCGGCGGTTTTATAGTTGAAAGCAAAATCAAAACCTAGTTCTGTTGTAAGCCAGTTACATTTCTCATCAGATCCTGCAAATCCGATGACTGTGCATCCCTTTATTTTGGCGATTTGACCCACCAAACTGCCAACTGCTCCTGCCGCTCCAGTAACAACAACCGTTTCACCTGCTTTGGGCTTACAAATTTCCAAGAAGCCAAAGTAAGCCGTTGCACTGGAAGTATAAACAAATATCAATAATGCACAATTTTGCGAATGATAGGTAATTAAAAAAGTTATTAAATGCCTCATATAAATGTGAAACTCAGCAAAACCATTAAATGATTTTGTGTTGTTGGTGAAAAAATGTGAATTCACATCTCATTTCGAGCGGTTCTTAACGTATAGCATTCTAAAGTCAGCTTTCCTGATAGAATCGTAGTCCTCCTATGGTACTCTTGACGTATTTTTTGACATCATTCGTCTAACTAATTTACAAATTAACAATTTCAACTAGTACTTACCCTGGCATTCCCAGGTATCCGATACCCATCGATAGGGGGAGATTACCATAGTTAGAAAGCAGTGTAACGGAATTTGGGTTATTTGCCTTTTCATAGTTTTTCAAATTATTATTTGGCTTTACAATTGTGTGTGTACGCCATCCGAAGTATCCAAAAACATTGGACCCGATTGGATAGGCAGGATTTTTGCTGTCGATAACTCTGATTGAAAAATGATCAACATTAAAAACCAGAATCAGATTTTAAAATATAAACATCTAAGTACTTAGCAACTTGGCCACCAATCATGACAACATTTTCGGGATATCTCGCCATATAAGCACGCATGTATGGATCTACACTCAGAAATAGTGCTTCACATAGTATTTCTGCAAATATGATGTGTTGAAGCAACATCAATATTTTAAATGAAATTCATCTATTTCAACTCACCGCCATTCTTCAGAGCTGATAGTTGCTCGGTCTCGATGCGAAAATTCGCGTTTGTGGGGTCGCCCTCAAATTTTTTCGCATAGATTATTTTCTTTGCAACAACCATGATATAATCCAATATAAAAGCAAATGACACCAATGAAAATCAAATTTAACCGCACACAAGAGTCAACTCAAAGGTTGAATTTTTTCAATTAAGTAGTCACGGCTGCACAATAAACTATGTACACTCTGCAATTCACTCAATTGAACTGAACAGATTCTGCTGATACTTTTATTGAAAAAACTCAAAATGATAACCAATTGCTCAAATATTAGGTAGAAGATTAGATATTTTGGCCAGGTTTCTCTTAAGAGCAGCGATTAGTCAACTTTTGACTTCGGTGATAAGAGTATCAATGAATATATATGATACAGAACTAACCTGATAATATAAATGTGTTAAAATCTGAATGCATATTGAAATAAAGGAGTTATTAAAGTGATGATTGTCCGTCAACTAAGATAACAGCAACACTTTTTTATTAATCGAGACAAGTATAAAGGTCCAACCAAGCAATATCACATCGACTAACTTTCAATTTCATATCTTTTCATCTACTTTTTATCTGTTTATTCCGTTTATATGGTATATCTTTATATTCTCTCATATTCTAAATATGACATGACCAAGGTTACTGCAGGATATTCATATGTTCACAATGCAAATTTTGCATAAACCTACTATATTTTAATAATTGAAGCTATTTTTTTAATACATACATTTAAAACCTACACATTATGCATACTTTCAACTATTTACTATACAGCCAACATATCTTCTGTATTATACTTACTACTATCATACAAGCTGACAAAAGCTTCAATTATTTATCACTAATGATAATGTTATATACGATCTTCGGTCCCAAATGACACTTTATCGCAATCAATTCGTTTGCACAAAACTTGAATACATAGGCTACATGAACAAACCATGACTAGACGATTAAATTTGTTGTGCAATCTAATGCATTTTGTTGTGCATTCTAATGCAAACATTTTAAGATTGCAAAATATATTATCAAGCGAGTGCAGCAAAGCTGATCTATTAAAAAAAATTTCATACGGAAATATAATCAATTATTTTTTGAAACGATAAAAAGATAGTACTCGATAATAAAATTAATGAAAATCATTTAACATTGACAACTTTTTTTTTGAAAATATAATCGCTACTAATGTAAGAAATAGATTTAATTTGATATTGTTGTAGTTCATCGAAAACTAGGGTTTTCTTCTTATGTAGAAATCTGACAACATTAAAAATTAAATGAGTTTACTATTTGCTCACATTCCGTGTCACGCGATCACAAAACATTGAAAGAAAAATGTGACAAAATGAAGGCAGGCTACCAAAAAAAAGGTACAATAAAAAAATGCTATGTTATTGCAGAAGCTACAGCAGTCGGTCTCATTGAATACTATTAAATGAGAATCATCAATCAAATAAAAAAGCAAAGGAAAGAATGCATTGCAAACAACATGAGAATGAATCCCAAGGATTTCATCCCTGCAGGTGGCTGCCAGAGTGAGTCTGGAAACTCACTCGTACAAGACGTGGTTAGTACGGTAACGGCTCGGATTCTGTAGGCCCGAACCTCATGTAAGCGTATGACTGTGCATGATGTATCCTGGTTGCAGTGAAAGCGCATAGGTTACCATCGTGGCGAAGACAGAGAATGCCCCAGTGGGGGACAAAATAGATAGTTATAAAGAGGTCTGCCCAATCAGTAAATGTAGATGCAGCAAGACGACTCCCTGGTGGAACCGGGAACTACAAATGTTCAGGAACAATACCAGGAAACTCCTCAATCGAGCTTGTAAGAGTAACACTGATGATAGCTAGATCAATACCTATAAGAATTTGGTGAGGACCTCCAAGAGGGAAACATTCAGATCATTCTGTGAAGAACTGGTAGGTGTATGAGCGATGTCGAGGCTTTGTAAAGTTCTAGAGAAGGACAAATCAGCTAAGCGGGACTCTCTAAAATGCCCGGATGGTGATTTACCAAGCCCAAAAAGAAGTCTCTGCAGTCTTTAGTTGGGGGCCACTTTACAAACGACGAAGTCATCTGTGCCTCTGATTCAAGCTCCTGCTCATCGCAGCAGTAGTAAATCTTGGTTAACTAGATACGTGATTGCCAAAGAAAAAATCAGGATAGCAATCATGTCCTTTGAAAATTTCAAATCGCCGGACCAGGATCGCATCTATCCAGTTATGGTAGGGGAAGGAATCGACCACTTGCAGACGGACTTAAAAGTTATTTTTTAGTCATGCCTAACTCTGGGCTATGTTCCGTTACATTGGCGACAGGTTAAGGTTTGTTTTATGCCTAAACCCGAGAGAAATGGCTATTCAGATCCAAGGAACTTTAGATCAATCAATCAAATGACACATACGTACCAAAGCGCCTAAGTCTAACCCCTTGAATGATAAGCAACATGCGTACCATCAATCTCAAATGGTGATTCTCAAATGGGCCTTTGACTGCGCGCTGTGTAACGATGTCCTAGCTAAATGGATACATGCCATACTGACGCTGAGATTTTTACTGTTGGAAGCTGGAGCTGACTGCAGCTCTCTGAATTTTTAAATGTGACCCACTTCTTAAATTTTGACCGGTTGAAGTATGGACAACCAATATCTTTAACAAGCAAGCACAAGATACAAAGCGCATCATTCTCGAAGTATAATGTAGATTTCATGAATCTATATTACTATCACACTAAAAATTTGACTCGACGTAATTTATAAAAGCCAGAATTATATTGTTTTTTCTTTGTTTATTCATACTATGAAATCCGATGAAAATTCTCATTTTATACTGATTCATAAGCAATAAGCATTACAACAAATTAGACCACATTTTATGCTTGAACGACTGCTTTTCCTACGTTCTTTCCTTTAAGCATTTCGATAAAAGCTTGTGGCATGTTTTCAAACCCTTTCGTGATTGTTTCTCTGTATTTCACTTTTCCATCCTTAATCCATTGCATAATATCTTTAAAAGCTTCATCAAACTTGTCGCCCCATCTAGTGAATACAAATCCTTCCATCATCAGCTCTTTGAAAACAAAAGATGGCTGTAGAATAGGAGCTGCAAATATAAATCCCTTATTATTACAGGATATGTAGGCTACAGGTGTTACGTCATACCTTTTCGTACTTGCGTGTCATTATACGCCGAAATAGAGCCGCATACCGATATCCTGCCACGATAGTTCATTTTACTGATAATTGTTGAGCTCAATTCGGCACCAACCTTTAAAAAGATATTTTAACAACAGATCAATCAAATAGATAATCAAATAGAGTTTACATTATCAAAGTAGCAATCAATGCCTTTGGGAGCTGCTTCGTCTAACGATTTTGAAATGTCGGCGGTTTTATAGTTGAAAGCAAAATCAAAACCTAATTCTTTTGTAAGCCAATTACATTTCTCATCAGATCCTGCAAATCCGATGACTGTGCATCCCTTTATTTTGGCGATTTGACCCACCAAACTGCCAACCGCTCCTGCAGCGCCAGTAACAACAACCGTCTCACCTGCCTTGGGCTTGCATATTTCTAAGAATCCAAAGTAAGCCGTTACTCTGGAAATATAAATAAATAAGAATAATATACGGTTTTCAAATACTTATTACAATTTTTAGATACTGAGCTCACATGCAAGTACACAAAAGCACTTACAAATATTTTCACTTTTCTTCTATTGAATAATTTATCGTTTAAGTTTCGTATACTGTTTCTAGCTACAACACTGTCCTATAAACAATTTATGTTATTTTAGTTAATCCCATTCTTACCTTGATAAATTAGTCAAATAATATTTGAAAATTAGTGCCATCCACTATTACTTACCCTGGCATACCAAGGTATCCGATACCCAACGAAAGAGGAAGGCTTCCGTAGTTCTTAAGCAGAGTAACTGCATTTGAATCGCCTGCCTTATTTGGATTCACAGCTGGTTTTACGATTGTGTGCGTTCTCCATCCGAAGTATGAAAAAACATTGGACCCAACTGGATAAGCAGGATTTTTACTCTCAGTAACTCTGTGGAAAAAAGAAAGAATCTGAAAACGAAAGCTATTTTAAAAGCGAAGAACAACCATACTTAGCAACTTGTCCACCAATCATGACAATATTTTCTGGATATCGTGCCATATAAGGTCGCATATATGGATCTACACTCAGAAATTGTGCTTCGCATAGTATTTCTGTAAACGCGACATGTTCGAACTTCGTAAACATTTTAATTTCAAGTGTTTAATTTAACTCACCGCCATCCTTTAGGGGTGGTAGTTCCTCCGTTTCAATACGAAAATTCGTATTAGTCGGGTCACCCTCGAATTTTTTCACGTAGATAATTTTTTTGGCTACAACCATTGTACTAACAATTATTCAAATCAAAATCTTTGCAGATCCAACTGTCAACGCACGAACAAACAGTCGTTCAACAAGCTGCGGTATAACTGAACTGAACTGCACTCTTGAAGACAACCGGTGTAGTGAGTGAGACTAAATATATTCTCATGAGCTTTTTATTAAATTGCTTCAAATGGGCCTTTTCACCCTTGTATTCTTGATGCACTCCTCAAACCGGTTTACAATTTATCGTTAGACATATATTCTAGTAATGGATGCTGTTTAATATTTCCAACTAAATACTATATTGGTTGAAGTGCTCTTCATTGCCAAGGTTGTTTTTGACCACAAGTCAATAAAGTATTTTCAAATTATCATTGAAGATTTGAATCACAATGACTATCTAATTCGAAAGTTGATATGACATGATAATATTTGCTTTACTCCAAAGAAATTGACTTTAGGTCTGTTCCCGTACTACGATTAATTGCAATTAATTGCAATGAAGCGTACTAAAACGGAGTAAAAAAACTCTGTTTTAGTACGCTTCATTGCAATTAATTGCAATTAATCGTAGTACGGGAACAGGCCTTTTATTTCATATGAGTTTATTATATACACGGCCAAGTGTTTTTACGCTCTATCCAATTAAATTCTTATTTACTATTGCGTAGTTGGGGTTATAACTAAAATTATTTAACGGAATATGAAATGAGATTGGTCAGCTTTAGCACATATTTTTATGGACGGTCTTTATGTTGAATTTTCAATACTTTCTTCTTTATAAAACTGAAAAACAATATTGCTCCAAGTAAATAAATAAGTAAAGTTTTCTAGTACATAGAAATCTAAATGATACAATTTACTGCATATGTATTTTAAATATAAACCAAATGTAGATAAGTTATTAGTTTAAAATTTAATGCATCATCAGCCTCCCGATGGCTGCAGTGTTAAGGATACATCGTAAAAATCATTAATTTCCTTATCCTGACTGAATTTTACAGCATGTTGTAAAGTTGAAGTTGTTTTTTTTATAACAAATAGTAGGGTCAGTTTAAATTTTATACCAACAGTAGTATCTAATATCCATGCAACATTCTCAACAAAAGTTAATGCAATACGTATTTTCCTTGTTTTTAAATGAAAAATTGAAAGAGGTTAGGAGGTGAGCATAGTTATAAATGTAGTAGTTGAGGTATATAATGTCAATCAGATGATCAAGCCAAACATTTTAATTTGTTACATTTACTACAGCTGTGATCCAAAACACTATGTGCTCGCGTTAGGCTCCTTAGTTAGCCAAAAACGCAAATATGCATTTATGCGCTCAAAACACTATTAACCCTCCGAGAACACAGGGGGTCAAATTGACCCCAGTGACCTTTTTGGCCGATCGCAGCACTTAAGCCTGCGAGAAAAGGGGGGTACTATAGGCTCCTAAGTGTATTTCTGTGTCTTGACTATAAGTTTACACCGTTCGCATACAGTCCCAAGTCGTCAGTCGTCGTTGAGAGGCCTTTGAAGCAGATTAAGGGGTCAAATAGATCCCATATGTACTCGACGTCAATTTTGAGGGAAAAATTCAATCGATAGATTAATTTAAAAAAGCCAAAAAATAAGTATAGTTGCAAGTACTTTTATTTTTTGTTTTTAGCAATATGACGTACAATCTGCGTTCTAGTGTACGCAATAATTTGTTAGCTGAAGACAATGATAACAATTTTGGCGACAATGATTCCTCCGAAGACGACCATGTCTCGGAGCAATCAGATTCTGATTATTCAGAAGATTACACTTTTTTTTGCAACCTTTTATGCAAGGCTAATTTTTTTTATTATTCTACTATGCCTTGAGAGTATCCATATACATTTTTAGCTCAAAACATTAAAAACTGACAAAATAATGATTTTTTTTAAATGTGCAAATTTTAAAATCCTCACAATCGCCACCGTAAATATGCAAAATAAATACTTTTTTCAAGGGTCACTATAGGGCTAATTTTTTTTATGATTTTGTCATACCTTGAGTGTATCCCCCTAAATTTTTAGCCAAAAATATTGAAAATTGACAAAGAAACGATTTTTTTTGTAAAAAGCTGATTTTTGATAAAACTGTTTTTTCGCGAATTTTTTTTAGGTATGTTAAGGACATTTAGGCCACTTTTAATGCATGAGAACTACTAAAAAAGGCCTCAATTTATACCTACAAATTTTTTCAAATGAAAATCTTCAGTGGCGGCGATTCTATAGACGTTCAAAAGTGGTTGGGGTCAATTTGACCCCAATTGTTCTCGATGATCGAAAAAATAGGTGTGTTCTCGGAGGGTTAATGAAAGGTTGTGCCGTCTTCAAATGTACGAGCATCAACCTCATAAATATACCCAGACTTACGGAGGAGTCTGCTGATGACGAAAGTCTTACGAACAAGTCGAGTAGACCCTCAAAGCCTGGAATGGGGGTATGATGTAAAAATCATTTTTGGAGACCTTAAGGCTAAAATAGGCCTGAAGCTCAATGAATATATATGATACAGGACTAACCTGATAATATAAATGTGTTAAAATCTGAATGCATATTGAAATAAAGGAGTTATTAAAGTGATGATTGTCCGTCAACTAAGATAACAGCAACACTTTTTTATTAATCGAGACAAGTATAAAGGTCCAACCAAGCAATATCACATCGACTAACTTTCAATTTCATATCTTTTCATCTACTTTTTATCTGTTTATTCCGTTTATATGGTATATCTTTATATTCTCTCATATTCTAAATATGACATGACCAAGGTTACTGCAGGATATTCATATGTTCACAATGCAAATTTTGCATAAACCTACTATATTTTAATAATTGAAGCTATTTTTTTAATACATACATTTAAAACCTACACATTATGCTTACTTTCAACTATTTACTATACAGCCAACATATCTTCTGTATTATACTTACTACTATCATACAAGCTGACAAAAGCTTCAATTATTTATCACTAATGATAATGTTATATACGATCTTTGGTCCCAAATGACACTTTATCGCAATCAATTCGTTTGCACAAAACTTGAATACATAGGCTACATGAACAAACCATGACTAGACGATTAAATTTGTTGTGCAATCTAATGCTCACGTTATCAAATATTTTAAGATTGCAAAATATATTATCAAGCGAGTGCAGCAAAGCTGATCTATCAAAAAAAACTTCATATGGAAATATAATCAATTATTTTTTGAAACGATAAAAAGATAGTACTCGATAATAAAATTAATGAAAATCATTTAACTTTGACAACTTTTTTTTTGAAAATATAATCGCTACTAATGTAAGAAATAGATTTAATTTGATATATTTGTAGTTCATCGAAAACTAGGGTTTTCTTCTTATGTAGAAATCTGACAACATTAAAAATTAAATGAGTTTACTATTTGCTCACATTCCGTGTCGCGCGATCACAAAACATTGAAAGAAAAATGTGGCAAAATGAAGGCAGGCTACCAGAAAAAAGGTACAATAAAAAATGCTACGTTATTGAAGAAGCTACAGCAGTCGGTCTCATTGAATAATATTAAATGAGAATCATCAATCAAATAAAAAAGCAAAGGAAAGAATGCGTTGCAAACAACATGAGAATGAATCCCAAGGATTTTATCTCTGCAGGTGGCTGCCAGAGTGAGTCTGGAAACTCACTCGTACAAGACGTGCTTATTACGGTAACGGCTCGGATTCTGTAGGCCCGAACCTCATGTAAGAGTATGACTGTACATGATGTATCCTGGTTGCAGTGAAAGCTCATAGGTTACCATCGTGGCGCAGACAGAGAGTGCCCCAATGGGGGACAAAATAGATAGTTATGAAGAGGCTGCCCAATCAGTAAATGTAGATGCAGCAAGACGACTCCCTGGT
The DNA here is from genome assembly GCA_947369275.1 of Nemotelus nigrinus. Taxonomy (NCBI): domain Eukaryota; kingdom Metazoa; phylum Arthropoda; class Insecta; order Diptera; family Stratiomyidae; genus Nemotelus; species Nemotelus nigrinus. The sequence continues at coordinate 220,482,715 of OX376372.1, forward strand.
GGAACCGGGAACTACAAATGCTCAGGAACAATACCAGGAAACTCCTCAATCGAGCTTGTAAGAGTAACACTGATGATAGCTAGATCAATACCTATAAGAATTTGGTGAGGACCTCCAAGAGGGAAACATTCAGATCATTCTGTGAAGAACTGGAAGGTGTATGAGCGATGTCGAGGCTTTGTAAAGTTCTAGAGAAGGACAAATCAGCTAAGCGGGACTCTCTAAAATGCCCGGATGGTGATTTACCAAGCCCAAAAAGAAGTCTCTGCAGTCTTTAGTTGGGGGTCACTTTACAAACGACGAAGTCATCTGTGCCTCTGATTCAAGCTCCTGCTCATCGCAGCAGTAGTAAATCTTGGTTAACTAGATACGTGATCGCCAACGAAAAAATCAGGACAGCAATCATGTCCTTTGAAAATTTCAAATCGCCGGACCAGGATCGCATCTATCCAGTTATGTTAGGGGAAGGAATCTACCACTTGCAGACGGACTTAAAAAAAATTTTTTAGTCATGCCTAGCTCTGGGCTATGTTCCGTTACATTGGCAACAGGTTAAGGTTTGTTTTATGCCTAAACCCGAGAGAAATGGCTATTCAGATCCAAGGAACTTTAGGTCAATCAATCAAATGACACATACGTACCAAAGCGCCTAAGTCTAACCCCTTGAATGATGAGCAACATGCGTGCCATCAATCTCAAAGGGTGATTATGCGACTGTGATATTTGTAAACATTGAGGGTACCTTTGACTGCGCGCTGTGTAACGATGTCCTAGTCAAATGGATACATGTCATACTGACGCTGAGATTTTTACTGTTGGAAGCTGGAGCTGACTGCAGCTCTCTGAATTTTTAAATGTGACCCACGTCTTAAATTTTGACCGGTTGAAGTATGGACAACCAATATCTTTAACAAGCAAGCACAAGATACAAAGCGCATCATTCTGGAAGTATAATGGAGATTTCATGAATCTATATTACTATCACACTAAAAATTTGAATCGACGTAATTTATAAAATCCAGAATTATATTGTTTTTTCTTTGTTTATTCATACTATGAAATCCGATGAAAATTCTCATTTTATACTGATTCATAAGCAATAGGCATTACAACAAATTAGACCACATTTTATGCTTGAACGACTGCTTTTCCTACGTTCTTTCCTTTAAGCATTTCCATAAAAGCTTGTGGCATGTTTTCAAACCCTTTCGTGATTGTTTCTCTGTATTTCACTTTTCCATCCTTAATCCATTGCATAATATCTTTAAAAGCTTCATCAAACTTGTCGTTCCATCTAGTGACTAAAAATCCTTCCATCATCAGCTCTTTGAAAACAAAAGATGGCTGTAGAATAGGAGCTGCAAATATAAATCCCTTATTATTACAGGATATGTAGGCTGCAGGTGTGACGTAATACCTTTTCGTACTTGCGTGTCATTATACGCCGAAATAGAGCCGCATACCGATATCCTGCCACGATAGTTCATTTTACTGATAATTGTTGAGCTCAAATCGGCACCAACCTTTAAAAAGATATTTTAACAACAGATCAATCAAATAGATAATCAAATAGAGTTTACATTATCAAAGTAGCAATCAATGCCTTTGGGAGCTGCTTCGTCTAACGATTTTGAAATGTCGGCGGTTTTATAGTTGAAAGCAAAATCAAAACCTAGTTCTTTTGTAAGCCAATTACATTTCTCATCAGATCCTGCAAATCCGATGACTGTGCATCCCTTTATTTTGGCGATTTGACCCACCAAACTGCCAACCGCTCCTGCAGCGCCAGTAACAACAACCGTCTCACCTGCCTTGGGCTTGCATATTTCTAAGAATCCAAAGTAAGCCGTTACTCTGGAAATATAAATAAATAAGAATAATATACGGTTTTCAAATACTTATTACAATTTTTAGATACTGAGCTCACATGCAAGTACACAAAAGCACTTAAAAATATTTTCACTTTTCTTCTATTGAATAATGTATCGTTTAAGTTTCGTATACTGTTTCTAGCTACAACACTGTCCTATAAACAATTTATGTTATTTTAGTTAATCGCATTCTTACCTTGATAAATTAGTCAAATAATGTTTGAAAATTAGTGCCATCCACTATTACTTACCCTGGCATACCAAGGTATCCGATACCCAACGAAAGAGGAAGGCTTCCGTAGTTCTTAAGCAGAGTAACTGCATTTGGATCGCCTGCCTTATTTGGATTCACAGCTGGTTTTACGATTGTGTGCGTTCTCCATCCGAAGTATGAAAAAACATTGGACCCAACTGGATAAGCAGGATTTTTACTCTCAGTAACTCTGTGGAAAAAAGAAAGAATCTGAAAACGAAAGCTATTTTAAAAGCGAAGAACAACCATACTTAGCAACTTGTCCACCAATCATGACAATATTTTCTGGATATCGTGCCATATAAGGTCGCATATATGGATCTACACTCAGAAATTGTGCTTCGCATAGTATTTCTGTAAACGCGACATGCTCGAACCTCGTAAACATTTTAATTTCAAGTGTTTAATTTAACTCACCGCCATCCTTTAGGGGTGGTAGTTCCTCCGTTTCAATACGAAAATTCGTATTAGTCGGGTCACCCTCGAATTTTTTCGCGTAGATAATTTTTTTGGCTACAACCATTGTACTAACAATTATTCAAATCAAAATCTTTGCAAATCCAACTGTCGACGCACAAACAAACAATCATTCAACAAGCTGCGGCAAAACTGAACTAAACTGCACTCTTGAAGACAACCGGTGTTGTGAGTGAGACTAAATATATTCTCATGAGATTTTTATTAAATTGCTTCAAATGATAACCAGTCACCAAGCCAAAATTAGACGAATGATAGCCATATTTCTCTTCAGAGCTCTCTTGGAAATGGAACTACATACAAGTAAACGCGCTGATAACGGAAACGAAAATTATATTCCACAATTCGGTTGTTCGAACAAGTGATTCTCATACAAGTGAAAAATAAAAAGATGATGGATCCGCTTAATTGGCTAGTATTGTTTGGGGCAAATATTAATTCAATAGTACTTGCGAGCGCCCGCTATGTCGATTTTTAAGTGACGATTAATATTTTGTGAGGGGCTGCCGGTATAATAATGTTTGTGTATGAGCACCGTGCAAGATGCATACACTTGTATTATATTAGACTATTGCAATATGATTAAGATTATTTATGATATTTATATACTAAATACTATTTATCGTTAGACATATATACTAGTAATGGATGCTGTTTAATATTTCCAATTCAATACTATATTGGTTGAAGTGCTCCTCATTCCCAAGTTTGTTTTTGACCACAAGTCAAAAAAGTATTTTCAAATTATCATTGAAGATTTGAATCACAATTACTATCTAATCCAAAAGTTGATATGACATGACAATATTTGCTTTACTCCAAAGAAATTGACTTTATTTCATATGAGTTTATTATATACACGGCCAAGTGTTTTTACACTCTATCCAATCCAATTAAATTCTTATTTACTATGGCGTAGTTGGGGTTATAACTAAAATTAGTTAACGGAACCCAGACCTTAAGGCTAAAATAGGTCTGAAGCTGGTATTCACACGGGCACCCATAGTTTGCATGAAAACACTAATAGCAATGGACTAAGAGTCATAAAACTAGTAGTATCGAAGAACGTAGTCATTGTACGTACCAGGTCTCCGCGTAAGGATATCCATAAGACCACTTGATTATCACCTGGGTAGTGATGAGAAGTGCAGTTTAATGAATTACTAAATGATCTGCTCACCGAATGCTCCACCAATGCAGAAAGAAGACTTTATCCTGCCACCACACCAAGTATAGAAGAGTTACAAGGTGCCATAAGTCAACTGAAATTTAACAAAGCTCCTTTAGACGACGTTGTACCAATTGTGCTGATTAAATATGGAAGGCCCACCTTACACCAAACCATGCATGAAATTAAAGTGCACGTACAGGATCATGAAAAGAAGCCAGAAGACTGCCCGAAAGGCAAAATATACCCTACAAATAAGAAAGAAGATGCCACAACGTGCAACAATTATAGAGGTTTTATAAGATATTCTGCTCTGTCCTGCAAAAGTGAATAGCCTCATACGCTAAAACCAGCATCGAAAAATATCCATATTGCCTCATTCAATGTTAATTAGCCAGGCCATGGAAAAATGGCTGGAGTTTAAGGTTACGCTATATCAACTATTTACAGGTGTTAAAACCACCGGGGTAGAACCGTAGAAAGTAATGAGGAATTTTGACATCGCAAATAAACTGAAACGATTGTGTATGTTACCCGTAACAAGCCGAAATAGCCGGATTGCTAATCAGACCGTTCAACATCTTCAATAGACTCCGACAAGAGGATGACCTGGCCTGACCGTTCTTTAATCTGTCGTTGAGGAAAGCAATCCAAAGCTCTGGCACGTCAATAAGAGGGACTATCGCCACCAAATTCAGCCAGATACTGGCTTATGCAGATAACATTGACATCCTTGGGAGATCGAAACTAGCTGTATAAGAATCCTTCATCCAGACCGAGTGGCAGCAAAACAACTGAGGCTGCACATAAATGAAGGAAAGACGAATTATATGCTGGCATCGTCTACAGGAAGAACATCTAGAGTTAGTCAAAACATCAGGGTAGTGGAGCATGAACATGAAATAGTCCGATACTTCAGCTACCTTGGGTCAATGGTAGCAGCCGATAACAATATGGAGGTAGAAATGAACGTACGGCTGCTCAAATCCAACAAAGTCTAAAATAATCTGTTAAGATTCTTCAAATTCTATCCAATCTCAAAGCTGCTATTGCACAGGCCTATGGTCGTGCTAGTGGGCAGGACACCTAGTTCGAATGATCGAAGAAGATCCTGCTCGGAAACCCTTTGTGGCAGATTTTACGGCAGACGACAGCATGGGAGACCTTGCCTGCGGTGGCAGGATGACGTTGGGACGCTCGGGGTGCTCGGGGTGTTTAGGGGTGCCCAATTAGAAGACATCGGGACCGAGGGAAAAACTGTTGACGCAAGCCCTAATTGCAGGGCCGATGATGATGGTGGCAATGGTCGTGCCAAAACTCACGTATGGACCCGGTACTACGGTCCTTAGTAAAAAGTACTCTGACCTCTTGGACGCGTTTAAAAGGAAAGTCTTACAACAATAAGTTAAACGCTATCTACCTAGAAGCAGATATAATTTAAAGATAAAGCTCGGTAGATTCCGGAGAGCTCGTATGACTGAAGAAGAGACTGCTCGGAAAACCCTTTCCGGAGATTTTTCAAGGGATAGCGTTGGATAGAGGTACTTAATTGGATGTCATCCGCTCGCAATCGGGCCGGTGGTAAAATTTGTTGAATCGGACCGCAGTTGTAGTGCCGATGATGATGATTAATTATGATTATATAAAGGACTTAACACTCACATTCGTTTGAGAGCTGGGGGCAAATCCTTCTATAATTTCAGAAATTAATCTAAGACTGATGTGCGCTCTATGGATAGATTTGAAATTCAATTAGGTCTAGTTTTCGAGATTTATTGCTCAAAAGTCTGCCTCTCTGTGGATCAGCAACCGTATCAATTATATCAATGCAAACGTCTCAAGAGAAGAATATTTCATTGCTGACTGAATTAACTAAACTAACATGATAAGAAAAAACTCAGTGATCACAAACAATATTTTTATTATCAGTACCATAGAAGCTCTTTATAAATTTAATAGTGACAGTTCTCAGTGTAAACATGTTAAAAACGATCGGTCACTGCCAGAATTCTATTAGATCTACTCCATTTAAAGGATTTTTTTTCTCATGCCCACATTAGTTACTGGGTTAACCAAAAATGTTATTACTTGCAAGCATCGATTTGTTCTTTACAATTTGTAATGATCTAATATTTATGTCAAAATATATCACAACTCAAAAAAGTCACTAAAATGTTTTAGTTCAATAAACTTCATTCACTTAAAAAAAAACTAATAAACTTGGTGAAAATAATACAAATTTCGTTTGAATTGATTATAGTAAAGAATATGCTAGCATATATTACAATGATTTGTAGGTATTTTAATTACAGCCTTAAACTCCAACATTACTATTTATTCAAATTTATTATCCTCAATAATCATATTCACTGAAAAAAGTCAAATAGATCAATACGATGAATTAATTTATTTAAAATACCTATTATTTTACAATTGTTGCTCAGTTTCATCAGCAGCATCATCTGTTAACTTTTTCATGTTACATGTGAAAAATAAATCTCTTAACGAAGAGAAACAAGTATTCTCTTGCTTTGGTTTTGCGATCAGATTGATATTAAGAAACAATGACGTGATAATGTATTCAGTTATTAGATCGCTTCAGAAAGTGTCATTTCCACTAGCTTCGCAGATAGTGTGGTGCCGGTCGTGCTAGAGCTCTGAATATTTACTTCTGTATTTAAGTCAGAAACATTTTAAGCAAACATATCCAAACATTTTCTATAATATGGTAAAAGCAAAAGTATTTATTTATGCATCTAAGTTTGTTGGCGAACCGAAAATCTCTGACTTTAGACTTGAAGAGCGAGATTTACCTGAACTGAAAAATGATGGTAAGTAGCGTTATCATAATATCGAGAAGCTTGTCTTTATATGAAACTTGTATGCAGCTTATTTTTATTGAAGTGAATTCCAAACTCGGTAATCATTGTTTGTCGTGTGATCAAGTGTCCATAGTTTTGTATTCTAACAAATACAGTAAGAAGTTTTCACTATATTGAATTTGAGGACCGAAATTGTTTATTTTATGAACATTCTGATAGCAAAATATTAGCCAAAAATGTAATAATACTTTGAAAGAAATATGCGCATTTCAAGATGTATATTTCTCAAAAAGTTAATGTCTCATTCATGAGGTTCACCATGTAAAAGGAATTTTTATTGAACCTGTTTGATTGGTTTCATTTGTTAAGCCACTTGCAGCTAGTACTTTAAATTCTAATTTTGGCCATGTCCAAGATAATGAAAATTGAGTTTTCTCTGTTTTAATTTATGCCTGGAGAAATCGATTTAATGACGGTATTAAAAAATTGGAATATCGTTGGACAAACTAGTCTCCTTTCAACTTAACTTGAAAAATGAAAAGACATTTTGCCGAAAATTACAATTTTTCTTTGTCATTCTTATTACACTTACATTACAGCCCTCGTAGACTTTCCCCTTTAATTTTTCCGAAGATTTTATTTAATTGATAGAAACCTGGATTTGAGTTCTTTCCACTCCATAACTTCTTCAGATATGATCGTAATAATGTAGAAATTACTTACTTATTTTTCGGTTGATACACAAAATTTTTTTATTTTTGAATATGATTTAATTTACTTCAATTTCTATTCACAGAAATTTTATGCGGAGCCGAGTATTTTAGCTTAGATCCCTATGTCCGTCCTCTTATGAACAGCAAACCTGTAAACAGTGTCATTGCCGGACGACAAATCGCAAAGTATGGATAATAATTTTTAATTTAAAATTCTCAGTATTAATTTTTCATCATTTTAGGGTTCTTCAAAGTAAAAATCCTAAATATCCTGTTGGATCACATGTATTCGGAAATTTAGGATGGCAGACTCATACTGTTGTCCGCCCTGGAACGGATATTCAGCCATATGAACAGAAAGATCGTACGGATATAGCAATTTTATTGACCGATTATAAAAATCTGCCATACTCCCTTGGTCTGGGATACTTAGGAATGCCAGGGTAATTGGTATATTTTAAAAAATCTCAAAAATATTCGCAGACATTTCAAGAGGTAATCAGCTCTGACAAAAAAAAACAAAAACAAACAAAAACATAGAAGTATTAACTTGCGATCAGCTTTTTCTCTTCTTGTCTACAATATCAAAGACAACGTATAGCTTCCCCAAAGCTTTCTAAGCGGAAAATATTTGATTCGGGAATATGGATCATTTTGCGGATAAAACCTCCGAAAGTATTATCAAATAGAATTGTTTTGATTGAATTTCAGTTTTGGGTCATCTCAGTACTGAAAATATAAAGTCGGATTGTTCTCTTTTCAAGTGTACATGCTTTTCCAGTTTGCACTAATTGCTTTAATTTTGGTAATATAGTAAAACATATTGTTTTACAAACATGTTGATGATCATCAAATCTTCGTCCATCGTAGTTATTAATATTCACCCACGGAAATCAAAATTGTAATTCGAAATTCTGATATTATGTTCATGATATAAATCTGTTGTCGTAACGGTTATTACCGCAAGATATTTAGACTTAAGCGAAACTGCACATCGAAAATTTTGAGATAAATAGATTCAAAATAACGATCAATCGAAAATGAGGCTGAAGAAAAGAAACAATGAAACGTTGCGTGTCTTACATCAAATAACTTTTCGATCCTTTACATAGCATCTCAACCAGACCGAAGTTCAGAAGCGAGCGAGCCTGGCAATGGTGTGATGGAAAACCATCAACGACTTAAAAAAGAAAAAAATTATTTCCTCTGGAGCAGAGTGGCCTCTAGTCCGCATTAGAGGAGCACTCTTTAGTTCCAACGCGACAGATGCCAGTCTGTGATAGTGGTCTATTGGTCGTTTAAAAATGAAGTGACTGGCTCCTTGAAAACAAAAGGGCACGCGAATTGTTATCATCCCTTATATGATTATACAATAGACACCAGACAGAAGAAGGGGCCTCTGTCCGTATAAGAAAAGAAAGCTCTCAGGCATGAGCTGATAAACCAGACTCAGCCAAAAAACATTAAAGCGCGGTTTCTAAAGGTGCTGAAAAAAACATCAACACAAATTTTGCGGAACATGTCTAAGTTCCAGAGGCATACTAAATTAGAGGCCGACAGCCCAAGGCCCTAGATAGTGTGGAGGCCGCCTACATCATCCCACTACTTCAACCTTAAACAAATAACATATGCGCTGGAAGTCCCACCCTAAAATAAATAAATACTTGACACGTGAAAAAAAAATGATTCTTAATGAGCGGACGTCTAATAAAAAGACCAAAAGATATCGATTTAGAAATTCATTGCTTTATTTTTACATTATTGCTTATTTTTACATTATTGCTTATTTTCACATTATTGCCTAAAAGTGAATTCGCTGTACATATTGACCAGAAATTCGCAAATTTTGCATATTGGGGGTTAAATTGTAACTCCTTAGTTATTTCAGAACCTTCTGGAATAGAAATTTCGAATATCGTGCCCAAGTAAAGGCAATTTACTTTACAACGCTATATGAATTATGTATTTATTAAGTATATAATGTAAGCTTTAGATAAATAATCTTTCAAATTAGTGTAAAATATAATCTTTTTAACCTACGAATGGCCTGAACACGGCTCAGAGCTCTTCGTTTCCGTTATCGTTTGCTTTCGACACCTTCGTTCCAAAATCCAAAAGTTCTCGTACTTCTTTCATTGACATCTCGTAGTTGTCGTGCCCAAATCCGCTTCGCCTTCGTAGATTAGACAATATGATTGGACAACTAAATTCCAATGAAGCGAGTATGTAAGTTGATGTTAATAATCAACCAAATCTTTGGTCAAATAAACAAACACACAAACACAAGCTAAAATACGAGTAAATCGTTAGTTTCTGTGCCTAGACGCGTTTTAAGTATAAGATTCATTTATTATTATTATTTTCATTAATACCCCTCCCCATCTTGGGTTGTTACACAATACGTAAAGAAAACGTCACATACACAATATGTAAACAAAATTTTAGAAAAATTGTTCGATTCGCTACCGCTTGCGATGACCAGGAAATAATCGCATTAATGTCTATTGGCCTATTGATATTAAAAATCAATTTAATTCGATAATATACCGACACGAAACATCACATAACCTACTAATCCACATTTCGTAGCGATTTTTTTAACACAGTTCGCCGCGTGCAGCATTTATTTTGCTTTTCACTATTCACTGGCACTGTTTCTCTGATAACAATTCAATTTTACAGACATATTCACCGCACAGCCTGTACAATCTTATTTTTCCCGGTGGCCGACACTTTATACCGACTTTTCCAAAGCCTTTGGCTCCGTCAACCATAACCACCTTCTTCAAATGCTAAGGTACGATTGCTGGTCCTCTTCTTTCCTGGTTTAACTCTTACATCCTCGACCGTACCTGTATTGTAACTGTTAATTCCTCCTCTTCAATTCCTTTTTATCCTGCATCAGGTGTTCCGCAAGGGTCTATCCTTTGTCCTCTTCTCTTTCTTTTGTTCATAAACGATTTCCCTCCTTTAATTTATTCTTCTTGTCTTTTGTATGCCGCCGATTTCAAGATGTTCCGAGTGATTGAGTCACAAGATGACTGTATGATTTTACAAAACGATCTCAACAGCCTACATACTTGGTGCGCTTTCAATGCTCTCACTTTGAACATCGTGAAATGTCGCAAAATGTCTTTCTCTTTGAAAATTTCACCTTTGATGTTCTCCTACTCTGTTTGTGATGATAAGCATATTTCTTATATTACTGTCAGGGCCTCTAAATTATCCGGTTTTATTATTAGATCCTCTAAAGCATTCGTTAACATTTCCACCTGTGTACACCTTTTCCTCTCCTTTGTACGTAGTATTCTTGAATATTGCTGTCAAGTGTGGTGTCCACATTATGTCTACTTAAATACTGCGTTGGAGTCCGTTCAACGCAGATTTACTCGCACCCTGTTTTATAAATTTCAGCTTCCTTACCGTCCTTATAGAGATCGTCTGTCGTTCCTTCATCTTCCTTCCCTCGAATCACGGAGACTTTTCCTGGATGAGTGCTTACTCTTCAAATTGTTTTATAGGTTGGTAGATACCGACATCAGCAGCTACGTTTCTGTCCGTGTTGCAGTGCATGGAACCCGCTCTTCTTTTGAGTTTAGTGTGCCTTTTGCGCGCACTGATATCTTTTTTTATTCTCCGCTGTTGCGATTAGTAAGGCAACATAATGATCTACGGTTTTGTCCCCTACAGCCTACATTATATGCCTTTAAAACTTTTTTGAAAAATAATGTTTTGCTTATTACTAATTCAATGTAGTTTTTTTTCCTTTTCTTGTTTTTCTCTATTTTTCTTATTTTGAATTTGTACTTTTTCACTTCGATTTTGTTTATTATTGTTCTTTATTTTGTATCATTATCATCTCATTATTATTTTGTTCGTTTTTTCATTCTTTCATTAGTGAATTATTTGTATTTTATATTTTATATATTCAGTAATTGGATTTTATCTGTTGAATAATAATAGTAAATAAATAAATAAATAAATTACGCCCAGCCACTTTGACTACTTACTGAAATATCATAATTTCGCATGACGACCCGTATATCTATACGGCATTGCCAGATGCCTATGTAAGCTTATACGGTAGATGATTAAATGTGGTAATGGTTTATGTTCAAATATAATCTGGAATGATTAAAAAAAGTCTAGTCCGGAAAAAAATTAAGCGTAAAATCAATTCTTTGCTTCTCGATAAATAAAAAAAATAACTTATATTAAGCCTTCCGGGTACAAAATTATGCAGTTTTCAGCGATAAATATTTATTAACGCAAATTTTTTTCCCTTTCAGTCACACTGCTTACTTCGGATTTTTAGAGATTTGCCAGCCAAAATCTGGAGAAGTTCTTGTGGTTACAGCTGCAGCTGGTGCAGTTGGATCGTTGGTAGGACAAATCGGTAAAATAAAAGGCTGCACTGTTATTGGAATTGCTGGATCAGATGAGAAATGCAAATGGATAAAGGACGACTTGGGATTCGACTATGCTTTTAATTATAAAAATGATAACATTTTGAGCTGTTTGAAAGAGGCATCTCCCGATGGTATCGATTGTTATTTTGATAACGTAAGTGAGTTTGAATTAGCATACGAATTAAATCTAAAATCGAATCGAAAACTAACTGACCAATATGTTGAAAACTGCCTCTGGTGCCAAGCTTTTATCGTGCTACAGGGCATGACCTTAGCTTGGTGCTCGTCTACGATCGCCATGGCCGTCAACCTGTTAATATTTTGGGAATGAAAAGAAAATTTAAACTCAATGAAATTGAGAAATCCTTCATTTTCATAATTTCCGGTTTACTGCATATTTTAAAATTTTCTTAGATGTCGATTTTGATAGTATAAACATCCGTATGCAGGTAGGCGGGGAATTAAGTTCAACCATAATAAGCCATATGAGAAAGTTCGGGCGAATTGCTGTGTGTGGAAGCGTATGCGCCTATAACTCAACGGAGGTCATAAAAGGTAAAGCAACAATTCTAGTCGAAAATTGTAATGACGTTGGCGTGTTTCCGTTTAGCTCCGTTTTTACAAAGAATGTTCATAACGAATGAACTAAAAATGGAAGGACTATTGGTGTACAGATGGACGCACAGATATTCAGAGAGTTTCGCGCAAATATCGCAATGGATACGCGATGGTAAAATCAAGTATCGAGAATCGATAACGGAAGGCTTTGAAAACATGCCAAAAGCATTCATCGATATGTTAAATGGAAGTAACTTTGGTAAAGCTATCGTCAAAGTGTAGACGAGCTTCTGAGCAATTGTGAAGTAATCAAAAATAGTGAAAAATGAAATAAAACAAGTTAATTCTCATAAACTGTGTTAATTGCGTATTCATTCTAATTTACAATCTCGGCATAAATAATTCGCGGTACAAAATCGTACAAAATCTTAAAAATAATGTTAATAGTAACATATTTATAATTCCAGTTAAATAATTATTATTATTTTGTATATTTAGCTATTCATTTCATTATTCATTATTAAACTTTTTCTGGCGATAATATTCGGATGAAAATGTAAATAATAAACTATCATAAATACAATTCCTGCGTAAAATGACATTAAAGATATTAAACAAAGTGGTATAAAGTAAACACTGTTTTTAACATCTTCATCGGCATAATGATAAAATAGTCCGATAAATATTAGATTTTCGATTGCGCAGAGAGTATAATAAGAGGCGTAACGATATCGCGTTCGTACAGGTTTAAGTAGAATATAAGTGAAAATAAATACGATTCCAATCGTAACGGCAAATGCAATACGATGAATGATTGTATTCGAGCAAAATTGAGGTTGTTCAAGGAATAAGATCACAGAACACATGAGCAACGCATGTAAAATGCATGCTGTTATAGTTGATAGCGGGAATATGCTGGCGACCGTTGCGATGCATAATATTCGAGATACTGAAAGGAAAAAATGAAAAGACTCTACAGACGTTGTATCAAATTAAGCATAACTAGTGACAGTGATATTAAATTCACGACTGTAGTTATAAATAATATGTTGAAAAAGTAGAAGTTAATTACCAGTCGAAATTTGGGCAAAAAATAATTATTACTAACGGTAAAACCTTGACTCAATCCACTCAATAAATCTAAATATCGACAACAAGTATCTATAATTTCTTACCGTATATACAAAAGTACCATAAAATTTGAACTATTATTCCACTAAGAGATATTCTTTCTTTGTCTGGTTGCGTCGCTCGATTGTATTTGTGATAAACCACGATACACCAAGTTAGGCTACCGAAACATACACATATGGCGAGAAACTGCAACCCTATTATAATTTGATAAGCATTTATTTTCACTAAACTTTCATTGACAAAACAGTTTACTTACAAGTCATACTATCCTCTCCAGCAAGGTATATGGAGATTTGCAGTATTTTTTGTGGAGCAGCTTCCAAAGAAGATTCAAATATTCGAATAAGAGCAACATCAGTTTCCTCTTTCATCATAAGATTATAGTATCTAAAATCATTAGCTTTTAATATTAAAATATCATTTATATACTAATACTAACTGTTTTTGCTTGACTAGATCCCGTTCTTGTTCAGCATGTTTACTTATCACGGCATATTTAAGTGATTTATAGTACCTGAAAATATTGAAAAGATGCTAAAGTATTATTTATTCGAATGAATCAAGTAGTAGAAAAATATAATATTAAATTTTAGTTATTAATAACTAGGAAAGTATGACAATTTTGACCAGACCTAAGAACTGACTGCATTTTGTTGAATACATTTTTTTTAAATTAAAGTTTCTTTTAATCGTAATCGAAAGAAAATTTAATTATTTTAGAGCGAATTGAACAAAGCCTTTACAAATAAATTTTCAAAGGTTTGACTGTTCATAAGATAAATAATCTATTTATAAGATAAAAGAAATGGATCATAGCTCGCAGAATTTTTCAGCATGAGCGCACACTCCCAGTGCAGAATTCAGTTATGTAAAAACTGTAAAAAAAACTAGTCCTCATAAAAGTGGAATGTTTATATCCGCTTCACCCTCCCTATTCTATTTTGCCATTGTGCACCTTGAAACTGGTGGTAGTCGTTCACAGATTTGATTGCTCTATTTATTTTTCCTTATCCATATAGAGAAAACAAGAGAAATTGATAACGTGAGGAATATCATTGACAAGCAGGATAAAAAGTAAAGGATGGAGGATAGAACATTGAGGCAGAAGACCCTCGATATTCTATCCGCCGTCCTTTACTTTCACAGTTCATATTTTAGTATATTTTTAACGTTTTAAGATATTTTAACGTTTTAAGATATTTTAATTTTAGTGATATTATTTAAATTTAAACCAGCAACTTCATGTCTCAAAATTTAGCCGAGTCTAGATATTGAATAACTCCCCGAAGTTTTAGGGCAAGATAATATAATGTTCGATTGGATTTTTAGAAATATTTTGATTTAAATACATTAATTTCATAATAATACACAACACTCACCTAAAGAGGAAAGGGCAAAGCACCACCAACCAAACGAATTTCACACATGCTGCTTTGTGTTCTTTTTCCCGATCGTACAAGTACCTAATAAGACAATTCAATTAAATGCCAATTAAATTCAGCTTGCATTATTTCCAATGAGAAACTCACATATGAATGCCAAGCATTGTTGTGATAATCATAGGCGCTACAATGCAACAAGTTGTCCAAACAAAGTAGTTCCATTTGTTCATGCCGAAGTATTCACTAGCTAGTAGAACATTCAGTACGATACTGCCCAGGCGCAGGACAATTGATATTACGGTTGAAATTATATCCAAGTAACTCACAGAAAAGTGTTCATTTGTTAGATTACCAAGCCGCCCAAGGCAAGAATTTCCATCCGGTGCTGATGCCAGTCGTACCAATGAAGGATTTTTCGTAGCCGTATCACCCGGAATATCCTCCATCTCTACTCTGCAGTTGGAATATTAGCTATCAGCTCCTTGTCATGAATGAATCTATTTGTTGCAATGCAATGTGTAATTATAGGTAATGTGCTTGTCTAGAAAATGAGGCAAACGTCAAAAATCTGCAATTGGAACTGCTTTTGGTGTCACGAAGCTTTTTGATGGCTTGAGTGGCAATTGCGTGGGAAAATTTTAAAAAAGTATTTCTTTGTGCATTATCGAAGTAAACAATCCGAAACTCTTGCAAGCGCACATTATTAATATATCTTTTTCGAATAATGGAGAAGACTTCCAGATAACAAACTGTATTACACGTCTCATTATTTTTTGACATAGCTCAGTAAATATTCTGTCTTTGAACACGGTCCCCTAAATCAGGCGAGATACGTTTAAACAGCTGATACTAAGGACAAGTGCCGGGTTGTTGTCTTTGAGATTCACTGGTAAATAAGTGATATTTCTGATGTATTTGAACCTTTGAGTATAAATATATTTTTTCTTTATACTCAAAGATTTAGCCGGCCAGGATTTGGCAGTTCTCAATATCGGACATTCTCTAAGCTGTAGAAAAAAGAGATCGTGCGGACCGGCATAAGTTTTTCCCTTAAATCCGCCATTTTGCGCGTTAATAACTTTTGTGACCGGCCTGGTTTACGAGTCCTCTATTTCAACGATGAAAATTAAAACATATAATGGACATATTACCATAATTTACTTCGGGCCGCTTCGAAAAGAAACATCAACAAAGCAGAAAATAGGAAAGCAGATATGATCTGGTACAAAAATTAGTAGTAACTCGAAGCTATTATTCTAAGAGCGAACATTGTATCTGTCAATATTTTGCTAGTGTCTTCTGTCTTTAAAAATCCACAAGTAAGTGCTTGCTTTTACAATTTGTTCAAACATTAACTCACTACTTGTGAAAATGATGAACTTATTCATCTCCTAAAGCCGAAATTGAAACCGAGCAAAGCAATAGAACTCCAGATCATGCCATGCAGATATAGTGGTCTAAAGCCAGTACACATACAGGAAGGTTATAGTGTTGATTAGAGCAAACATATGACTTCAATCTGTATTCCCTGCCATTGTTTATTCGAATGAGCTACTTCGAACTTTCAGCTTCAACTTGTTCAAATTTCTTTCTTTTGCTAATCATTTACTTAATTCCCTTTTATTTACCTCAGCTATTAGAGTGACTAGATTACACATTTCAGTATCTCTGTTGTTTTTAATTTATTTGAATTTCATATCGAACATTAATAGAAGTCATATTAAACAGTAATTTCTTTAATCCACAAGTTTGATTGGCACTTCATATTAGTGTAATTTGGCATGCGTTCGACAGAACACCAGCAAAATCGGAGTTATATGAGATTTGTACGGAGTTATATGAGATTTGTACGGAGTTATATTAAAACCAACGCAATGACCCTTTGTTTCATAAAAGTCGTCAACAAATGAATATTAATTTGAAAAAAATAAATTCAATTTTTCATTAAAATCCTCAAAACACTTTTTTTCCGTATATTTTTCTTAGCTTTTCTTACAAACTAACTTTTACACACATCATCTAAAGGCTTCACAGAAACACATAAATTAACAAATCCAAAAACTGATGCCACACGCCACAACGGCTAAGGTTTTTTGTCGGCTACTGGTTTTTTATAAAGAAATTTTCTCTCTCCAAATTTTGGTTTCCTAGACGGATGTTTTGTATAGTCCATTTCCAAAAGTTTTTTCTCTGACTGGAATTTCTCTTTATATTCTTTTCTTTTGTTGTGTTTCACGGCTGCTTTCAAAGTGTTGCCCAAAAACCTTTTATTTGTACGTTTGATAGGGCTATCTAACCATCCAGTCGGGCCTATTTCTTTAGCTCGGACCGATTTTATATTGATTTCATGCAAAATTTCTTCAACAGCTAGTCTGGAAGTGAATATGTATATACATACATGAGGGACATGAGCGAATAATAATTCCAACAAGATCACTTACTGCTCTAGAGTCTTTTCACTGGGTGCATGATTCTTTTCACCGGGTGCTGCTTTTGGCGATTCCGGTTTGTTTTTCTGGTTGTTATTAATCTTGGATTTGCTGCTGGATTCCATCTATTTATGAACCAAAAGCAAAATGCAGCTTCGAGAAATGTCATTTTTTAGGACATGTCAAATAACTTGTCAAAAACAGAGTGGTGAATATTTTTGTTCATTGATGAGAAATCATATTAAATAGGGGAAGCCCCATAAAATGTGTACAATCTCAGCACTAGCGGAAATAGTGCAAAAAGTAACTGCTTTCACCTGTTTTCGCTACATATTTCAAAAAATTGCAGAGGAAAACTAGGTTAATGCCAAAAAATATATATTAGACCTGGTCTATTTTGAAAACAACCCGTCCTGCAAATTCCGCCCTGATAGACAGCCATACTTTGATGCAATGGAAGCTAGCCTCGCTTAAAAGTTTCAAATTTTAAGATATTTTAAATATTTGTTGCTTATTTCCATTATATTCAAATTTGATGGTAATATTTGTTAGTACAAAAACGAAAAACCGAGCTGAAATTTGCGGAAGATTTGGATGCATATAAGGAGTAGGTCAGTCTTACGTTAAAATTAAGATTTCTTTAACCCTATGTGGACTGCGGTCATATTAGTGAATTTTTAGAAAGCCTTAGACCTTTTTTTTTTTGGAAAAGATAAGTATGCGAAATGAAAACTGATAATGTTTTATGTTTTAAAACAAAAACTTTCAAGATTGCGAGTCTTCTAAAAAATTTTTTTAATACTTCGCAGTTTGAAATTTTCAAAATCTAATAAGTCACATAATTTATTATAAAATACTGTACTAAAATAGCTGCGTCATGCTGTCAAATAAAGAAGATTAAATCACGGAATTCTAGCTGATTTGATGATCAAATAATAATCACATTATCTACATTTCTGGTTTTTTTTTATTCTCAAAAAATCATTTGCATTTATAAATTGAAAGAATTAAATAATAAAGGAAAGATATAAAAATCGATATACTATAAAGAAAACATTTTCGTTTCTTATATCCCTGACATTGTCTCCTCTTCAGTTTCACTACGGTTTCAATTATGAATATTACGAAATCTTCTTATTTCTGACTTAGACAATTGTTATATTGTTCTTCGGCTTCTTTTTCTAGTACATCGTACCGGGCATTGATGCTCTCCTCGGAGTTTCGATATTGCTCAAGTGCTTGCTTCTCGAGGTCAGAAACTGATATGATTGTCCTCATCCCACCCGCAGTATTATTGGTGAAATTGTTGTTGTTAAAATTATTAGTGTCTAGATAATTTGGCGTTGAGAAGGATTCTTGGTTTAGCATGCCAATACCCATACCAGCCGATCCCATTGCGGTGTGTTTGTTGCTATCGAATGGGATGTGGTGGTTCGGAAATTTGTTGTTCGACAATTGGAAGCGATTGTATCCTGCATTGTTGTTATAAATATTTTCCAGACTTTGCGAAGCAATAAACTGATTTAAAATAAGGTTTTCGTCAGTGTTATTTGTTTTAGCGAGAGGTTGCGGAAGCGGTGATACTTGGCTTTTTGTGGCTGCTAAGTGGGCGTAGAGAGATGCGAGATCAAAAGGCGTACTGCTAGCTAAATTTGAGTTTGCAGGCAAAATGTTCTGTTGATGAATGTTCGCACTATTGTTCTGCACAATTTGCGGATAACGTGTCAGCAGTTCTTTGATGTCTCTTTCGAAAGTGTTGACAGAGCTTTGTTGGTAATATCCGGCATTGGTCGGCAACTTGGTTAGATCTGCTCTTGGAAACAATTGATTGATTGGATTTGTGCTATCCATCGGCACGGAGTTAATATTATTGTTCACGTTATCCTGCCGTAGAAATTGTGCCGCAAGTTGAGTGTTAAATGCCAAAGGATTGAAGAACTGTTCGAAGTCAGATGGACGGCCTTTAGTTCGAAGGAAATTCAGGCGACTTTGCAAGCTATTCGTCGGACTTGTATTTCCAACGGTCTGCTTCCGATAGTAGCTTTCGCTGTATTTTTGAGTGTGATTTGTCAAAAATTGATTGGAAGTAGGGTCGTTAAGATTGTTTGAGTTGCTTAGCCCGGAACTTTGCATGGCGTACTGATTAAAGGGCGGAATCATATCTGGTTCATCGATAAGTTTCTCTAAATTTTTGACAATATCCTTCTCCAGCTCGTCTTGGTCATAACTGACCGGCAGTCGTGAGACGGCAGATGGCGATTTCTGTAAATCTGTGTTATCTGTAAATATTTGTGAATCCAAAGTAAAACTGCTTATGCTGTCGTTCTTGTTTTCATCTGTTACACTCGCAAGAATGTCTGATCTTGAATCGTCCCATAGATTCATTTGGCAGTCAACTAAAGCCGAGGTTTCGACCAGTTTTTTCTCAATATATGCGTTATCATTGTTGCTCATTGATCTTTTTAATACCGATGAGTAAAGGCTTCTTCTGCAACTCTCAGATCCATTTTGCACGGTTTGTTCTAATCGGGTGTGCTGTTGTTTTTGATCATCAATGGAAGCGGGAATCTTATCGATGGCAGTGATAATTTTTTCAATGTCACGTAGGCTATTTACTCGATCTGGAATATGGAATATTTAAATGAATCAAAGGTCAGAGTCATGTCAACAGTAACCGCAATGAGATGACGCAATGACATATAAAAATAGTGAAATAATATCTAATTTTAGCATATCTACCTTTTGGTGCCAAATGAATCCTGCTGCTTTCCTCCGATGAACTATCTAATCCATTATTTAAATTATTTCTATATAGCCCGACTGTATTGATTTTTGACTCTGATTGACTACATTTTATATGCTGTTGAAAACGATTTCCTAATGATACTTTAGAAATATTCGAATCTTTCGTTGAATCAAAATGGAGGTCTTTTGCACTAACAATACCTCTTACAGCTAGATGTTGAGTATGAGTTGTATTTTGCTTAATATTGCTTTTGTATTCGTCGGAACATTCGTCGGAATGTATATTTTTCTCATTTAGATTTTGCAGAGTAATTATAGAATCAGTAAAAAATTTGCGATTGTTTTTACTGGCTTCCGTTGACTTTCTTGTTTGCTCATTAAATAGTCTCTTGGCTAAAGTAAACGTCTCCATTAGAATATCAGATGAATCTGATGGGAAAAGCGTACATTTAGAAGAAAATTATTTAAAATAAAATAGACAAATACCACTGAAATATGAAAAATTCGGATCCAACTGCGGCTTTTTCGGGTTCGCTTCTGCAAAGCAAAAATAAACTATTATTTTATTTTGGCGCAAATGAAAAAAACGTAACATTTGAAAAATAATCAATATTTGTAAACGTACCTGATGCAACTAAATTTAACTGAGGAAAAAGACAATTCAGGGCTCCCAGCAAATCACCACGAAGTAAAATCTTCACTCCACTTATATCAGATCCTTCTAAATTCCTATTTATCCAATGCTAGTATAATCTGTTTCTGCGATCGAAAACAAAACAAATCAACTTACATTTTATTGTCAGTACCCTTATAAAAGTAGCTCAAATTGCTTTTAGGCTGGTCAGATTCCACTTTATTGTCATCGTTTG
This sequence comes from Nemotelus nigrinus, assembly GCA_947369275.1. NCBI lineage: Eukaryota > Metazoa > Arthropoda > Insecta > Diptera > Stratiomyidae > Nemotelus > Nemotelus nigrinus. Next base: position 220,503,545 of record OX376372.1, read on the forward strand.
CGAAATTCACGCATGAAACAAAACCTTTCGGTGATGTCGTTTCCCTTGGCAATGTATGTGGCTTTGTAATGTTAACCGTTGTACAGTAGTTGTTTGCGAAAAATACATTTTCATATTTGCTTGACGCTTTGTGAATATTTGTTTTAAGAAATATATCCTTATTGAAAGTCATATCGTCTTTTTCTACACAGCAGTGAATATCTACGGGTTGCACAAAATGATATCGAAGTGAAAAATTATTGATTTTAACAGCAAGAACTTACCATCCGCTGATGCGTGCTTCACTTCATCGCTGGTGCTGTTTTTCTTCAAATTACCGACCGATTGGGAGACTTTAATGTCCTTGCTTTGACATTTGTCGAGCAGTTTTAAAGTTTTCGTGAACTCTGCATGCTTGCTATTCGTATAACATTTCCGATGACGCGGAGCGTTCTCTGGGCTGCGGTTATTGCTTTTATCCGATGAAGACATATGCATTGTATTATTTGAACAAGATGGCATATTGATCATTTGTACGTCATCCGGATGTGCGTCACTAGTGACCCGAATTGGAGAATAATTTTTCGTGGACTTTGTTTTCTTCGCAGATATAGATAAATCAACAGGTTGCTTCTTGATCTCCTTGGCAAGCTTACCAAGTTTCGTGGGCTTGCCGTAAAAAGCTGGCGCGTTTTCTTGTATGTGACGACGGGAAAAACTCTTGGAAGACAATCCGGAATGGCCAAACGGTGCTCGAGAGAATTGCTTGTCAGCCGTGTACTTACTTTTAAATGGACTTTTTTGTCCACTGATGGTGGACTTTTCTGATTTTCGGTTAGGATTGCTTTTATCGCGAGATTTTTTACCCCCTTGCCTATCCACGGTATGATCATTGCATTTAACTATTCTTATCTGAAATTAATGTTCATCATTCTAATTTATTAATTTTAAATGAAAGCAGAGAGATCGGTTTAACTGCCAACTGACTTTTGTTGAAGCTATTTATGCGCCATCTGGAGATGGTTTTGAGTTTATTTGTTTTAAATTTAGTGTTGCAGCATAGCCCCGTAGAAATCAATTGATCATGAATGCAAATAGAAATGTTCGAATTACCTTTATTATAAATTCTAGTTATAAGTATCTAAGACATAATATGGAACATATTTTGAGAGTAAATGGTAGAATAAAATCATTTTGCTAAATATAGTTTCTTCTTCAAAAGAAGATGTAGTTTATGTAACTTGGTATGCTGAATCAGAATAGATTAGTGTTCGCATTTTTATTGTTTAAAGTATTATATATAAAAATAAGGCAGCTGTCTTAATGGCGATTAGCGATTATTTAAAAAAAATTTGTAAAACTATTTCAAAAGACAAATACAGACGTGTTATCGCTGAATTATTATAGCTTGTACATATTTCATATAAATTCTCGGAAATGATTTTTAGTAACGAAGAACTTCAAACATTTATCAAAACTAATTGTATATTTAGAAATCTCGCAAACCAGCAAATCATTAAAGCTTGTTATGGCACGGCCCAACTGAATTAATCGATAGTTATTCGTTTGTAGAATATCATTTCAAGTTTGTAGAACATGATTTCAAGTACCATTAGATTTATTTACGCCCATTGATAGATATAGGTAAGTTTAACATTTGCGTAAATGTTTTAAGGAAGTAGCAACGAAGTTCCATCTTCCTCATCCATATAACGTCTATGATTATTCACCATGCCTTCCACACTGTGGATCATAATCAGCTGGATTTGTTGTGAATGTCAAAAGCTACAAAAATTGGGTTAACGTCCGGAAGTAAATAATGCAAGGTGATAGTTTTTAGTAAATATTTGGCTGTTCGAACAATGTTTGGAAACATAAAACGAAAACTCAATGACGTGATATCCGAAGGCATTAATATATCCGAAACTCTCTCCAACACATACTTGAATCCGTCTAAATCATCAATTTTCGATAGAAATAAAGTTAGTGTTGGAGTCCCTTCTGATATAAATTTATATGCTGGCAGTGAACTCTTGGCAAAAAATGAACGCATTTGGCATGTGTTGCATGCAAACGATGAGGAAAATGCTAAATTAGCTGAATCCTTAGATAAATCGATATTTCAAATTCGAGAACGAACCGAAAAGCTGCAAGTGGACTTGAACGACATCAATGCTTGTCTTGTTACGATTCCTAAAATACTGGATAGTCTGAAACATTGCAACGAAATGGTTACAAACGTAGGAATACTATGCAGAAGTCTGGACACAAAACTAGTGGAGTTCGAAGATGTCACTGAGGAAATCGAACTACAACAACGACAGCTCGACCAAAAATTCCAAATGTCCCTTTATAAGCAAAAGAAAATGAGTAAGTCATGCTTGTGTTGCAAAAGCTTGCGCTGTAATAATCTCTTCACATCATAGCTCAGCTGGAAAGCGTCCGTTCTGCTTGGCGAAAAAGTATGCGGATAATGTTGCTCGGTACGAAAATGACCTAAAAAAGATTCAACAAGAGCGCCAGGCCGTCTTTCAAGATGCTTTCCAATATGATTTGGAGCTGTACAAGCAGCAGGGAACGATACCAAGTGAGTAATACGATTAGATCATAAACTTACGGTATCATCCTTCTGGTGATTTTTCTCAATCGGATCCATGGGTATCCATTTGCTGTGAGGTTTTAAGATTACTCCACGAATAGTGTCGGTCTTAAATCGAAAATATCGCCTAGAAGTGACTATAAATATTCATTTCAGAATTTTCAAAAAGAGTGTAAAAGCATGGCATACTGGGGGTGTTATAGAGCAATGAAGATAATTGCATACTGTTGGTATTTGTGAAGCAGCTGTTGTATAGTAGGTCTAGATTTTAATCAGAACTATGAATTAATTATATGTATAGGTGTGATGAAGAGTATACATAACTTTGTTCCGAAATTCTCAATTTAAAACTTTTACTGTTAGAGATGTGAGTGATATTAGGTAAAAGTTGGCTTCAATTTGATTCTGGCAAACGCATACGTTGTATTCAAAGTATAAATAAGTCCTGATGATTGAAATTTAACCAGTCTGTACCTTGGCTGTCCAAGTTATGATGTTGAATGTAGTTTCAGTTTATGTGAAGGTCTTTCTCGCTAAATATCACAGCTAGAGAATTTTTTTCACATTGCATTCTAGCGCTCTTTTTAGACGAGACTTAAACGAAAAATATTCAACATTCAACTCAGTATATCTGCCATTGATCTGTTCACTATTCTGTTTGTTTCCATCACCTTATGAATCAGCTCTAAAGATAAATTTTAGTTCTATCTGTACGCAAATTAATGGTATTATCTCGAATTCTAAAATGAATTCATAACATATACAAAGCATAAGTTTATTTTCGAGCTGTAAATTGTTTCAGAATTGATATTGAATACTGCCCATATGAAGGGCTTAATCACTTCTACCGATATTGTTTACCTATTTGAGCTATGAATATAAAAAGAGAAGTAGTTGGGTTATTAGTTTATAGTAAAATATACAAATTTGTACAAGAATCGTGCATATTAAAAGTATATGAAGCGCGTAAAAAATTTAGAAGGTTAATTCAAAGCGATATTATTCATTTCAGTAAGTGAAAGTAGTCTCTAAAGATCAGAATTCTAGTTTGAACAGCCAAAATAGTACCACTATTTATATTTTTGTGAAAGTTTTGGATAACCTTACCGGCCTTTCTTACTTTTGTTCTTCTTGTGCAGATTCAAAGATTAGCCACTTTCCATGAGTTAAGAAATCAGCACGATAGCTAAAATGTCATCAACATATTTCATCTATCACTAGGCTGACCAGCTTGGAAAAGTGGCAAAATAAACGCTAAAGTTCTACGAGGATGGGCTATTGGAGAAGAGTAGCTCCCCGGAGTGGAGGAAGATGCTTAGATACTACTTGAAATATGCCTCAATTTGCATTAGTGAAAGCTATTTAGCTTATTATTATAGACTGGAAAAGAAACTTAATGAAAAAGGTTGATTTCTCGGTTGTGGACGAAATAGAAATCCTGAAAAAAAGATTTTCTGGCAAAAGCTTTGAAGAAGCTAAACAAATCCCATAAGGATATACTACTGTGATCGAAAAATAAGGTGACATTTGAATTTAAACTTCGCGCGCTAATGAACTTGCTAAAATCTTTTTATTTTGATATTGGTGATACTGTGTTTGACATCTCTGTCAAATTTTATGTCAATATTTGCATCTGTTTAATATTTACGCACATGTTTGTAGACAGTCAAAAGTGAATTTTGCGATTTTTACAATGCGTTATTTTGTTGAGCAAAGAAATTGCATTAAATTTTGTTTGCGGAATGAAATTTCTGCTGCAGAAACGTTGAAAATGTTGCAAAAGGCCTTTAGTGAGCAGGCTATGTCAAAATAAATATTTATAAATGGTGCAATGAATTTGAAAACGGCAGAGAAATCATCAAGATAGGTCTGGTCGACCATCAACATCAACTGATAAACAACACGTCGGGGAAATCAAAGATTTGGTGCTCAAAAATCGTCGATTGACAAGTAAAGACCTCGCTGATGCCGATATAATGAGATATTTATGAGATCAAAGATTGACGAGTGCGGGTCGCTAATGAAGTCCAAAATTCCTTTGATTGGTCCTTCGGCGGCTCCCTTCATCTTTTGCTTGAGACAGACTGTCAATTCATGTTGCTACAACTGATGTTGGTGATGATTGTGGAGGCGAAAAATGTTCCCGTTATTGTTGTCGTGGCAACTGCTGTTGCTGTTTGGAACTCGTTATTTTTTTGGGAATAACTTTTCACCTACTGGATGAACTCGCACAGCAGTCATCAGGATCTATCTTCTAATCATCGGGAATGATTAATCGGCTGTAAATTCACGTATAAGACATTTCATATATATACATATTTATATATGGATATAAAACTCAAAAAAAGGATTGGAGTGTTTCTACTTTTCCTGGATCTTATCGCTTCTTATCTATCGGCACTTGAGACGAAGAATATATATTAATTTAAAACACCCTCGTTCTGCGATCTGACTGAGCATTTTAAACCTTGAGTGTATGGTACAGTTTATTAGAAAATCCCATTAATCTCCTAACTTTGGTCGCAGAGAAGAGTGGTATGTGAAGTGGGTCCTTTTTTAAGTTTTTAGTCTTAACTACCATGCTTAATTCGTGATACTTGGCGCATCGCAACTAGTAGGAGGCAATCCATTTATTGCGTAAATCGCATAAAAATGATTTAATGTCAGATTTAGAGAAATTTGTCTCGTAAACTTGGCATTTGGCTTTGCAAATTTTTCGCTCTTCAAAAATGCTCTTCCCCTATCTCTCTGAAGAGTATCTAAAAACATTCCAAAAAGCTAGTGAACAAAATTTTGTTAGGACGTTTTCTATCGTTTTTTTCTATTGACTATATAAGTCAACAAACATTAAATAATCGTATTCGTCACTTGTAAACATTTTCCTGCACAGTTTTGATAAGGCATTAATTTAATACCCAAAATTCCAAACTATAATTCTTGTAAGTAATAATCATTTGCTATATTTGTTTGGTTCTCTTTGTTTTCCCAGAAGTTGAACACGTGGAAAAACAGTCTGATGTGTCTGAACTCACCCTAGAAGAAATCACGCTGGATGATCCAGAGAGTAACAATCAACTCGAGGACTTTTTGAAGGACTGAGTTGTTTGAATTGTTGATAAAAGATATTAACTTGAAGTGTTTTCATTTCATCATATTGACTGTCTGATAGTGCCTTGTTGCAACCATATACAATATTGTTGACGTTATTTTAAAATACCCAATTAGATTGTACGAAGATAATGTAAATTCATATTTTTCCATTAGATAAAATAAAACAAATTATCTCAAATACGTTCAATTTTTATTCGAAACGTTTAATAGACATACAACGCTTAACATACACTCAACATTGAAATGTTGGTACATTATTTTCATTATTATTTTTGGTGGTTATGCTCCATCGATATTTCAAATGGATGGTTATTGTTTTTTTTCCCTTAACTTATGTTTAGCACTAAGTTTACAGGATGTTTCATTTGTTTTCATTTATTCATTAATGATTCGTTTAACGACATAAATAAAACCTGCTTTAAAAACACTTACGTTACCTGTAATTATAGCTTTTTAGTTTATAATTCAACAATTTCAATTTGATTTTACTTTCTTATCTTTAGCAACACTTAACATATAAACATCAGCTGCTTTGCTATGGGTATTTTGGTTTAGGAGACGAAATTCATACACATGAATACTAGTTGTAAAATGTTACTTGCGGTGGAAACCTTTTCACTCCTGCAACCTTTGCGATATCTGTTTTATTGCCGAAATTTCATAAGGTCTGTGATGATTTTGTTGTTGTTCTATTATTTGATTCGATCGAAGTCATCGTAATCAAATAAAATAATTGCGTTGATTCTATTGACAATGTTGAAGAAAGAAGAATATAAAACGAAGAGTCGATTTGATGACTGTTATGTTTTATATACAGAAAATAAATGAATTTCTGTCAAAAACATAAATAATGTGAAGGAGGAATAGCTCTTGCTGGTTGAAGGCTTGTTTTTGACAGGAATACTAAAAATTAGACCAACAATGAAAGAAGTATCGTTTTCGCCTGCGCATCTAGAATGTTAGCTTCTCTGCATCTCTTTAAACTCGTTTTGAATGATAAATAGTTCGAGCCAGTTTTTAAAACATAAACACAAACACATTCTTGATTCTTTCCATTTGTTAGTGATAGGCTATACAATGCCACAATTAAGTACTTTCGATGTTTTGCTCAAAGTATGGAAGTTTCGTCTCCTTTTTCTCTGTGGAAAAACTGATTTTATTTTGGTAGGATATCGATTACATTTAAAGCTTTTTCGTCATAGTTATCTTAAAAAACTATTTCTTTGTCATAATCTTGTAAGACTTTTATAAAATTTAAGGTATTCAAAATTATATTTGTCACTGTGTATTTCTATGGGATAAATCTTTTTTTTTTTTTTTGCATAGCCTGACTGTATTATCTGGTTTCGGAATGTTATGTTTGTAGCTTTAATAAGGTGATCATAAGCGTTTGACTCTAAAATTTATTTAATTCGCATCATTCCTCATTCATGATGGTTTATTTTTCACGTTTTCGTTTCTACAGGTTTTGTTCTAAATTAGGCACAATCATTACAAATTTTACAAATATAAACATTTTGATCATAGTTTCCGATAGGCCAGAAAAATGGTCATATTCGACAGAGATGTTTAAGTTTTGTTGGAGCTCGGTCTGATACTACACCACCTTTTGATAAAACTGAAGAAGACAGCAGTAGAAATTGATAATCTTTGAAGAAAATGATACAGTTCAGAGCAAGAAACACATAAAAGATTTAACGTACTTTATCGTATAACCTTCTTGATATGAAAATATTTCAATCATAGAATCGAATAAAATTTCTAGAAATGTTAGGATTACTGGAAGGGTTAGGAGAACCTGATAGCGAGAGAAATTTTATACGTAAGATCATGTTTTTCAAGAAATTATTACAAATGATTTATGTAAGTATTTCTTATTGGCTTGCTATAAGAATTCGAAACCAATGCATTCGCTCATAATGAATTCAATGACTAATCATAATTTTTTCGCTATCAAAACTAATACATTATCAAATTTGTTCACAGCATGCTCACAAAATGTTTGCTTACTTTTCCAAAATAACATATACTAAAATACGAATAATGGAAAACTACAGACTTTTTTTTGAGCTATATAGCACCTAAAACGGGCTTCTCTTCAAATGACTAGACCCTACAAAAAAAATTTACTAATCCAAATAAAAAAACCATATAAGTGTACAATGTTTATGCATAAGGTTATTTATATACAAAGAATTGATATGCCATCTACGAAATTGAAGCATTTTGTGAATGCAAGTGGAATGAGATTCGTCATATGAGAATCAAAGCACGCAATGTTTTAGTTGATCCATTGAATGCCTGAATTTCGTAGGCGGATCGATTTATTTGTCAGCCGAATTATTTAGATTATAAAAATGTAAAAATTGTCCAATTCTGTTAAAATGGTAGCTACATACATTATTCTTTTAAACGATTATCAAAATAAGTTTACATTAAAATTTACATTTAAATTATTAACGATTTGGTTGGAATTGCTATCAGTTGTGAATGTATCAATACATAACTAAAATCAATTGATTCTACTGCTTGAACACAAAAAATCCCGCTGGATCCCATTCATTATCGTCCATTGGGCCAAAACTCTCGTCAATATACCATTCGAGGGTTTTGTAAAGATGTAACAACGATCCAGATAAGTTATGATCTTCGTCTGTATAAACCTAAAATAACAAAAACGTACACATTAATCTCTACTATTTATAGTATTTTATATTAATATACTATTTTATATAATAAGAGTATTTTTAACACATATTTTTGGAAACATTGCTGAAGACTAAACACAGAATAAGTTAAATTTCTTAACTATTTGAAGCTTTATGTTATTAGAGGGAATCAAATAAGCTTCAATTGAAAAAACTATCTCACAAATTATTAATGTATCGCTAATATTTATCCATACAAGAGAAGCGCAAAAATTAGCTTTGGTATCTAGTGGTGTTATAGCTATGTATATTAAATTGTGGTCTTTTGGAAATTTACTCATCAATGTCAGGCTGGTTTGTGAAAAGTTACGTCAGAAACTCATTGTGCTGTGTTATTACTGTTGAGGAAAGAGGAATGTGAAACTTAACACTGTTGGACGTCGGGCTCAATTCTGTCGGAGTTGCGGATTAGAGAATGCAGAGGAAACCGCTCTTCATCTTAATCACAAGGGCACTCCTTTTTCAGGTCTGACCGATCTATCCTTCATTGACTTAAAAAGTATTATGCACTTCATTAAAGGAACTAGAAGGTTTCGATCTGGTCATGGAAAGAACCAGATGGCTAATAATTTACGGGAAGGGCATATCCGTGCTATCACAAGGGGCCTCTACTAAGAAATTTCAGGCTCTTATCCGCGCTCGAAATGAGAATTTTCCAATGGATATTTGACAAACATAGTTCACAGTGATCAAGAAATCACTGATAATATAAGGCATAATAGGACTGAATACGACACTCGTATGAGTGAAGAAGATTCGGTCCGCAAAGTCTATGGGGAAATAATTATTAGAAAAAGTCACCAAGGCATACATCTTTGCAGTGGGCATAGTAAAACGACAGAAAGATGTTCAGTGTGGCAGCTAAAATCTTAGTTTTTTAAAAATGAGTTTAAGCTTTTTTAAAGCATTTTTACCATTTTAGGTGGTTCGTTGGTTAAAAAGCTACTAATTTATAGGTTGGCCTTTGTAGCACTTGACCTAACGAACCGAATCTATACCATTCAATTGGTATTAGTAAATGCTAGTGTAAGTTTTAAGTGATTAGGGATTAGAAATAAAGCATCGCTTAAAGCGGATTAGGAATAAAGCGTCGATTTTCTGGCAGCTTATTATTATTTTTAGTAAAATGAATCATATCACATTGAAAATGCCGTATTACCTGATGTCTAAATCTTACGTCATGATCAATTAATGCTCTTGCTAGCATTAACGAGTGTTCTTGATGTATAAATAGATCAGCTGTTCCGTGTATAATCATGAAATTTCGATTTTTCAGATTTTCAACTCTGGTTGTTAGGTCGGCTTCCTGAAGTGCTCTTAGGTAATCTCCATTCATTGGAATATATCTCTCGGTGAAAAAAGAATCTGATAGAAATAGTTAGCAGTTATTAATGCATTTGAAAATAATAAACAATTATTATTATTTTGAAGCGTGAATTAGATGATAACTTACAATGATATCCAAATGATACAACCGGATTAATAGCAATACTACACTGTATAACTTGCTGTGAATCGTCAACTAATGTTAATGCCGCTGCGTATCCACCGTAGCCCCAGCCGTATGAACATATTCTAGCAGGATCAACAAATTTTAAGTTATCTCGCAGGTAGCTGTGGAGTTAAATTCGTTTAGTAAGCATCGATTGAGCTGGATTAAGGTTGACAATATTCATATAAGGTATGATACTTACGTCAGAACACCTAACTGATCTTCAATTTCGATCGTGCCCAACTTCCCATGGATCTGGTTACGTAAAAGCTCCCCTTGATATCCACTCCCTCGGCCATCGATTTGGGCAATAATCATTGATCTTTGACTGCACAAGTACCAATTCCAATCTACTTGAAACCTCTCAGATACCAACTGTGATCCAGGCGCGGCGTCTCTGCATTTAACATTTTAAAATAAATCAACAAACCACATTAAAAGCACACAAACTTACACCTGCAAAATGAGGGGAAACGCAACTTCCTCATCCTCTTTCATGCCTGGTGGAAGAAATAGTCGTACTTGTGCTTGGAATCCATGCCTGACTTCCACACTAAACGTACGAAGTTGAGGTAATGCCAGTTGCCCTAGCCTCCGTCGCAGTAGGTCTCCTGCATGCAGTACGAAAATTTTATGATTACTCTGAGTTTCTACGAGATAGACAGATGGCGGATCAGGTCCCAAACATTCCTGCACATAGTATGAATAGTCTTTACTGAAATATACTTTATTGTATAGGCAATTATTCGGAATTTCGAATGTTGATTCTTCTTCGTCCGAGGTGATGATCGTTGTTTGGTTTTCATTGAAATTAACAAGTTTAAACGTTGCCGGAGAATTATCGCATGTGAGACATGTTGGCTGGGTTGGAGTAATATAGACGCGGCTCGGTTTTATCACATTGAATCTCAAGTAGATTTTATACAAATGCCTCTGACCAGGCTTTCTCTCTGGAGCAGCCATGAAATAGACAACTTCATTGGTTTCGTCCCACCCTAAAATCTCTGTGACTTCAAATCGTCCCATTGTCAATGGGATAGTGCGTTTGTCGTAGGATGATATAAAGACCACATGCCGAAAATGTCCATGTTCTCCGTCTCTTACAGGAAGACGTCTCAGTATGTAACCTCCCTTTGTAAACTCGTTTGACGCTTTATCAGTTATATTAGAGCTCGGAGAGTGTCCATCGGCCTTACTGGTGTTTGCGTTACTCGCGGCTGGTGTGTGTGGCTTAGCTATTTTATATCTGGAAAAAATTGGAGTCTCTGTCGGTAGAAGCCATCCATCACTTATTGTTACTTCTGTGTGTACTTCAAAACAGTTAAACGCAGGTGCTCGGCAAATCGCCGTCATGGCTTTGGTTTGTTCACGATCTGTGATTGTTACTGATAAATCTGTTGGCGATACCCACGCCATAGCACCAATATAACTTCCGTTCGAAATTTCCGCTGGTAATTTGATTTGCTGTGGGAAAACGTACTTCAAGACCGTCAAATTGACAACGTAAACTGTAACGTTTGGATTGATCGTTCCAGCTTTAGGATACCTAACCGTGCGCACTTCAGGATATTTGATATTTTCACCCATCCAAGTATATCTGTTGGTACGGCAGGCACGACATTAGAGATAATTTGAATTTTGCATTAATGTAATAACAGTTACCTATACTCACGAACTAAGCTGTCGTTAAAAGATAAAAATGCTAAATATATGCCATCTGGTGAAAACACCAATGTCGAACTTTTGAGTTCTGGTACATTGGCGTACATCCAGTCAGGAACACCGTTGAAAATTATGCCGTGTTCTCCTGAATAAGTAGTGGAAAATCAAAATGGGAAGTTTCTAAATTGTTTAAGGTGAATTTACCTGTTGTTGTTAACCTGCAGACCAAATCGCCTTGCACTTTTGGTTTGTAATACAAATCATTTTCGTGTATAAAGGCAATTGCTTGTGATGAGGTTTTCCCACTGTTCGATCCTTGATTGGATCCTGTTGACTTTCCATTATTCAAATTCGCATAAGCACCATTTCCAATCGAGGTGGCTCCGTTAGGTGCCCATGTAACTAGCTGTAGAAATGGAGCGTCAGCCGTGTTTTCCTTAGGAGCTAAAGGGAATGTGTTCCGCGTTTGCACTTCGTACACGTGATATCTGGAAGTAATAGAGGATTTTAAATAATTACGTGATTGTTTGTGAGAAATTTAAATGAATTGAGATTTTTCGCAATCATCCTTTAGCTGAATAAGAGGATATAATATATATAAATTTCACACGCAAGAAAGCAGCATGGGAGAAAAATTTCATCTATGATAAGAAAAGAGTGAATGCCGTGCCAGGCATGGAAGTTCTACTAAATATTCCGAAACATTTGCTAGTAAGCATTACGATAACGTACTGTTGGGATAAAGAAGGGAACCTTATTACTGGTCCTAACACCTAAAATTATTAAACGGCCAGCTCACAGAAGAATTAAAGGCTTTGTCAATCCATGAAGAATAACTTATCTACCGTCACCAAGGCTGGAAGAGATACAAAAACAATAAGACGGCTGAAACGCGAGGAAACCTCGAGAGCCGATGGCATAACAGTTTCGCTGTTGAAATGTGATTATAGCTATATCGCATTTCTCTTGATGCATTCGGGGCAACGACAAATGGCCTACACGCTGCCATGATTACTTTTGCCTTTGAGCTTCTTTGACACACGATTCATATTTCGGACTTTGAGACGTGGTAGCGACGGAGTGAAATGTGCTTCATCAACGGATCTAACTTAAGACGACCATATAAGCGTGGTAGGCATCAGAATACCTTGTGAGTCTCATCTCTGAACGCATGGATAACCATGGCATTATTAGCTTTAAGTGGGGACCCATTTTAATGGAAGATAAAAATTCTGAAGCTAAAATCCACTTTAGCCTTTATTGTCGAGAAAGGCACTAAAACGGCTTTGCCATTGGGTGTAGCTTAATTAAGCATTGGGAAGTGAAGTCAGTTAGAGAAAAAGTTAGTCAGTTAGAGATATTTGAGATATGATTATTTTTGTGACAAATATCGATATTTCGAAGGTAATTTGCCCTCTGCGGATAGACACTCAAGAAGTGGGCAGATTACCTTCGAAATATCGATATTTGTCACAAAAATAAATATATCTAGCTTCGAAAGGAAAAATCGGTTTTTCTATTAAAATATTTTTTTTTTACATGCTAGGAAAAAATTGGTATACATTTAAAACAATTAAATATTCGGAGTTAATATAAGCACACAGATAGCCAAGCACCTATAAAGCACCCTTCCTGTTCCTTTTATAGTGCCTAGAATTGCTGCCAAATGCCCTGCAGAAAGATTTCGGGACATTCGGCAGTACAATTGATTTGGTGGAAATCCCAGCTAGATATAGATTTACGCAGACGGCATCATCGCAAGATTTCATGAAACTGTATTAAAATCCTTCATCCAGATCAAGCGGGTGGCACAAAGTTGGAGCTGCACACAAATGAAGGGAGGAAAAAAACATGAAAGAGAGAGGGGCAAAATTTTCGAAAAGAGTACCTAGTGTTTGCCGATGATGATGGCCTGATCTTGTTGAGCGTAGCGTCCAGACCAGAATACTTAACAGTTAAAAACCGAGTAATTTAAAATTGACCACAAGGAAGCGCTGATAAGACTCAATCAATACAGTAGAGTGATATTACAATTCAGTAGCTGGGGGACGTTATTATTGTACTTTTTTTAATTAAATTTATAGAATTGATGTAGCATATAACGAAAAACAAAACATAGTTTAAAATATTTTTGGAAATATTGGAGAACGATTTTAGTAAATAAAATGATTTTAAAATATGTGAAGTATTCTGTTTATAAGAAGTTTCCAAATAAATATCAATTACATGAACAAAGATATTCATCCTGGTAACAATGTAAAGAAACAATGCACGCAAAATGACGTCGTTTCCTAATTTTGATCTGTAAATGAAGCTAAATGAGTCACACAACGGAACCTAACGATGTTGATGGTACCCATTTGAGCTGCAAATCATTATTTTTCAATATTATGCAACCCAGATAAGCACATTCTCCATTTCAACTAAAATTGATTTATAACCGCTCATTCATAGTATAAAAATAATAAAAATAATAATCCGTGGACTTACTGTTTTATACAAACTTACCTAGATCCGAGATTATTTGTGTCTGATACGAGAAGAACATATTTTTGATCCGGTGAGACTAAAAACGATTCTGCGTTCAATTGCCTCTGAAAATGGAAGATTATAATCGAAAATCACAAAGGACACTTGATCATCTAGCAACAAACTGTCACTTACAAACGTTGAATTGGTCATTAAAACTCTCGTTGTGTAGTTTTCTAAATTTAAAACTGATAGACCCCCGGTTGGGTCCCTATAGATAAGCTCGGCGTCTATTTTGTGAAGTAAGCAAAGATTATCCAAACCGTACAGTACAATCCGGATACAGTGTAGAATATGAAAAGAAACAGATGTCGGTTGAATAGAGAGATATATCGGTCATAAAATTCAGTTCACTGCTTTACCATTTGACCATGTGCCATTAAACGGTTTCCAACGTAAACTTTTCCCTGTAATATCTGACAATGTCATTCGTCTACCCTTAATCCGAGCACCCTCGTCTTCTGCAATATGTACAAAAATATAAAATACAAATTGAGCAAGAGAAGGTCAGCATGAATGTTTGTTGTTTTTATTTTAAGTATGATAATCTACACACACAGCCATATAATGAAGTACCCGTGGTCGGAGGATATTTATTAAAAGAGCAACGGCAAAAATACTTATTTCCAGATATGCTACTTTAATTCGTACTGTGCTTTATGGATTTCGGGAAAATGTCGTGCATTACATTACATGAGCTGATATGTAATATGATTTACATATGTGTTACAGCTTTTATCAAAATATTTTATTGGTAAAGGTATTATGAGCTCATTTTTCTCACTTTCAATTTACTATTTGCACATGCAAAATCAAACAAAAATGTGTAATCTTATTTAATAATTGATTCAAAAAATTAATTTTCTATAAACGTATCCTTCTATACCATTATACGGGTATGTTACGTATCCTTCTATTCCATTAAACGACATTATCTCTTTTGGATATATGTATTTTGAAGAAGAACAAAAGGTCTTATTCGACTACGAACTGTGCTCAAAGAAAGAGCAGTGTATGCACAAATGCGTTAACGAAACTGCATCGTCATTTTATGCACCAACAATTCTTTTATCTAAACTTATAACTCTGAGTGCTGTGGAAGGAAGAAAAAGGTCATCAAGACGGCAATCGTCTGAAAAAAGAAACTTGCTGAGAAGAAACTCATAATGGGTTCAACGTAATTGTGTGTATAGACAGTACTTATTTAATGCTTTCAAGCGTAGATCAAAGGCATTGCACTCAAGAGACTTGTCATATTTTCATATCAGTGCTTTTATTGCATGTAGGCAGAATGAAGTCATAATTGTCCTGAAAGTCCTTAAATCTTTCAACGACATTTACTTAAATTAAATGTTTAATTTAATCTGTGAGTTCGCATAAACGAGGACGCGGTTTGTGTTAAGGCATTTAATATTTGTTTTATTTGAAAATGAATGTATAATGTCTCAAGAATATTGTGTCAAAATTTCAAGTCGATTGGAGGAAAATTGACGAAGCTATGAGTATTTGAGCGTCCGTTGCTCCAGGCTGGGTTTGTATACCTGCTCGACAGCTGTGCGCTTTTCTGAAACTTGTTATTTTTGAAGTCCTTGTTCACCATGACTCAAAATCCAATGGGGCAATCGTTTTGAAATTTTGCACAATACTTCTTCACATAATTCCCCAGGTATCCGTGAAAGATTTTATGTTTTTTTTTTAAGAATTATTAATTTTACAATAGCAAATTAGCCGAATTTTCTTAGTGAAATTCGGGTTTTTGGCTTCTAAGTGCTACGAAAAATTGAAAAAATCGACAAAAAACTCAGGTTCACCTCGAGAAACATCTCCTTTAACAAATGCATTTTGATATTTTTGCTTCAGATCATTCTGTTGCAAGTCATGATGAACACCGCAAAACAACTTTTTTTTCGAAGCACCTCCGGAGATTCACTGTCACTCGCTTAATTTTCAATATTTCGAAATGAAAATTTAGGAAAATATTCAAATGTTGCATTATTATAGAAACTGCCAAGTCCGCATTTCAAGGCCTCCGAACTCTTTTCGCCAAAAAGATTGGCATGACCACCAAAGCTAAATCCATTTGCTATCAGACCCTCATCCGACCCATCCTGACTTATGCATCCCCATCCTAGATTACCTGCTCAAAGCCTGTCATGGCCGAAGCGGAAATGTTCGAAAGAAGAATCCTTCGCTTCTGCACTGGCAGGTTCTACAACCCGGTAACTAAAAAGTGACCGAAGAATCTTCTCATATATCAGGAGTCAGGATTGAAGCCATTTAGGGACCGTGTTGTGGGTTGCGGTCACTAGGGCGTACAGGTGGTTCTAATGGGCCATTTATTCGCCCCGCGAAGATAGCAGTGCAGCGGTGGCTCACGGATGTGCTGTTCACTTACACAGGCCACCCGACGAACAGAAGGGGTTAGACTTAACAACTAGGTTAAGATTTAGATCTAATTAGGCTAAGTTAGCTATAATTAGGTATAAGTTAGATCGTACTTTTAGCGTAAGGCAGTTTTTAAGAAAAGCATTGCTAGGGCAATTCCAGCTGCTGTACAGGCTGGGTAAAACCATTAAAGTGTAAGGAAATAAAAATTGTGCCGAAAAAAAAAGAAATGAAAAACCCCACCAGATCCAGCAGGCTAAAATAGTATAGCCACTAGATTGTAATTTTTCTTGTTAATTAAACTTTAAGTTAGGCTAAGAACGTACGGTTAATTTAAGATAAAATATTTTTCAATTCAATTCAATTCATTATTACATAGAAATTGATTGAATAAACTAACTCTCTCTGTATCGTCAAAAAAAAAAACCTTCCTTTTATTCACCAAATTAATCTTTTTGTGTGTTTGCAACACCCTTACGAAAAGAATGTCTGCTTCGTAAACGTATATGTAATTGTGATTTTTTACCAACAGGATATGACTGACTTGAATAAGCCGCGGTAGCTGTAGTTAACTTTAATGGCTGCAATGTTGGAATGTCGCCGAACCACTTTTACATTAGAACCATGGAATGTATTGTAAATATACTATACAGGCTCGAGTTTCAAAAGTAGGAAGTAACAGAGCAGTACAAGGAAACATTCTAAAGAAGGAAAATTTGAAACGTCCAGGAGAAAATTTAAAGAATTAGATCTTTTAATCGGCTTATGATGGAAATATAGCCAGAAAGTTTTTTGAAAACACGTTACGAGCTCACCAGACGTTTGAGAATAATTTCAAAAATCATGAATTTAACATCGCACATAAGCTCTGAACGAGCCGTTTTTTCCCCGAAAATAAAACGGCAGAATTATATGTGAACAAATACAGGTGGTATTATATGCTAGTTTTCCTTCACAAAATCCTGATTAATGGTGCCAAATCATCAATATATGTTTTCTTTATATCGTGGTTTTATCAGAAGAAGCTTAAAAAAGCTTAAACAAGGAATACAAATATATCACAGAGCATAATACCCATGAGTAAAATATTTCTGCTTGAAAAATAGAATCGAGCTCTCTGAGAGAAGAGACCCACCTGACATTCGATGAATGCAGTTAGGCACCAGCTCCAGATTCAAAATTTGTCTTCGAGCCGTCCGTGAAGAAGATCCTGAAGTATTCTCTCGTACAGACATCTGGATGTTCCCAGACACTTTTGCTCAAGAAGATTACTTCGTATATTCTCCCGAAGTCGAATAATTGCTGAAATACAATGTGCAGCTGTGGCCTGCTGCGGCACTTTCATCTACGCTGCTGTCCGTGCTGCAGCCAGGCACTGTAGCTAATTTCAAACACAATGATGCAGCTTGCATTCGAAGCTGATAGCCTTCAAAGTTTGATTGTCTTTAAATGTTTCGTTGATTAAAGAGACTAAAACAAAACTTCAATCGTTTCTTTACACTGTTTACTAATTGAATGATTCAAAACTTCCATTTCCACCAGTAGTTCCTCAAATTTCCATAACCTGTTATATACTACTTGTCAAATTTGTAGCCAGGCAAAAAGTAGAATTTTGATCAGCTTCGGCCACGGTGTCGTGGGCTGCGCATTGTAACTGGTTCAATACAATCCTGTGCTTTTAACTTTTTGACAGCTCCTGGCTACGCTGCGGGCCATGGTCAGAGCTGCACATTGTGTTTCAGCAGTAAGGACACTCGAGCTTCCGAAGTCACCGCGCTCAGAAGAGAGAGATATAAGGAAATAAAAACATCAGTGAGAATTGAAGCAATTTGCCTGAATCTGAGTACTGAAAGAAAACTATGGGCACTATAGGCAAATTTGACAGTCTACTCCTACGCGAACAGAAAGATAGAGATAGAGATAGTAGACCAGGTGCATGCGGATTTGACAATCAACAGCCAAAAGCTCATAGAACTCAGGTAGCGGAGGAACCAAAGGGAATATCTGATATAGTAACTCTCTTGATTTGTTCTATTTATAGATTTTATCTTTGCAGTGAAATTGCTTCACTAAATTTTGTATAAGTATACGCTTGTTTCATTTCCTTAAATTTCTTTGTTCTGAGGTTCTGAGGCACCACGAGAATCGAAGAGAACTCACGCATCGAATCACTAGTAGAACTCACGCATCGAATCACACAACATCGTCGTTTCCTACCAATAGGCCAAATTGAGTTAGTCTATGGGCAGAGCTTGTCGCCACACTCTGAATTTGAATGCTAAAAGGACAAAGATTGAGAAGAGCACCGGTTAAGTACTCATGGCACCTCAAATACGCAGGCATACAGACCTTTGAAGCTTGGCTAACTTCTTGCGAGCCTACCAAAGCTTCACAATAGTTCTCCATACCACGGATGCATAAGTGGTCATCAATTTTATGATTGTTACGTTGATGCACATAAGTGCATAAAATTACAGAACCAAAATGATGGCAAAATCTCTCTTGCACTCTCCGAAAGCATTTAAAGTTCAAGTAAGCTTCACTTCTACATGATTCTGCCAGAGAGAAAATTGTTATACAAGCTTACTCCTAGATTTTTGACTTCATCTGAAAGTTGAAGAGTTGCACCTCTTATATTAGGAAACACTAGTCCTTCTAAGTTTCCTTTTCTGGTATACACCAGAGCACCAACTGTCAATTAGATTCAATGTACGTTGTGTATTTACATATAACATTCCGATTCTTACTGACTGCTTAAGGGAAACCATTTGTCACCTCCGTTCTCAAGTACCGGTCGTATTCAGCTTCAGCCAGCAACAATCTCTGCGTCAGCATGGAATGTATCCACTTAACTAGGGGGGTCGATAGCTCCACTCGCTAAGGAGCCAGATTGAAAAGCAGCGTGCTATGGCCTGTGGGTTCGAATCTCGCCAGTGCCCATGGTTGCAGTGTTGACAATAGAGTATATGAAATCAATAACAAGTCGCACCCGATAGCTAAGTGCTGATAGGGCAAAGGCCAACCCCCAGTTCATTGAAAAAAGTGAACCATGTAGAGAAAAAAACCACTTAACTAAGTCGTCGTCCACGACTTAAGCTTTCGCAGCTTGATATAGCTCTACCAAGGACGGGCAGTCAAAGACTCCTTAAATATTCACAAATACCTTCATCGCAAAGTGACGGAACATACCCTAGTCTAGGCATTGTCAAAAGATTTCTTTTAAGCCTGCTTCCAGGTGGAAATTCCCTTCCTCAGCATAACCGACCTATTAAAGGAGGGAGTGTGTAGTGTAGGACATCAGAAGTGCCAAATTGACGAAGTGTATCCAACAACACACTATAACTGACCGTGTCAAATGGTTGACCCTGTCAAATGATTGACCCTTAGCAAAATAACGTGATAGGTACGCTTAAATTGAAGGGAGTTGATATTCTTGTTGGAGTGACTGGGAGTGTCTGAAGGTGTGGAGAAAGTGGAGGAGAAGAAGCCTCGTTCAAGGCGAACCTATCCGGGAAGTGTTTAGTAGTTCTGAGGAAATTAATGTTGGACCAGAAGGGTTAAACATTATCAGAAAAGAGGTCTCCGTGTGAGCAAAGTATCTTGGCTTATGCAATAAATGTAATAACTTTTTTCGCCTCTAATTGGGATTAGAAAGCAAAGTCTAAAAGGATGTAAGAGTTTTGAGCTGGAACATGAAAGGAAGATAATAGTGCTTAGTTCACAAGCAATTTTCACATAACCAGCTTTAAAAAAGTTGAGATGTTTAGCAACTTTGGCAATTTGAATTAACGAGCTTGACAATTAACGACAGAGGAGGATGATGAGGAGCAGGATTGATTTAGGGATAAAGATATGAAGAAAGTTATTTATTACTTGGAAGAACATTGGGGAAAACAAGGTTCAAAAGACGATTGGTAATATCCGGAATAGAATTAAGTTGAGACAGAGCACAGTAGAACAGGAAAGGAGAAAGAGTAATGGACGCTGGCTGGCTTTCTGGGCATAATTCTTAATGATAGCGAATTTCTTTGAATAGATGGCAAGTTGGAATCTCTACAGATAGCCACAGGGCAATAAGGAAAGTTAGTTAGAATATAACTAAACATATCACTAAAGACACACTCATAAGTTGATAAAAGGATATAGCAGGCAATATGTACAGTTATAAGAAGTTGACAGATGTCATGTGAAAGAAGAACACAGACTACTAAATATTCAAGAGGAAACTGTGCAACAAAATCACAGAGTACGCATTGAAACGAATTTTAGATTTTTTGCCATCATCTTATATTTGAATTAAAATTTCATTCACTCAAAATATTAGCACAGCGCCGAGTTTCCGTTAAAGTCATCAGTAGAAATTAAGGAGGAAACCTTGAATTGTTCCAGTTTGGTTTTAAGACCACGAGCATTCTAATAATATAGCTTATAATTTATAAGTTAAGTACTGTCAGTAAGTTTCATGTTGTCACGAGTTCAATTAGCCCAAACATTTTTAGGCCGCCAACGGTGATCGAAGTGGTTCGAAGGTCTTGATTAGAACGCCAGTGAGCCAGATGTCAAGGCGAACAACGGCTTCTAAAGTACATTTTTTTTACACAGCATGTTCTTCAACAAAACTATCTCAAAATAATATCAAACTTGTTCTTCAACGTTTTTGGAATTTGCCCTAGAGAAGGGTGATAAATCTCAAAAATTCAGAATGAAAAAAAAGCCACTATAAAGTACATACCGCAAATGCTTGGATATACTTTGTTATAAGGAGGTGAGAGGCCAAAATGGAGGTATTAATAAAAAATATGATAAATTTAGACGAGACTTGAAAAGTAACAAGCAGTTTTCCTTCATACAATGCAACTGAATTTTAAAAAAAATTGTTACCAGGGGATGAAAAATTATTCATGTTCACTCATAGCGGAAAAAAACTATCAGGAATCTTAAAGCACTTGAATAAAATATTATTTACAGAATTCGACAACTATTTCTTTTTGTTACGAGTATTACATAAAATCCAATATTATCTTCGACGAGAATGAAGTCCCTGCCCCATTCAATTAACTAAATCAAATACAATTCAAAATGTTCTTGGCATGTGACAGTAACATAGCGTTTTATTGTCCCTAATTATGTTCCTGCCAGCTTGATTCTATTTTCCAATATGCATATGTATGTATCTACGAGTAACATAGCTGTAACCAGCCCTATAGTCGATACTTTTTTCATCATATGTTTTATGTCGCAAAATGGCCGAACAAACGTAGATTGTAATTAAGATAAATTTGATCGAAATCAGTCAAGTTCATAGCATGCATGCTATGAATAAAAACGGAAGTTAATTTTGCAATACGAATAGGCAATGTAAGTAAAAATTGAAAATGATAGATTACTTACCGGGTGATAGTAGGAATATGGAGAATATAATTAGACTAAAAACTGCTGCTATAACTAGTAGTGCGATAAAAATTCCTCTCCAGTTTCTACGTTCTGGAGATAAAGCGACAAGTTCCTGAAAGAAAAATGAAATTCAATGAATGAAACGTGTATGGTATTAATATTCAGTAGTATATTGTTTGTGTTCCAATTAGAGCTTAGGGCTTATAAGTAATAGGTAAGGGCAATAGCAAAAGGATTAAAAGCAGCAATCAATTATCGATTATCTCATCAAGCTTTTGAATCAATAAAACTGAACACTTAAGTAAATCCATCAAAATATATGAGTTGTAATTAGATCGTAATCCCTCAGTTTATTGTCGAGATTATATTGATAAATGAAGGGTTGTAAATGACTTAGAAAGTTGGCATCAATTTGATTTGTAGAGTGATTTCGAGTCGAGTGAAGCTTTTGGGTTTATTTCAGTGACTTCGTCATTTGCGTTTTCAGGGAAAACATTACATGTCACATGAACTTGGTATTATGTTGTTGTTGTTGTTGATGCTTTAATGATTTATTTCATGTCTTATTTTATTGCATATTTGTTTCTGTGATAAGGAAAACAGATATTGAAAGGGCTTTTGATATTTGAATCACTTTTGTCGCAATTAATCACAATCTTGTGTATAGCGAGATAAACTTTTTGTCCAAGGATAAAAGCATTTTCTTTTAGGTTTTAATTTGAAAAAATTACTGTATATTTTCTATTATATTCCATGTTTTAATCTAGTGACTTTCAGTTTGCGTGCATATTTTTTGAGGTCAACATAATTTTGTTTTGTCGAAATCTGGCACTACATTTGCCGCAAATGGGTTGCGTACATATTTAACACCTAGCATATTCAGTTTTTGTCATTTGATTAAATCGTGCTGGCTAATATTAAATTTATTCAACGCCATGGCAAAATCAAGTCGGAAGTAATAACTTTCATTATTTTGGTGCTCTTTTTTGCTGAATATATCTACTCATAAAAAATGTAAGCACATGTTAGAAGATAATGTAGATGCAAGATAATTGTATTTAAAGACAATTGTACAGCATTCTATAATAATCAAATCAACACCTACCATATACTGATTGCATTCAATGCTAGGATACTGTTGTCGATGCAATTACAGAAACACATATCTTTCTACATACAATCCACAACTCTCCAAAAACACTTTACACTTCAACATATCATCAATAATTTAACACACTAGTAGATTAAGTAAAAATATGTTTTGAAGTTTGATAAAATAATAATTGTTACTTGGAAGTTGAATTGAGAATGGTTGTTTGTTAGAGAGTAAGTGTTTTTTAAATACAAAGTTTTCTACCAGTAAAGCTTCATTTCAAAAGTTTTGTACCAGTAAAACTTCAATTTCTTGAACATAAGTTACATTATTAGTTTATCTGAATATCTAAGTGTTTACGCAATTTATTGGGATTTGCAATTGTTTAATGTATTCAACTTCGGAAAAATATTGTTCATTAAATTTAACCACAAATTTGTCTGCAAAACACTGCTTAATTTGTGATTCCGATTAGACACGTTGACTGGTCTGATGAGAAGACACCTTGTCTACCTTTAATACATACTCAATAGCGAAGGCACTACGAACAAGAAAGCAGAATAAGCGGAGTGGATTCAACAGCAACAGACGAGTCGAAGAATTATGAGCTGACGCAAGGCAACCCGATTTAACGGAAAGAATTTTCAAGCACCTGGACGGTTGTGAAAAAGTGAACATGTTGGAGTTTGTGTCAATCTTAAATGAAGATCATCTGCGGATTAAAGACCTAAGGAGATTTTTTGGGATGGTCAATTTCTTTCGTCGCTTTCTTCTTCAAAGCAAACATTCAACGCTTATCTTTCCGGCTCTAAAAAAGATGGTGCTAAAAAAACCGACTGGTCAACTGAAGCTAGCAAAGCTTTCGACCAAGTCAAGTCTGGCTTAACAGAAGCCACTCTATTACCCTTCCCGGACTCAAACGCCGAGCTTGGTATATTTGTAGACGCATCCGATACCGCTATCGGGGCTACTTTGCAGCAAAAAAGTCAAAGCTCTTAGCAATCACTTGGTTTTTACTCGGAGAAATTAAGTGACGCACAAAGAAAGTATAATGCATACGACCTCGAACTCTTAGCGGCTTATCAGGGTATTCATTACTTCATATACTTTTTGGAGGCCCAGATGTTCACACTATAAACCGATCACAAACCACTGACACTTCCTTTTAAGCAAAAGCCAAAAAAGGCCACACCTCGTCAACTTAG
This sequence comes from Nemotelus nigrinus, assembly GCA_947369275.1. NCBI lineage: Eukaryota > Metazoa > Arthropoda > Insecta > Diptera > Stratiomyidae > Nemotelus > Nemotelus nigrinus. Next base: position 220,527,702 of record OX376372.1, read on the forward strand.
ACATCTAAGTTATATAAGTGAGTTCGTTTCTGACATTCGGTATGTCGTTGTTGCTGACACACTGTTTCGTCTTAGAGAAATAATTTTTTCCAGTACTTTCGACTTTGCTTCAATAGTCTCGTCCCAAAAATCGGACACAGAGTTTCGGAATATTCAAAAGGACTCAAAATTCATTCTCAAGAAACAACCAACCTTTGGCACCAGCGTCGACATTTTTTGTGAAGTGGCTGGCCCAACCATACTACCTTACATCCCTCTTATGTTCAGGAAACAAGTGTTCAATTTGGAACACAAAATAGCTCACCCTAGTATTCGTGGCTCACAAAAGCACATCGCAACCAAATTCTTCTGGCCTTCGATGAATAAGGATATTGCCACTTGGGCCCGAGAATATGTATCTAAAAAATAAAAATATAACCAGACATTTAAGACATTTTATCGACCTTTCCTACGGTCTTCGAACGTTTTAAGGTTATTCACATCGACATAGTTAGTCCTCTAAAACACTCACAGGGATACACATACTGTTTGACTATCATTGATCGTTTCACGCGTTGGCCTGAAGCGATTCCTTTGGCCAACATGACTGCCAATGACTATGATTCTGTTCTACTGAGCACTTGGATTGATCCATTCGGAGTTCCCTAATACATTGTCACCGACCACGCTGAGTTTGGTCGACGCTTGGGCTTCGAACGCAATTGTACCACAGCGTTCTACCTTCAGGCCAACGGTTTTCTCAAAAGATGACATCGTACTCTAAAATCGGCTATCATGGATCACAACGATGCGTCCTGGGGCAGAACGTTGCCCCTAACTTTTCTTGGATTACTCAAATATATATCTTTCCACATACAATCCAAAACTCTCTATAAACACTAGTTGGTTAAGTAAAAAAATGTTTTAAAGTTTGAAAAATAAATTAATTGTGAATTAAAAATGGTTATTTGTTAGAAAGTAATTGTTTGTCAAATAAAAAGTTTTCTACTAGTAAAGGTTCATTTTCAATTTCTTGAACATAGTCACATTATTGGTTTACCTGAATATGTAAATGTTTTTGCAATTGATTGGGATTTTCGATAGTTCGGAGTAATATTGTTCATTAAATTTAACCACAATTTGGTCTGCAAATACAGCCAAACTGTTTTCGCACTTTTTAAATTTTCGTACCCAGGCACCTTTTCAGCATACTTTGATGCGGAGTTGTCAAATAAATTATACAAGAGACTTGAATAAGTTTTCGCTGTTTCCCGACAAGGCTGTCAGATTTTTTTAGAGTGAGGGACCCCAAATCTTAAATGGGTTAGTTTGGGCTACATTCCAAAGTATTCCAAACTCAGACCATGTAAAATGAGCAAAGAAACCTACAAATGAATTTATTCAAAATGACAGTAATTAAATAAATACGAATTAGATAATTTTGACAGGATAATTTTATAGTGATACAAAAACAGATTCATTGTGCATTAGTGCATTGACTCACCACATTCAAATTGTCTTTTATTTTGTTAAATATGTGATGCACATTTTTCTCCTATTAAACAAAATCGATAATTCCTCTGTGTTAGCTTCAGCTTCAATTGTATATTATATTAGCATTGAAAATGTTGAGTACTTGAAGCGACCAGAAGCGTTGCTACTTGCCGCGACCCACAAAAAGGCAGAAAAAATAACTGGGAATAGCTATAAAGCGGAGAAAAAAGCAAAGCTACAAAATAGTATCAGGCAGGCTGGGCCGCATGGGCGGATGTCCTTCGCTGTTTCCAGTTCACGACGTGAGAGCAAAAAACGACCACACAGTCCGCCAGGAAAATATCTCTTTGTTCAATGAAAAATAACCACGAATGAAGAACCGAAAAGCCGCAGGCCCGGACAATATTCCAGTAGAAGTTCTAAAAGTAGTGGTGGAGAGACACCGGACAACATTACTACGTATGTACAATGAATGCTTACTAGTGCGTGTCTTTTCGTCACCCTGGAAAGTGGGGAGAGTTGCCCTAATTGCAAAGGGAAAAAGAGATCATAGCACACCATCAGCGTAAAGACCTCTCTGCAGGCTTGATACTGCGTGGAAACTTCTGGAAGGGTTGCTGAAACATCGGCTTATATGAAGAGCTGGTGACCTTTCGAAAAACCAGCATGGATTTCGCAGTGGCCACTCAACAATAAGGCTGCTTGTCATCGGACTAGACCCATAGTGTTTTTGGTAACGCTGGACGTCCGTAACGCGTTTAACTCAGCGAGATGGACATATATATTGGATTCTCTACAGCGACATTTTCAGATAGACGAATACTTGCTGGCAACAGTACGAGACTACTTGAAGGATCGCTATTTGATTTATGAAACGAATCAGGGAACTGTACGCAAAACCATTACAGCTGGAGCAGCACAAGGGTCCATTCTTGGGCCAGACCTATGGAATATCGCCTCGAAATGCTGGAATACGTGCTCTTGGTAGGTTATGCCGATGATGTAGTCGCTGTCATCAAATCTAGAAATCCTCACCTCGCTGAACTCAAACTCAATCAAGTAATGAGAAGGATTGAAGGCTGGATGGAAAACCATGGTATCCAGCTGGCGATCGCAAAAACTGAGATTGTCATGCTGACGAAGAGAAGGACTCCAACCATTATACCCATGACGGTTGGCTCTGAAGTACTTGAGACCGGAACTTCGGCTAAATATCTTGGAGTGATATTGGACTCGTAGCTGACTTACGCAGAGCACATCCGAAAAGTATGCGATAGGGCGCTACTGGCTGTTATCGCGCTTGGGAGACTCATGGCAAAAGTTCGCGGTACTAGTGCGAGTAATCGTAAGTTTCTTATAAACGGTGGCTCATTCAATGCTGCTGTATGGCGCGGAGATATGGGCCACTCCGTTAAGCTTTGAAAAGTATCGAACTAAGATGGTGTGCGTCCAGCGTAGGGGAGCGCTGCGAATTGCAAGCAGCTCCAGAACAGTTTCAGGAAACGCCGTATTAGTGATAGCGGGAGTAATCCCAATTGATCTATTGGCAAACGACTGCAGGTGTTTCTGAACAGAGCAAAAGTGGGACGAGAAATTTTGACTGCTCAAGCACAAGCGCAAACGCTTGAGCTTTGCGAAGAGCGCTGGGCTACGAGCTCGAAGGGAGCATGGATGAGTAGGCTGATTCGCGCCTTAAAACCTTGGCTTAATCGCGACCAAGGTGAAATAAACTTCTACCTGTGCCAGTTCCTATCGAGCCACGGCTATTTCAGGAAATACCTTCACAGAATGGGTCATGGACCGCAGGTTATGTTTTTTAGTGAGTACGAATCTCACATAATCTTGTATCGTTTGCAGGATACCTATTGAAGGTTTTTGACATTCGTTCCTCTCCTCTCCTGAAAGCAAATGTGTTTGATTTTACCGCAAAATAGCAGCAAGCCAGTCAAACAGACAAAAATACCTTCTTTACCCTCATCAAGTAAACGTTCATTCGGATGATATACATACAACACATATCAACATTGTCATTCATGCTGTTAGTACAAATATTTCACTGATTAATCAATTAAAAAATGATGTAACGAACAATTGGAAAAAGATAGAATCTGTTTTCGCGCCCAATGTGGGTAGCAACGCGTTATTATTGGTGACAAAATTCTTGGAAATACATGATTTTATAAAAATTGGTAAAATTTTATTAGAAATCGTTCACACTAAATAACATATTTATTCATCAAAATCGTGTTTCCATTTTTATGTATCACCATAAAAATTGAAACACGATTTTGAAAATTATAAAATTTGACTTTTTCAAGAGCAAGTGATTTTTTTTACTCTAAATTTACCACCCACATTTCAGAACTTATCACAAACGCTTTATTTATTCTCACAACAGTAACAGCAATCAAAGGGTAACATATTTAAACAGTATTTGATAAATTAATTAATAAATATCTTTTTGGTTTGACATTTATACAATAACATAGGTTTAGAAAAGTTCCAAGTACGATACTTTTACATGCTCTTGCAAAAAATAGTAAAAATTATAGTAAAAAAAACTCAATTTTCAACTCCAATGATCATGTTTTTGACAATTGTGAGCAATCAAATAGGACATTTAATTAATTTTTTACTTAACTTCTTAGTTGCATTTAAAAACTTACTCCTGACACATACAAACCGGCATCTTCTTTCGCTATATGCATTTTAATAAAACAATGCCACAAATGAAATATTAAAGACTTCTTAAAAACGAATAATATTTTTACAGTCACTTCGCACTTCATCAACTAACACAAAATCAACATATTTCACCATCGCAATGTTTTTTTCCGCGTGAAATGAGAGTTTCATTAAATAACCAATCCCTTAATCTGGATCCAACCATCGACTACCGCCGTACGAAATTAACTGCTTTTGGTAGGACCAGCTTCTCGAACTAAACTGGTTGGATTATTTGATTCACTTGTGTATTTATAGTACCTATCGTATAGTAGGGCTTGTGTTGGAAAATTGATTGGGACTTGCGAATTATGTGCCTAATGTTTATGCAACAAATGTTTAGTTCCAATCAATAGAGAGCCAGTCACAAAAGGACCATATAAAGTGAAAACAAACTGAATATGATATCATTCGGACTATGAAATATTTACTCATGATGAGTTTTGAAATTTTTTGCCTATAAAGCATGACATCATGACAAAGCCGGTCAGGATTTCAATGATTTTTTAGTCGAACGGAAAATACTACATCATCAGGTTTGCTTGATTTATTTTTTCGAAGGATACATCTATAACAGGAGATACAGATTGATGAGTGATGCAATCAATATGTAAACATTTATTAGGATTTCAAGGGAGAGTTTTTACTTGGTGGAAGATGATGATGACAAAAACTTTTCATATATTGCGCTACGAAAATCTTTTCTTCGTGAATGCTTGATTTACATAGCTAGAAAAGTTGGTGAAATATTTGAGAAATACTGAAAGGATAAATGATTGAAATCTAAATCAATTATGCGCAGTTATTCAAAATCTTTAAATGCATATCGTTTATTTCATAAATTAATTACAATTATCTGGGAAAACACAAAATTTAGATGTTGATCGTTTTACCAACAATAGGATCTGTCTTTGCGTCTTTTTCCAATAATTTTAGCTGGTAACATAATGCAATTCACAACTAATACACCAGCATTAATCGCATTGTTTCTTCTTGTAAGTCGTAGTCGTATAACTCTTACATGTTAAGGCAGTATTTTGGTCTAGAGGCTCGATTTTGATTTGATTTTATGAACGCAATAAAAAAAAACCATAAACATTTTTATTATATATATTTTTTATCAGTTTTTCACTAAAATTTTAAAAGTGTAAAAATGTATTCAAAAAATTATAAATTATAATTGATGTACATAAATTTTTACATAAATTTTTGGTGAATTCTGTAAAAAGAAGAACGTCAAATTAGTCTGACGTAGGTGATTTGAAAAAACTTCTTTTTTTTCGCAAAATGGCGTCCATGTAATGCCTCCTCCTCACTGTGGGCCATCATCGGCCACTGCAATGGTCGCAATGATCGCCACAATTATGGTCACCATCACAAATTTTTCTCCACACACTGGGCCGCTAGATGGCCCAGTCATGATTTTTCGGTTGGGCATGATGGCCCGCTTTGATGTGTGCGAAAAACCGCTCCGAAAGCCATCCTCGGCCATCGGCATTTCCATGCTTTGCCACTGTCGGCCACTGCAAGCCATCGCCCGTCTACACAATGGACCACATGATGGCCCACAGTGAGGAGGCAGCATAAAAAAGTGGTTTTTTGCTTAATTTTTTCAATTTTGGGAACTTTTTATAAATAGTCGATATTTTCTTTTAACAAAATCCCTACGTCAAACCAATTTTAATAGTGTAAAAAAGGTTTGTGCAAAATTTCACGTAAATCGGTCCATTACAACTACAGATATCATGTCAACCGTATCGAAAAAAGTAGTTTCGATAAAAACGCGTTTAAAACTTGGAGTCTCGTTTCGGGCAGTCTGAGTCGTTTAATGGTATGTTTAATTAGATGTTTTTAATCAGAGATCCCCGTCTCATGCAATGATCCTTCTTCAGCTTCAAAAGCGAGATTTTCGGGAGCTATTTCAGCCATGCGAGCAGCTCGAACTTCTTTATAAACTTGAGAAGCTCGTAGCTCGGAGCGGTTATTTCGTTGTTGAGCGCGTTTGTTGGTTTAGTTGGCGTGTCAAGTCAGGACAAAAGCAATTCAACCTCAACAAGGTTAGTCACAACAGAGGAGAGACAAGTAGGGAAATCAAAATAAAAGCAGTCCGAAAACAGGAGTACGAGTATATAACTAAACCAATTTCAGAAGAATAAAGTAAAATTTAGAAACAGCAGGGTAAATATCAGGACCTCGGAAGCAGTTGAGGCTGGCATTGCCTAAAATGGACAAAGGTGCACAAAGGGAAGACGCAAGATTTTTTATGAAAAAGTTGAGAATACCATCCGGACAGGTGAAAAGTCGGAGTCAAGTCAGGACAGGAGCAATTCAGCCTCAACAAGGTTAGTCACAACAGAGGAGAGACAAATAGGGAAATCAAAAGAAAAGCAGTCAGAAAACAAGAGTATATGCTGAAATAAATTGTAGAAGAATAACGTAAAACTTCGAAACAGCAGAGTAAATATCAAGATCCTGGAAGCAATTAAATTAATAAATGGAATTCATATCAGCGGACAAGTGTTCAAAATTAGTTTTTTCTTCGTCCTTCGTGAGTACCGTAATCTGAACTCTCTCAGGCTTGTCTCTTAATGAGACCCATCTACTCTGTCAAATTCGTTTTAGGCCTTAGAATTATATGTATAATCATAGGCTATAGGGAAACGAATATACTTATTAGTGGTAAAATTATATTGGGGCTGCCACCCGCAAAACTGTAAAATTTATTGAAATTGAAACAATTGTCGCTTGTTTCTATTTGCGGAAAATTTTTGCAGGCATCGCAACCAAAATCTGTTTTTGAAGCTAAAAATTGCATAAGAATTTATAATAGTATTTTTTAGTTAAAAACAAATTACAAAAATGACCAATGTTGGCAGCTCTATGCCTAACTTAAAATAATTTTGAAATCGTTAAATGAGCTCATCCGTGCTGACAGAGCGGTAGTAAAGCAAAAGCTTGGATTTTGCAGTCTCCAACTTCAAGTATGACGGCAATGCAGGGCCCTGGTTGCAGTGAACGCTCACAGGCTACTATCAATTCCATGCCGAGCGAGTTTTAGAACTTGCTGACACCATCTGCTGTGATTACAGTCTCTCGAAAGCACAGCGTCGTGCATGACACCGGGACTCGACAAGCTATTTTCCCTGCCATATCCGATGGAAACGATTGTCAATTTATTCTATTATTATTATTATAATGTATTATATTCTATTATTATTATTATTATAATTTCGAAAATGCCTCTGAGTGGCGAGGACGTGCGCTTCATCTGAATGTTGAATGCTTTTAAAAAGTTATTTGAAGTGGAGAGCGGAGGTATTTTGCTGTTGATGAAAACTGCGCTTGTAGGATATATTCCTTTTATGATAAGCTGGTGAAATTTCAGATGAAGATGAAACTATTATATGATTTGCTGGGGTACGAAGGGGGAAGGGGTAGAAGTCAATAAAACCAAATCCGCTGATCTTCAATAGGCAGTTCTATTTAGTTACTCATCCTGCAAAAATCATATTATTTCTACCAGTATTTAATTTTATTATTCCAAGTTCCGCATCATAATTCTACTCTTTCGCAATTTTCCCACCATTCCATATTCTGTTAACGATTTTGATTACTCAAAGAGATCTTAAAATCCCTGTAAATTCAGAATTCCTACATTTTCTTATAAGAAACGGAGCATGACCACGGTTCAACGCCATTTTGAATATCAGCAACTGTCAAAATATGGCCAAGCTGATGACTATATGGCATACCATCAAACATGGCATGTTATAGGCCACCTCCAATAGTCATTTGAATGTTCAATGGCATGCTATGTGAAATGGCTAATGGAGGCAGCCTGTGAAGAAAATATATTTTCTCCCAAATCCTCACAAGAGAAAAGCAAGAAGAAAAGGAGGGAAAGAACTAAAGAAGGTAGCCCCGGCTAGTGCAAATTAACGGCCAGCAGGAGGTACAGAAGGTAAGTTTGCTGGTTGTAACGAACTGTGAAAAGCTGTAGATGCTCGTGGCAGAGAGAAAAGCTGCCGCCGAAGGCAGATAGCCACATCAATATAGCAATAAATGCAAGCGTATTCTAGGAAACTGGATATCAGACAGTAGAATTCGAGAGCATGGAGAAGAAAGAGGAAGATTGGATGTTGTTGGAAAGCTATTAGTTTGGGACAGAAATATCCTGGACGGATGACTGGAAGCAAAGCCTCGCTAGCTGAACATTGCGAATCAGGGAAACCTCTCAGCTGTGGATAGAAGTATGGATCTGCACAAGAAGTAGGTGCTTCCCAGTTCATATCGGAATCAGAGATGCTGCTGAAAGACAAGGAGGGGCCAGCTACTATGTAGAGCTCTCTGCCAGCCGGTGCAGATGCAGAATTGGTTAGCTGTGCAGCGCAAAAGAAGCGCAAAGTAGGAATGAAACCTGTGCCAAAATTTTTGAGTGTGCCAAAATCAGCGAGAAAGATCTTGCTGAGGCTGATCCTTCAGGCACAAACACACAATCTGTGAAGATAGGGAAGAAAACTTACGGATAAGCTGCATCTTCTTGTCTTATCGTTGCGATATATGTGTCCGAATAGGATGGTAAACTGTCCAATTGCCAGCGTGAATATTAAAAACGAGCTGAAAAACTTTTATAAAAAAAAAAAAAATTTACACAAGCGAGGTTTATGAACGGCCACCTCCAACCAAACATCCGAGTAGTGGGTTGCAAGATCGCCCCAAAACTGGTTCCTGGCCATCGGACAACATTTATCATTTTGGACCCCGATCTTGCCAAAACCTTTCATGTCAGTTACTGGATTCCTGTCCCTCACAAGAGTGCATGTGACATTACTGCCATACTCAGTAAGCATACTCAGTAAGAAACGTACCACTGGTGAAGATGATTTCAACCTGGTGATCGTACTTGACTAGAGAAATTTCTCGGTGCTCAGAGACAGATACCGCATGATACTGAGATACTTCTTCTATGCGGTTAAATTTAATCAAATCAAGAAAATTTGAAGCATTTATTCTCTGTGACTATCTATGAATATGCTCTCAAAGTAAAACTTATAGATATTCTTCCATTGAAGTTACGTGAACATTAGCCAAGCGTGCTGGCAAAGAGGTCCTCAAACATCATTTTGGGGGTATTTCTGTGCGTGAAAATTTGTTCAGATCAAATTGTTGCATGCCTAGGTTTCGTCCTTCCTTTTGGAAGGTTTTTCCTGAAATGAAGGGTGAAACTTTTCCATTTTCAAATGAATCTAGGAGTAATCTTGAACAAAAAACCTTTCCGGAAGAAGCATATGGAAGTGATGTTTACTCGAGCTTTAAATGTTTTCGGGCAGTGCAAGAGAGCTTTCGCCTCCCCATTTAGTCTGAAGCCTAATATAATTATGTGAATCGTGAATTTTCAGGAACCCCTAAAATTTCTATGGAATAAAGAAATTTGGGGGAAAACGTATGCAGAATAAAAATCGATAGTGCTTTAACCTTGGTTATGTTAACGTTTTGCAATTTTTTAGCCCTTGGTGAGCGCTGAGTGCCTAAAAGTAGGCAAAGCATTTTTTCAGATTACGATTTGTGATAAATTCTGACAAAAACAGCAGGTCATTAAGAAATTTACAGTACGTATTATTGTCTACCAGAAATAAACATGTGTTATTTTTTATAAGTATGCGGGCAACGGTGTGGGCAACTAAAAATTTCAGTACAGGAGAACTAACGAAAAAATCATCTCGTTTCTATTTTTATCAGTTTTGTGAGCACTTTCGAAATTGTATGAAATTTCTGAATTTCGACAGCAATCAGCAGGAGGACTCATTCAGAACTTTTTGGTACAAATGATAATGAGCAAAAGGAAAACGTCAAAAAGTTATTGGTACCTGAAGCATTGTACTCGACCCTCCCGCCTCCTCAAAACTCGAGTTGATTTGAATCGTCCAGATTGAATCGAAACTAAAATCGAATCGTACCACGCAAAAAATTCTTAGCGGTTTCGACGCGGTACAATTTGTTTATACTTAACTCGCGTAATAAGAAGACATTCATTCGGGAATTACATATTTTGTTTGAGTTTCTCCAACATTGTTATCACCCAGCACTTTCTCTGATTTCATTTCATTGCGAAAAATAAAACGTCTTCTGCTCACAATGATATTTACTACAAACATATCCGTACGTAGCTCAGTCATGTTAGGGAACGTGTAGTGTCGAAAACATACATAACTGCCGTCAATCTCATAGCTGTTTATCCTTGCAAAGACACAGTTATATTTATACACACAGTTTGCTCTTTTATACGCATAACTGAAGAGAGCACTGAAATGGAAAATATGGCGTACGTATTTGCTATCAGGCCAAGTTTAAGTTTTCATTACTGAAACGAAAGTTTTTTTTATTGATGTATCATATAATGTTTACATTTTCTTAGAAGCTTTCATTTTATGATTCATTCCCGAAGCTGAAAAATGTTTCCTCTATAAAAATAAAAGAGCGGCAATTTTTATCAAGAGATATTTTTTTTAAAGACATTTTAAAAATACCGTATGTGTTCTGTTTACGCTCCAGGTAAAATATAATTGACCGGAAAGCCTAGTAAACGCAGCTGCAATGTTATATTGTATACTACAACACGATTCCCTTAAGTTTTTTTTGTAGGGCACGGTACAATTATGGACGCAATTGACTTTGAAGAGTGTGTGTGTATATACGTATTTATACTGTTGTTTTCGTAAATATTTGTTACAAAAATGATGGAGCTTTTGTTTTTTCTAGCGTAAATTTATAATTGTTTAATGTATGTTAAATACAAAGATCGGATTGTTATAGTCCTTACTACAGGGTGTTTTTTTTAAAGGTATAGAACTTTAAGTTGGCAACACTTTTTAATGCTACGTATGGTGTGACAGCTGTCACGCGTTTTGTGGTTAGTTTGGTTTTGCGCACTCCGTAAATTTTATGGCCTATATAATCGTCCATCAGAACAATTAATTCGATTAACCATGGATCGTTTCCGCACCACGTTTACCCTCACTGATAATACGTATCCATCCAGACGTCGTACAGTGCGTAATGAAGAAACCATAGCAGCTGTAGAGCGTAGTATCGATGAAGTAGTCCCAAGTGAGTCCATTCGACATCGTGCTCAACAATTAAACCTGTGCCCATCCACATTATGGAAGACTTTACGGAAGGATCTTGGTTTGCGGACTTACAAAATCCAACTGGTGTAGGAATTGAAGCCGAATGACCACCAGCCACGCCGTAGATTCGGTGTATGGACCCAAGGACAAATGCTGCAGATCCCGAATTTCGTAAGAAAATTTTGTTTAGCGATGAGGCTCATTTTTAGTTGAATGGCTGTGTCAATAAGCAAAACTGCTGCATTTGCAGTGATGAGCAACGACAGGCGGTTGTCTAAACACCGTTACAACCAGAGAAAGTCACTGTTTGGTGTGCTTTATGAGCTGGAGGAATAATTGGTCCATATGTCTTCAAAAATGCTGTTGTGAATAACATTACAGTCAATGGTGACCGCTATATAGGTCCCCTGCATTACTCGCCGTAATGCAGGGGACCTCTGTTTTCAGCAGGATGGCGCCACATGCCATACAGCATGTGCGACGATCGACTTATTAAAAGAAGCATTTGATGAGCGCATAATTTCTCGTTTTGGACCTGTGATTTAACACCGCTGGACTATTTCTTGTGAAGATACGTCAAATCATTCGTCGACGCTAACAAGCCCGAGATGCTTGAACATTTGGAAAACAACATTCGTCGCGTTATTAGCGGAATACGGCCCCTATTATTGGTAAGAGTAGTTGAAAATTGAACCTCTCGTTTGGACTTCCTCCGCGCCAGTTGTGGCGCTCACATGCCTGAAATCATATTCACATATAAATGGCAAAGAATCATCTTTCCAATAAAACAAATTTAATGGCAATGAAAACAATTTATCCGTATTTTATTTTATTTTAAAGTTCTATACCTCTAAAAAACACCCTATATATATATATATATGTATATATATATATATATATATATATATATATATGTATATATATGTATATATATATATATGTATATATATATATATATATATATATATATATATATATATATATATATATATATATATATATATATGTATATATATATATATATATATATATATATATATATATATATATATATATATATATATATATATGTACACTTCTAGCAAAAAGTTTAAGACCACTTAGGAATCGAGAAAATAAACAAAGTTTTCATGGTAATTAGAGTTTATTTATTTCTAGATAAATTATAATTGATTACTTTTTATGTAATTGTCAAATGTCAGCTTATTGTTTTTCTAGTTTACAAGTCAAAATTTATAATAAACAAAAATAATCTTTTTCTACTTTAAATTCTACGTTCATCGAAATATCCTCCTTTGGCATTTTTTACTGCTTTAGTAATCCTTGGCATTTTTTCAACTAGTTTTCTTACAGTATCTTGGGAGATATTGTTCCACCCTTCTTGAAGAAGCTCCCACAAGTGTTGCTTTGACGTCGGACAGCGTTCACGTACCCTTCTATCTAATTCCTCCCATAACAATTCAATTGGGTTACAATCAGGTGATTGTGGGGACCAGGTCATATTCAATAGTATTCCATCATTCTCCATTTCAGCTAAATATCCTCTGCATATTTAGAACTGTGTTTGGGGTCATTATCCTGTTAAAGGATGAAATTTCGCCCAATTAACCGCAAACCTGATGGTATGGCCGTGTTTTGCAAGATGTCCTTGTAACGTTCTTTAGTTAAGGTGCCATTCATTCGAACTAATTCACCCACTCCAGCAAGCGAAAAGCACCCCCAAACCATAACAGAACCACCTCCATGCTTTACTGTTGGTACTACACAGTTTGCGGCTATTCTTTCTCCAGCAGATCACCTGACATAAACCCTCCGTTTGGAGCCAAAAACTTCAAACTTTGATTCATCTGTCCAAAGCTCCTGTGACCAGTCTTCAATTATCCACTGGCTATGAGTTCGTTCCCACTCTAACCGCTTTTGTCTGTTACCTTTTCGAAGCAGAGGTTGTCTGGATGCTACACGCTCCACGAGTCCAGCTTCCCTTAGACAATTTTGTACAGTTGACAAGCTTATGGACTTTGAATGTCCCGCATTGAACTCTGCTCGAATTTCCAGTGCAGTTAACTTTCGATCCCTTTTGCTCCTAAGCACTAGAGTCTTATCCTCTCCCTCTGGGTCGTCGACTCTTCAACGATCACAATAATTTTCACAGTCCTTGAATTTAACGATAGCATTATGTACAGGAGTCTTTGAAGTTTTTACTTCATTACTGATCTCTCTTTCTGACTTTCCTTGTTTATGAAGCGCCACAATCACACTTCTAACTTCCGGCTTAATACTGCGCGCTTTGCTAAAAAGTACCAATAACTAAATATCACCACAAATAAAAATAACAATCCGTATTACTTGTCAGCACAAAAATTCACAAATGAAATATTTTGATGATATGGTACCTATTTATAGGAATTTCACATTATTTCAAATCCATATTCCCAGAAAAATCAAAGATTTATTTCAATTACTTTAAAAAATTGTAGACACCTAAAGTCTTTAAAGTGAGAAAAACCCAACGTGTTTTATTACCGTGACTGAGAATTTGGAAATCTCATGTACATTTTAAATCCCTTCATAGCAACCCTCCTTAAAACAGGCAATTACTGTAAAAAAGGTACTTGCAGTTTTATAAATCTAAGTGTGCTTCATTTCTGCAATGTGGTCTTAAGCTTTTTGCCTGCACTATATTTATATATATATATATATATATATATATATATATATATATATATATATATATATATATATATATATATATATATATATATATATATATATATATATATATATATATATATATATATATATGTATTTATACATATAAATGTATACTGAATGGAACGGAAAACAATTTCATTTCAGCGATATGCAATACTATTGAACTTTTCAATCGAACACCTTTGTCGAGAAGTACACGTATACCTATCTATCACTGCAGTCTTTTCAAAAGCGTGTATCCTTTTCGAAAAATCGCAAAGCTTTCGAACATATGTCTATCATTGCCAACGTAACAATGCAGGCATGTAATGTTAAAAAGAAACAAATAAAATAGGTGAAGAAGCACTAAATGCAATATCAGTATGTGAAAGTACATCGGACAATTGCTGTCTTCCATTTAAAATAGACATAAAAAATAATGAAAAAAATTATGCAAATAAAAATACATTGTTTATTGACGCTTCTTATACAATGTACGAAAATATTTCGAGTATTAAGTACTTAACCAATTTTGTATGTTCCCCTATAACAGTATAGTACATGGTAGCTAAATAAAACTACCGTAGAAAAATCTAAAAGAACCTAGATAAATTTCCGCTTAATTCTGGAGAATATTCTTCTCCTTCGGTTGGCAACATTACCTCCTATCAGCATTTGCCAAACTTGAAAAATATTCCAAATGAAATCTCCTGTTCGGTGTTGCTAGGGAGCATTAACATACAATTTGGCGTGAAGTCACGCAATAAATGTCATATTGCCAAGAATTATTGTCGCAAATAAGTCAGTCAACTACCATTCGCCAGATAGCAAACGGTCTTTGACTTTCTTGTTTATGTTTTTATGAGATACACGCTCGATGCTACAGCCTACTTATATACGACATAACAAGGTAGTTTGTAGCTTCCTCAAAGTTTACTGTGTCCTGATGAAATTTTTCTATCTTAGTCACGGAAATTTTCAAGAAGCATTAATTTCCATACAATCACTTGTCAGCTAGAAAAGTTTTCACATTTTCCGTGGATGATAGATTGACACTTAAAGCTCGGCCGTGTTCTTATGAAATTGAGGTCAGCCTTGTTCAGAATTGAATTTCCGGCAGATAGTACGTTGTACGACTAGGATGAGGAAAATGTCGGGGAATAAGTATCTATCGTGTAAAAATGAGTTTGAAGTTGGGTTGGTAGTATGATGTGTTACTCATAGTGACAGTTGCAATGGTGAAAAGGATGGCTGCTAAAGCAGATAGTTCTCACCGTGACATCTATTCAAGTAAAACGCCGTTGATGCAGATTGCTATTTATCATATGTGATGCACTTCCTTTGATTAATATTTAATTATGAAAGTGGTAAAGATTTTTTTCAATTAAGTACTATAATGGAAGTAGTGAATGTAAATGCAAAATTATTTGACTTCGTCGCTGTTATATTAAACCAACCAAATAGTCCAGAAGTAATACTGAAGTAATACCTATATAATAATCATATCCTCAAAACAGTCCTATGAAAGGATGCGTTGCTTGGAGAAAAGATAAACTGCCGAACTTGGAGCGCAAGATACTGACGGTAAAATAGCTGAGAGAACTTGTAGTTGTATGTCCTTAGTGTGAGATAGCTCAGTGTGAGTGGTCTACAGAGAAGTTAAAACTGTTATTGCTTTTCTGTTGATAGAGCAAATTGGTCTACTTCACAGAGTGACATACCTATAAACGTCGCGGTCACGTTAGATCAATCTCAAAAAATCAGTAACGGCCAGTGAAAGAATGGTAGGGTTGGACTCATTGATTTTCTGAATAGGCTGAAATAACTGAATGCGACTTCATCTTATTACACTTGACCGTTATTGTGATTGGTAAAGGAAAAATCGATATCCATAAACGTACTTTTCCTATCGTTGCAACTCCGATAGATTTTTTTTATGGGGGAGCATAATTTTTTTACTATCATGTTTGTTTTTCAAATGGTGTGAATTGTAAGTCATTGGAAGCTATTTCGAGTTTATCATTAAGAGGTTTGGTTATGTTGGTCTCTTGAGAATGAAATTATTACGATATACGTAAAAAAAAGCTCTCTTTGGAATGAAACTATTACGATATACCGAAAAAAAAGGTCAGTGGTATATAATCAAACACTTAGATGGCTACTAATGTTGGGAAATACCCCTATAGTATCGGATAAACAACAGTATCTCAGCGGAATTTTTTGGTACATTACTTGCATGCTTTTTAATATTTGCGCTGTTCATAAATTTTGAAGTTCCAAATTTTTTTTGCGAATCAATATAGTACTGGTTTGGATCAAAATGTGGTAATTAATTGAAAAGAAGAAAGGTATTTCTGTGTCATGTTCACTATGCTTCCTCTGTTTCACTTTAGCCAAAAATTCGTGTTTTTACGTATGGAGTGCGTGATGCGAGTAAACTGAAATTTTTAACAAATACTAATATATGTTAGAAGTAAGTCTGTGTCAAATTACGAAACAAAAAATAATTTTTAACCCTTAAGAGAAGTTTTATATTTGTATAAAGAAGAGAAATTTGAGAAAAAAATCATACAGAATGAAAACCAAGTGTTTTTATCTAGAATATGATAACGTAATGGAAAATTTTCAACCCTAGGTTGGCAAGGAGTGCCTAAAAGTAGGCAAGGAAAATTTGAAAAACTTCAAGAGCCGTCTGAATATTACGAAATTTACAGGAAGTATTACTATTTATAAAGAATAGATCTGTTTGATTTTTGATGAATGTGCGGGCAACTCAAAAGCTACAGCAAGTGTTTAAAAAAATTCTTCAAATCACCGAGTATCTCGTGAAAGTTTTTTTTGGTCTATGGTCAGTTTAAATTTTTTTAAATTCTTCAGCTCCATCCTTCACTAATTTTTGACACCTGAAAATTCTGTTCGAAAATCAAACTGAAATTTAGACAGCATGTGTTACGAAAGACCAGGTCTAATTGAAGTTATTTAAAAATGTGGACTACTCTGTGGCTGTGGAAAAAAAATTTCTTCCCCTGTAACTTTCGATACAGTCATCAAATGAAAACGAAGTTTAAATTGTGAGTTGGTCATAATGCAAGCCTAGTTTGACAGATTCAAAATTGACATATAGTTGCCAGCTACGATAACTTTAGTGCTTTTGCACCAAGAGATACTACCAATAAACTTTCAAGGTGGAATTACTTTGCGATGAACATATATTTACTCCAGAAAGTATTCGCACACTTGCTGGTTTCCGAAAAGATCGTAAAAAACTCACATTTTTAAATTTGCTATTGGAAGTATTGCATCACATATTTATTTACTACAGTATTATGTAACTATTATAACAAAAACATTTCATTTGATGCAAATAATAATTAAACAAATACAAACAATTTAAGAACTATCTCCTGTTTTGCGCCCAGAAAGTATTCGCACACTCTTGCATTTCCATGAAAAAATTTGTAATAACGACAGTTTTAGTAACGGGAATTAGTTACTGACGTTGTGTAAAGTCGATTGAAGTGCGACAGATATCAAAAGTTGTATTTTTGAGTTGAAAAAAGTTAAATAAAAATCAGTGTTATTGACTTGGGTAAACAAGCGGAAACAAACGAAGAATAAGCAAGGTAAATCGCTGCGGAAAATTGGATCTTTGGTTAATCGGGCTTGGTCAACTGTAAAGGGAGTGATCGATAGATTCGCTGAAAGTAAAGCAATCAAAAATGTTGCGAGAACCGGTGGACCTTAAGGGAAAAGAAAGACGTTATTATTCGAAAATTAAGAAAAATCCTATGGTAAGGGCTTCGAAAATCGAAAATGGAGAAAGTCCCGTACCGAATTGGATTCAGGTAAAGGGCCGAGCTGGAGGGAGCTTTGTGTTCTCGTTAAATTTGGTTAAGGTGATTGAAAGTAGACTGAAGATCTAGCAAACGATACTTCAAAAGTTTCTGGGTACCGAGTTTTACGCGTCTGGTTACTGAACTTGATATTTTCACACATAGGATCATGTGAAAGGTTTCGTCAGATTTCGGTGAGAGAAAGTATTGATATTGATAGATACGACGGAAAAACAACTCATCAGGGTTGAAAAAGACCATTATGATAATCTAAATGGATAAAACCGTGCCTGTAGAATAACGAGTAAGTGAATTTCCTTTGTACGGATTTAATGGATTTCTTATTACATTCATCTTGAGTAGACCACACAACACAGACATATTCAAAGAAGGGCTGACCAGACAAAGGAAGATAACAAATATAAGGTTGGTTGCATGGATTCGAATATTTGTGATGATCTTAAAATAAAGTCTGACGGTTTGGATTCAAATTCCGAGCTATGAACATAAAATCTGAGCTTGTTGTCAAACGTGACCCTAAGGTCCTTGACGCAGGCAAGAGAAGAGAGTACATGGGCATCCAACGAGTAATGAAATACATTCGGGTAAGTTTTATGAGAAAATTGCAGTGTTTGGCATTTCTTTGTATTCAGAAGAAGCTTGTTTGTCTTTGACTAGCTTCCAAGAATCGTTAATTTGGGTTAAAGAAGGCTGCAGTCATCAACGGACCTTATTGTCACGAATAGTTTAAGACCATTGGCATAAAATAGTCATTCAGGAAAAAAAGCGAAGGCAGATCATTCACGTGAAACAGGAAGAGGAAGGAACCCAGAATATAACCTTGTAGAACACCGATTTTAAGCTCGATAGAAATTAAGAACGCTCATAGTTAGGCATGTAAGGAAGATTATACTTAAAGATTAAGGTGCGAGTGAACCTCCGCTGTACAGATTCAATGGCATCAGAAAGGTAAGTGAAACGAGGAGACCAGACTTGACTACAGTATTTAAGGCCAGCAATCCTTGAGACCCTATTAGTAACGGTACGAACATGAACATCAAATTTAAGTTTACGATCGAAGGTGACTTCCAGATGAGTAAAATGTTCCACAGAGACAAGGATGGATTCACATATCTTGTAAGGAAAGGCATAAGTCAGGGTCTTCAAAGAATAAGACAAAGCAAAACATATGGAAACATTTAACGATAGGTAGTTACAGTTACATTAAGTAGTAAGGGAATTCAAATCCTCCTGAAGAAGCAGATGATAGTCTGAGCTTTCAATTGTAAGAAACACCATCTGCGTAAAGCAAAGAAGGTGATGATAAAACATTTGGAAGATCATTGATGAAGAAGTTGAATGAGAGCGGTTCTAGTATCAACCCTTGAGCTACACCAGAAGAGGGGGAAAACAGTGAGGACGGCATGCCAGAGAGAGGGACAAAGCAGGTGCGATTAATTAGGAACTTATCGAGGTAATTGTGCGTAAGGTTCCTGAGCGGAGATGCAACTGACAAAAGAGATGATGTTTCTTCGGGAAAACCAGGAATAAGAAACCAACGAATGGTTGGAAGATTACAGTCACCGCAGAGAATGAGCTTAGAGCTAGGAAATGATGAACTAATTATACCATCGAAAGATTCAAAATATTCATTATAGTCGTACCACTTACTACAATACTACCATCACAAAAGTTTGACAATAAATTAAAATTGAATGAACTTATCATCTGGTCTTGTAAGCCATTTTTATAGTTTACAGTAGATTAGTGGTTTTAGGGACTGCCCCTAACTACTCCATAATGAGGCTAAGAAGCTCCTTAGGCTGAGTAGTGCAGGACAGGCTGCTCACGAAGACTTCCATCAGAGTCATAATTCGAAGCTCAGTTTTAATCTGTGCTGCTGATAGCGCCTATGGAATTTTAGAGGCAGAAGCTGTGGGTAACGATAAATCTATCCGCACGCTTGGTGGCTTCATATTTTGTTGTAGCTGTAAAGATTGCTGCGGATGCGGATGGTGTTCAAAGTGCTTTAGCTGCATAAGTGGTGGTTGAACTGGTGGCAGTGGAGATAACGAAAGTGAACTAGCGTTAATTTGAAGCTGTTGAGATTACTGTTCATCTTGTTTAAGCTGCTGTTGCTTATTTAGTTTTTGGGGTCGATGCAGTTCTTGTGGATGCTGTTGTTAGTGTTGCTGATCTTTGCCTCAAAGCTAAAAACCAAAGCTAAAAACCACTAACGTTGAGGCTGCAGGGACTGGTACTGGTTAAGTTGCATAAGCACTTTATAATAGAAATAAATAGTAGATTCATTTCAAAATTTTCAGTTAAAAATTGTGTAACTTTTTCGGGCGGCAGCCCTAAAAATGTTTGAATACTTAAAACTTCCGATGAGGTCATCGTATCAAAATGAAATTAATAGATTAAGTTGTTCTCACCGTGAAGCAGATTTGATGTGGGTGCTAGCGAAAGGCTGCCAACTTTTTCGTTACTATACATATAGATGCTACCATTAAACACTTATACGATAAACACTTTATAGTGGAAGCAAGTAGAAACTGTTTGAAGCTCTTTAGTATTGAAAATTTTCGGATTCTTCGACAGAAATTTGACCGTTATTGCACTGAGAAATGTTGTAATTAAATTTTTATATGCTATAAACCTCTGTGATATAAGTAAGTTGGTTTAATTGAATTGATATATGTCACTATATGAACGAAAACCCGAAATTATAAAAAAAAATACTTCCTTTCTGTTGATACACGTAACTAGTTTGGAGTTTCTCGAAATAAAAAGTAGTTAAAAAATCACTAATTCACGACGCAATTGGAAAGATGAAAATATTTGAAAAAAATCAATAAATAAATATTAAATATACTTAATTTGATAACACAACACATCCTTAATTAATATGCAGCGAAATCAACAAAGTTTCGCTGCTTTTCTTCGTAGATAATTGTAAATGAGCCAAAATTTATTTATTTTTCTTTTGTATCCGAAAGTCATAGATCTCAAGAAATAACAAAAGTATACTACAATTATAATGGCTTTTGATCACATTTTGAAGTTGATGGTTCAAAGTATGTACCAGAGCTGATTAGTTGATACTTTTGATTACTTGACACTATAACATATATATTTTCAAGCTTGTCGTACGTGCGCGACCTCACTGTGTTCCTTCAATTTCGTGATTTACCTTGGTATATGGCTGATTTTCCGTAAATAGACTGCTAAACTGCTACTCGGTGTGAAATCGCTTGTAACTGCGTCCGATTCGCTGTGATCTATCGTCAATTTACGCCGGTTTTCAATCGTTTCGTCTCATTGTTTTAAATTTTTCTTCAGTGACTGCTGTTGCAATATAACGTTACGGTGCTGCTGTTAGTGTGTTGGACTTGCATATATATATTATCTTCCTCGTATTTTGCATAAACACAGGCGCTCCTCGTTTATCGTTTTTTTTTTGTGTGGACTCTATCTTTGTGGAGCTTTTTAGCTTTTGACTTTACATCTCAGGTCATAACCTGAATATTTTGAACTTTCGTTCTTTTGAACTTGTGAGCTGGTGAACTTAATATTGTTGGCAGGGTTGCGCCCAGAGTATCGTCTGAGAGCTACCAATATCGTTTAGTCGTTTAATCTTATTGTATGATCATCAGTTTGATAATTTCAATATGTCCGTGTGTATGGCCTCTAAGTGTATTGATAAAGAGGATACAACTCCCCCTCTGCTATGTGCTGGGTTTTGTGGTCTACCTTTTCATTCGAAGTGTGCGGGCATCAAGAGCGTTGTGGCAGATGCTGTACTTGCCAGAGATTCTGGTTTGTACTGGTTCTGCAAGGCATGCAGGAAAAAATCTATGGCTTCGTTTGTAACTCGTTTGTGCTCCGCTGCTGACACAATTGGTAAGCTAAAGAGCTCTTTTGCCAGCTTATCTGAGAAATTAGATGCAGCCAATGCAGAAGTCTGTGCCCTTATCAGGATCTCCGAACAAGAAACACCATCGACATCGACTTCCTCGTCGTCTTTAATTTCGGTTCCTGTTCCTGCGGATGTTATTGCGGTTCCGAGCTGCCCTACTGTTCCGAGCTGCCCTACTGTTCCGAGCTGCCCTACTGTTCCTAGCTGCCCTACTGTTCCTTCTCCAGTTGCGTCTCCGGTAGTGACGCGCAATCGTGCTCGGAATCGTTTTCAGCAACGTACATTACCGAACACTCAAATCAACCGTCAGCTTCAACTGCAGTTGGACCTTCAGCAGCAAGAGCAGTATCATCATCATCATCAACAAAGTCAGCAAATTCAACCATCGATTTCACCTATCATCAACTGTGTGCCTCCGTCTCAGGCTCATTCGCAACAACTTCGTCCCGTCCTTTCTGAGCCAGCCTTAAATAGGCATAATCATGACGCTTCTCCGGTGGCTTCTAGGACTGATGCTGTCCATTGTGATTAAATCGCTTCACTGCGAATCATTTCGCCTCCATTGCAGATCTTCGTATCCAGATTTGCCTATGATACGACTGCCGATGCCGTTGAGCGCTTTATCTCCAAGAAATTGGGCTACACACCTCATATTTTTGCGTGTGTAAAATTGACCAAAGAAAATCTTCCGAGAAGATACGTTGCTTCTTTTAAGATAACTTTACCGAATAACTTAAATATAGTTGCTGAACCGGAATTTTGGCCGCCTGGGACTTTGGTTCAACTTTTTGTCAACCGTGAAAATTTTCGTTCCAGCCGCGTCAGGAGAAATCACACTTAACTTCTAGTCTTTCAAGTATTAAATTATACTATCAAAATGTTCGTGGTTTGAGAACCAAGCTGGAAGAAATTAGAACTGCTTCATTTATTGTAAATGATCATCTTATATGCCTTTCCGAAACCTGGCTTACGGAAAGCATCCTGAGTTCGGAAATCTTTCCGTGCTATAATGTCTACCGTAATGATCGTAATAGAATTGCTTCTGGTAAAGTCGACGGTGGTGGTGTCCTTGTAGCCGTATTAAGCTCTCTTCGAAGTAAGCTCTGCTCTGATTTTTCTCCTTCTCCTCCTATTGAATTTGTTGCTGTCTGTGTCTCCTTCTCTGACAAATCCTGTTTATTTCTCGCTTCATTGTATATTCCGTGTAACTGCCCTTTCCCCACGATTGAAAGCTTTTTCTGTGAACTGTCTTCTTATCTTAATGTAACCTACCCTTCCACTCCAATTGTCATTTGTGGTGATTTTAACTTACCTTCTGTTCAGTGGAACCTCTCTTCTCATTGTGTGGAATCTTGTAACAACATATCTATTTCCTTGTCATCCTTTCTTTCTTCGTGTTCTCTCAATCAATTTAATATTTTCCCCAATAGCAATGGTAGAATTCTTGATCTTATCCTTTCCAACCTTGATCCATCTTCTTTCACTCTCTCTTCTGCCTCTTATCATTATGTGAAATCTGATAGCCATCATCCTCCACTTTCAGCTAATATACGCCTCCAGAGCTGTATTCTAAGCAAGCGGTGCAGGGTGAGTCGTTATAATTTCCATAAAACTAATTATGAGAGACTTAGTGCTGAAATTAATTCTATAAATTGGTTTAGTTTTTTTCGTGAACTTGATCCTGACCGCGCCGCTCTCTGCTTCTACCACAAGCTTCATCAACTTATATTAGCTAACACCCCTATATGTCTGACTAATAAGCCTCATGATGCTCCTTGGCTTACCGGTAATGTCTTACGTGCTTTGGATTCTAAAAACGCTGCTCGCCTGAAGTATTTGCAGTCGGGGTCTGGAAGGGACTATGCCGTTTATTCTCGTTTACGATCTGCTGCTAAAAAAGAAACTAAAACTGCAATGCGCAACTACTTTTCTGATATTGAATCGTCACTTAGATCAGATGGTCCTAGGAGATTTTGGTCATATGTGCGTGGTTTAAAATCTTCTTCCTCTATACCTGATTCTGTTTCTTTTAATAAATAATTCTAGTGCTTCTACTCCGCAGGGAATATGTAATCTATTTGCAGACTTTTTTTCCTCTGTATACTCTAATTTTTCTTCTCATATCTACACCATTCCTACTTTTCACTTTCCCACTTGCCTATCTGTGCTGGAGACCAATCCTCTTGAAGTCCAATCTATTATATCTACGTTTGACTCCAGCTCTTCTCTTGGCCCTGATGGAATTCCCAACTTTTTCGTTAAAAAACTTGCTTCTTCTCATTGTGTTCCCTTGTCCATCATTTTTAACATTAGTCTTGTTAATGGTATTTTCCCAGCTTCTTGGAAAGTCTCAAACATTTTTCCTATCCACAAGTCTGGTGATCTAAACCTAGTCACCAACTATCGCCCGATCTCTATCATTCCTTGTTTTTCTAAAATCTGTGAGCGTCTAGTTTTTAATCGTGTCTATGATTCTCTTCGTCTCGTTTTTCCTGCTCAACAGCATGGTTTCGTGAAAGGCCGAAGTACTACCACTAACCTTGTAGAGTTTTCTCATTTTGTTGCTTCTGCTTTAGATAATCACCAACAAGTAGATGTCATATACACTGACTTCTCTAAGGCCTTTGATTCAGTCAATCATGAGCTCCTTTTTCTTAAATTAGAGCATTATGGTATATCGGAGCCCCTTCTCTCGTGGATCTCTTCATTTGTATTTGATCGTATTTGTTATGTCTCTCTTCGTGGCTCCTCGTCCTCTCCTTTTTTTCCTACCTCCAGTGTACCTCAGGGATCTATTCTTGGGCCTTTGCTGTTTAATATCTTCGTCAACGATCTTCCTAATGTGTTTGAATCTCCTTGTCTAATGTACGCCGATGATTTGAAAGTTTTTCGAGTTATCAATACTCCTTCCGATCAACTTGCTCTTCAAACCGATTTGAACCGTCTTGTCTCCTGGTGTGACTGTAATTACTTGTCCTTGAATATCTCCAAATGTTACTCAATGTCTTTTTCATTGAAGCCTTGTGCATTTGTGTTCAATTACTCTATTTGTGACATCACCCTTTTAGTTGTGGATCATTTTACTGATCTCGGTGTTACCTTCGATCGGAAGCTAAAGTTCGACATTCATATTCGAACCATTACTCGTAAGGCGTCCCGGATTGCTGGTTTTGTTATACGCGTTTGCCACAATTCCTTTAACATTTCCACTTGTGTGCGTCTTTTTCTTTCCCTTGTTCGTTCTATCCTTGAGTATTGTTCTGTAGTGTGGGGTCCTCGTTTCTGTTATTTGTCTGAGGCGGTTGAATCTGTCCAGCGAAGGTTTACTCGCTGCCTTATTTTCAAGTACAACCTACCTTATTGTCCTTACAGTGAACGTTTATCAATCCTCAATATTCCTCGACTCGACCAGCGTAGAGTTTACCTCGATGAATGTTTTCTTTTTAAAGTTTATTGCGGCCATTTATCTTCATCTTTGACGTGTTTCTTTACGTTGCGCCATCATGACAGACCTATCAGGGCAACCTCACTTTTCAATGTACCTTTTGCACGTACTGACGTTTTTTTCCATTCGCCTGTTTTGCGCTTACTGAGGACGCATAATAATCTCCAGCTTGGTTTTCTCCCTCAGTCTCTTGGAATTTTTAAAAGTTTAGTTCGTAGTGCACTTTTTCCGCCCACTTAATCATTTTATTTATACATCCTTAATCCTTTTTTTTTTACTCTTACTGTATTCAAATTTTGTACTTCTATTATTACTCTGTATTTTTGTATTTTGCTGTTTTATTATTATATCCATGGTCCTTTTATTAACTATTTTTACTTTACTGTATTCTACTTTTTGTACTTCTATTCTTATTAAGTTTTTTTTATTTTTTATTTTTAATGTTTTATTATATTCTATTCTTTATATTTTTTCTATTCATTTTGTAACTAGGCATCTTGCCTGTAAAATGAATTTTCTTTCAATAAATAAATAAATAAATAAATATTGTGAGAATTTCCAACAAAAAATCCTGCTGTGAATTCTTATAAGAGAGGAGCTATGACCTCAGCTAAAAGTATGCTATTTTACGAAATGGAAACAGTTAGGAGAGGCTTTTCAGGTAAGTTTGGAATTCCATGAGTGCCTAGACTATCAAGATTATTTCATTTTCATGCATTTTTTTTGCTCCTTTTTATTTTCTTCTTAGTATTTAGCTTTTCCTCCATTGCTATTAATATGTTGTGCCATAATAAGCTCGAAAAAAGCTTGGTTTATTATTTCATCTTTTCATCTCCAATTGTATAGAAAGTTCGTAGATTGGAAGCTCAACATAAATGCATGCATTTTAATATATATTCATACTGTGCTACGATATGTTCATTATTGGGATTTTATTTCAAATATAGCTCATAGTTCCGCTAGGCCTAACGAGATGTAAACACCTTTCAATGAGCAAGTTAAGCATGCTTAATTAAGCAAGAACATGGCCGCGCTAGTAATCAGTTACATCATGAACCCTCGTTCATATGTATGTAAAGGTACACCAGTTGTGTAGATTTAACTCACTAAATCTCTTCATTTTCAGGACCACTTCAACGAGCAAGATGCCTTAGTAATTTATATGCCGTTTCATTCTATACCCTAAATAAATCCGAGGAAAACAATTCAATTTGAAAACTATTATGCATCCACGTTCACAACTTTGAGAGAACGTCGTTGTCCTTTGGATTTGTTATGCATGCAAATTTTATTTTCCTCTCATTCGTTGAGTGTAGGTCGATAAAATTCATGCATATTTAAAAAGCATATTAAATTTTCGACCGTGTTCCGTTGGTATAATTGAACAGTTTTTGCATTTTAATGAGCTTTTATATTATGATTCGATTTTGAAGGTAACTATTGAAATAGACATTGAAAGACAATAACAAGTCACTACTTTACAACTCTGCACATTTTTACTGTACTTACGAAACTGAATGTAATAGTGAATTCCCTCTTACCTGAAAGAGTACAAAAGGATTTTTTCAAAAACAATTTCTTTCATGTAATTACTTATTTAAACAATGATGCATGCAATAAATGTGAATGAATGTTTTCATTGCTCACCATGTTTTTTATCATACGCATCTTGGCGAATTTATATGAAATCGTGATGGTTGATTAATATCTGTCACAAATTTGACACTTGAGTTGCTGTCGTGTCAGTTAAATATGCAAATCGGTTTCAAAGATAGGTACACTTTGAAAAACTTCACAGTGTGTTCACGTGGTCAACATAAGAGCTCCACTTTGGTCACTATATCTGCTTGTAGTCTAACTAATCGCACATCTAAGGGGAGAGTAAATTTCGAAGGGTTTTTAAAAAGCCAGATTTACAAAGACGTACATTTGTTGATTTTTCAAGGAAAATATCAAATAAAGCTTAGCAACACTAATTGCCCCAATACTCTACAAATACACAGACAATGAACTTCACGCAAAATAGTTATGCTTGGCATATGGGAGAGATAGAAGGTTCGTAAGCATTCAGACCAATGCAACAGAATGTTTAATCAAAGAAAAACTGTTTTTTTATTGTTATAAGAAAAAGCGTAAGTGTATATGCATTTTTCATTTCGCAAAAATAATGATCCATAGCCGCCACAGCTAAGCAACAAATAAATAGTAAATTGTTCAGAATACATCTTTAGATTATATAATACCACAGTGGAACAACCGGTTCTCGTCCGATCACCGAAGTGAAGCAGTGTTGGGCGCGGTTAGAACTTAGATGGGGGACCACTTGGGAGCAGCACCGCGTGTCGTTGGCAAGCATATCTATGTTGGCAAGTAAAAACTTTGTGCTGTTCCTTATACCAATAAACTTGTTGTCTGGGAAGCACTATAAAAAAAAGATTAAATCCTGACCCCCGTTGCCAGCGTTTTAGAATATTAGATATGAAAATGTATTTCATCACTTGGAATAATTTTTTTACGGAACCCAGTTACTACCATGTTGAGCATTAAATGAAGTGTATGCAAATCACTCCAGTAATTTTATATAAACAAGGCCGTTTAGCAAAAAAAATCTCAGCAACGATTTTTCGATGGAATTATATTTATTTTGAGACTAGAAACGCGATACAAAGATTCTATTACGAGATTGTGAGACAAAAAAAAAAAGAAAAAAATAAAGGTCACAGGTCACGAAAATCAGTTTTTCTTAAATATTTCGTTAACTATTGGTTTTATTTCTATTTAGATTAAAACCAAATTGTTCACGATAAGAATTTGTACAAAGGCTTCATACACAATATTCATGTGGGATTAATAGTTTTGCGCATAATCCACTATCCTTTATGTAAATTGATATATACATTAAAATGTGAAAGTTCTTTTTCGAACGCACATCTTCAGGCCCACTTGAATTTTGAGTATGAAGGTTTTGTGTAGAATATTTTATATGTATTTATACGAAGGAAGTCTGAAAAGTTTCCGATTTTAAGGTGAAGATGGCAGCATTTGTCTATAAAAACTAAGAATTGTGGTTGCGCATCATACGCACCAAAATTTCACTCATTTCGGACGCGCAATTGTTGTTTGACAATCGTTTGAGTGAGTCAATGTGAGTGCTTTTGTGAAAATAGAGAAAATCGACAAATCGAAAAACGCAAATTAAAAAGGAGGTAGACGCTGTGTATGGAGACTCTTTACCATCATTTATCACCGTGAAGTTGTGGGCAGCTGAGTTGAAACGTGGCGTACCAGCTTTGGTGACGATGAACGTTCGGAACGTCCAAAAACTACAACCGCTGGAAATAACATTCATAAAGCTCACCAAAAGGGTACTAAGTTAGAATTAGAGTGAAAGAGATAGCAGAGGCTATTCTCCAAAGAACGTGTTTGTTATGCCTGTTTTACACATATGGCAAACGTTTCGTCGAGGAACTTGTGAAATTACTTCCCTCCATATCTTCGCATGTAAAAAAAACAGCCAAAAGTAAACAAGGGGACCATTTACACACTCGGCTCGTCAACATTTGCCATGTGTGTAATGCCCGATTTATACATTGGAACGAGCGTCTCGGGTACAAGAGTAAACAAGACTCAACAAGACATTGGACGAGACTCAACAAGACATAGGGTGTATTGTTTACTTAGGATATTGCACCGTACAACACGGACCATACACCATGCACCTTTCATAGGGTGAATTGTTTACTTAGGATATTGCACTTTGCATCTTTCGACAGTTGTGAGCTGTTTTGTTCAGTTCAGTGAACGATGACTGAGGTACGGGCTGTGGCTATTGCAACTGCCTGGTGTGCGTTGAGTTATTTCAATCTGGGACACGCAAACACATGTTTGAAGTCCCGGCGAAAAATTCGAAAATTTAAATGAGCACATGCTACCCTCTCGAATCCCTTTGACTTGATGCATAAAACCGACTTCGCTTCCAGCGGCTTCGAACTCGGACGAGACGGTCATAAACACTCAGGCACAGCAGTAAAAGGATCATTATCCCTTCGTAAAACAAACAAGAGCCGACGAGCAAACCATTTACACACGCGTGCTTGCCATGAAAAACACAGCCGAGACTAGACAAGGAGACCGTTTACACACTCACCTTGTCTTCATTTGGCATTACTCGGCGAGCATGTAATTCCGGCTTAATGTTAAGCCGGAATTACATGCTCGCCGAGTAATGCCAAATGAAGACAAGGTGAGTGTGTAAACGGTCTCCTTGTCTAGTCTCAGCTGTGTTTTTCATGGCAAGCACGCGTGTGTAAATGGTTTGCTCGTCGGCTCTTGTTTGTTTTACGAAGGGATAATGATCCTTTTACTGCTGTGCCTGAGTGTTTATGACCGTCTCGTCCGAGTTCGAAGCCGCTGGAAGCGAAGTCGGTTTTATGCATCAAGTCAAAGGGATTCGAGAGGGTAGCATGTGCTCATTTAAATTTTCGAATTTTTCGCCGGGACTTCAAACATGTGTTTGCGTGTCCCAGATTGAAATAACTCAACGCACACCAGGCAGTTGCAATAGCCACAGCCCGTACCTCAGTCATCGTTCACTGAACTGAACAAAACAGCTCACAACTGTCGAAAGATGCAAAGTGCAATATCCTAAGTAAACAATTCACCCTATGAAAGGTGCATGGTGTATGGTCCGTGTTGTACGGTGCAATATCCTAAGTAAACAATACACCCTATGTCTTGTTGAGTCTCGTCCAATGTCTTGTTGAGTCTTGTTTACTCTTGTACCCGAGACGCTCGTTCCAATGTATAAATCGGGCATTACATATTGAATCCAGATTTAAACATGAGGTAGCTGTCCGCGCTTTGGGTGCTGCGTTTGCTCACATTAAGGCGGAATTAGAGATATGGAAAATGTTGACGAGGCGAGAATGTAAATGGTCTCCTCGTCTATTCTCACCTGTTTTTTCATGGCAAGCACGAGAGTGTAAATGGCTTCTTTGTCGGCTCTCGCCTGTTTATGGGGGTTTAATTAGGGTTTGATGTTTATTTTACGTCTCGAGTCAAAGGGATTTGAAAAAAGATCTGGTGCTGGCTCCGATGATATTTACAAACCTATATGGTTTAAATCATGGGCAGGATGCATCACACCGGACAAGATGCATGAGTACGGATAGGTACGAGATACACTGTTAGAATATGTGTAAACAAATTTCTGAACAGAGAAATTGCTATCTACCTATACCGTTAGCATATCTGCGCACTTAAGGGGGGAGATACATGTAACTGCTAAAACAACACGATTTTTTTTATTGCATCAAAGTGTTCGAAATACTCTTAAAATATACCAAAAAAAGTTTTGAAGCGATATTCGTGTTAGTTCTCGAGTTATAGCCAGTTATAGACAGCGCGGCGTTCCCCAGGTCGGTGGAGCTTTAGAACTTTAAACGCGCTTTTCTCAAAGTAGTACTTTTTCAATTTCCGTACAAGATATCTCAAAAAATATTGAACCTATTAGGCTAAAATTTATATCACATGTACAAAAGAGTATTATGTCATCGTTGAACCTACATTTTCTTGTAATTTCGGAAAAATAATTAGTTTACCAATGTTTAAAACGTGATTTTTTTGAAAAAAATCGGTTTTTTTTTTTTAATCTAATATTAATGTAAAAATTTGGTTTTTTTTTCTAAATTTTATTGGTTCACCTAGGAATTATAGATCTCATTAGCATATTTTTTTTTCTCTGAACGTTGCAAGTTTCTCGGAAAAGGCGTTAAGTTGTACGAGGCTGTTTTTGATGTGTTTTTTTCATTTGCTCGCATCGCCTCCATTTTGTGTTGAAAAGTTATTAAAAAAATATTTTCATTTACTATAAGATATGTACTTTGAGGATTTAATATTAAAAATTTTCTGAATAAACAATATATATATATTTTAAGTCAATCTAAAATTAGCAATTTCTTTTCCATTTTACATGTATTTCCCCCCTTAAGCAAATTCAGACCTTCAGACTTCTCAATGCGGACAGGACGAGTTTTATGGGGTACTGAGATAAAAAATGAAGTTTTCAGTGATGACTTTGAATACTCGTCAAATGTTCTGGAATGTACTTTCCTAAGTTGCTCGACGAAACGTTCGGGGAGAGTCTAAATTCGGCATTATACCAAAAACGTGTTCGAATGAACATTTTCAACGCTCTGTTTTGGCACAGTTGAGGCGCAATAAATCAGAGTTTTGGCACCGATTAATCACTGTAGTTGAAATTGGGAATACACCATTATACGCAAGAAAAATAAAACAGTCAAAATAGTGGACTACGAAAATCAAAACGGGCTCCAAAAAAAAACAAAACTTTTTTTTGGTTGGGAAAGTGATGGCAACTGTTTTTTGGAATAGTCATGGAGTTATTTGAATCGATTATCTTCAAACAAGAAAAAATATTACAGAAACATACAACGCATCATTACTTGGCAAACTTAAGGCAGAAATTGTGGAAAACGGTCACATTTGAAGAAAAAATAAATTCTGGTTGACAGTGTCTCATAACTCAGCGGTTACTATGGCAAAAATCCATGAATTACGAATAAATCCTTCTTGCTTACCAGATCCAATTCCAAGCGACTTTTTTTTGTTCTCGAATCTAAAAATTGTACACGGAGAACAGAGACGTTCGTCAAATGCGGAGGTCATGACCTTCGTAAACAGACAAAAACACCGAGTTATATTTGGTCGGGTTAAAGAGAAAGGAGCGTCGCTGAGAAAAGTGTGTTGACTTACAAGGAGACAATATAGAAAAACTAAAATAAATTTAAAAAAAATGTCGTGTATCTTTATTAGGTCGGAAACTTTTTAGACGACCCTCGTATGTGCATGAAATTTTGATTTGCTTTTAGCTTGGAAATGATAATGTTTTGGAATTTTCCGACCCTGTGGAGGTGCTTTAAAGTAACATACTTTAAAGTGCAGACTTTTGAAACCACTTAGTTAAAAAAAATGTTCAATTTTAATCATCCCACAAAAACAATAGCAAAGAAAGTTTGTTAAATTTAAGACGCTTACCCGTTTATCCCAGGTGAAATAAAAGGGGATTTTTTTTGGTGGCCTTGCTGACGAGATAGGAGCGAAATCGGATGCCAATCGCTTTACGAAAACTGCGATGGGATCTCCGTCGCATGAAAGCGAGAAACATAGGATGGATTCTAATTTTCATCACTGTCTAATTGAACTCTCGGTTAAATAAAGAGCAAGCGCAATGTATAATGCTACGGTTACTTTAGTTCACTTTTTTTCTTCGGGATTTCACAACACTGCTAAGCTAAATATTTTACTGTTGATTTTTGACTCGGCTTACATTGAGCTTATTCATCATTATCGACACTACAACAAGTGTTTGGTCCTGGCCTCTGTCATTAAATGATTTCACCGGTCCCGATCGCGAACCTATGTTATTTATTTATTATTTATTTATTTATTAGATAGCACTAAGTTCCAAGTGTCCAGGTCAACTTCATCCCTCTAGCATTAGCAAGGTTTCCCTCACTTTCGTCTGCTGTAAAAGGTTTTCCGAGCATACGAGCTAGATGTCCGGCCCATTTGAATCGACTGAGCTTTATATTTGAAATT
This sequence comes from Nemotelus nigrinus, assembly GCA_947369275.1. NCBI lineage: Eukaryota > Metazoa > Arthropoda > Insecta > Diptera > Stratiomyidae > Nemotelus > Nemotelus nigrinus. Next base: position 220,560,534 of record OX376372.1, read on the forward strand.
ATATGTGCTTCTACCTAAATAGCAGCACAACTCATGATTGTAGCTCTACATCTGCGAAAGCGAACGCGGCTAAGAAGTTAGAGTTCCGTTTGCTGAGCATTCGTTATACGTGAGTACTGGCAAGACTATGGCCTTGTAGAGCAGAAGCTTTATGGTTCCTTTATGGTTCCGAAACATGAATGCCCATGACAGACTTAGCTGACTAAATATTGTAAAAAAGAAAAACTAGAAAAATCAACAAAGCTAAACCTAATAATCTCTCGTTGGAGCGCTTTTGTGTTCGTTAATCTTCAAACACAAAAAACTTCGATCAGGGGCTACCTCGTTACTCATGCTCAACAGTTGAGCTTCCTTCCGGATTCAAAACTTCTGCTGCCAGTCTTTTTGGTCATGTGACATATATTCCGTGTTTTTCGAATCTCCCAACTGATAGTTCAACCTTCAGACCGCAGCTTTCAATCCCCAGAAGAATAGGAAAAATATTTCAATTCGAACGCCTCTCTAAAAATCGCGCGTAACTTTACCAGTGCAAATGCCAAAAGAGCGTTTGTTCCCCAATTTTAACCCTATAAGGAAACTTTCGCTAATGCAGAGAATTTTCAAATCCGTTGAATTCAATTATCTCTATAGAGTTCCATCGGATCTACAAAACAGCATTACCTGTGGACTCCATTCGACCAAACAGGTTTACTCTGGAAAAAGTACAATTTCATTTCAATGTTGTCTCTGATTGTCGTCTAACGGGCTATCAAATGACATTCTTATGCTATTTGCGAGTGCGGTTGTCCATTTGGGTGTATTAATCGCGGGTAATTTTTTTGCTTTCTTGCACCTTTTTAGTATTTTTTTATTTGTATTTTAGCAACAGCATAATAGAATTACTTACGTTAATACTTTTTGCGTAACGGCGTTTATATATTCTGGTAAAATTGTAAAGATAGACGCAGCATTTATATTATTCCAGGTGGTTTTGAAGATTACCTCATCATGGTTGAAACAAGGCTATGACCTTGAAAGAATAAATGTCAACCTTCTCGATTTTTCCCTGATACTTATCACTTATCAACTTTTAAGACAGGACTGCACCAGTGCCCTGCTTTGGCGAGAAGGAGGGCACTCGATGCACTCTCTCGCTCAAATTCAATCGACCTATCACTGGTTAACCTAAAAGAAGTAGTGCAGTTTATCAAAAGAAACAGGGGGTTCCCTGACTTTAATGATTAGAGGAGAGTAAACTACTGTGGCATGACAATGGGCCTCTTTTATGCCTATGTACGTTTGTTGGCAGGCCTCTGTCGATCGACAGCTACTTCAACTTACTTATCTATTTAGACCGAGCCGGAAGTAAGTTGCAGAAAAACTTTCTGAAGACTCGTTAATTAAATAAAAAACGCGGAACTCTCTTGTTAACTGACTATACAATCCAGATTAGACACAACAGTTTTTCTATTACATGCTACTGTACATTAAAAATGCTTATTGAGACCTATACTCTATATAATGTTTACATTTAATCTTCCAACAAGTGGCAAAATAACTAGAGCTAACTACCAAACAACTTTGTTTAAACACTTATCATCGTTTTCAATCTCTTTCACATTATAGATATTGTAACACTGATTTCAACTCTACTTTATTTTATTTTCTTTTATTGAATAAATTGGCGTTCAAAATGTACATGTCTTCAACTGCGCAGGGTGCACATAAGAAATGTTCTGGTGTATAAGGTTCTCCTACTAACTAAATCTTCTTGAACGAAGGTAACAGTGAATAAAGTTACTTAAAATTTTTGCTTGACATTTAATGTCAAATATGATTTGCCATTATGCAGATAGCAGAGTCGTTTTAAAAGTCAAACGGGATTCAATACCCTCTGGGACTTAATACCTTCTGGGCAAAACAACAGGACATTTAACTATCTCAAATTTAAATCACGATATTTTGAAACTTTTCCCCTATCTTCGGGTTATAAGCAAAAGAAAATATGAATCTTATTAATTATACATAGCTATCAGCCCACGTTGGGCGCTTTCCGAATTTTTCTAAAAACTCGACAGTTGCACTGTCAAAACTAAAATTAATGAACACAAGCCTTGTGTAGAGATTAATTTGGAACTATGTGATAGCAAAAGGAAATCAAAGTAATGCATTTTTATCAAACTGTCAATTCAACCGTGACATTACCAACAAATACTTCTCTTCTGCAAGAAATTGATGTGAACTAATTTTGCTTTGAATGTTGATTAAAGCATCAAAATACGCTTTGTTAGTTTGTAAACAACAAGCGTCTAAAATCAGATCGTTACGAATTGTATAACAACTGGAAGCGTGGAATAAAGCAAGCAAAAAGTACTTATACTTAAATCCATCTACGATGTCAATGTCAGTTCACTTTGAACTGCATTCAAGAAAATCTATTCTACGATGATTAATTGTATGCATCATTGATTGGCTGGCTCTAAATGCTTCTTTGCGTGACTGAATGTAAATAGAATACGGAGAGACGCCGGGCTTGCAAGAGATGGGAGTACAATAAATCAAAATCAATTCCACAACTAAAAATAATTGGTTTTTGGTTCAAATGCTGACACACACGTATTTGACTAAACGTGCTATGTTCAATATTTTGGATTGGATGTTGGTACTATTGAAAGCATTGAAGTTAGTGCTGGCACACAAAATTAAAATAATGCTCTAATGTAATTCAAGAATCATGATTTTTTATGTTGTGACTTTATGTGAATGATAAATTCAGAAAGTTTTTCGAGTTTTCTTCAAATATTCAATAAGGTAAGAAAATATTTAAGCGACATTTCCAATTTCAATGTTTAATTTGAGTTGAATTATATCTAATTTCACTTTAACTTCTCTTTCTTACTTTTGCGATACTAAATTTCACTTTTGTTGGCTGAATGCGAGCACATAATTTCGCACCCCTACTTCAATAAAGTTTATTCAATTCCTAAAAAGTTCGCAAGAGTTTAAAAGAAATAAAAACAAAAATGTTCAATCCGATAAAAAAGATAGTTGACAGTTTAGCAAAATAATGCTCATTGATTGATTTGATTAAAAGCAATTTAGTCTTGCACTTTCACCGAAACGATTTTTTTGCTATCAAAGAAACACGATTGGCTCTCTGTCCTCTTGCTTTGAATGAGGTTTAATTAAACATCAACTCACGTTTCACTCGCTACCATCTGGTTGCCAACATGTGCACAGCTGCTCGATTTCCTCTGGAAATGGTTCTACCATTTAAAGTTCGAACATGCTTTTTTGCCAAATGGAATATCCCCAAAAAGCAATTATAGAAATGGTAACCTCAAACTTTATACGCCCTAATGCAAAGAGAAGCAATAGCCACCATTCGTTTCATGGGCGAGACTGCTTCGAGTAGGTCAAAGGTATCGCTGTTTTCCACACCTTGGCTGTAATATTAGAACGATAAAAGTATTAACATCTGCTCTCATACTGAAATCAACCTATTTTGTGACAATTTCCGAATTATTCATGGTACATAGTCCCCCAAAAGGAGCGAAAGTAAAACTGTACATGAACATAATTTTACGATTCTGAATAATAATAGCAGTGCTTTTTGAAATCATTTAATTCGAGAAATATTTGAGCATTAGCAGTCCTTTTCATATTGCTGGCATGTTACGATACCTTTGGAAAATCGTATTCTATCAGAATCAGCATCACAGTGAGCCCTACGTTGAAATAGGTTTGTGTTGTGCCCACAGGTCCTCGATCTCTTTATCGTTCAGAGGAAGTGAAAGCAACTGAACAGGCTTTCAGGTTTTGTGAACCAATTAAATTTCAGAACGACAGGATAGGGATATATGGCCTGAGTTTCAAATTAGGATAATAGCTTTGCTGTTTGATAGGATCGTATAAGTTTGAGCAATTCGAATATGACCCCATAACACAGTTATTTGCTATTTGATTGTTTCAACTTGTAAATCAAGTTTTGAATCTTTTAATACCATGAAGCATGTGTTTTTCCTTGAATGGAGCATAAGGTCAATTTATAAATACGTCATTCAAGTTCGCTACACGTATTTTCGAATATATTCACTGTCTTTACCAAACAGAATTTCGAGTTCTAACTAGTAGCACATTCCACATTCCAATCCCTTCTGCATGTATATAGTTACAATGCTGTAACTCACAGATAAGGAAAATGATGAAGTTGTTAAGGATATAGGCACTGCTCGTCGCCAATATGACGGCACAGTTTATATAACAGAACATGGGTAAAAATATCACTTTCAATAGCGTATAGTGAAAGGAACATTTCAAGGCCGTTGATGAGAAAAAGCTCTTTCAATCCATAGAGTATTCGGGACTGAGTTATACAGAGATGAGTATTTTGGTCTTTTTCTTCTGTTGTATCATTCCATGTCATTATGTCAGGTTGGTTGGTGATCGAGTTTAACAAACGAAAAAACTCAGAGCCTTGAGATGAAGGTTTAAGAGGAAGATGTTTTGTGTTATTGTTTCAATCAAATAATGTAAAATGGATAGGACCATTATGGTCCTTTCCTAACATAAAAACTATATAACAAAAGTGTTGTTAGACTTGATTCGTTTCCCTCTTTTTTACAATGGAAATTTATGCAAACCTAATTCAATTTTATGATAGAAATTCGATGGGTATTTATTTATGTTACTAGTAACTTACATTGATACAATTCAGCGAAAAATTTCTATCAAAATTTTTTCTTTTAGTTTGAATGAAGCACATTTGATCATCATAGTCATTTACGAAAAATGTTAACAAAGTTAAAGTTGTTTAGTTGTCTTTATTTACAACATATTTCGATTCTGAAAATTTTTGATTAGTTTCGTGGAATGGTATGTGTCACCACTTTAAATTGAGAGTACTAGTATTCTTCAGTGTCAATCAATGTAATATTGTATCGAGATATACTTCTTAAAATATAATTTAAAAGTTAAGTACAGTTGAATCATCTTCAAAGCCTTATTGTCGTCTTAATTACTTTTCTTGGCTTTGTTTCTATATTTATTTTAATTTTGCTGAAAATTTATTTTGTGTAAATGTTATTTTATTTGCTATTGTTACTTGCGCAAAATTCAGTTTCTCTGCATGGTGATATGCAGCTGCCCTGGTTAGTATTTAGACATCTACTTGCCGAGGATTTGCGAATGTTTATGCTTCCGTTTGCATCTAGTTTTCGTAGCTGCTGTACTCTCTTGGTAATCTCAACGTTGCTCCACGCTTTTTTGTGCTCTTCCTTCAGGATGTGTTTTGGCTCTGCTGATCGTATTAAAGTAGTCTTTCTTTTCCTCGCCCAGGTTTTTCCCACATCCTTTTTCAAGACTCTCAGGATTTTATCAAAATATTGGATGTATAGCTCGGAAAATGAAACTTCCATAAATTTATTTTCCAGTCTGTCCATGAATATCTCACTGATAAATTATTTCACATGTTTTGACACCTGTCTTTATTTATTTATTATTCATCGCGCTACGTCAACGTCAACAATGAAAATGAAACATAGAAAAAAATAAAAAAAATTATGAAGGAAAATGAAAAACGAATTGAGTAATTTTAAAACTTACGACAAAAATTCCAACTAAAGTAAACTGGAAGTGAAGATAGCATTTTTAATACATCTTTGAATTCTGAAAAGGATTGTGCGAGCGGATCAAACTTGAAAGCATTGGGCTTTCTAGGAAGACGCAACAAAACCAGTGAAAATAGACTTCCGTACGCTCAAAAGGAATAAAAAATACCTTATGTGATCGACTAGGACGACAGGGTTCACGTTTGGTTATTTGCGAACTAAGATCTGACCAAAAAAGCCTTCGCAAAATTTGAAAAGAAACCACTCATCGAGGAACAATCTCATAGAGGATATGTGAAGGGTGGAAAATCGAAACGAGTAGGGACAATTGATTGATAGCCTGAAATGGACAGAGTATGAGCAGATGTTCTACACACTCTATCGTTTCTCCACAGTATCTGCAGCGGTCGTCTTGCTCCTCACCTATCCTGTGGAGATACTTTTTGCATCAATGCTCCTCATAGAGCTCTTATGGCAATTTTTCTTGCGTCATGTTTTAATTTCCTTGTTCGTATCTGCCTTTGTAAAGCCCCAGTACGGAGAAGGATCTATGGCCGAAGGTCCATATCAACTCGAAGCTATTCTGTGCCCCTATTTCATTTAGAACCTCTCTCCTCTCTGAGAGTACAGCTGAATTTATTTGACCGCGATTGATAGCCATGAGAACCACTTGACTATCCGATAGGATCTTAATTCTGACCCTTTTATCTTGTCATATGGCATGTCATATAGTTTTGCTTCATAGATCGAGGCCTCCTTTGGGAGAGGGAAACGAATTTTACACTTGGGACCTACGATCCCTGCTCCGTATATCATATTTGCGCTCCTTTGTAAGAGGGAGGTGGCCCATCCTCCCATTTGTCCTTTGATGAAATTGTGACCTTGAACCTCTTCCCGAATGCTGCTTCGGTTTTTATTTGGTTTTTATTGTCGTTTTGTTTAGAAATTGTCCCAGATGTTTTCCTAGATATTTTACCTCTTCCTGCAGACATACGACTGTGCACTAATATTTAGAGCTACTATTTCGATAATTATTTTTCTGGTGAATGCTATTATGCTAGTTTTCTTAGGATTACTGGGCAGATCCTCTTCTTCACACAATTGGCTTGTTTCATTAAGTTTTGGGATGGCATATCAAGACAAATCTTGGATCTTGCATATTTATTGCATAACATGTGTAAAAAATTTAACACATTGGATAGACAGATTTAACAGATAACTCCAATAATAGACATAAGCCCAAAGACAAAACACACAGTTCGATACCCTAATTTTTGTTTTGTCTTTCATACGGTGTGGACGTGTTTTCGCGAGTCACGGTCCCATAATATTTATCCATATAGTGTAAAATTGTTCCATATAATCAATCAATATATTTTGATAACTGATTAAGTGCACCGTGTTCAAAATTCGCTCGAGATCCATTTAATTTAATTTTGCTTGTCATTTCCGCCACTTCCAACGACTTTGACTTTCAATTTCAAACTTTCATACAGTGAAAAAAGTGCGACATAAACATATTAATTTTATTCGCGAGCTATTTTGTGCAAGTGAAAGCAATTACCCAGTGACCTACTTATGCATAGTGTGTTGATTGTATAATTGTATAATTACAAAAATTATTGCTGAGTCATATATAAGCAGTTATATTGACGTTCATTGATAACCCAAAGACAAATCATTTGTATAAAAAAAAAATTAATAACCTCGAATAACTTAATTCATTTGTTGCGTGTGTGCAAAGATTCTTTGAAAAATGAGCGGTAAGTGCAGTTTGGCCAATTGTATTGCATTTGACAATACATTTAAATATGTTACATGCAAAGCTTTCTGCAATCGAAAGCTTCATGGAGCATGTATGGATGCGCCTAGGGATTGGTATCATCCCTACATTGAAGATCATTTTATCTGCACTGATTGCCAAGAGATAGAGAAGCTTTTCAAATGCATGTACGACAGCATTATTAACAAAATTGAAAAGTTGAATGTAGAAAAAGACCATCTACTCTCTATGCAGCAGGCGCAATTCAGAGCCAACAGCGTAACTTTTGAGGAAATGGCAAGCTCTTTCGACAGACTTACTAACACTGTTTCTACGGATAAAAGCCAAAATATGACTAAAATAGCTGAGAAGCTGGAACGGAAGGCTAATGAAATCTATGATCGTCTATCCGACGGGAGCTCACCTTCAATATCCCCAACAATTTATAATCCTGACACTCTCCTGGTGGGTCTTGAAAACCGAATGAAGGCCTTGATGGAAACTCAAGCGAGTACCTTACTCGAAAAGCACTTTTCGATGCTCAGTTCAACAGTGTCTCAATTCCGCACCACAATCAACACGATAGAAGACACATTAAGTCACATCTGCGAGAAGTTATCTGGTAGCCATAATATACCAAGCCATGAAATGTCCTTAGATATTGAATTGATGGCAGCTGATTCAAATATTGCAGCAGACAACTCGATTGGTATCCAGATACATAAAATAAATACGCAAGACGCATCAACTTCCCCTATAAAACATGGAATTATCGAGGGGAGAAAGATAAGTCCAGCCTTTCTTGTGGCAAATCCAGCTGATCAGCATACAAAGAAAATCTTTAACTTTGGCACTTATTGGACAGAAGACGAATGGCGGCACCGCCTTGAAAAAATCAGACAGTCTAATGCAGCATATCTCGGAAAAACTGAAATAATTACAGAACGAACTGGTACGACGTACGAAGTTTTTTTTTGTGAAGGGAGCTCCGCGCTCTGCTGACATTGCATGGATGTACGAGTTCCTCGAAAAAGAGGCATTAATAAAAGAATGCAACGTATCAAGGACACGCAGTCGAACGAATCGGAAATCCGGCAGTTTTTTCAAGATCACCATTCCCACACGATATGCTTGGCTTTTCACCAACTTCAACCCAAACAACAATAACTGTACTTGGAAAGGATTAACGTTCCGCCATTGGAGAAACCAGACTCAGACTGTTGGTCGTCGGAAAAATAAAGCTAGTGATAGTCATAAAATTAGTAAAGGTAAAGCCAGAAATAGTCATAAAATTAGCAAATATAAAAATTGTAATTTAACCGCAACTCCCATCAGTTCCCTTTCCAATCCTGACAATGGTGACACCAAGAAAATTGATTCCACAAACCTGGAACCCAAACCGAACAACTCTCGTGTAATTAATCCTATTCACACTGACTGCAATGTTGTCGATGATAATCTCCAAGCACTTTCCAACACAGAACTATTCACAGCCCCTAACATCAGTTCCAGAGTAGTCTCATCTCCGTACAAGAATTTTATTCAGAGAATAAAAAGAAAAATTTCCCCAAAGCAAAAAGTCCCGCTTAAACTACCAAACACTAGAAATCTCGATTGCTTTCCGAATACTGTCACCAAAAAATTATCTGATCTCGTTAACACCGTTTCTAAACCCGTGCAATACCCTAATTTTGTTCGTGGCGAAGTTCAAACCTCCTCCATTACCCCTGGTATTATAGTTACTGCCAATCCCTCGTGTGAACCAGTGACAACTGCGCCTAAGTTCCTGGACCCACTAGTGCCTCCTATAGTTAAAGCCACAATCAACTCCAGTGCTGATCTCGAAAGCAGGTATCTGCTTTCTCGGCTAAGGGATAAGAAAATCTATGAAAATGTTCGCCTCTACCTTGCATACATGCACAAAGCCACTGAATCTGCTTGTTTCGAGGGTAAAACGAAGACTCATCTGAAAGTCATGATTCAACAGGAAGGTCTTCCCATAGATTTTCAGGCTCTTCATACTGTTTTTGTCCGGTATCATGAGCAACTTGGCATAACAGCTGACCAAGTGAAAAAAGAGCTAAGCACCTTTGCCTCACATGTCTCAGCTCAGTATATTTCCTCCCTTCAAAAAGCAAGGAATGATTTTAAAAACTATCATTCCTAACAAGAAATTTTCGTTAAACAGCCTCAAACTTTTTTACCACAACTGTGGTGGTATGAGAGGCAAACTGAATAGACTCTTTCTTGACTCAAAATCTTGCCAATTTAATGTATTGACCTTCACGGAAACCTGGTTAAACAGTTCGCACACAAACGCAGAAATATTAGATGGTAACTGGACTATTTACAGGAAGGACCGAAACTACCTTTCTACTGGCCAAACTCGAGGTGGTGGTGTTTTAGTAGCTGTTCGTAACTCGCTATCAAGCGAACTAGTCGAAAACAGCTCATATAATCTCTTCGATCACAAGATTATTCGCATTTCCTGGTCCAAAGGTTTCATTTACATCGGAATATTCTACATCCCACCCGGTTCAGACGAAGCCGTTTATAATGATGTGTGCGAAGTGATTTCTAACTTAGTTTCATCTCTTAATGAGGAGGATAAAATTATAATTCTCGGTGATTTCAATCGCCCAAATTTAAAATTTACGGCCGATGAAACTGATAATAATCTCATTCCTTTTAATCTTCTTGACTCCAGCGATTTCAATCTAGTTAGTACATTTTATGGCAATGATTTGCAGCAAATAGCTCCGACACCTAACCAAAATGGAAATTGGTTAGATCTCATATTTACTAATAGCTACGACGATGTAGTGGCTAACTCAACTGCTGATGCAGAAAATTTTTTTGGCAACACTCTTCACCACTCTGCGTTCACAGTTGAGTTATTATCTACATCTGATATGTTCGCTTCCCTATCTTACAATAACTCTATTGTATATGACTTTCGCAATGCTGATTATAAGAGCATTACGGATTGTCTTCTCAGAATTGACTGGGCTAGTGATTTTTCAACGCTAGAATTAGATGATGCTGTATCATTATTCTATGAGTTGGTTTTTGACGCCGTTGAAAGGTTCACCCCAAAGATTAAGAGAAAAGACAAAATATCTGAACCATGGCTTGATAGCAATCTAAGGTATTTGCGGAATCAAAGAAATAAACTTTACAAAGTAATTACCACCAGCACTGATGTCAGAGATGATATCAAGGATAAACATAATGAATTAGCTCAAGAATTCCTGTCGGAATCCCGTGAAGCGTATGAGCGCTATGTTAATATCATGGGCGAAAATATAATTCATGATCCTAAAAAGTTTTTTGATTTCGTGAACACCAAACGGAAAACTTCGGGCTACCCTACTTCGATGCACAAAAAGAACCTTTGTTCGACATGCCCTCACGAAATTTGCGACCTGTTCGCTGAGCATTTCCAGGAAGTATTTTGTTCATGTAAAAGCATGTCTAACATTCTTCTCCCTCAAACATTCCCACCAGATATCATTTGTGAAATGTATTTAACTTGAGAGGAGATTGCCAGGGCCATCAAAGATCTCAATGTCAACAAGGGTCCTGGTCCTGACTTACTACCTCCTAGTTTCATACTCGAATGCATGGAGTCGCTTATCTTACCCGTGTATTTAATTTTCAACAAATCACTTTCTTGTGGGGTTTTCCCTTCCTTCTGGAAATCATCCCATCTGACCCCGATTTTTAAAAGTGGTGATAGGCGGTCAATTGATAATTACAGAGGTATTGCAATACTTTCAGCATTGCCTAAACTATTTGAAAAAATTGTCTGTGATAAGCTCACTACTGTAATAGAACCTCTTCTAAATGAACAACAACATGGTTTTAGAAAAGGCAGGTCAACTTGTACCAACCTCGTGATTCTCGTCTCAGATGTTCTCTGTGGCATGGAAAAAGGGCATCGAATTGATACCATCTACACAGACTTCAGCAAGGCCTTTGATCGGGTTGATCATGATATTCTTCGAATCAAACTACAGAAATTTGGCATCTCGAGTCTTTTATTAAACTGGTTAGACTCTTATCTTCGAAATAGGACGCAGTACGTTAAGTTTCAGGGTATCCTATCCAAAAAAATCGAAGTTTTATCAGGTGTTCCACAAGGTAGTCACTTGGGGCCTCTTTTATTCAATATTTTCGTTTCGGATCTTTCTGAAGTTTTATCAGACATCCCTCACCTTTTTTATGCAGATGATCTGAAAATGTACCACACAATTAAATCGAAATCTGACTCAGTTTTCCTTCAATCGAAACTGCTTTCTCTTGAGCGGTGGTGCAAACAAAATAATCTCGACATTAATGTCAGTAAATGTCAAGTCATTAGTTTTTCCCGCAAAACCAGTAATATAAATTTTGATTACCGCCTCAATAATGTTACAATCAATAATGTTGACAATGTCATCGACCTCGGGGTTACTTTGGATAAAAAGCTGCGTTTTAATTTACACTATGACAAAGTCTTAAGCAAGGCTAATAAGCAGCTTGGATTTATCAAAAGACGTGCGAAGGAATTCAAAAACCTATGGGTCACGAAGTCCTTATACATAGCTCTAGTTCGGCCATTGCTCGAATATGCATGTATTGTCTGGCACCCTACCTTTGATGTCCATAGCGATAGGCTCGAATCGGTGCAGAAGCAGTTCTTGCTATTTGCGTTGAGAGATCTGTATAATCCTTACGAATTTGAAAATCTACCTTCATACAGATACAGGCTAAGTCTCTTAAATCTATCAAGTCTATCTTCGCGGAGGATAGTCATATGCTCCTGCTTTACTTTTGACGTTATTAGGGGCTTGATCAATGTTGTGTCCCTGTCCAATAAGATCACCTTCAACGAATCAGTAAGGCAGACGAGGCACACACGTTTACTGAATGAATACCGACACCACACAGTTTACGCCAACAATGAGCCAATCAATAGATGTTGCAAAATATTCAATAGCTTCGCAAAATACTATTCCCCTACCATTTCCAGACCTAGGTTTAAAACTGCTCTGACTAAGGTGCTCACGTCATGAATGCCCTATCCAATTCCCTACTAAAGATGGTTATATATTTTCAAATTTCTTCCATTGTTGTTAATTATACAAATTTATATAAATTGTTAGATATTAATTGTAAGTGTTTTGTACGCCTTGTTTGGTTGAAATAAATAATAATAATTTATCTTCAGCAATAAGACCTGTTCCTCATAATGACAATTTACCTATACCAGTTCCATTTATATCGTTTAAGGTTGACGATTCACAACCCTTCACTTCAAGCCAATTAAGTAAGTGATGTTAAAATCAAAGATGGCATTTTCGTAAGTCCTCAAATCACAGAATTCATAAAAGATCCAAAAATGGAAGAAAAATTGAACGTGAAGAACGTGGCTGCAAATTTTTTGGGTAACCCTAAGAGTAAGAGCCATAGAGAATTGATTTACGAGCTTTTATTGACATATGAAGCTTTGTGTTGCAATATGTCGCTTAAAATTCATTTTCTAGACGGACATCTGATTTTTTCCCTGAGAATTCGAAGGCTGTAAGTGATGAGCATAGAAAAAGATTCCAACAGGACATTTCAAAGATGGAGAAGCGTCATCAGGGTTAATGGAGTCCAAGGATGTTGGCTGACTTCTGCTGTACGATCAAAAGGAACCAACCGGAAGCCAAATATTCCAGAAAATTGTAGACCTTTCATTTACAAACCACATTATTCCCATGTTTCTTGTGAACTATTTAATATTTTCTTTATAATTATTTTTTTTTAGCCAAATAAAATACATACGTGATAAAAAAACAAACTGCGTGTTTTTCTTCACAACACCTAATACATAGAAAATTCACTAAAAAAGTTCGTGTGGCACGACGAAGATTAAATTTTGTAAACCAGTGTTATTGACATATAACAATAATTGACACATAGCAAAGCCTTTCTTTTCCTCTCAAGTCTGCCTATGAAGTAAAGTTAATCTTTTGCTGTAAAAGATCATGATCTTGTCAACCAATGTGTTTATTGGTAGTGTGGGTGCTTAGGAGGAAAAACTGTTACCTCTTGAGAAAAAGTGCGTAAGATATTTTGTGACGTGCAACCAGAATGACTGGAATTCTATTTTGAATTAGGTTTTGAGTGAGCTGCTGGTTATTGCGTTGTTGTCCGTACTGATAGGAATTTTTAGGGGGGATCTTAGATATTTAATAAGCCAAATATGTGACTTATCTCAGCAAAATAGAGGTTATTCCAAGAGTCTGAAACTGCTTCAAAAGATTGTACACAAGCTATAAAATATTACTATTTTTAGAGTTCTCTAGAGTTAGCTAATAAGTTGATAAGTTTATGCGATTCAACATGACTGAAACCCTTGTGAGAATCAAGACAACTGAAATCGTCCGGTAATTAGAAGAATCGCAGGTCAAAAGATTAAGATTCGTTTTTGGGAATTGTTTAAACTAAACCACGTTTTCATGTGAATCAAGGTATTTCTAACGAATTTGTTATTTTATTGTCCAGAGATTTAGCTAAAAAAGAGGCTCAGTTCATAGACTGAAAGCTCCCAAAAAAGATTATAGAGTTTAGCAAAGAAGTTGAATGAGTGCAAATCATCGCGAAGCTCTTAGCAAAGAAGTGAGCTTCGTTTAACTGTAGAAACCTTAACGCCAAAAAGAGATGACACAGAAAAATTGGTGGACTGTTTCTCGAGTGTTCCAACTGAAAACTAAAAACTTTTGCAACATTTCCGATCGACACAAATGATGAGATTTAACTATTTTGATGTCAAAAAGAAAATAATCCCTCGACAAACTTTGTCAGGTCTAAGGATTGAAGCTGGTAGAGAGTTTCATTCACAAATTTACAATCAATGTGTGGAGTGATTAGTAGCTACGACTCATTCTACCCCTGATTCAAATCAGATACCTAATCAAAGCTAGCTGAGCTCAAAGCTCTGTGCGTGGTCTCTTGTCTGAGCCTTTCGATTCGAATCAAGGACTCCACACTCCAGAAGCCAGCGCTCAACCCACTAGGCTACTCGAGCTTCAAGTTTGATGGTGGATTTGTGAAAATACCGTGCTGTGCAAAATACTTCAGCATTTTTCAGTTATATGTGTTTTATGAACATGACGTTCCTTTTACTTATTTATTTATATATTCAAATCACATTTAACAGAAAATCCAATTATAAAATGAGATCCGAAAAAACAACAAAAATCATTAATATTAGGCAAAACAAAGGAATAAAAATAATAAAAATAGAAGAAAAAGTAAAGAGAAAAAAAAAAACACAATAAAAATAGCTAAGAGGCTACGTTAACTCATCAATAACATGTTTTTTAAAAGATTGAAAAGACATGGATGATATGGATAAAGAACCAAACTGGTGCTCATCATGGCTTCTAAGTATCCTAGGTATTGGTGAGTTAAAATACACAAGTGTACGCGCAAAGGGAGTGAGGAAAAGCGATTGAGTTCTAACCGGGCGATCAGACACTCGTAAGAGATGACACACGCGAATGTTGGAAGAGAGTAAGCTATGAAAAAGCTTATAAAGAAGACGTTCATATGGACGATAAGCAACATTAAACTTGTACAAAAGGCAGCGAGTAATACAATTAATACCTTTACACACTTATTTTGTGCTTGTTATGTGCTCTCAAGTGTATGTGGGATAACAAAGAACATTATGAACAAAATATGTTAACGGTGCTGGTAGATATAGGTTTGATGTGTTTTGCTACATTTGCATTAAAGCCGGTCAGTTCAGATAAAATTGCGTACTAGTTGGGTGGTTTAATTTTTACTAATAATAAGAGTTGTTAAAGTTGGCTGAGATTAAGCATTAATTCGAACTACTTAGTTTTCCACAAGGCATATGGGGAAATATCCGCGCCACGTTGAAACGTTGTGCCGTCAAAATTGAAAAAAAGAGATCTTTAGTACATTCTTGAGTGTGCTTGAGAGGAACAACTAGTTACTGCGTCAGAAATGCTGAGAAAGAAATTTTCTCAACAATTGGAGCCCCTGTATTACTCAAACAAAATTATAATTATAAACATGCTTATAGTTTTGAGTTAAATGCAAAACACAAAAGTTTTGAACAGTAAGACTCAGCTAATCAAAAGTTTTAACAGTTGTCTCCACTCAAAACAACAAGTCGTATCTACGTGCACCAAATCAACCGCAATGCTGTGTGCCAATCATGTACAATTCAAACAACAACTTCGTATTTTGGCCGAAGGCAGCTGCTTTAATTATTGAATATTGAATGGTGAAAGAAGATGAAAATAACTCATTAATTGAACAGAGCTAGCTCAAGATATGGCCCTACTCATTGAAGACTCTTATGACCAATACAGATTTGATTCCTGGTTTCAAACTATCCTAAACCCCAAACCAAACCACTGTTAATTTATATCACTATTGCAGCAAAGTTATGTTGAACTCTACAGGCAGACGTTCACTTCTTTCCCGACCTGAACCCAGTTCCAGGTCTTTGATCGATGTAGAGATAAATGTAAGTGATTTTCGGTTGAGAGTAGTTAAAGTATAAACTTTGCATTACAGTACAGATAGAACCAATCTACAACTAGACCGTTAGCTGATTTCAACAGGAAACGAGAAAGTTTGTTGGCTATGTTTGTAGTAGCCAGCTGGAGTAAAGACTGAATTTAGTTATGTAAAAGTATCTACACGTTACCGGTTCAATTTGGAAAATTATCTGCGCTTGAATTGATTTTGTGTATACATAAGTGTTCGATTCTGACCCATTGGGAATAAATCAACGGAAACTATGCTTGACCGAATTATTTTTCACAGGTCAAAAACTAGGGTTACATACAGTTGATCACAAAAGTAAGTATACACTCATCGATCCAACATGTTATTTGAAAAAAGACTACAATTTCCTGAAAACACTGCCACCACTTTGCACCCGGGCTCTTGGTTGATATCTACACGGTCACTCAAATCAAACAATTCCGGGAAATTATCCACTACAAGTGCTCATTGGCCGTAGTTTTAACAACAGCACCCAAATTCACATTACAAAAGTAAGTATACACATGTGTCATTTCGATGTGGATTACTGAATGAATCAGACGTATGTTGTTAACTTTGATACTTTTGTTTATTTATTGTATTGTGTATTGTATTATTAAATAATTCCCTTTATTTAGAATAAGTTCACCGAAATTTCGAATAATGGCACCAAGAGGAAAAGAGCTCTCCACGGACTCAAAGGAATTGGTTGTAAAATACTTCCAGGAAAAAAAGTCAATACGGGAAATCGCCAGAATTGTAGACAAGAGCCCAGCAACCATTCAGAAGGTCGTTGAAAAGTTCAAAGCTCAAGGAAATGAAGAGAAAATGAGTACCGATCTGGGTGCCCTCGCAAGTTCACGCTGCAAGAAAGTCGACTTATTGTTCGAAAAGTTAAAAAAACCCCAAAAATTAGTGCCCCGAAAATACAGGCGGAGATAACTAAAGAGACAGGCAAGTCATGCAACCCCCAAACCATTCGCCGCGTGCTATATGATTTTGGATATCATGGTCGGAATATAAGGAAAAAGCCATTT
This sequence comes from Nemotelus nigrinus, assembly GCA_947369275.1. Taxonomy (NCBI): domain Eukaryota; kingdom Metazoa; phylum Arthropoda; class Insecta; order Diptera; family Stratiomyidae; genus Nemotelus; species Nemotelus nigrinus. Next base: position 220,577,477 of record OX376372.1, read on the forward strand.
GTAAATAAAGTCAATCGGCAAAAGCGACTTCAATTTGCAAAACAGCATGTGCAACATCAACAAGCATACTGGAATACCGTTATATTCTCCGATGAAAGTAAGTTTAACATCCATGGATCAGATGGACGTGAAAAGGTTTGGAGAAAACGAAATACAGAACTTAATCCTTCGAATATGGCAGGAACCGTAAAACACGGCGGAGGGTCTGTTATGGTATGGGGGTGCATGGCAGCATCTGGTGTTGGAAATTTGGTTTTTATCGATTCTTTGATGGATCGATATGCCTACTTGAATATTTTAAAGAACAACTTGCATGAGAGTGCCAGAAAATTGGGTTTAAATGGGTCATTTATCTTTCAGCAAGATAATGACCCTAAACATACTTCATATGCTGTCAAGGAATGGCTATTACACCATGATTCGAGAGAGCTGAAAACGCCGCCACAATCACCGGATATGAATGCAATTGAGTATCTATGGGAGCATCTCGACCGACAAATAAGAAAACGAGAGATAAAAACCAAAGATGATTTGAAACGTGCGCTTAAGGAAGAGTGGCATAAAACTAGCCAAAATGTTACTCAAAACTTGGTCAATTCGATGCCTTCAAGGATGAATGCCATTATAAAAGCCAAAGGATACTCAACTAAGTACTAGGATTTCTTTTTCTTAAACAAAAAATCACAAAGTACGTTTTTTATTCATAATGTATACTTATTTTTGTGATATGAAATTTGTATTATTTTTACTTGAGCTCAGATATTTTTTTAAGCATGGCTGTTTTCTCATTTTTATTGATTATTCTTTGAAAGAGTTGTTTCTGTGGCAAAAAAATTAATTTTGGTTTTTTCTTTGAAATAAATAAGCACTGGTATCTGAGAAGAATACAATGAATTATAGGGTGTATACTTACTTTTGTGACTAACTGTAGCTATATTTTAGAATTTCCAACTCCTGATGTAGTTATACATGATAAACTACAGAAAAAACTTTATGTTGAAAATATTACAATATGTTTTCATATCGGTATTCACAGTCTTTCCAGTTTTCATATCCTGATTACATATTTGTTGATATTTTTAAAGTCATGTGAAATTGGCTGGGGCCTTACATTAGGTGCGTTTTTTGACAACACAAGAAAATTGTTGTTGTATTCAATATACTCAACAACATTTTATCTGCTCGGGTGTGCAAAAAAAGGCACCTATTCTGAGTGTACGCATTGACATTACGCACTCAAATTCAACTCATCATGCTGATGCAAGTGAATCAGCTTATTAATTAATAACATTAATAAATCACTTATAATAATTAAGCTTAATTGCTCAACAACCAGAGTCAATGCAATATGTATGCCTCTGCTAACTTACACACGAATATTATTTGTCTTTGTGTTGGATTTATTTTCATAAATGCCTTCTATTTACACACAACATAAAATACAATGCATGGGGGAAAACAGATTAGGTCTCCGATAAACAGCACAAAAGTTACTAAAATTTGAGGACGAACACAGCTACTTCATCGCTTAATAAATGAAGAGCTTTCTCGCAACAAGAATGGAGTATTTATGTCTTCGTTCATGACACTGAGAAGTCCTAACGACAGGCAAAGTATTTAAGATTGTGTTTGTTCTATATTAAGTGATGGAAAACCCTGGGAATCTGCCGGAAATGCTTTATTTCGCTGATTGCGTATGTGGACTATAATGTAGGTGTAGAAGATGTGATAAATTACTTTTTGGAATGAAAACGTCAGGATTATTATTTGAGTTCGCCATAATGGGGATTTGTGTGAAAGTGAAAGGCTGTGCTATTTTAACCCTAGAAATGTGTCACCTGTGAAAATCAGAACATTCTGGTTCATTTTTGTAGATTCTTCTACGAAAATCGGTAGAAATATTGAAACTTTTATCCAGCCAGCTTTCACGTTACGCACATAACATGTTTAACCACTTTCGACAGCTAAAATATATCATTTCACCAAGTCGAACCTACATTCGTATATGTACCAGACTAAGCTATGTAAGATTCCCTTTAAAAGAGATAGGTACTCGAAAATTGTGTACGAGTGTAATGGATTTAGGTGAAAAGCCCGAAAAATACTTTCTGTGTCTGTTGAGTACCCAGCAAAATCGGAGTTTTATGTCCCAAAGTGTCATTGAGCTGTGTGATTTATCTCTATACATGGAAAAACCTCTTACAGATACTTAAATATTGAAAGCCGTAGCGTGTGGATCGTGGCACGTGTACACGTTTATTTTATGATTGAAAACAACAAAAGATTTAATGTGTATTTTAGCCATTATTCGGTAAGTGAGCAAAGAATTGCCGCTTTCACTAAATTTGGCTACGAATATAAATTAACTGATTTTGGTACCACTTGTATCTATAATGATGGCATAGCTCTTGATATTTTTATACAAAGCTTTCACAGATGATAAAGGATTTTATAGGACGTAGAGCAAGTGATGGAAATAAAACGTGCTCGAAGTATCTGCATTGTGTAAAGTTCAAAGATTGAGATAAGATTTCCTCATCAATAAATTCTTCTGCTCATAGAAGATAACTATTAATGAGTCAAAGGTTTTTAGCTTTAGGTAGCTACAGAAAATTCTCGGTAGTAGGGTTTTCGCAGAAGCGTGTATTATATATCTATGCTATCTAGCGTATATCTCGATTACTCGGGAAGCGAACGTTAGCTGCGAACATCTAAATCGACAAGTCGTGCTATCATAATCATCTAGTGGTTTCGTATCGCTAATTACAAAGTGCGAAACGGTAAAATCGATCAATGCCGTGCATCACTGCTTCGGTTTGAGATTTTGGTGTTGCAGAGCACACTTAATCCAAGTGGAGTACCGCTAACTTGACTGCAGTGTACTCATCATTGCGAGCATTAACAAATACTGAATTGTTGAAATAATATTTAAAGTTTAAGTTAGTGAGGGACTGTTCGCATTCAGTGGAGAGGAATATTTTTGTTCAGCGCGTGCTGGAATTTAAAAAAACTGAATTTTATTCTATCTTATCGCATAAAGTGTGATGGATAAAAAAATAAAGATATTAAAACTCCGGAAAGGTCGCACGTAGACGAGTCGATAGGAGATAAGCAAGTAATAAAGAAAGTTGCAATCCTCCGAACTGAGTATCGCGAGCTGCGAAGAGAAGTTAACGAGTTACGTCAGTAGATAATGTCTTTCCTGGCCAGTAACAAGCAACAAAGTCAACCGTTTAATGCAGCGAGGCCTCTATCCGAAGCAGTACTCACTCCAAGTATGATCAAAATTGCCATCCACGAGGTGTCGCGTCTATAATAGTAACCTTAGCTGCAGCATCATCAAATTGATTCGATAAAAACAGCCAGGATACCTGTTTGCAATATAAAAAACAGCGCATAAACAAAGCAACAGGTAACTGTTCCTTCTTTCCAACACACCTACTAAAATCCCTTAGATTCCTACTACAGTAGCCTATAAAATAGTCATTACTCAGTTCATCACAGAGCATTAAAAATATTTCAAACCATAGACCATGAATGCAACCATAGAAGGCCACAAAACGGTCTTCGAAGTTATTGTGGTCAAGCAGTGGTCGAAACGCAACGACCTTCACTGTAGCTACAGAAAACTGTAAGTCACTTTTCATCCACGGCCTGCGCAGGGACGCTCAACCTGCAGATATGCACTCTGAGCTAGTGGCGCAGTACACTGATCTGGAGGACAAATCGATATCGCCCTTCCTCACCCGTAAAGACCGGGTACTGAGTAAGTCACTTTCACAAGACCTAGCTACTGTGTTTGAAATGCGGTCCATCTTCTGGCAGAGAGTGTCTTGGGTAATAATACGGTGCTATAACTGTCAAAATTTTGGACATATTACGGACAACTGCACCATCGTTCACCGCTGCGGGATGTGCCCAGAGAAGCACCCATGGGCCGGCTGCAAAAATATGGAAACATGGCCTGCATGAGTACAGTGCGGTCTAAATCTTCACCAAGCGAACAATCTTGGATGCCCTGCATGTCAAAAAACAGCCATTAGAATTGAATTGAAGAATATTTCTCGCGACCAGGATCGGAAAGAAAGTCAGTAGTTTGTGACGAAGAGCGTTTTGAACAACAGGCGAACAGGTATCTGATACAACCAGGCAGTAGAAAGTACTATTTCTCTTCATGGCTCAACGAACTTTAAACCTTAGGGGATCATGTTCAGCCAATGTCCATCAATGTCCGTCTGCTCAACCAGCGAGGAGCCTGGAATTCTACTTGGCAGAATTAAGTCTTTATTTTGACGAATGGGGCATCAAACCAAATAGCAGTAAGACACAGCTTAGTGTATTTCGCAATCCTTCTAAGTATCAGGGATCGCAAACTATTCGCAACAAGACCAAAAAACTCATTGTCTCGTTCGGAACTTCTAAGATTACTCCTAGCTCATCTCTAAGGTACGTCGGTGTTGAATTTCACGAATTTCTAAAATTTAATCCTTACGTGCGGCGTAAAATCAAAGCTGCCAAATTCGTATTTCAACGCATCAGACATCTTTTCACCAAAAAGATGGGTATGACCACCAAAGCTAAATCAATTTGCTATCCTGACTTATGCTTCCCTATCCTGGATTACCTGTTCAAAGACTGTCATGGCAGAAGCGGAGATATTCGAAAGAAGAATCCTCCGCTTCTGCACTGTTAGGTTCTACAATCCGGTAACTAAAAAGTGGCCGAAGAACCTTCTCCTCTATCAGGAGTTGGGCCTAAAGCCACTTAGGGACCGGGTTGTAGAATTAACGACAAGATTCTACGGACAAACTGACGGACATGAAATCGAACTAATTCAGTCAATAGGGTGTACAGGTGGTTCTAATGAGCCATTTATGCGTCCCGCGAAGTCAGTTTATGAACGCCAGCTCATGGATGCGCTATTTAGCTATGTAGGCCTTCCGTCGAACAGAAGAGGCTAAGTGTAAGACCTAGGTTAAGTTTTAGGTCTAATTAGGTTAGGTTAGTTATAATTAGGTATAGGTAAGAACTTAATTGTAGTGTAAGGTAGATTTTAAGTCAAGTATTGCCCAGGTTATCCCAGTACTGTACAAGCTGGGTAGTATTATTAGTGTGTAAGATAAAAAGTGTTTAAGAAAAAAAACATTTATGTAAAAAAACCATAAGAGCCAGCAGGTCAAAATAGTATAGCCGCTAGACTTTAAATTATTATTGCTAATTATACTTTAAGCTATGTTAAGAATGTACAACTAAAATGAAATAAAAAATCTTCTTCAATCAATCAATCAACGTCTGCTCAACACCTCCTGGGCAAATCGGATATTGTAATGACAACAGAAACCCTACTCTTAGAAATCTATAGAGCTAGTTTTAAAGAGCTCGCTACTATCTTTAGGAACCAAAATGACATTTTTGCACTACTAGTTGGGAGTAATCTAGACTCGTCGCGGTTCTCGATCATGAATGATTTCGACAACGATGATCAGGACAATGGATCGCAGGCGAATCGTTGCATCTGTGTTTTTTTGACGATTGGTGGTGATCTGAACTCAAGGCACCCACAATAGGGAGACTCCGTGACAAGTGGAAACCCCAGAGTGTTGTTTGAAAGGTTGCAGCTATGCTGTTCTCTAGTTCGCTTGTCAGTAATTGCTCCGAACTTGCCAACCAGACAAGTAGTATCTAAACGATAGAGTTCTTTCTCCCGCTAGACGACCTGTACAATAGTATAGATCCACAATATTGTTGAACGCAAGCATGGATATCTGATAACTTCAGTTTTGCTCATTTTTAGTTTGCTGTGCACAACTCTGATCGTCAGGTAGAGTTGCTAACATCAATACTCCAATCCCGGCCGAATTTTGTTCTCCCGGAATGTTCAGATCCTAATAGTCAAATGGTAAGAGAGGAGGTCAATCACATCCTCAATAAACACGAGAAGCATTTGGCCATACTAATACCCGAGAATTCTTCGGATGATCTGCAAGATGCAGATGACTAGTATCCACTTTATTAACATTAGATACTTGTGGAAAAAAGCAAGATGTCTTCTGGTCATGATAGAATGTCTAATATCATTATTAAACATCTAAACTCTTAGTGCTTAGAGTTTTGTCCATTGTATTTAACAATGCCTTGAATAATGTATACTCATGGAAAGTATATAGTGTATACTCATGGAAAGAGGCAAATATTGCCATAATAGTAAAGAGTAGCCTAGTGGGTAGAGCACTGGCTTCTTGCGTGTGGGGTCCCTGGTTCGAATACAGGTTCGGATGAGGGTCCGCGCACCAAGCTTTGAGTTCACCTAGCTCTGATTAGGTACCTGATTTAAATCAGGGGTAAAGTGAGTCGTGGAACTAATCAGTCCACACTCGTATCCACAATGATTAAAAAAAATTGTAATGAAGCTCTCTACCAGCTTCAACCCCTAGACCCGTACAAGGGTTGTCGTGGGATTGCTTTACTTTACTTTTAGTAAAGAGGCCAATAATTTCCATCCAATCTCTCTGTTTCCTAATTTCTGGAAAATTTTGATAGAACATGAATGGAAATGGTAAAAAACCATTGTGAGCTCACGCAGGTGACTCCCGAATACCAGTTTGGCTTTAGGTGCCAGCACGGGACCCAACACACCATTTAGTAATTACGTGATCAAATTGTGTCTCACTTGAATGGACAAAACATTCCGACGGCAGTGTTTATTTTAGATATCGAGAAGTCTTTTGGCATGAAGCACTTCCCTTTAAGTTGATCAAGTTTGGGTTCCCGGAAAACGTAATACACCGCAAGCTTTTTTACCAACAAATAATACTATGTTAGCGTTAACGGAGCAAATCACTCATAGAGCCTCTCAAGGCTCTATCACTGTACCAATTCAATGCACCTTATTCACCGCTTCCAATGGGCCAACCCCAAGTTCATATTCTCCGATGTGCCGATGGCACGCTCTTATTTGCGTCGAGCCAAGACCCACTCAAAGTAGCGACGTAAGAGCTAAGTCTCTTTTGAACAATATTTTTCTACCTGAGCTCGACTGCTACCCTGCAAAATATTTCCCTATCATAAATATTTTTCTGGTAAACAAGGCTTCAGATCAGACTATAAAATTTGAAGCTTGTCATTCAATTGCCATACACTGAAAGGCAAATCTCGAAAATTCAGTAAACACTAAAAAACTCTAATAGGCTGTCCTGTATTAGCTCCAATCCGAAAAAAATATCTAATAATAAAAGATATCATTGAATTTGAGTCCGAAAAACTATGTCCAATCATTTAATACTTACAGGAGTATAGTTAGAGCTATATGCGTATATTTATATTCAGAAGATAATGTCAAGAGTGAAACTTCAAGAAATAAAGCTTAAACAGTCAGACTGACGCCACAAGAAAATTAATGGCGAAATATAAATAATGTATGAAGCGGAAAGGGCGTACGGAAATATAGACATCAAATGCGGTTAGCTAGTCTTGGTATCCTCGTTAGCTTCTTTTGTTTGCGAAGACTGAGCAGTTTATTTTTCCAATTCTTGCTGAACCGAAATAATCAGCATTTCTACTTGTCAGGACCTATAATTTGTTTGAACGATTTTGTGAAGCGAAAGGACATCAAAGAACAATTTATGATTGTATTTTGAAATAAGTTTTATTTGCTTTCGGTTGAATGTATTGACAGGAATTGAAAAATTCAAGATGAAGTTTAATATGCACCTAATATGCGACCAACGGAAAAGATACATGTGGCTATATACGATGCATTATTCAAATTACTTAACTTACTTGACTGTTTCTCAACGTTCTTATTGGCTCAGTTTTAAATCAAGAAACATTTCGAAGCCAGATGTTCTAAAAAGTTTGAGAACCAAACAATGTTTTCATCGCAACGAATTTCATGAAGAACATTTGAGACAATGTCATTTCCTTATTTGATAATGAATTGCTATCATTAATTCGACAAGCAGAAGGTAAAGATACTTTGTTAAAGTGAATATACTGTATATTATTCATCCTTCCGGTTGAATCGCAAAACGAAAGACAAAAAATATATTAAGCTCAACCGATCTCCAACAGAGTTGCGAGATAAATTAAAGCGTGGATTCATTAGTCCTGACTATAGGACATTCTCGATAAATATTTCTCTTGAATGTTTGACTTGAATATACTACACGGAAGCAAGTTACGTATGAGATAGGGGGTATGGTGCGTTAGGTTAGAGATATAGTATGAAAGCTGTTAGTTACAGAGTTCCGAACGGAGCATCGTGGACATCTGCCATCATCATGATAGTAGGGTTAGCAGTAACTGTTGAGAGCGGAGATCATAGAATATTACTTTCTCGTAGAATTAGAAATGGAACATTCAATTAATGGAAGCAGCGGTAATGAGGAAACACAAAGCTTAGGCCTCGACACATACCAGCAGACCGCACATTCCAAGACAATAGGTGCGTTCTTTGCTCCGGTACAGAACAAAATAGAACAATTTTGTTAAGCTTTCTATAGATTGCTGTATTCGCTGTGGTAGCACAAAACAGCTGAAAATAATGGGGAAAAAATAACGAGTATGGACTACCACAATCGATAAAAAATATAAATAGAATTAACAGAAAATTACATATTTTAACTTTCTACACATTATGAGGGTTTTTTTTTCTGATTTCCTAGCTACCAAAACATTCATCCAAATCCAAAGAAACCTTACAGCAAAAAAAAGTAACTACTCTTGAGCTTTTCTTTTTTCTATCAGCACATTCTATAGTTCAGCACGTGAACTACCTCTGCAGAACAGAAATTTTAGGTAAAACTCGAGTTGATGTACCACACAGCTGTTACATGAATTTCGCCGATAGATGTCAGGCTAGTATGTTTGTGTTTTTGTGGTTGTGCGTTTGCTTTTGGGGCTTTTTTTTCTTGTTTTTCTTAATTGTTTTATCTTCTTTTTTATTTTTTTTTGTATAATATTGTGTGTTTTTCCTCAATTTTCGACCCCTGCTACCACAAATTCGCCCTCTGGTGGTAAAATTTCCTGGCTGTGGTGCATCAAGTAAAGTTAACCCGCGGGACAACGGAAACAAAGAATTGTAGGTGGACGGACAGAACAGATTATGCTGTGGGTGGTATGGTTTTATTTTGCAGCGAGAGAAACCGATCGTGAGGGAGAGTGTGCCCTGTCTGGGTGAAGGACAAAATATAACTATGATTGGAAGTGAGAATCGAATATTGCAGGCATTGGGATTGTATTATGAAGCGAATAATGAAGATATTCGGATCAAGCGGTGAAATGGATAAAATATTAATGCAGAGTGTGAAACACAGTAGTGATTTCAACAATACTCTGGCTCGTCTTAGCTTTTCTTCTTTTCAAGCTCATGCATGCTTTAAGCTCAAACAGTTCACATATTTAATATCCACACATGTAATGATTTACTTAACACATTTACGCAACATAATTTCAAACATTTTTATGTTCCCAAATCAAGTGCGATACGTATTCTTGTGTCCAGATAAGGTCAGTTTGTTCTGGCTAACATAAGGTCACGATAGACCTAGACCCCAGATAAGAAGACCTGGAGCTTAAAAGTTGAGTTCAAGTGGCATCAGACCTTTTGGCGCGCTGCAGTCTCTGCTCCGCCACAAGCGTAAGGTCTGCCAGATAGGTTTTCTCGAATGAAACACAGAAGATGTTGGGTTTTTTCTGAGACACCCAGTCCTTCTACAGGTGTCAACGGTTAGGAGCCGCAGTTTTAAGGCGTGAGCTGCTACAAGACAGTGACCAGTCATGATGCTAACGAGCTGCTTGCAGTCAGCCCAAGATAATTCAAGTTAATATTTGGTAGCTGCGAGATTGAGTGACCTCCAGATGAAATTGGTTACCCTGTAAGTCTAAGTTACCTGCCATATGAATACCGTGGCCTGCAACATATTAGAATCGATCAGTTCTTAACCGTTTAGAGAGAAATGCCTGCCGAACCAACTAGGGGAAGATTGGCTCCATGCATGACTAATGCGTCCGCTTTCTCATTCCCATCAATGCCTATATGACTGGGTATCTAGAAGATTCTGACTCGTCTGTTGTTGCCTAGCCTGCTCAGAGCCAAAATGCAGTCAATTACGCTTTTCTATTGATGTGTGTGAGACTCAGTACTTTTATTTTGAACTTTTCGGATGTTACTTCTGCGGCTCTTCGTATAGTATAGACTTCAACCTGGAAAATACTTCAGTAAATACGAAGCCTGAAAGCTGCTTCTCCATTGCGATCTGCAGAGTATGCTGCAGCATCAGCTCCTGCAGATGTTTTGAATCCGTTGATGTAAGTGCAACGAGCTGCTGTACCCATTTTCATTTGTTACCCATTTCTTGCGATCGAAAATGTCATCGTTTGAAGCAAAGTGTGGGGACCAAGAATCAGTGCATTTTGCGTGCCCTCCCCTAATACTATTGTGGCCAAACGATCACGATTCGTAGTGCCTCGATTTTTTGACCGTGACAGTGGCGTTCGCGGTAGCTTCTTCAACAAAGAGGTCAAGCGAGGGAAGATGAAACACGACATTCATCGCAGGGAAAGGAGTCGTAGTCAAAGCAACTGTGGTATAGAGAGCTGCCAATTGCAGAAGTGGAATGAAGCTTCCGTAAAAAAGTTGCCTTCAAGAATGATGTAATTTCAAATCCAAATGAATTTAGTAATTGTAGAATGACCTTAGACTTTTTTTTAAATACTTTTATTATATATATTTTTTCTAAAGATACGTTTGTGCAAATAATTTTGTTAACAAGTGTATGCATCCACATCTCAAATTTCAACTATATTAGAGGACGAACTTCTAAGATAATCTCACAGGCTTACTGATTTTTTTTTTGCTTTTTCGTGATGATTGCCGATTGTCAATAAAATTAAATATAAAATAGTTCATATATATGACAATTTCTAAGCTTTTTTCTGGACTTTACATAGGCAAAGCAAGTGATGTATGCACTAAAACAATCTAACTTAGAAAATTTTATTTAGTTTAAAATGTATGAAAAAATATTTCAAATGAGAACAAATTGTCAGGCACAAGATGTGTTGTCCAAAATGATATCAAATTAAATCTACCAGTGATCTTCGATAGTAAAAAAAACTAAGCTGTTTAAATTAATGCTTTTTTCCAAAAGCGAAATCATGAAAATTTATTCTTTTCACAAAAATATATTTTCTCTAGTTCACAGAGAATACTATCAATCACCATATAATGGAACAATTTATAACAATTGGAGTGGATCGACATCCTATCCTGTAATAGCTTAAAAATGTGCAAGCGAAGATGAGATGAACTAGATTTAATTTCCTGAAACCACTCACAGATTTGTATGTATCTAAAAAACTAGAGGTACTCAGCTCAAAAGTAGGGCGCATCATTTTTATATCAATGAAAAGAAACCAAACAGCAGTTTATTCCAATAGGCACTTACCTCATCTTTGGCAACAACAGTAACTTTCTTTTGCGGAGTCGAGACAATAACTGTCGTTTCTCTTTTCGAGGTCGGTGCCGTTTTCATCGTTTTACCTTTCTGTATCTCAACCATGGCGATTTGCGAATCCTTTTCCAGCGTGACTGTCGGGTGGGTAAACGGGCGGAGTGGATTGCGCGGCACGTAAGAACGAGTATCTAACAATTTCTAAGTGCTTTCAGGACGCTGTTGCTGTCCATTTACTAAGTAGTAATTGCTCTAATGCACTTGTTTCGAAACCGACACGTGACGAAGGTACTAGCAGCTCCCAAGGGATTCTTCAATCGTCGCGTTGCTCAGTGACTTTTGCACTGAGTCAATCAACTAGAAAGATGTTTACACAGGAGCGTACTGCGTAGTGGTTGGCAATGAAATGTAGCGTCTTAATCGATAAAATACTATCGAGGAGCTCATCGTTTTCTGGTCAATGGAGAGAGATTTGATTTTTCCTCTTGTTTTGTTAAATTGACTATTTGGCCTCAGGCGTAAGTAAGTCCGCAATGAGAAGGAAGTTAGCATAGATCAACCACTTGTAGTAAGCCTCAACACTGCTCACAATAATTGACACTTGAAGGAACTTATCGGACACTTGATGTTTGTGCACGGAATCGCGTTGGTATAAAACCTAACAATTAACATATGTCAGCATCGATTTTATTATTTGCATTACATTTACGCGGCCTTTCAAGGTTGTACAAGTAAAGTTAGCTCCAAAAAATATTGACAAGAGATACTATCCCTGTGAATTTTTCTTCAGGTAGCAGCACAAAAGAAACCTTGTCGTGAACATTAGTATTAAATTTTAATCACAAAACCATTAAGTATAAATATCAAAGTCACTGTATTTCGATTATTCTAATGAGACTCCACGAATGAGTTTGATTTATCTATGTAGATAACAAAAGGATCCCTAATTTGTTTAATTTCCAGGTCTCACGGAATCGAAAGTGAAGTGCGTGGAGGCAAATCGTACCGTCGGAAGGCAAAGCACAGCTGAAACTGGACAAACTCAATGGAAAACGCTCTCAAATAAGATTTTGTCCGGTCCTTATCGAATTTCGAAAGTTTCCAGTCTGTTTCCAGAATGCGGGTGGATGTATTCAACAGTTCAATGATTTTTCTGATCGAACAATTGCCCTATCTGTTGGAATTTACGTGAAATGTGACTTTCGTCAAATCGTTCAGTCAAAGCTTTTTATAGCAAAAAGTTGTGGGAGTATAATTCATTCAGGATACATTAAGGTTTGAATTTGCACAGCTCGTAGGAGCTTAGATACATTTCTCTGTACTTTCCGCGAATTTTCTCCAGATGGTGCGAGCTTCATTGAATTTTCAGGAATGATGAAACAGTTTGTGAATGAATGCTGTTTTTTGTTAAATATATTTTCGTACAGATTCGATAGCTTTTTGTGTGAGAAGCTTGCAAGCTAATGCACGCGCAAAAGTTTGGAGACATAGTTGTAGTATTTAAGGACACACAGATTTGATTTTTATTAGAAGCGTGCGAAAAGTTGTGGAAAAGCTTTCAAAAGAATGCACTCTGCAGTCATGGAGACTGAAAATGGGAAAAAGGATCAACTTGTTGCTCTATGCGCCCTTACCCATCGGACAATTCTCGGAATTGTCTACTTCTTGCTCAAGTTGCATAATCGAACATGACCGATCATAATAGAAAAAATGTGGTTATATTATCAGCTGCATGAAAGCATAGTTTTGAAGTAAAAGGATGATTCAGTCTGCCTACGTCTGTTAAAAAAAGACAAAATGCGTTATGAAACTAATGAAACCTTTACTGAATTTTCGACGTCGGGTGCAGAGTGCTTAAGTATATTTGATACTCTTAGTGATAAAGGTATAAAAAGGGATGCAGATGTTTTAGGTGTAAAAAGTTTATTTTATGTTATGTTATCAGGTAAAAAAACAAATACGCAACAAGGGGAAATGAGAGCGGAATCTAGCAAAAAGCTGCAAAGCTGAAGCAGAGCAGTACAAAAACAGCGCTGGAAAGATAGTAGCACGAAGAAAATTAGGTGAAATCTGTGGATAGAGAAAAAGGTGCTTAAGTCGAAAAATGTGGACCACTTCAAACGAGTTTTAAATGAGTTTAATGAAATAGGAAATGAAGCAAAGAAGGGAGCTTATTGATGTGGCCTTATCCGATAACAAAGTGTACAGCGTCGTCGGTCTAAATCAGGACGAGAAAAGTACACTAAAGATGGTTATATAGTTCAACTTTCTGCGATTGTAACTCACAATGGGCCTTTAACAGACTTCGGAATTCTTTGAAAAATAAACTTGCAAGGGGATCCGCTTTCAGCCAAATAATTGTACGAGGGTGACTTGCCAATAAACTCAAAGAAGCATGCATATGCTATGACTCTGACGCGAAACTACGTTCCACTACCAGATATGAAATTTTATAATACTCTATTGAAACATAAGAGCACACAAGAAAGGGTAGATTCAGAATGTGATTACGATTAATCAAAATTATACCTGCTTCACTACAAAAAATGTTCTTCCAAAAATCTCCAGAACTTCAAAATTTTATTGGTTTTTTTTTTCTTTTTTATAATATTCATCTATAAAATGTTATGTTCTTATATAATCTAATGAAAATAAAAAGCATTAATAAAAAAAAATCCTTAATTTTTTGTGTTTCCCCAATATTTTTCTAAGCTGGTCGGTTCTCGCACAGGCACCATCAATTGATTTTTTGGGCCAAAAAGTGTTCGAACAAGGGAAAATGTCGCTGCTGTAAAGGAAAGTGTGAGTGAAGACCCGAAACTCTCCAAACCTCGTCGATCATAAGAATGGCGAATTTCACATATTAGTTTACGCTGAACTATGCACAAAGGCTTGAGTTTACATGCTCGCAAGATCGAATTGACTCAGGAATTCAAGCCAATTGACCATTTCACTCGTCACAATTTCTCTGATTTACTCCCAAAACATCGTGCAATTGATGCAACTTTTACATAAAAAATCATGTTTAGTGACGAATCTCATTTCACATTAAATGGAACAGTAAACACGCAAAATTGTCGCATTTGAACCGATGAAAATCCGACAGAGTATCAAGAACAACCATTGCAAAAGCGACCGTTTGGTGCTTTGATTCAGGTACCTGCTTCTACTGGTGACAGACTAGTGGACTCGAAACGAGGTTTAGGATTGAATGATATTCGTGTGGCCGAATCTCATTTGAAACGAGTTTGAAAATCGAATTCGAGCATCTATGCGGATTCACGAAACGTGTTTCGGGACTAGATTCCATGACTAATCATTTAAAAAATTTACCAAGAACCCACCAAAAGCTTCATATTAAGTAGCCTTACCATAGGACCAAAAATATCCCCTGCAAAATGTTCATGCCGGTTTTTGTAATTAGCTAAATTTTCGCCGAAACAAATTTCACGTGGAATCAATGACAACACTAAGCTTTAGCGTGAAAGGTTGCTTTTGCTTTGAAAATGCAGATTGAATGGGCAGTATGGCTCTATTGATTTGACGTCAATTTATTATGTGCAGCTCATTCTTTCGAGCTAAAAGTGACATTTGATGTCAAAACGAGTTTAAGTTTGAAAATTGAATAGTGCCGATATTTTAACATTAAAAAAAATCTATCAAAATATTCCATTTATGACATTTTATTTATCAGTAATCAGCAGAGTCTCTGCTTTTCTCAATTGTAAAACTTTTCACACGAAAGAATGACCAGATAATGGAGACTTGTTAAAATGTATCTTCACGATTAATCTGTGGAAGGTCGAAAATTGTATAATTTTGCATGACCCATTTTCTCTCATATGTATGTATTCTCTCATACGCAATGGGATTTCACACCTAATAAATGACCAAAGCTTACCCGAAAGAGCTGTTGTCCGTCAATTATGTCGAAGTAGAATGTTTTTCTAACATGAAATTCTAGATGAAATGCAAAACCTACTTTCTTCATATTCTTCTGATATATTTTAAATAAATATATATTATATTATTAAATATATATTATATTATTTGATTCTGACAAATCGAATCTCGTTAGCTTTTATTTTTCTTTTCGAATCTCGTTAGCTCAAAGCTGGGCGTGGGGTTATTTATATGGTATTATTTTTGTACGTCTTTATTTCTTACCAATAATTTTTATATAGACAATTAAGACACGTTTAGGATAAGCGTTTTTCGTTGAATGAAATATTTTGAACAGGTACATTTTAATATCAATGAGAATTCTGTGCAAACTTACCACGACAGGTATATTATTGTATACAGATATGTATTTACGAAAAGAGTTATATTCTTACCTGAAAATAAAAAGAAAGCATTGAAAATCAATAGAACCATTATGGTGAGAATAATGTAATTATAAATTGAGGTAAGCTTTGACTTAATAAGAAAAGGTTATAACTGCTGATCAAAGAAAATTAGTATCAGTGGCAAAGAAGAAATATTTCGTAGCATTGAGTCCACGGATAAGTTTTGAACATTGCGTGCGTTTAACTAACTTCGGGGTTACCAATGAACTTTTATGTGAATATACCGCAATTTATTAATTTAACTTACTTTTTAGTTTTAGCATAATGTCCTTATAATTGTAAAAAAAAAAATTAATTTAAGTAGCCAGAAATTCGATAAATTTTAGACGTCAGATTTTAGAAACTATATGCTCAGTTTCTATTTAGATTTTTGAACCTAAAATATTCTAAAAAAAGGAAATTAAAAAATTAATCACCGTGTATTTATTTACTCCTATAGCTAGTACTCCTAAATAGGCTATTAGGTGTACGTTTTCGAAATCCTCAGCGCCACAGCTGAGCCCGTGTGAAAACAATGCATCCTTTTGCCTTGGTGAAAATGAGCAGCCTCAACAATTTAAAAATTTTCATCTTATGAATTTTGACTAGTGGGAGTATCGAAACATTAAAAAGTACAGGTTTTGGGTTTTTTTCCGGTGATTTTATCTTCTGGCTCTTTTTAACCAAAACTCCCAAAAACAACACTATAGAAGGAGAAAACTGTAGTTTGTTTTTATTTATAGTAATTTATATAAAGTCAAAATAGTTACTTAATTTAAGATTACATTTTTACTTTAAGTTACATCGTATATTAGTTCTTGAAATATAAAGTACACTAATCAATCAGCACTTTTCGATGACCCAACATTACTTATGTTGTATGCTAGTTCGTTAGCTGGCTTCTATCATCAGATATATACGAGGGTTGATCCAAAAGAAGTGATAATCGGCTATTTCCAGTTCGCATAAAATTTAAAAAAAAAACCTACGTCATAAACCCACTAAGTTAGCATGAAAAACTTATAAATAGGCCATGATTCTAGAGAGGCACATTCATTTGAATACAAACAGTCGAAGAGAGAACATCAAAATGGAGAAAAACGAAATTAGAGCTGTCATTAAGTACCTCTGTTTGAAAAAATTGTCTACCAGAGACATACACGGCGACATAGTGGAAACATTAGGGGACTCTGTTCCTCCATATTCCCCCGTTGCGTGCTGAACCAATGAGTTTAAGCTGGGAAGAACATCCAACGAAGGCGAACACAGCAAAGGACGTCCAACCACGTCCCTCATTGAAGATATTGTGAAAAAAATCAAAGATGTCATGTTGGTAGATCGAAGAGTGACTATCAGACAAATAGTTGAAGTCACAGGGATCTCGAATGGCAGTGTTCAAAGAATCGTTACCCACGAATTACATATGAAGAAGGTCTCTGCGCGTTGGGGGCCGAGAATGTTAACCGACTGGAAAAAGAAGAAACGAGTCGACATTTCGAGAGTGAATCTCGAAAAGTTGCAGGCAGATCAGGAGATTTTTTTGACACTTTTCGTGATCATGGAAAGACCTGGATTCACCATTTTGATCCAGAAACCAAACATCAATCGATGACGTGGAAACGATCTTGTTCGGCGACATCAAAGGAATTCAAGATGTCTAGCTCGGCGAAGAAGGTTATGACATCAGTTTTTGGGTGGTTAACGGAATTATTATGGTAGAATGTTTGGAAAAGAGAGCCACTATATCAGGCTTTTACTACACAGACCAAATGAGAAGATTGCGGCAGGCTATTAAGGAAAGAAGAGGCGGCAAACTGCGAGCCGGAATTCTATTTCATCAAGTGGTGATGGCTGCAATTTAAGAAGCTTCAACATTTGCTCTATTCGTCAGATCTAGCTTCGTGTGACCCCTACATCTTTCCTCAGTTCAAGAAATACCTTTGGAGCAATAAATTTATGATAAAGACAAATAATTGTTTTCTAAAAACAAAATAACATAAAAATAAAATTTTCTTATATCTTGGGTTTGCAAATGAATGGGACTAAATGTATTAGCTTGTTAGGAGACTATGTTTAAAAACAAATACTTTTTATAAGTTTAATTACCTTGGTTTACATTGATTATAATTACTTTTGGATCAACCCTCGGAGATGTGGTGTACATTGGCGTTGTCTAGATTGCACTTAGATTTGCCGGATATATTCATCTTTAGGCAAAAGGACTTTTGCTATTACATCTTTGTTAGAGTTGGCCTGCTGATCCACCAGTGTATGACGGCCTATTCAATGTTCTAGCCATTCTACTTTCCTCTCGACATCAGAAAAAAAAGCCGCCAATGGTTCTATTAACAGGCTCAAGCTCTGTTACTCATTATTCTGAACGGAACCTGTCGACGAAACTATAAATAGGCAAAACTCCAGCGACAAAATTTACCATTATACCAAGTTTGCCATACGTCTCTTTACTATATACTAAGGTGTCGTTCTCATTTGGCTGGCGCGAACTCGGGTTACGAGAGTATTTTGAATATTCTTACAAAATTATACCACACTACACACACAATCCACAATTTTCCAAAAATGCTTTATGCTTTCCAAAATGTCAAGAACAATAGAAATGTCGATACCTTTGTAAAATGCCGCTCTGAGTTAAAATGTAGCGGAAACAGCTTTAACTCAGAGCGGCTATAATTTCTTCTGGAATGCAGATTCCTTTAGCGCGTTGTTGGCTCTGAAAAATGTAACGTGAAAATAGTCCCACAACAACCCTTGTCAGGTCTAGGGATTGAAGTTGGTTAGAGAGCTTCATTCACAAACTTACAATCCACGTGAAATACAAGTGTGGAGTGATTATTTCTGCGATTCATTTCATTCTTGATGTATCTCAGGTACCTATAAGAAGAAGAACTCAAAGCTTGGTTCGCGTTCTTTCGACTGAAGCTGGATTCAACACGAGCATGAAAAATGTATATCCATTATTGTGCATGGATGTGAAATAATGTCTAAAACAGTAGAACAGTTTAAAAGGAATCATTCGAGATCCATTAGTCTATAAAAGCTCCTGTACGTAGAATTACATATTTTTGTAACATTAATTCAATCGATACATTGAAAATCGTTATATTTAGTCATTCTACTTATATTTTATTGTATTTTCGATTAATTTTTGTTTAAATAAATTTGTTCAACAATTAGATATTACTCTACTCAGATACAATTTTTCGAGCTTTCTAAACCAAATATTTCAATTTAAAGATCTATTTTTCCCTTAAAAGCTAGATGTATTTCAATTTCTTGACAGATATCGATATTTCGGCAGTAATCTGTTCTCTTCTTCAATGTCTATTGATCATATTTGCATAAATTTGTTAGTCACATAGCTTCATTTCCTGGAATTTTTTTTCGAAACAAAATATGCATGCTAATTTAAAACATTTCGGTTTCGTTTTATCCCTCGAAGCATGGCTTTATAATTTGCTACCAATTTGACTTATATTTCTCCGTTTCAATACATGTCCGCTGTACTGAATTTAGATGTACTATATCTATGGTAGTATAATAGTATGTTTCGTTCGTCCCAATTTAGGTGAAGCTTTCAAACATTTCAAGCGAAAAGGAATTTTTTCTTCCGTGTTTTCTTCCGCTCAACAAAAGAGCCTTCATTTCAAAAGCTTGTCATTTGCATGGACTATGTATTCCTAGCAACATCTAGCTTGTACGTTTTCTATTTTCAGTAGCTTTGAAATTCCGGCGGCAATCAAAGCATATTTATCTAGATGAACCGAATCCGACTAAAAGCCGTAAGACTTCAACTGAAGATTTTAGATTTTAAAATGCCCTGAAGACAAAGTTTTTGTATCTGAGCTTGCTGTTGAATATATACATTCCGAAGATTATGCTTGAATGGAGGTACACTTTAAATTGTTTCTTATAGATATAACTTCCATGAAATTTGTTAAATACTTGCTAAAGGCTACATAAAATTGTTGGCCTCTCTTGAAAGTTTGTTTGATAATCATTTCAAGGGAGTGGTTCGTTGTCTTCCGCGACATAAATTAACATGAAAGATTCCTTTAAACCGATTATGTTTGATAACCTGAAAAGTTAACACGAAATACGACAGTCAAGTTTGAACAATGAAATATGTAAGGATCTCGGAACAAGCATGGTAATTATGTGAATGGAATTAAATTCTCATCTTTTGGTGAAAGCTTAAAGATTAAAGTTTAAAGATTATTGAGTGCTCGACCAATTAATTAAAGCAAAAAAGGAAAAACAAAACTGTGTTATACTCAAGGATGCTTCTCAAATTTTAGTTTGGTGAGACTGCAACAAGATATGAAACATATTTCGTTTGTCCTATCATAAGAAATGTCATAATTAAAACAGAAGAAAGTGTGGTAGTTAGTTTAGTATACACCAGGCGCGGATCCAGGATTCGGTCTTAGGGGGGTTTTTTTCACTTCGAAGTGTACATATATCGTCGTTAGTAGCATTCGCATAGCAAATGTCATTTATAAATTTTACGTGTTTAATATTTTGGATACCACGCCAACGACAATCCGATAGCAACACTGTCTCGTCAAATTGTTATCGAAGTTTTCCCGTTTCCGTCGGTAAGCCTGTCTGTTGTCAATGCCCGTGTTCCATTCGTACTATACAGTACTTGCGAGTACTTCTGGCTGCTACCAACTGCTCATGCTCTCGTTCCTGAGTAGATGATTAGTAGTTACGCCTTCTTATCTCGCCAGGTGATAAATTATACCCAAGAGGTGTATTTGATAATTTATAGGCTATGCTGAAAAATCTGGCTATCGGAAAATTGAAAAAAAAATCAGAAAATTGAAAATTGCAGCCGACCATTATTGAAGCATTAGAAGATATGAAAACGTGGAATGATCGTGATACTTCACAAAATGCAACGCAACTTTTGACTTCGATTTCGACGATTGGATTCCAAATTGCCTGCCCCATTAAGGACTCAGTTAATTCGATTTGAGTCGGGAATTTCAATCGAAAAACCAAGATCTAGGCGGAGCCACCAAATTAGCAGACAACGCTTTGAATGAATGCAGGGAGAAGCGAGAAAATGCATATTCATCTTTATCAACGTGTTGTTGGAATTAGTTCCCAATACGAGATCGCAATGAAATTGCCTCGTCGTTACAATCGGCAAAAAAGTCGTTGAAACGTTGAACCCAAAAATGTGGAAGGTTATTACAGAATTTCATTCTACATTCCGTTCCTCGATACATTCATTTCTCATCTTAAAAGTCGGTTTGAAGAACACAAATCTATCTTTAAAAGTTTCGGACAATTGTTCCTCAAACAAGAATTAAATAAAAAAAAAAATGCGCTGACCTTTACAAATTTTGTGAAGAGATGCCCGGGAGA
Source organism: Nemotelus nigrinus (assembly GCA_947369275.1). NCBI lineage: Eukaryota > Metazoa > Arthropoda > Insecta > Diptera > Stratiomyidae > Nemotelus > Nemotelus nigrinus. The sequence goes on from OX376372.1 coordinate 220,598,652, forward strand.
GATGGATTGCTCAGAGGGGAATTTCATCTCAGAAGTCAAAATGTGGAGACAACAAATTCAGGATCTGAATATCCAAAATGCACTTGATGCACTTGTTGGTAAATATTTTTCGATTATAATTTTTACGTGCAGAAAAAAGTGATATGCAAAACTTAAACTTACGGTGTTTTTCAGATAGTAAATAGCGAGTCATTCAAAAATATTAATAAGATTTTGCGAGTGTTAGCAGTGTTATCTGTAATCACATCAACTCTAGAACGATCGTTTTCGACGCTAAGAAGGATCAAAAGCTACGATGGGGCAGAAGCACCTGAATTGCCTTGCTTCTTTGCATATCCATACTCGCATTGAACTTACCGAGAACGAAACTCTTCAAAAATGTTTCAAAAAGCCTCGACAATTCATACATGTTTGAACTCAATCTTCAATTTAGAGTCAATTATTATGATAATAAATAAATTTTTTACATTCCCTATAAAATATATATCTAATCATAATTTACTTTTTCAATAATTTATATGAGATTTCTCAATCCCGTAACAATATACGATAATCAACAGTTAACAGCCATTAGAATAAAAAACTGAACTTCCCTTTGAAACCCCAGACCCGAAAAAAAAACAATAAAGATCTGATTCAATTGTTGGAACGAATCGTGTAGCAGTTCACCAAATGCCTCCAAAGGGCCTTTCTAGACTTGTATTCTTGATGCACTCCTTAAACCGGTTTTCTCGGCAAGAGGCAGAAGAATCGAGGGAAAATCTCTACAAAAAGTGATGCACTTGGAGAGAAGTTTTCATCACTTTTGAAACTGATGCAAATCACTAACACAACCTTAAACATAGTTCACGGGTCAGGAATTTTTCGTGTGACACTCAAGTCGAAATGAGAAAACAACAACACGCACACATTCATGTGCATAATCGGTATATGAACGGTTCCGTTGCTGAAGAACACAAGTGTGAAAATGGTGATTGTTGTAAAACTAGTTTAAGGAGTGCATCAAGAATACAAGCGTAGAAAGGCCCAATCATACCTTCCAGTGACAAAAAAACCATTTGAAGCGGACAAAAAGATCGGCAACACATCGAACATATTCCACCGCCAACGTTGGACGCTGGACATTGGGCACTGGTAGCTGGCGCATCGGCCACACAGTGCGTCGAACCATCAACTGTCCAACGTTGGATCGTGTTGGTAGCATCGTTTGGCGCCGGCTTTACTAAAGAACATTATATTGCATATTTTCCGTGTCACTTCAATAGATCGATTGTCACACATGGTCTTAAGTGGTCTCCAAGGTGTTATCCCCGGGCATCATTGCTGATTGTGGTATTCATTATTTAAAGTCATTGATTATTATTTTGTGTGTTCACCTCGATTATTTAATTCTGATGCGAGAATTGAAAAATTTTTTCTTTGTTTTCAAAGTGAGACTGAACGAAAAAAAAATTCAGTCACCCTTCTAAAAACCAAAAGATTTAAAAAAACAATCGTGTTTTTCAGAAATTTAACAATTTGAATTTTTAAAGAAGGGGGTTTCTCTGCTGCAGACGCGGTTTTACCTGGACATTGTTTGTCTGTCAGCCACGCAGCACGGCTGGAGGCCATTTGCAATGACTTCTGCCGAAGCTGTAGATCGAAGGTCGAAGAGGAAGCATTTCTTACCTTTGTAAGAACAACACCCGTAACAAGCATCAATAATTTGACCTATTTACATAATTTGACCTATTATATTATTATTTACTATTGTTTGGTTGTTTGTTTATTTTCAGTGTGTTGTCTGTTCGTGCATTTTTTTGTACGGTTTTTGTTAGTTTTTCTTCAATTTTCGATCCCTGTTTGTCCTCTGGTGGTAGGGAGGCAAAAACTTCAAAAATAGCTAACAAAAAAGTACAAAAAAATACACGAAAACGCAACACACTGAAGATAAACAAACAAATAAAAAAACACCCTTAAAAACAAGCACACAACCACAAAAACCCAAAAAAATCCAATCGATAGTCGGTCGTAGTCGATTTTAGCCCAAAGTTTCGTTTAAAAGCTACAGATCCATTTCCCTCCTATCCTGTACCAACAAAATATTTGAACGTGTCATCAAAGAACAGGTGATATCTCCATGTGACACATTCAGAGTTATCACACCATACCAATTTAGCACTAGCTATTCCATCTTTATTCTCAAAGCTAATTTCTTACCACATCTAAACAACCGTACTCCCTCTAAAGCTTGTATCGGGAATCCATACATAAAAAAGAAGATGTAACAGTGTGCAGCAACTATAGTTGTTATTTTATGCTGAGTACGACCTATAAGTTGGTAGGTAGGACGTTACTCTCTTCCATTCTGCAAGAATGGAAGCCCCATACGCTAAAACCAATTCAGGTAAATCTACAAGTAGGCAGAGGCAGGCTCTTAGCCAGGAGATCAAAAAATGTCTGGAATTCAATATTTCATTGTACCGTCTATTTATAGACTCTAAGACCACATATGACATCAAAGCTAGGTTAGAACAGTATGCAATTAGGAGAAAATTTGGCATTCTAAACGAATTGACACGATTGTGTCGATTGACCATGACCATTATAACAAGCAAAGTAAAATAACTGGATTACAATCTAGACCATTCAAAATCTTCAATGGGGTCCAACAAGGGGATGCTGTGGTCTATCTCCTGTTCAATTTGGTGCATGAGAAAGGAATCCGAGACTCTGGCACGTCATCCAAGTCCAGTCAAATACTGGCTTATGAAGATAATATTGACATTTTCGAGAGGTCTAAGCTGGCTGTACAAGAATTTTTCATCTACATGGAACAACCGATCCAATATATGTGACTGCACATAAATGAAAGAAAGACGAAGTTCATGATGGCAGCATCTGCAGGAAACACACCTAGAATTGATCAAACCTTCAGAGTAGGAGAGCATAAATTTAAAGTAGTATAATTATTCAACTACCTTGGGAGAATTGTAGCAGCTGAGCAATGTGGAACAAGAAATACTCTCCTACGGAATACTGCTGCTCAAATCCAACAAAGCCTCCTACAGTCTGTCAAGGCTTTTCGAATCTCCAAAAGTTCACCCGAACCTCAGAACTTCCGCTGTACAAGACCATGATCTTGTCAGTATTCGCGTATGAATCCGAGATTTGGGTGCTCATGAAAAGGCATTTTGACCTTTTAGCCGCGTTCGAGAGCTAAGTCTTGCAGAGAATCGTTGGCTCATATGTATGTGAAGAAGGGTGATTCCGGAGACGCTGCAACCTTAAGTTGTACGCTATCTACCTAGAAGCAGATAAACTTAGATCGTAGCTAGCTCATACCTAACTCATACCTAGCTCGTTTAAGCGAAGAAAACTAGCAGAAAGACCTTGTTTGAGGTGGAGGGACGGCACTGACCAGGACACTCGGAGCTTAAGGGTACCTATTTGGATAGCATCGGTTTGAAATCGGGGCCGGCGGAAAAGTGTGCTGAAAGAAGTCAGCACCAGATCCTTCTTTATTTTTCAAAAGCCTCTGATGGTTTTTCCAAAGGGCTTGAAAATTGTGGTGCGGTACAAAACAATAGGTGCGACCAAGAACTTAAAGCTTGCTGCAAATTAAGTCCATTATTGTTGAATTCTCAAAAATAGCAAGTGATTTTTTCACCACGATATCTAACGAAATAACCGTTGAAATTAAAAAGTAATATTCCTTCACATATTCAATGAAACCGAACAAGAAAGCTCAACAGCTCACTTAAATTTCACATCACAAAAGCATAAATTTGAATGTATAACGTTATTTTATCGCACGTCAGTTATTATTCGCTTCGTGGTAGTTACAGGAAAAACCCATGTCATCGAATCGAACAAATCATACAGCAAGCTTTTATACCCTACTTACACGTTTCCTGATTTGGCGAAAATGAAGTCCGAAGCTGCTATTCATCTACGTTCTTAGAGCCTTTTGTGATCCGTTCGATAATACTGATAAAAGCCGTATACAATTTGATAGGTCGGCAATAAACGAGAGCAGGAAATAATTTCCGAAGAAAGGAATCGAAACACCGCAAATCGGCAATCTGCGAACGAGCACACTTTCATCGAAACAGCGAAGAGATTGATAAGCAAATGTGCTGCCAGCTTAGTACTTACTCTCTTTAGATTATCTTATTTCGGTATGAACATGACTTTTGATATGTTGATTTTCATTTCATACGTGGCATGCATACGTGCTAGCATTTGAAGGTAAATATGTTTTGCTGATTTCGCAAGTAAGCTCATATTTAAGGTTATATTCACTACGATTATGCAGTGCTGGCAACTTTTCGCTCGGTTTAAGCCGACACGAAAGGCATATTCGACCTGGTTCTACGTTATGTTAGGTATAGATTTGTGTTAGATATACAAATGCACACCGTAGTTATCTATGTACAAAACGTATAGTCTTGTCCTGAAACTGAACGGCAACGGCTGTGGCTATCATGACCGTGCTATTTAAAAAGGATGTCACCGATGACACAACCAGGCATTCAAGAAAATTCCACTAATGCGAAAAATTGTGTGGAAAGTAAGTCGCTTGAACTGAGGCCATTTACGGATTTAGGGTGTGTTGTTAGTCTAAATGACGGACCGGATTGAGTTGTTGGGATTTTAGGATTGCTGTAATACCTAGAGCTCGATCAGTTGAGTTCCCTTAATGGTTTTATCGGATAAACAGGAAAATGTTTAGTCTGTTCTAGCTTCAAGTGTCAATCAAATTTTTGTGTTCAGGTGGTCAAGCCCTGAAATAGTCATTATAGTCGTCTAAGGATATATCAGAAGATGAACAATAAATTTACAGACCAGAAGAACCAAACAATCCACCGTGCAGTAACCAGTAGTCGGATCTAGGTCTGCCGCAGAAATCAATACCAGACGTCCTGCACGGGTGGTCTTCAATTTGATATCCTTAATTTTTTTAGTTTGATATCCTGAAATTTAAGCGTATGCCATCGCATTACCAAAATTATGGTTTGCCTTGGCGTCCCTTTTTAATAATCCTGACACATATACATTCCGAGCCGGATTTTCTTTTCTCATCCGAGCAAAGTGTCGGGCCTACCGCGTGACTTAAGTGGAATAGGTTCAAAAAACAAAAATTTTTGTTATGACTACCAGCTGATTTACATTTGTCGACTATTTTCGATTGTAGATATACAGGTGTATATTCTAACTTCTTCAATCATTTATTGAAGCACCAGAATGAATATAGCGCAAGAAAAGCCACCTTTTTGTCGTAAATCGTTGTTGATTTGTCTGATTTTTCAAATTCGTCATGGTCAGTCTAATTAGTTTAGTTGGGACATTGAGTGTGTAAAGCTTTACCTTTGCTATAAACTCCCTATAAGCGGCTTTGAAGTCAATGAAAAGATGGAACAGCTTGAGGTTCTATCATGCTGCTGCTGATAAAACTTTTGCGTCAAGGGCAGCCGTGCTGGTAAAAGCAAATTACTTTCAAAGCAAACGGGCTTATGTGGATAGTGGAGGACAATTTAGTAACGATACTCAGCGAGTGATACCCTTTGAAGTGCAACACTTTGTGGTGATTCTTCTCTTAAGTATGGAATAGAGCAGCCCGATATACCAATTATTCAATAAGCTTCTCTGATAATGGAGTCTTCCACCGCCATATTTCATTAGTTTGGCGGGTGTTACAGCGGCTTCCGATGATTTGTTATTTTTGAGCTGTTGGGTCTCTCATCTACCGTGATTTGCACATTCTTCGTTGTTTAGCGGTTCATCAAAGTACTGAGCATGCACTTCCAGTATATCCGCGCTTTATGCAGCTTCTGAGTGAATAGCTTGAGTCCAGGGAAAAAATATGTATACGCATTGTTTTTTTTGGGATCTGTGATCGCCGTAAGCTTTTAGGCGAACTTAAGTTGCGAACTATTTCCATTGGTATGTTTGAGTAAGATATTAGAGCCAATATACTAGCTTTATAAGTGGAAATCCTTTTTTGCTTACAGAATGATTTAGAATGACTAAGTCTAAATATTCTAATATACTGCTCTTTAATGGGCTTTCAAAATTTTACGAAGCAGATACGCGTGGTTCCTTTTTCTAGATCTGTTGTGAAGATTTGCCACATCCAGCGACCACTAAAAAAATAAGACGTTTTGACATTAATGTTGTGATAGGGCTAAGTGTTAAGTGACTCAAGATGCCACCAGACTTGGAGACAAATATCAATACTTGGCATCAGGCGAACCACGCTTTCTTTTAAACTCACGGGTCTAAAATCGGAGTTCTTTGCGACACTTTTGATGTTGTTGTAGGTAAACACCAAAGTGTAGCAAAATGCTGGCATATTCAATTACGTAAGAGTTCTTTCAGCAGCATGACAAAAAATAGACAAATAGATCAAAGTCTATCTATATTCCATATGCTTAGAAAGTTACTTAAAGATCTTTGGGTAATTTGCAATTTTCTATAACAGCCGCGTTTTTTTACTGATACACTTTTACGAAGATTTTCATTCCTTTTTCGCAAAAAAAAAACCAGCTGTGTGGTGCCATCATAGCCTACGCCTCACCAAACCATGACTGACACCGGGTGATGGCCTCTCTCGACCCACAGAATGACTTGGGATACTTGCAACGACGATCGACCGTACACCCGAGGATTCTGTGGACTGAATTTCTCCTCCTTCAGAGCAGCGTTGGGCAACTGCCCGGTGCGACGTTTGTACGCCCCAATGCCCAAGTTTTTTTTGATGATACGGCTCATGGATTCACATGCATATCTTGTACCATAATTTTCTGTCTTCTGTATGACCCGAGCCTTCATTGCTTTTATGATCTCTAGCGTGCGTATACTGCATAGGCAGCCAGATCAATGGCGGTTTTTCACGTTGCTAGTATCCTCGAGCAATTTAACACACCGACATATGTACATACAAATCTTCGGCTGACTCCGAGTGGCTGCAGCAGCCGGAAAATCTTTCCTCTTTCGATTATGCACTAATGAAACAAAATTGCGGCAATGCGGTTGTCCCCGTCTGTCCACTCTATGGTAACGCGTTGACTGAGACTGTTATTTTGTTTGTAAACAATACAAGGACCATCCGTCAAAACCCATATTTCAAAACCGCCATGAGTTCAATACTCACGGCGCAGTACGTGCGTTCAATGGTGTGACTGTATTTATATCTCTACTAGCAAGAAGTTGATTTATGAAACAACATTTTCAAAAGTGACGGGGCAAAATGAAATTCAAGTGGCAACTAATCAGATCTGCACTGATATATTTCCTTTCTTTTCCATATGTTTTTTTTTGCTATCTAATAACAATAAATTTAAATCCACTGCTTTTACTCATTCTAACTTGCGAGCAGCAGTTTAGTTTAAATAATACTTATTACTCTTTGCTCTGCTTAGACTTTTTCTTAGACTTTCTAATGTATAATCGATTGCAAAACTAATATGTTAAATACTTCGGAATAAAAGTACCCAAAGTTCAATAGTTGAATTGGTTATTGAAGCTGTGAGCCACTGTATTTAGACACTTATACGATTGATTCCATCAGTAATGACATCAATAGCTCCAGCATATTCATTGGTTTCCCCTTTTAAGGACGCTGTTTCGATTGGATATCCGTCCATCAATGAAAACAGCAATAAATCAGCCCGCCGGCAACTGAAACGAAAATTACGACGGTTACTGCGATAAAATGTAAATGTGAAAGCAGCATTATGCTTTGTACGAGGGTGGTCCGATAAGTACTTAGCCTACAAAAGAAAAACGAAAATTTTGGAAAAGTGTTGATTTATTTTTCAACATAGTCTCCTTTCAGCTCGATACACTTGACCCATCGATGCTCCAACTTCTTTAATCCGCCTGAAAAATAGGTTTTCTCGAGGTCTGCAAAGTAGGCCTCCGTAGCGGCGATGACCTCCTCATTCGACTCAAATTTCTGCCCGGCGAGTGACTTTTTCAAATTTGGAAATAAGAAGAAGTCGCACGGGGCCAAATCTGGAGAATACGGTGGATGGGGCAGCAGTTCATAGCTCAATGTGACCAATTTGGCCGTGGCGACGGCGGAGGTGTGAGCCGGTGCATTGTCATGGTGGAAGAGCACTTTTTTCTTCGCCAAATGGGGCCGCTTTTTCTGTAATGCGGCATCAAATCGGCCCAATAATTCGGCATAGTAGAGTCCTGTGACCGTTTTGCCCTTCTCCAGGTAGTCAATGTAGATGACACCTTGGGAATCCCAAAAAACGGTAGCCATCACCTTCCCGGCCGATAGGACAGTCTTCGCCTTCTTCGGAGCACGTTCGTGGGGTGAAGTCCACTGTTTCGATTGTACTTTGGTCTCTGGTGTGTACCAGTGGATCCATGTTTCATCGACGGTCACAAAACGACGCAGAAACTCCTTCGGATTACGCTTAAACAGCGTCAAACACTGCTCTGAAGTGGTCTCACGGTTGCGTTTGTTGTCCGGACTGAGCAAACGCGGCACCCATCGCGCTGACAGCTTTCTCATGCCCAAAATTTCATGGAGTATATGACCCACGCGGTCTTTTGAAATGCCTACTGTCTCAGCTATCTCGCGCACCTTCAATCGGCGGTCTGACAGTACCAAATCGTGGATTTTTGTCACGTTACCCTCCGTGGTAGCGGTTTTTGGGGCACCTGGTCGTCGCTCGTCAAAAACCGACGTGCGACCACGTTGAAACTCGTTAAACCAATTTTTGACGGTTGCCATCGAAGGAGAAGAGTCACTGTACACAGCATCCAAGCGCTCTTTGATTTCGCTGCGCGATTTCCCTTCCAAAAACAAGAAACGAATCACCGACCTATATTGCTCTTTTTCCATTTTTCTACAATCCTCGGACACGCCGGTTTCCACACGCGGTCGAAACAAAACTAACAGTCCAATTCGGCTGAAATTTTTACAGTAGCCGTCTACGGGAACGTACTATACGATAAGAAACTTTTCTTGCGATTTTGGTGCCAACGGGCGGTGAGGCTAAGTACTTATCGGACCGCCCTCGTATGTATGATGCAAACGAAAAGGTTCTGATAGCGAATTCGTTATTCGTTCGGTATCCTTCCCACGTGAGACTACGGTCATGTGCTTCAGAGGCCGTTTAAATATGCCAGCGAGTTTAACCTGTCAGTAAAATAATGTTAAATATACGATAAAGAGATACATTACAGAGGCGAATGGCTGTTGGCATAATACGCCGTAAAAGTTCCGCAGTGAGTCATATCTAAGTCAGATGATATCAAGTAATTTGACAGCTCTAAGAAACATCGTAAAGATACACGGCAGATGAAGCGTTTTCAGGGTTACTGTCTTGTTCGCTTCTGAAGAAGGTGGAGAAGATGTTCTATTGCATAGCTGATTTTTCAAACCGATTTATAGCACCTGGCAAACCTGAGAAGACAGCTTGAGAGATGTTTTAATATAGTTCTGACACCTTTTTAAGGACTTATTACCTTTGGGTAATGTACGTGTTTAGTACGTGTAGGTGTAACAAGTTGTTAATGTTATTGATTCGAATCAAATGAGAAACTGCCAGGTTTCACCTGCAATATTAAACCTTACTTCACTGTAGGTGGAAAATTAAGATTTTATACAAATAACGAGAATATTTTCAGGCAGAAGCTGGCTAACGTCGTCAAAAAGCTATTTTTCGCTAATAAGCTGCTTATTCGTTCGATTTTGATGTTGCCATTTTTATTGAGTTTGTTTCACCTTATATCAGATGATCTGCTTTATCAAGTTTTGTATAAATAGATAGATAGTACAACAAGGTAATACTAGGCGAGTTTTTTTGGCTTTTCTATCCAGCAGAGAACAGAGTATACGCATTGGAAACAACAACACTCCTGTCCCAGTGAATTCACTAGAACAGAAATTATATTCCGCATTGGTAGTTCACGTGTCTAATATCTTAACCACCATAGTCCTTTTTTGCTGATTTCCGAAGAAAACTAGTGTTAGAATGAAAACTAGCACCAGGCTGCCAGCAGCAGGCATTTTCATAATTTTTGTTCTAACAGAAGCAACCATTAAACGTTCATATGGCAAAAATCTACAATGAAAACAAGTAACCAATGTTTAAATTTTCCAAGTTTTGAACATTTTTCGGATGTCAACGTCAAACACCTTTACATCCCCGTAACTTTCGATCAAGCAGTTGTGGTAGACTTTTGGTTGCAGTGCTCCTTAAGTGTTGCCAGCACTAATCATTTTCATGATTTATGCTATAGTAGATGCTGGTTTCTCAGTTTTATAAGAATAACATCCTTTGCCTTGAAAATCAACGCTATTAACGGTCCTTATGCGTTAGAGTTTTTTTTTTCTTACTGGTACAAAATTCACCATTATTTGATAATTTGGGAGCATCTGAACCATCGGATAAATATCTAGCCCATTGAAGTTGTACTAATAAATTCGTTTGAAACCTTTTTCCTACTTTAAATTGGAAAGTCGAACACGATGATCAAATTTATATTTCCTCAATTTTAACACAAAATTGAATCATTTCGTTCGAAGTAAAAAGTGTAAATGAAGATAATAAACTGTAAATTAATTTCAGACAAATATTCTACAGTCTACATATAGTACATATCATTTCACGCTATGCAAGCCAAAATTTCATTATTGTTCGCTTGTGCACGATACACAAATTAATGCCTTTTGTTGCCTTGCTTGATACAAGCTGAACTCAACGACATGGTACTCGGTCAAGACTGGGTGTTTGTTTCATATTTCAAATTGGAAATGGGAATTAATGTGGTGTTGTGATAAATTAGATAAAAGCCAACGACAAAACAGACAATAATTCAAAAATTACTCGTTGCACAATGTAGGGATTATACGATAATAAGTTAGATACAGTTTGTGTGGAATGTTACTGGTTTGGGTGAAGGGAAATATGTTAGAAATACATAGATACAAATGTTTTGTGCATTCGTGCAATGCGTATATGCATTACTAAATAAATACGATTTAGGTTATTAATGCCAAGCAAATAAATGCGGTATGGGTTACTTTGTTCGCTATGGTATGATATAGCACTACCTCTTATCCGTGCAGCTGCTGGAAGAACTAACATTTATTTTAATACTAGCCGAATCATATGAAAAAATTCAAGCGCACCAGAACCGCTATATTTTCGATGAGCAGTAGGGGAATTGTACAGATTTTGAGTGTATGTTCTATCAGCCGTATTATAACTAGCTTGTTTTGAGGGCTATGTACTGCAATGACACTTGAGTACGTGATAAGGAAGATTCCTGTCGACACAGGGGGTACGCTTCTGTATAAGTCGAACCAGTTAGTGATTTACGCGGATGACATCAACATCTTGTCCCGTTCCTTCACATCCGCCAAAGAACTCCTGTTGAAACTTGATCAGGAAGCCAAAGAAGTAGGCCTGAAGATCAATCAGACGAAAACAAAAATCATGACGCAAACAAGAAAGAAGACCTCCATTAGAAAAAATATTATTTTGGACGAATATCATTTAGAGAATGTGGACGAATTTATATAATTAGGTTGACGAAATCAAACGGAGAATACAGCTCGCTAATAAAACTTTCTACTCCGTTCTGGCCCTACTGAAGACTAGCTGCATACACAGGAAGTATCATTCATTAGACCTGTGTGGATGTGAAACTTGGACCCTTACCCTAGCGTCCGCAAATATGTTGAACGCCTTCGAAAGACGGGTCCTCAGGCGTATAATTGGAGCTAAACAAGAGTGCGGCCAATGGCGGATAAGGTACAACCACGAGTTGTACGAGGTTTTTGACGAGCCGGAGGTTGCTAAAATAGTGAAACTGCGGAAGCTACAATGGGCTGGTCACGTGCAACGAATGGATGAGCATCGAGTGCCTAAAAAGGTATTCGACGGAAGGGCCGAGGGTCGAAGACCAGTGGGAAAGCCCAGAAAATGCTGGTCTGACTCTGTCGACGAAGACTGCGCAAAGCTGCTCGGCTTTCGAAATTGGAGGACGCGGTCATTGGATCGAGACAACTGGAGGCATCACCTGCGAGAAGCCAAGGCCCGAGAGGGGCTGTAGTGCCACAACGACGACGACTGCAATGATAAAAAAAATTGAGACCCATAGGGTGGGGATTCAATGTCAGCTGCTTATGTTACAAAACTTATAAAACAGCATGTCCGGTTATATAAATTAATAAACTTACTTGCAACACTTTGCTAGTACTGCAACTAAAAGTCTACCACAACTGCTTCCCGTCAAAAACAACCTTTTTTTTCTATGATAATTCAAAAGCTCAGGGGATTGTCCTTTGAAGCGAATGCTCAGCCATAACAGTAGGGAGCGCTAGTGTTATGCCTAGTCGCTACTAAAGCTTTAATGTGGCACTTAATTAATGGAGCGCTGGTATTATGCCCAGTCGCCGACTGTTAAGACAACACAAAACGAACAAATACAAGCCATGAGCACGGCGGGATTCGAACCCGCAGGCAGTAGATCGCTGTTTCGGACTGACGCGTTAGTGAGGTAAGCTACCGACCCCCATAGCACCTACCTACCCTAAGAATCTCGTTTTCATCCGGTGATTTTACCGAAAGTATGATGTTTGGGGCTGCCATCCTAAAAAAATTTCAGAACTTCGAAAATTAAAACATTCGCTACTTATTTTCATTGTAGATTTCCGCTATATGAATAATTAACGTTAGCATTCATTGATACGCAAATGCCAAAAACGCTTCGTGCTGGCATCGAAGCCGAAAATATACCAAATCTACTTCACGTTGAATTCAACCTATCCTGCGAATATAGTTTTGATCCGATGGCTGCGTTGGAAGTTATAGAGGTACAAAAAATTTTAAGATTGCCTCTCGAAAATTTTGAAAATTTCGATATTTGAATATTTTTCGGTTACTGTCACTGCAAGATAATTAACATTTGAAAATTTTATGATAAAGTCACCTTCTAAAGATATTGCAAAAAAAAAAAAACAACAACCATAGTTGGCGGCCCTATCATGATTTTTCAACCAGATTCCTACTGAATATTGCCCACAAGAATTTTGTTTCAGACCAGCTCTATGTTGGCTGTGATTTTCGTTATTTTCAAATGAATGCATCGGAAGTAGTGGGTGTGGAACATTTCTAAGAGCAACCACTCACAAAGATTTCAAGATTCAGGATATTTGACAATTTGTTGCTTATTTGGTTTACAAGATATTTTTTATTCGGAGCTTTGCTGGCAATATCTCCAAGTCTATCCAGAAGTCTTTGAAATCTCCTTCACGGTGAGAGTAACCTACTCTGAAAATCTCTTTCAAATTACTTTAAACATATTGATTAAATCACTCAAATTACTTTTTGCACTTAATTATTTATTTTCAAAAAAAAAAAATACATTTCGGAAACCACCCAGCACAGAGTTTGACGCTGCAAAGCTACTTTGCTTCTTTTCAGATCCATCTGTGCATAAAAATGGACTAATTAAGAACCAGATTTGCAGCTGATCGACGACGTAAATTAATTAACTGTACTCCAGTCAGTGTTTCACATGAATTTTCTCCTCAACTCGGTAATAAGCTGAAACGAATGCTTCTCTTATGGAAGCGACACCTCGCTGCCAGCCATAAATCATTAGCCTGACGTATAAGAAAACGGAAGATTTTAATCGGGCTGTGCTTCAACGACGAAAGCGCATTATCGATAAGACCGGAATGAGCGAATAGTAAAAGCTAATATGCTGGATCTTAGGGAATTTAGTGCTTAAGCACGAAATTGGTTTGATGGTACGTTACATTAAGGCCTGAAATAACGACCTCCCAAAGATTTTCGCAGGATTCTTTGTGAATTTCGTTCGGCAGAAGTGGAATAGAATATTAAACAGCTCGTCGAGGTTGAATTGGATAAGGTTTGCCTTGATACTATAGTCAGGATATAATAGTACGTCTATTGTGTGTTTGTTTTGCGAGTGGTGGCTAATACGTTGAAAATGAGCGCTTGGTTTTTTTTCAATTGAAATGAATAATGAAACTGGTGAGAGAATCAAAGGTTTTCATTGTTTGAATTGCAATTGGTTATACTATCAGATTTCATTATACAATTACAAGAGCTTCATTGAATAGCGCTGTATTGAAAATGTTAGGGCCAATATTTTGTCGGCTGAAAAATAATCAGCTTGGGGAGAGTAGGAAAGGTCATACTTTTTTTTAGGTACTCGATGCTATTTTATTTGCTACACAAGATCAGCTCATATCAGTTGCAATGGTTTGAGAATTCTGGATGCCTCCAGCTCGTGAAATATCTCGTACAGCTTGTAGTTGTCCGTAGTGCGCCATTGGCTGCTTTCTCATTTCCCATCAATTATTCACCGCCTAAAAAATAGCAGGAGAAAAAATCTGGTTATGCTCCTTTGGATACTAGCTAGCTTGTCAAAGACAGGCCGTAGAATGCAAGTCACTCATCCAAATATTGGGTCTAGAGCCGTTGAGCTAGGTTCCGCTCGGCAGATGAATCAAGGCCAAGTAAAGCAGAAGACTCTCCTCTAGATAGGGGTCACGCCTACTCCAATGCCTGTCAAATACGATGCACATCGACTAGCTAGTCGGTTGAGTCTTAAAATTTTCGTCTAGCTTCCGATGAAGCCATCCGATGGATACTGTACTTACAGAGTGTGTTGTGATAGACTTTTAATAGTGATATTTCCATCATTTTTGTATTTGGAGATGCTGCTTCGACTGCATTCTAGCAACTGCACCCTTACTTGGAGTGGTCATCCTCGGGGGTGATTTTAATGCCAAGTCACAATCATGGAGTAATAGCATCAGCAGCCCATACAGCGAGGCAATAAGGAATCGGCTTACACCGATCCCAAGCCTTCTCACACCCATCTTTCCTCTGGAACTTACTTTCCGTCAGTCTGACTTCTTCCTTGTGTCTCCGTGCCTGGTCAGCTCCCAACCACAATTCGGCACTTACGAATGCCAAGTCCACGATGCTGAATCTGATCATCAGTTGATCCAGTTATGCATCAAAAGAAAACGTGGCCTAAACTTCCGAACTGTTGACCCCGAGCTTTTCATCCCCTACGATGAAATCAACTGGGATCGATTCGCAACAAACGTTGCAACACAAATTCAGAATCTTGATCTTGACTGCTCTTGAAATCTTTGCTCACAGAAAATTGACAAGGACCTCGACAAGCTCAACCAAATCACCTCATCGGTCATTGATAGTTTAGCTACCCCTGAAAAATCCACAAACTTTGCCTTCCGTGATTTATTGCAAGATATCATTCAGTTCCATAACCGGCGGGAATCTTTAAGACGACGTCTTACCAGAACCTACCACAGATATCTCGGTAAATGGTAAAGACATGTTCCAGGAAATTGATAAAAACATAGGTCGAAAAAGACTAAAATGTAATTTTACTTCTAATGGCAACTCACTCTCTGATGACAGAGACGCCTTTTCTTTCATCTATCGTTGTGAGAAGCATAGCTCTGATCCCAACTTTGTTTCAGTCGTCACGGCTTTTGCCTCTTACTTTCGGCTAGAAAATCAATCGTTGACCCTTTCCAAGCTCAGTCCAACAAATCCTTCCACAAACTTCCAAGGCCATGGTATCTTTGTGAATAAGTAAATCCTCCTTATCCTGGTGTCGACCCTCTCCTCTAAAAAATCTTCCGGAGAAGATAAAATTTCCAATTTCATCTTAAAAAGGCTCTCTTCCTGCTTCTTTGAGCACCTCTTTGTCCTATTCTACTCTTGTATAAATATTGGATATTTTTCCACTGCTTGGAAGCGTGTGAAAATATTCCCTACCCCAAAAGCGTCAGGATCCTGCGAGGTCTTCTCAACACCTGTCCTATTTCTCTCCTCTCAAACTTGGGGAAACTACTGGAAAGGATCATTAAAACTCATCTGAACCACTTCATAGAAGCCAAACACTCCACAGAAGACGCGCTAATGGTTCTCAAAAGTGCAATTGAGGAAAATATCCAAAGCAAAAAGGTTTTGGGTGCCTGTTTGATTGATCTACGAAAGGCCTTCGACTCCGTTTGGATTGAAGGACTCCTGTACAAAATGATCAATTTTAGTTTCAATTAACCTTCTATATAGATAACCTTCTATATGGCAGAAATGCTTCCGTCGCCTTCAATGGGGCTCTTTCTGACGAATTTCCAATCGACTCAGGAGTACTTCAACGATCTGTTCTCGGACCTATGTTATTTAACATTTTCACTGTAGATACCCCAGGAATTTCAAATGATTCTCCCTTAGGTGTTTCTGTCAATCTACACGCAGATAATTTCCTCTTTTGAAAATCGCAGCATAGCCCGCACTTTGTAACAGCCAGAGAATAGCCCAATCACAAAGGTACACGAATCAATCCGTTGCATATCATGCAAAATGGAGCTTGCAGATAAATGCCAACAAAAGTGAGCTAATATTTTTTCTGAGGCACCCATACAGACTACAAGAGAAGTATTAAAGCTCTCAAAAAATCTAACATTATTATCAACCAACAGTCAATAAGCCCTTCGAAAACCGTTAAATACCTTGGCATAAAGCTCGACCCTCGCTGGAGCTGTAGTCAGCATGCGAAACGAAAAAATTAGAAATACAAAATCTACGAAATGCCTCTACTTTTCTTCCGAAATCGGGTTTATTTTTTAGTAATTT
This sequence comes from Nemotelus nigrinus, assembly GCA_947369275.1. NCBI lineage: Eukaryota > Metazoa > Arthropoda > Insecta > Diptera > Stratiomyidae > Nemotelus > Nemotelus nigrinus. Next base: position 220,615,313 of record OX376372.1, read on the forward strand.
TTATGCGCTAGAGTGTTTTTTTAACAATATTTCATTCTTCTACCAGCTTTTTATAATGTAAGACCAATTCAATTTACTCTTTTACCCGAAGCAATTATCCTATTAGACCAAAATATTCATCATTAACTGTGACATTAAACAATTAAAGTCAAATGCAAGCTATTAATTATACTGCATTCGATGTATGTAAAGTTTTAATGACTTTCATTAAGATTCTAAGCGAGTGTTGTCCCAAGGTAATTTCACTTGAACTAAATTCCTTCAAAGTTAAACTGTAGAATGAAATGACCCTGGACATTTAAGTTGCTTCCGCGGACTTTTGTAATTTTTTTTGTGCAAAGTCATTTTGTATACTTCAACTGCACATTCTTCTGAGAACAGCTCATTTCCCAATTCGTAAACTTGGACTATTAAAAGTTTTTTCCTCCGTTTTTTTCTGCGAGTGAGAGCATTGTGTGCTTTATTTGAATATAATACGAGTGCTTGATGCCAGTTATTTGGAAAACTTTGCACTCGTCAAGTTAACTGCGTGAAGATTTTATCTGAAATTACTTTTTATAGCCACATAAATGATAGCATCATAGTCCCTAATGATTCATCAATTTATTGATGTATCTGAATCATTTTGAGTCATTGGAGTCATCAATTTATTGATGAATGTGAAGGTAATAAAAATTATCTCACAAGCCTTTGAAAGTCACAAGTAGCCATTACTCCTGCAAGCGGTTGGTTCTGGTTGACAGAAAAATGTTCAGATTACGAGATATTAAATTAACATTGATAGTTGGAATTAAATTTATACTTTCTAAGCGAAGTAAAAACCAAGCCATCAATGCAAACTACTTTGGTAGATATGGCCTAGTTCTACTTGAATTGTTTCATAAATTGACATAATATTATTGTTTAGAGCCTAGCTGTAGAGTAGAATCAATAAAAAATAAATGGATAATTTACATTTCATAGCACGGTTTCGCATTGTGTTTTGATCTCGTGACACTCAAAGCCCAAAGTAATATACATTAAAAATCATTGATTTTACATCAATCAAAATCAGAATCAATTCACTTCATTCTAGATCTTTTGAATATGCATGTATGAATATGAGAAACATCAATCATAAAGGATAAAGACAATCGGACAAGCAGGAAATGTGATGATAATGTTGCCTTTCGAAATTACCATAAAAGCTAACCGACGATGGAAGGTTTTGAGAGTTGAAGTCAATGGATTAAAAGCAGCATGAAGCAATAATGGTAGTTCAAAAACAGGTTACATAAAAGGGTATATACATATCTTTTTTTTTTTTTAATGTGACACGATTATGATTTCAGTAGTTACTTAGTTTGTTAAAATCGAACAAGGCATATTCCTTTAAAATAGGACACTTATGCTAAAGCTTATTTAACTAATTAGCTCATAAATTGAGGATGGGCTACTTATAATTTGTGTGTGGGAAAGAAAAGGTTTACATGACATAAGCGACTTTATTTAAGTTTGTATGATTTCACTCAAACAAAATTTTTTGAATGTTGCAAATGGCAACGGAAAACTGTTCGTGAAAGCGTAGGGACGACCCATCCCACGGCCGAGTAAAATCAGAAAATAAAAACCATTGAAAATTTACTTTTGCATATTTTTACTTAACTAAACCAAATTCACTCCTGACTATACTTACAGTAAATTAATAAAGCCTAAAATAAACCCTTGAATTTCAACTTTGTTCTCTAATTGAAACCTAAACATTAATAAAAATCGTTGAACTGCTCTTTGAAAAATAAACAGTGTTATAGAATTTCACGGCTTAATTATAATATTTGTCCATATAAACTGCTTATTTTGCAGATTTTAGTGTTTCAGACATGTCGGCCTACTATTGATAAATTTAATATTTCAGCACTTTTTTAAAAGAGCTATCGTTCTTAGATTTTTACTAATGTTCGAAGAACATTAGTATTAAAATCGATTCGGCCAAAAATTCATATTTCTATATATATATATATATATATATATATATATATATATATATATATATATATATATATATATATATATATATATATATATATATATGTACAAAAAATTTCAGTGAGATAATCTCGGGAACGCGCCATTCGATTGAGCTGAAACTTTCAGAATACATTGGTGTATAAGCAGAATAGGTCCAGGTCTCTTTAAATGTCAGTTATTGTAAACCTTTTCGCGCCGGCGGGCATTTAAGTGATATTTTTAATATACCTATTATTTCGTGCACAAATGATTTTCGCAAAAATAAAGTTAATAAAATAAATTTCTAACGTGTTTTACATATGAATCGGATAATGCTTTGGAATTTTTTAACCCTATGTGTGCGCTGGGTGCCTAAAAAGAGGACGGGAAAATTTGAAAATTTTTAAATTTCGATAACTTTTGACAGAGCTATTCAATCATTACCAAATTTTCAGGACATATTGATATTATTTAGTTGTAGATTTATGTGGCTTTTAATGAGCGTGTTGGCAACCCTGTAGCTAGGGCAGGCACTGAAAGTGAAAACCTCCAAATCATCGTCTCTCTTGAAAAAATGCCGTTTCTTCAAAAATAAGCCTTTCATATGTAAATCTTGTGCTTTGTTTACATAACCAAAAAAAAAAAAAAATATGGTATAACGGGCACGCCTGGCAACCCTTGCCCAATTTACCTATATTTTTAGCATCAAAAACTTCTGTTCACGGAAACTCACGATCCGATGGGCAGAATTATTTGAAATTCACAGCATGTATTGACCTTAAATAGGACCAGGTCTGATAGAAGTGATTTTGAAATGCGGGCAATTCTGTGCCAGTGGTGCCATCTTGAAAAACCACTAAAAAAGATAACTGTTTTTAGCCCTATAAATTCTGATTGAATCGTTCGATTTTGACGAAACTTACGCAATTGCTGGACCTTACTTTAAGCCACGTTTGGTAGAAATTTGGTCGAAAAATTCGGTTGGAGCTGCCAGCTATGATAACTTTGGTGTCTTCATTTTGAAAAAAAAAATTTGGAAGTGAAAACATTCAAACCATCGAATATTCAAAAAAATGTCCGTTTTTTACAATAAAACCAATCTGTATATAAATCTTATGTTTTATCTACACGTTCAAAATAAAACTTTGGAAATTTCATGTCGGACAAGAACGGTAACCCTCTCCCAGTTAACCTATATTTTTAGCATCAAAAACTTCTGTTCACGGAAACTCACGAACCAATAATCAGATACAGCTAAAATTTACAGAATGCATTGGACTTAAGTAAGACCAGATTTGATAGAAGCGATTTTGAATTGTGGGCAACTCTGTGCCAGTGGTGCCATCTTGAAAAATTACAAAGAAAAAAAACTGCTTTTTGCCCTATGAAATGTGAATAAGTTACCAGATTTTCATGAAATTGACACAGAAGCTAAACCTAACTCTAATCTCTGTTTGGTGGAAATTTGGTTGAAAAATTTGATTGGTGCTACCAGCTATGGTAATTTTTGTGTCTTTGGTTTTGAAAATTCACTCAGGAAAATAAAACTTTTTGTACTATAACTTCCAGTGCAGTCATGAAATCAATACGAATTTCATACAATTAATGAAACCTGTCATAAACATTATTCAGGCCAAATTTGGTTGAAAAGACACGATAGGGTTGCCAGCTATTGTTGGTTTTGTGTTTAATTGCAATATCTTTATTAAGCGGTTTTATCGTAGAATTTTCAAATGGTAATGATATTGTAGTGACAATAAACAGCAAATATTAAGCTTTCGATCATTTGAAAAAACTCGCTGCAGGTAACCCTAAATTTCTTTATACTCCTATAACTTCGAATGTAATTAAACAACGTGAAGCAGATTTGATATATTCTTGGATTTGATACTGGCGAAAGGTTGCCAGCACGAGTCGGTTGTGCTACTTTTGTATCAATAAATGCTTACAGTTAGTATACATACCGGAAACATTTACAATGAAAATAAATAACCGATGTTACAATTCGCAAAGTTCTGCAAATTTTTCGGATCGCAGCCCCAAACACCAACTTCAGTTACAGTGCTGCAGGCACTGAGCATTTTCTTCATTGATGTTATATGAGATGCTGCTTTCAAAATTATGTGAAATAAGCGACTGATAACGAATATAATTAACCCGTATTTTGCTCTCATAAACGTTGAAATTCATGCCAGTGGTAATATCTGAAACCTTGCACCATATGAGTTATAATGCATTCTTAAGACGAAAGTAAAACGTGGCATTTGAAACAGTTTGGCCGTAATAAGCAGCACATGTGGTGGAATATGCACTCAAAACCTGCACGATTCTTCTACTGTTCTTCGAACATTAGTGTTTCTAGCGGTTCAGGTGCGCTAGAGTTTTTAAAAATAAAATCAGTCGAATTTAAACTTCTCAATCATATAACCCAATGAAAATACCACAAAACGGAGAGCAAAACATAATGCATAAATCACCATGATTATTCTGATTGCGACAATCCATGCATTTAATATACGCTCTACATTCGCAAGCTTTAAAAAACCATTTTTATGTCTAAACTTAGAAACGCTTTTTTTCGCCGAAATTAGTTTTCAAGCGAATAGTATGTTTTTTAATCAGATTAAGCACTTGAAATGCAAATTTCATTTAAACCGTTCCGCCATCGAATACGACGAGAAAATACAAACATTTATATGAAAGTTTAGAATGCAAAAACATTTGGCTGCGTTCTGAGCATACACCCTAGCATTTATAGCCTGGTATGAAATATCTGGACACAAGGAAAAATTGTCTTTTTTTCATAGCAGTTTTTCGTGTCGCTATGATTTGTTAACAAACATGACTCTAACTATGGAATTGGTCATTAACGTTGATTGCGGCAGATATAAATGCATCTATATGCAAGAATGGTAGCTAGCTTATTGTAGGCAATTGAGGCGATTTCGTATTGATGGGTTCGTATAGACGAATTCGTACGTAGTTTTACTGGAGACATAATACAAGTGAATCTAGTTTTGCAAATCTCCAATGAGATTTGAACTTTTACATTTCTTTTGCCTAACACATTAATGTACGAGATCCGATTGTAATCTATCTCCAGTATAAATGTCCTTGACTTGGCCGATGAACAAGACTTTTCCACTTATTTATTGGTTTATACCCACTTCTTTATATTATATCCACAAATTTAGCGTTATTTATCGTCCTATCATCTTGATATTTCAAATGTAGGGTCTTTCATTAAGCACTTCCTATTTTTATATTTAAATAAAACATAGTGTGTTTGAGATATAATAGAAATTTTTAATTCGTTTGAAAGGCCTATCAATGCCATTAGGTACGGAATATTACATCGTTCAAATGTAAACCGCGCATTCTCTGGGTAGTACGCATGCGAAATGTTCAATTTTCCATGACCCTGCGCATAAATCAGGTTGAATTTGACCAATGGCATGGATTATGTTGGCTTTGAGGGCCACTGTGGTTTGTGACTTATTTGCATAGCCTGCAACCTGCAACTTAAGAAAACCCCACAAGAAAAAGTCTAACAGGGCCAAATCGCACGATCTCGGTGGCCAGTCCACGTCACTTCCACGTGAGATGACCATGCCCTCAAATCGCTCGTGCAGATTGTCCAATGTGGCATGAGCTTTGTGGCACGTAGCGCCATCCTGTTGAAACCACATGTTGTTGGTGTTCATATAATCTAATTCAGGCCAAAAGAAGTTAGTAATCATCGACCTATAGCAGTCGGCCTTGACGGTGATGGCCTGGCCAACGTCGTTCTCAAAGAAGAATGGACCAATGACACCGCCAGTTCAAGATCCACAAAAAATAATGACTTTTTCTGGATGCATTGGACGCTCTTGGAACTCATGTGGATTGGTATCGTCCCAAATTCGATAATTTGGTTTGTTGATATATGTACCTATTCATTCAGAAATGGACCTCATTGCTGAAGATGATTGTTTGATGAAAATTAGGGTCATTTTCCAACTGCTCCAGAGTCCATTCAGCGAACACATGTCATTGTCTATGGTCGTTTATCTTCAGCTCCTGGGTCAGTTAAATTTTGTACGAGTGCAGGCGCAATTCATGACGCAAAATTCGCCAAGTTGTGGTTTGCGACAGTTCTTGTGAGTGACACGAAATTGGCTGCATCGGATTCTCCTGCACACTCTCACGGACAGCGGCAATGTTTTCGGCAGATCTTGCGTTTCATTGATGTACGGGTATTCGTTGATTGTTTACTGAATCAGTGGACTCAAACTTACCTACCACACTGCGAATAGTCCTCTCGGTTGCCCGAACAGAACACCCATTTTAATAAAACAATTTTATCATTTGCACGTATTGTTGAGTGCTATAACCGTCCATGGTGATTTGGTAAAACAAACTTAATAAATGACAGCCAATTTTATAGATGTAGCTTCAATAATATGGCCGCTATCAACTGTCAAAGTTCGGAAGTCCCTATTGGAAGACCCGTTACAAGTTTCAGTTTTACAATGAAATGCCGTAGCTCTTTTTCAAGTTTTTCACTAGCGTATGAACGATTATCTTCGCAGCAAAAAATTTAATCGCACTTCTACCAATCGAAAATCTAAATAATCTTCTGTCCCTCTCAACAAGTTTTTCGTTCCCTCTGCTTCCATCATAGGACATCCTGTGAATTTCGACCGTATTGCAGAAAATAAATGTTTTTACCCCCATAAACCTTGTAAGCTTTTTATCCTTCTTTCACTTTTCGTAATTATCAACTGAATATTTTCTGCACAAGTTCATTATACCGCCAGCCATAACTTTTTTTTTCATATACTTAAGTACCCACTTTATTAAAAATCAAATTCGGCTTTTGTGTAATTACGGCTATTTATTCATTCATTATTGCTTTCGGCAAATCTATGAAGTATGCAAAAATTTCTTTCAATCGCAATCCATTATTCAAATTGTGTTCCAGTATTCATTGTTTCAAAATTTAATTAAATCAACAACATTTTATGCCCGTTTTCGTTACGATTCGAGCAGATCTGAGTTCCATTGAGTTGAAGCTGAAACGTTTTACACTCTTTTCATCATAACATTACGTAAAATCGGTGAGCAATTCATCAGAAGTTAAAGATGCTTTCATGTTCTACCCATTCAATTCGCAAAGCAAAATTCAATGTAGGAAGTTTTAAATTATGAGTATTGCGTTGGCGTTGTACTAGAATCGTACTTTTGCCACATCATTTTCCATTCTCTCTCGAATACGTAGTTGGCTTCGGGCCAAATAAATTTTACACAAATCGAATGCAATTGACTAATGGAGGATGTATTATCGCAGCAACTTTTAACGTCTAGAACACTGACAGCGAATTCAATATTTTGGTAATATTCATTAGATCATTATAATTTCTGGTAAAAGGAACTTTTTTAGCTTTGAGCAAGATGGTGGTTATGAACTTAACTATTGGAGGTATCCGAAGGAATTTATGTCCCAGCAAGAGTGAACACAAAAGTTATTGAAAAACCAGCCGAACATTTCAGGTTTTTGCCCCCTACAAACCGTACAATAGAATATGATCGAAATTTCGAAATTTTGAAGTGTAGACGTTGAAGTATATTTATCAAGTAATGCTACTTTTTGTCTCATGTCCTTTGCAACCGAAATCCCTATTTCGTGGTCCTTATCATCTACAAAGAAGTAGGTCCACCGTGATACTCATTTCTCAATCCAAAATGGACCAAAATATATATTAGATATATTAGATATTTTTCTTGAAAAACCAAGTTCCTTTTTCTCAGATTATATATCCACGTAGGTACTTTGGCAAGCGCCTGTCCCCATTCGCTCTAATATATGCTCCCGCACTTCTGAGAGTTCGTCAGTCCTAACCTCGAGTTCTGAGATAGCTTAACTCCCGTCAGGTGGTTCTTTCTCCTCGTGGGACGCTACCATTTCCTGTTCGAAATTGAAGAAAAAGGGCGAGACTTCATGCTTATAGATTCTCAATGCACAAGCTATCTCGGTCAGACTCTTATCCTGTTCACAGTGGTTGTCGGCCACCCAGGAGCATAGCATGCGTTTGATGTGTTGATTCCTCTTTTATACTGGATAAGCTTGCTGCTTACATAATTGCTGCAGTTGCTTCTCCCGGAACTGACCCCGTTGTCACATTCGAACATGAGGAATACCTGCTTTTTTAGTAACCGATAAACAGCAGAAGCTGGAAGTAAATAATAATAATAAAAATACTAATGTAAAAGAAATAGCAATGTAAACTTGATCAAATAATCCAACACGGTGAGAATAACGATGTGACCTTACCTCGAATACTGGATGTGATCTGCAAAGTTAACTTATACGATTTTCCATCACCTTGCAGCTCTTCTCTCCACTTTATTTGCTTGGCATATCTTACATTTTTTTTTACATATTTACCCACGTTGGCAGACATTTTAGTCTCGTCGGCTAAATCTATCAATTCATACTCTTCACAAACATTAATATTAGGGCCCCTTCTTAATTTAGTTTCTATAAATTATTTTCTTAAGTCGATAAACTTATTTTACTTTTTAGTTGCGGACGACCAAGAAATTTAGAGTGATTGATTTGCGGAAAGATTGCAAACATTTTCAAAATGACATTCGCACATTGAACTATAGGTACTCTTTCAACTTTTTCACTCTGAACATATCAAAATTTCACATAGTATCATTTATTCATAGAAGAAATTCCTTATCACTTTTTTACTTTCTATAGTTTCTTTCTTGATGTGATGGATAGCTTTAATGATTTTGGTGTTGTCTTATATTCCAAGTTTCAGTAAACATCATTGCCTTATCAGCATAATTGCCTACTTTTATACTTAGGTTTGGAAAACCTTTTGTAGGTATTTTAGCTATATTTGAAGGTATTTCACTTTTTGCTGTCATTCGTTCGTAATGTTCTTGATTACTATTACCAAGCATCTCTCTCGGGATTAGTTTATCGCGTTGGAGAGGCTTGTGGTTTGCAAGATGTCACGCAAATTCTGACTGGAAAACAGAATGAGAATGAATCCAAAGGATTGTATCTTTGCGGGTAGTGAAAACCCATACATTCTTAGCTAGTTCTGTACAGTAAGCAAGAACTCGGATTTTTTAGGCCCGAGCCTTAAATATGACTGCAATGGATAATCTTGATTGCAGTGGGAGATGAAAGCCTACCATTGTGGAAGAATCTATAGTCAGCGAACTTTCCAACATGTTGATGCAATCTTTTAAGATTGTGGGTTACGGAAACACAAAGTACAGTGTTAGCTGAAAATTTAACTACGGCCGTGCCTGGATATTAGTTCTTTTTCTCAAGTCCTAACAAAAAAGGAAGAGTTTTGAAGGAAGTATCTCCAGCTAATGTGAATGGATTCCCATGGGAAGTATAGGAGGAAAAAGTGCTCTGTGCTCTAGACTTTGCAACCCTATGGAGGATCTCAGTCGCAGACAACGTAATAAATTGCACAAAACGGAAAAATCAATGCAGTGAAAACTGCGTATGTTTCGCTCGAAATTAGATGACAGGCAGCGGAACCCCATCGCTTATATGAAGAAGCTTCATTTTCCTCTGTTGAGCATGCACAAGAGCCATTTGTTCGAGGCTGCAGGGTCTGCAGACTCAGCTCATTCAAAGAGATGAAAACATCTTATGATGAAACGTCAGCGTGGCCGAAAAGTCAACGTTGCTTGATACCACTATGTTCAACCAGTTGTGAAGCCAGATAATGTTAGGTTACAACAAGCTATTTTTTTCCACTCCTTACTTCAATGATTAAAACAGGAACTGTAGGACATGCTCCAGTACGTTGAATCAGAGAGACTGGAACTTCTGATGGCGATTCTAATTCACGGAGCACCAAAATGCAACACCCAAAGGGGACAGACTCTTCGGTTTTGTAACTTTGCAACTGGTAGTGGAGAGAAGAGATCCTAGAAACACTAATTGGCCTAAGTTCAATTAACTTCTTACAGAAAAAGCATGTCCTAGTGGTAGCAAAAAGTCAAACTAATTCAACTTGGCCTATTAGTAGAATTGCCCAGAGATTTCAGGCGAGATATCTCTTGGATTTTTGCGATGTTTTTATACGGTCGAGTGCACCTAATACATATCAGGAGAAGGTATGAAGTAGTCTTATTGAATACGAGTGACTAGCAGTACCTAGATGTCTGCACTAGAGGATACTCCGAGATTTTGTTGACGAACAGATGCCATCTACCTGACTTCACTGAATGGCAGGTAAGTGGTTACTCTGGAAGAGCATGTTTCTACTTTCTAAGCAGAAATATTGGCTATTTTGAGAGCTGCTTGCTAGACAATTGATTGAAAGCGTATCACTATACTCCCTGAGTAGTTCAAAATTGATCCGGAATGCAGGATACGATTGAATGTCGCTACTTGGTTCAACAAGGCTCGTCTAATCTGGGTACCGAGATACTGCAGTATTGATGGAAATAAAATTATGATGCTATTGTGAAGTGAGACTCGATTTTTCACCAGATCTCAAACCCACTTTAGGTGTGTCGTTCGTTGTGTATATATCATATTTTGAAATACGGTTTCGGATTTTCAAAAAGAGAGACGGTTGTCTTCTGACGTGGTCTTAACAATGGGTTAACCATGGATCTGCAGGATTATTCCCCAACAAGAGCAGAAAGAATTGAAGTGCCAAGCCAGCAATACTGAGTGCACACAACCACATAGGACGACACATGTACCGAACAGGCGTTCCATTGGATGATGTTTGTTCATTCGGCTTAGAAGAGGCGGTCTTTGTGAAGCAAATTTCCATGGAATCGTAATTAAATACACGTAGAATTCGTAATGCTATGAGCTCAAAATTTGAGTCAAAATTGGTCTAAGTAAAGCCGGCAATAAGCCGAGGCCCGAGAGGGGCTGTAGTGTTACGACGACGACGAAAGCCGGCGTTATTTAAATATTCAAATAGTTTTTCTGGGTGAAACGTACCTTATGATAAATTTCGCCAATGGTACAAGAATATCTAGTCATTGTTTTTGTTATGTTTATGACAATATCGTGTTAATTATGAAAATAGATTAGAACACCAGACTTGAGGAATTTCGGAATCACTTTCACCTTACCAAATCACTTTCACTAGCAAAAACACCGCAGAATTATTAAAATTTTTATGTATTTCTAACCTTAACTGATCAAACTTCGAGCACTTGACTAGACTCCCACTAGTCATCTACATGATTTGTGTGTACTCATGAGCGCATAATCTACGATTTTCATAGAATGTGCAATAAATTATTGCTTCTTCCTGACATAATATGTAGATAATGTGACTTTGGCTCGTTTTACCATTGAACGGTGTCGCTGAAGTAGAAGTCCGCAGAGCTGTGTGCCTATCGGTATGTAAATGTTATTCATAGGAGAAAGTGGTGTGGTAGCACAAAATGTTTCTTGTCACATTGTTGAGTTGAAAATAATATTTTGAATAATGATATTTCGTTAAGAAATTCTTTGTACGAAAAAATAAGAGTATGACGATCTGAATTATTTTTCAGTGAATCTTTGGCAAGGAAAGCGGGTATCACCTTCAAGGAAATGATAAAAATAACAGGTGCAGTTTAAGAGGAATTCAATAATCTTGACCAGCGAAAAATTTCCAAAAAGGTATTTTTTCGGCAAGTCGAATCCAAAATTCAAACAAAATAAACACTTTTTACCACATAAAAGTTTGAAAATAAATGGGATTAAGATAGAGTACATGCATACATATATTGTTAGCAAAATAAAAGCTCAACAGGACGGGCGCTGTATATAGGTGTTAATTTATGTATTTGTGTAGCTGGCAATATATCAAGTATGAAAGAGTTTGTTTACTTTGTGGAGGATGAAAACGTCCCTGACAAATTTTGAGTTTTTGGCTTCCTCTCTCGAATCTGTGGAGCTGTAAACTGTCTGGGGCATGACCGGGAGCGCTGACCCGGAGGCACTTTCTAAGGTCCTCAAGAAGACGCTCATATCTCGAGTGGAATTTCTACAACCTTTTGTGGACAGTCGACCTTTATAAATGAGATCCTTATTTATGAAGTCATTTTGAAGTGTTTCAAGATCTCCACTTTCTTTTTTCCTTCCGACCCATTTGCTCTGTAATCAAAAACAAAATCTTTTTCAACAGCGACAGTAACCGCTGTCAACGAAGTTTGACACCTAACTCCCCCGTAAAATCTTTTTTCGTAAACCTTGCGCTAATATCTGCCAGTTAGTTATCAAATAAACGTTTTGTTTCTCATTCACTAATCAGTATCCAATTCTAATCAAACGTAGCATAAAAACATTGATACAACAAAGAGGAGCATTAAATAAAAACATATTTTTTTCCGTTTTCTTTTTTAATAATTCTAGTAAAATAAATTTTATTATTGCTTTATTTTTATTAATAGAATTTTAGCAATTTGTGTGATTCTTGCTCACCACAAATGTATCCTTTATTTGTTTCGTATAAATATAAGTGTTTACAGGTTGTATTTAAATATTCACTTGCATTCAGGTTTCAATATCAATATTGACAATTGAAAATTAATATCCTTACCGCCATCAAAAAAAAGTCAAATTGGGTTTATCATAAAACAACAAATCAAGTCCATTTTATTCCAATGCTTATGCAATGTATGTTTAAATAGTAATTAAAGAGCTTCGAATACGATTCACCACAATATTGCAAATACATTATACGAAAATTAACAAAACAACACGCATTATTTTCCGTCCAGTTCTGCTTGACGATGAATTTACGTTCGTACTATTCATTCAACCATACTCTTAACGTATTATCAAACTTTATGCAGAACGTGATATCGATTCAGGAAAAGTAGAAAGCTTCAACGAGCGCTATCCTGTCAAGCCCGTTTTAGATATTTCGCGGAAATTGAACAATAAATTTATCCAGTCATGATTCAATTTAAATGAAATGAAAACGTGGCGAGTTGAGTAAGAACCGGGTGGAAAACGTGAAATGGATTCCATTCATGTTAAAGGGTTTAATATGGAATTCGAAATATTTGCTAGCGCTGGGGCCTTTGTACGGAATATATGTATAGGTATATGCATTAGGTAATAAAACACACATTTTGCACACTAATTATAAGGTCTGCAATTTTCGTAATTTGGTTCGAAACACGTGAATGGCGACAGAGAATAATGGTGATATTTGCTTTTGAGGCTTTATTTATTAGATCATCAATCGTTTCAATTGGAAATTAACTATGCTGCAATATATGCCACTGGTTAAATGTAAAATATAAAGCTTAATGTAGTACTATTTTGGCAAAAATGAAGGCGAAATAATTTAATTTACTAATGGCGATATTGCAAAGTTATTTCTTCAATATCCATGGAAATATTTGATTACAACATTTATTTTGTAAGTTGAATAAACATACTTTCTTTCTTCATCAAAGTAAAGTAAAGTAATCCCACGGCAACCCTCATACGTATCATGATAAATTATAATCAATATGAATACGAGTGTGGAGTGATTAGTTCTGCGACTCCCTTTACCACTGATTTAAATCAGGTACCTATTCAGAGCTAGGTGAACTCAAAGCTTGGTATTTGGATCCTCGTTCGAGCCTGGAATTGAACCATGGACCTCACACACAAGAAGCCAGTGCTCTACTCACTACGCTACTGAAGCTTATACACTATTCATATAACACCAAATGGTTAAAAATGATTCTTCTTGGATGGCCATTTAGTAGGACCAATGAATCGTTTTCGATTCATTCAACGACAAAAACTTTCGCAAAATATGACTTTTTTATGAATTAATTACGATGCATTTTGTTTGCTGGGTAATTACAACAGAAAACGCCTGTTGAATTTTGCATGTACTAGAAACATATGTTTGGATATGCTTTCCACATTGACGCATCCAGAAAAGACTATAGACATCAATAGTCGGCAATACTTTCAATCAAATTCATCATTGGCTTGACGTCTGCACATTTTGAAGCTCAAATTGAGATTTAGACCACTACTGGATAAAATTAATGGCTATGATAGAGTGGCTTCAGAGATCAACGTTAACAGCTAGTGCTCTTTTTTTTTTTTTTTCATAATCTCAACATTAATTGGATACTCACTTCCTTTTATTATATCCTTAATTCTCTAATAGCCAAACATACTCCTGTAGTTCGTCCTCGTCGTAACATTCCCGTTTGGTACACGGTTGCTGTTAACGCAGTTCTTTGTGCTAAAGATAAGGCACGTGAAGATTACTTTTGTTCTGCTTCTTGTCAGCGTTCTAACTGGTTGTGTACAGTGGCCAAAAAAGGAAATATTACTAGCCAAATGCAGCTATTTGGTTGAAATCGACTCATCCTAGACGAGTCAAGAGGGACTCAAGGAGGGAGTTCTGTGAGGACATTGGAGGAAGTACAGAAGCTGCTAGAATCAGGAAGGTCCTTAGCGTAACTCTCGGCGTACCTACGTTTCTACGAAGCGAAAACGGAGATTAGGTGGAGGACCTGAAACAAAGTCTAGACATGCCACTGCAGACTCACTTCCCGGAATCGCCTTGCACGGTCCCGAGTGGTGACGTATTTCGAGCATCCCACCGGCCGTCCGAGCAGTCGACCAATGAAGTAGTAGATGAGGTCAAGATTGAATGGCGTAGAGGCACATTCCGATCTTACAAAGCTACAGGGATTGATGTGATATCGCCCATTATGCTTCAAAAAACACACAGAACGATCATCCTCAGCTTACAGCGTATTTTTACCGCATACCTCGGAATGTAGTATCCGAGGAATGGGCAAAAGCACGGGTGGTCTTGATTCCGAATAATGATAGGTTGAATCATCATTACGTGCAGGACTTTAGATCAATTAGCTTAACATCGTTTCTGCTCAAAACACTACAGAGGCTTGCTGATCTGTACATCAAGAGCTCGATCGTAAGACCCTGTGTTAATCAACACGCGTTTATAGCGGGCAGATCAGTAGAAACGGCATTACACAAAGTTGTCGGTACAATAGAAAAATCCTTACAGCAAAAGGAAAAATAGCAGCATTCTTAGATATTGAAGGCCTTCAATAATGCCGTGGTTGCGAGTATAATCGACGCCTTGGTTTTGTATGGAGTGGATAGAAATCGAAACTTGTTCGAAAATAGGCAGATTGAGGCTACATTTTTGGAGGCCAAAGCGGAAAGAATAGTCGGAGCCGAACACCAAAAGGAGGGATTATATTTCCATTTTTCTGAATCCTGATAGTCAACAAAAAAACTGGAGAATTCAAGGGCATGTAGCTTTAAGGCGGTGGCATATGTCTGGACCAGAGAATCCAGTCCTAGTACAAATTCAACAAAAACCGAACTTATACTTTTCACACTGAAACGCAGGATGCCAGTTATTGCCGCGCCTAGCCTCAACGGAATAGCATTGGAATAGTGTTAAATATTTGCGCCTTATACTAAACAGGAAACTGAACTGGGGGGCTAACGTGCAGCACAGAATAGGTAAAGCTCGCGCAGCACTTTTCACGTGCCGATCTGACTACTCCAATACCTGGGGTCTTAAACCTAGGGCGGCCTACTACATATTCATATGTGTAGTGAGGCCCATTTTGGTGTATGGACCAATCGTGTGGTGGAAGGCAGCGGAGAGTAAAACCAACATCAAGGAGCTAACAAGACTGCAGAGATTAGTTTGCATATGCAATACGGGTGCTCTAAGAACCGCCCCAACGGTTGGGTTGGAAATGATTCTATAACTTATGCCCCATTCATCTTTAGAAGTCGTAAGCTTAGCGGGAATACGTGCTACAATTTTAAGTGGAACGATTCAAATCAGTGGGACGACAGATTTATTCTCACAGAATGCCGCAGAAGATTTGGGCTTGTTGCGGAAGGCACGGACCACATGTGCAAAATAATACATTGTGGCAGGAATTTCCATGTCTGGAAAAAAGGGAGCTATTGCTGGAAAAAAAGGGAGCTATTACCGATGGTGGTGTCCGGATTTATACGGACGGGTTAAAGACGGTCACAGGGGTTGGCTCGGACGTGGTTTCTATGGATTTAAGCCTTAGTCTGTGGTGCAGACTGTCGGACCATGATATGGTCTTTCAGGCTGAAGTATATGCTGTAAGCATGTCAGTTGAGTCCATTAGTGGAACATTATCCTAACCAATGACGATTTGCGTCGACAGCAGTGCTGCCATTCTCGCTCTTGCGTTTTAAAGATGTTCTTCAAAAACTGTCAACGCTTGCAGAGTGGCTCGGAATGAAAGGCAAGGATCCGGATTATGTGGGAGAGAGTCTTACCGCAGAGTCTTACCGCATTTCATACGAACAAAATGGTACTGATATCCAGCAATTTATGCAAGAGGTGCGAGATGGAAGAGGACACTATCGAGCACACTCTCTCCGATTGCCCGCCCCTAAATAATAAACGCCTCAAGATTTTTGGTTTTTACCACTTTCAAGAGTTAGCAGAGGTGGCTAGTACCGTCACGTTGAGTCAACTGATTCAGTTTGGCGAAGCGGTCACTTGGCAGCTCCAGCAAGCCAGGAGAGGGTGGCAAATGGGGCCAAACTTGCGGCCTAATGCTGGCCGCGTATCCGGCAATCCTCTTTTATCTAGTTTAGATAGGCATTTAAAAAAACTTGATGTTTTATGACTAAACATAGAAAAGTAATGTAAAATTAATAGGCAACCAGCGTTCAAATATAAAATAAAAGCATTTCAAAACATTAGTGGTCATTTACTTAAATTTTAAACCTGTAACGCAGTTGAAAATGTCAAATCCTAAATAATGACCTATCCGGATATCAATTTATCTAATTTAGTAATGATTTCCCTTTATTAGGAGAATCGATAAGTGGGATGAAAAGAATTTTCGTTTTAATTTTGAATTTTGAGTTTTTCTGAAACGCTAGAATAAATTTCGAGCCAAATTAAAACTTAAAAAAAAAAAAAAACCAATGACCTTTAAAATTTACTTTATCAATGTTTTTACAATTGTATTCCCTAAATGTTTAGATTCTACCTACAACATACATATAAGGCATCCTTACAGTTACATAATTCATTCAGTTGCATGAATCAGTCTACAGGTGATGTATGTGAAATTGTTTTACAACACAATACTTAATGTCGACATTAGCATTCGCATAAATTTACATTTGCTTTTCGTGGGAAATTTTATTTTAACTGCCTTCAGCTCGCAACTTGTTCACATTTCCAGAAGAAACATAAATTACAAACTTCATTTTTTTATTTTTTTATGAGAGTAGAATAACATGAAATTATTCCTAAAGGCTAGCATTCTTTACTCTTGACATTGAAAAAACAAAATCATTTCGAGCGTAGATTGTGAAACACGGCAACTTCAATAAATTGCATATTCTTTACAAAGTTTAGTATGCAGCGTATGCACGCTATTATTGTTATTCTGACCTCCTTATTTTTATTGTTTCGTTCATTAGTTTCATATTTTTCGCAGGAATCATTGTTTCAAGCAGGTACTTTGCATAGCCCGAAAGCATATTCTTTTAAGAAGTATTCCGCGTATTTGGTGAGTACAATGAAGAAAAACATCGCCCTGAAGCGGAACTTGTATTTCGTCTTGAACATTTTGAATAGCTCCTCCTGGAATTGATGCTCAAGAGAATAGTTTGCCTTTTTGGGAAGAAGAAGTTGCAGGTTTTGTTGCAATAAGTTTTCAAGTTGAAACCATTTATGTTTCAGATGAATTGCTTTGCCATCGAGATGGAGGCTATTGCGAAAACCTTTCTGAGCTTAGTCAATGCATGTATCTAAAATAGTTACAACATTCTTCCTACTTTTCACCAGCTTAGCCTTTGAGGTGAGTTAGTTTTAATTCTGAAAGTTAGAGTGCGAAAAATAGCGAAACATCTTTTTTTTTTAAATATATGCTTACTGTACTCCATTGTGCTCGAACTCTATAAGGGCACTTGTAAAAAGTAGTTGTAATAAGGCTAACACAATGTTATTTATTTCGACTACCATTGAGATTCACATCATATTCCCGACTTGGAACCCTAGAAAAAGCACTATCGACTCATGAATTTACCGTGGGAGCAGCCGAAAGTTAAAACACACGTTTTCCAGCCCAACCATTATTTCATTTCTAATTTCTATTTCATTTCGGAAACTTTTTCACATCTTTTCTTAGAATTCTTACGTAGTTTTGTTACCTGTTTAAAATAACGGTTGAATTTCTTTATTTTATTTTGTTAACATGCTTTATCATAAATTACTAAATAATATTTTAAAAGAGAAAATTGGCTTCATATAATCAGTAAGGGTTTTAAAAAGATTTCTTAAAGAATTATAATCTGTTCGTAAACTTTTTCTCACCGACGTATGCACCATATGTTCTGTTTAGAAGTTCGTCTTTGAATATTATTAATTCAATATTAATAGCCTTACTAAAGGAAATTAATTTCGTTTCCAGAAATTAAAACCATTTGAAAGCGAAATTTATGCAAATCCATCTTACCATAATACTTTATGCATCCAAACTAGGAAGAATAAAATTATAGATAACAGTAAACTACATATTATATTTTTCATATGCAAACCAAATTTACCGTTAATATCTCCACAGTCGATCCTAAAAACAACGAATTATTACTCCTCCACACTCCTTACAATACGAAATGGAAATCACAGCAGCAAGCAGCTTTCATAGTCTTATCGCTAAAGTTCAAAGAACGAACTGAATTTTCAGCATTCAACTACAAAAGCAAATCTGAATATTTATAGTATGTTTCGAAGGTTTGTGAAATTTTCGTGCTGTGAGCAATGAGATACAATACCATGTCGTTTGAACAATGCTGCATGGCTTAGAGCGTATCATTAGGAAGCTATCTAAGAGAATTTCAGATACAAGCTAATTAAGCAAAAGACTGAATCTAATTCCTACATGTCCAGATTGTCTTTTTGGTTAAGATGTTAATATTTAACGGTTTTGCCTTTGGGAAAAGGATATTAGTAAGGAACAATAACTGTGGTCGCAACAATGAATATACGAAAATATAAAGACAGAACATTTTTATGTTATTGTATATGATTGATAGTTAAACAAATTACTTTTATTTATGAACAATACTGATACTGTTTTGTAGTTCTATTAAATTCATCAGATTAAGTTTGAAAGATGAAACTTTTTTCGGTTAATTCAATCCATTTACAAATTCAACAGTTCTAAAATTCTTCTCGGTTTCATCAGTGTTCATCAATAGATTCGCTAAAATGGTTGGGTCCATAATAAGGATGGGAAAAAAAAAGAAAAAGTCTAGCGCAGCAGAACCGCTGGAAAACTAATTTTCGAAGAAATTATCTTAAAGTGACTTAAAGTTGTGTGAAGACGTAATACACTTCTTTGTAGTATCATATCAACGAATTCTTACTCAAGGGGACAAATATCATTTTCTGACAGCATTTCCTATACCACAAATGATGAAAATGTTCAGTGCTGGTAGCATTTGCCCAACACAGCAGCAATAAGTCTACCATAACATGCTTGTGCTTAATCAAACTATCTTTTGAATTTCGTTTTCATCCAACGATATCATCGAAAGTTTCAGCGATTAAACTATGTCTGGGGTTGCCATCCGAAATATTTCCAAAACTCAGAAAATTTAAGCATTGATTGGTTATATTATCATTAATGCTTTGCTTATGCATACAAAATGGAACTATCTGTTAAATCTGTGAATATCTGTTAAACCCACCCTGTGAATTTCGTTTCGATTGAATGACTGCGCTGGAAGTTAAAGGAGTGAATAACATTTTTGGGCTACCATCTTCAAAACTTTTTAAATTTTCGAAACCTAAATATTTGTTGTTAATTGTCATTGTAGGATCATTCCCATTTGGAAATTGAACAACAATATCACACTATAAAGAAAAGTCGATAGATTACGAAATTCATCATAGCTGGCAGTCCTTTCATGATTTGAATTTTTTTTTTATAATTAGAAAAACAACAAGATCCCCTTGCCACATAAGTTTCGTTTTGATTTCGTTACTGCATCGGAAGTTATAGGAAAAAAACCTTTATTTTCCTGGGCAAATTGACAATATTTAGGAGACAAAAATGGTCACAGCTGTCAACCCTATGCTAATTTTTCAACCAAATTTCTATGTAATCTGTCTTAGAGTAAGGTCCATCTACTGCGTGAATTTTATTAAAATCTGGTGACTAAGTCGGAAGCTATAAACCAAAAAGCAGTTTTTTCTTCAGGTGATTTTCCGCCGATCGCAAGTCTAACTTGTGATATGCCGGTCCCAAGCCCGGAAAAAGGAGGAGGGTTTGAGGCAACGAGATAACTCTATCCTCAGTAAAACTTGCATAGTTGCAGCCTGATGGCTGAATTACATCTAAGCGTCTCAGGTCATTAGGGAGGTTTAGCCACGTTGTCAGACCTGCAACATAGTTGTGTGAACTCTGGCACGAGGCAAGTCTCCTGAAGCAACTATCGCCGAGGCCCCCCATGGAAATGGTTGAGCGATGTGCCGACAACTCATCCTTGTAAAAACTTCCTCTGTCAAGAAACCTGGAACAAAAGCCTCGGATTGGACGGATCAACGACGACGACCACGCAAACGCACAACGGATTATTCTCTCGGAACCTGGAATGTACGCTCCCTGAACAAACCGGGGGCCGAAAAGGCCCTCCTTCATCAGGTCGAACAGTACAAACTGAGCATTACTGCAGTCCAGGAAACAAATTGGTTAGGCTGCGAGATCAATGACAAGAAATCGCATACCATTTTTACAAGTGGTAAACCATCGGGCCGCAAGGAGTTTGGAGTAGCATTCATAGTGAACAAGCAGCTTAAGTCGCGCGTTACCGACTTCAAACCCGTAAACGAAAGGCTGTGTGCGATTCGCATCAAGGCGCGATTTTTCAACCTCTGGCTCATCAATGTGCACGCTCCCACCGAAGTACAAGAAGACTCTGTAAAAGACGAGTTCTATGCCTGCCTTGAAACTCTCTTCGACTCACTTCCATCACTTCCATCAATGCAAAAGTCGGGAATGAAAGTTGGCATCGGGGGACCACTGGAGGACACAGCCTCCACGAAGAATGCAATGATAACGGCCATCGTCTAATTGACTTCGCTTGCAGCAGGAACCTTGTTGTAAGCTCAACTTGCTTTCCACATCGTCGCATTCACAAGCAGACCTGGAATTCTCCAGACGCACATACCGTCAACCAAATCGACCACGTCCTTATTAGCAAGAGATGGGCGTCAAGTGTTATGGATGTTCGGTCGTACCGCGGAGCTAACTGTGACTCCGATCATTTCCTGGTGAAAACAACATACCGGTGCAGAATTTCCTCAGCGCACCAATCGAGATTCAGCCCTCCCAAAATCTTCGCGGTTGAGAATTTGCTGAACGATTATACGGCTCAGGTATATACGACCGCGCTTGAGGAAAGAATTTCACCAATGCTGCGCGACTCCAGCAACGTAGGTGTCCACGAGTTCTGGGAAGAGCTCAAAAATGCAATCAAGAATGTGGCAGAAAACGTTGTGGGATACAAAGCCCGACGTGCCCGAAACGAATGGTTTGACGAAGAATGCAGAAACTCACTTGACGCAAAGAACGAGGCCTACAGACAATGGGTCCAACGTGCAACCAGAGCCAAAAAGGAAAAATATGACGAGCTACGGCGAATATCCAATAGAATAATTAGGCGTAAGAAAAGAAAATACTTTGACGAGCAGTTGCTGAACATTAATGTAAACCTAGTTAGTAAGAACAACAGACAAGCGTACAGATTAGTAAATACGATCAAAAATGGCTACCAACCCAAGACTAGCCTCTGTAAGGACAAAGATGGCAATATTATCAGCGACACCGAAAGTATTAACAAACGATGGGCGTCCTACTTCGAAGAGCTTCTGAATCCGCCATCAAACATCCTGGCAGCAGAAGCTGAGCTCCATGATGATACCGTTGGTCAAACCCCATCCACACAATCCCCTACAGTAGAAGAAGTTGATCTCGCCTTGCGCTCACTGAAAAGGAACAAAGCGCCGGGCGCTGACGAGATACCAGCTGAGCTACTCAAGTCTGGTGGGGCGGGTTTATTAAGTGCGCTACATCAACTACTGCTGCGAATATGGGAGACTGAGGTGATCCCAGACGATTGGCGCAGAAGCATCATCTGTCCCATACATAAAAAGGGAGACAAACTGCGGTGTGAGAATTACAGAGGCATCTCCTTAGTCTGTACGGCCTACAAAATCCTGTCAAAAATCCTGGAGTATAGGATTAAACCGTTCGCGGAAGAAATCATTGGCGAGTATCAAGGCGGTTTCAGATCTGGTCGCTCCACAATCGACCAGCTTTTCACGGTCAAGCTAATTTTGCAAAAGTGCTGGGAATACGACGTCGATGTATACCAAATCTTTGTCGACTTTAAACAAGCATATGACAGCATCAATCGAGGCGCTCTATATAGTATCATGCTGCAATTTGGTATACCGGCCAAATTAGTGAGACTTGTAAAGATGACCATGACCAACTCCGTCTCGCAAGTCCGGATCCAGAACAGATTGACGGATCCTTTCGAAACTCTGGGTGGCCTGAAACAGGGTGATGGAATAGCGCCCACGCTCTTCAACCTGGCACTTGAGTTCGCTATTCGGGCAATGAATCTGAACACCAGCGGCACGCTACTTTTTAAGTCGACACAATTGGCAGCGTACGCGGATGACATTAACATCATGACTCGAAAACTGACCGATGCAGAAGAACTTCTGCTTAGACTTGACACCGCAGCAAAGGAAGTTGGACTACGAATCAACGAGGACAAAACGAAAGTGATGATGCAATCTAGGACAAGGACGCCAGCGCACACGACCATCAACGTAGGGGACCTTTGCATCAAATTCGTGGACAACTTCATTTACCTTGGTAGCAATCTATCGAGTGACGCCAACGAAACTGACGAAATCAAGCGACGGATACAACTAGCAAATAAGACATTCTTCTCGGTCCTCCCCATTATGAAATCGAAGTATGTGCACAGGAAAACTAAGCTCCGCGTTTACAAAACTATCATACGACCTGTGCTGTGCTATGGTTGCGAAACATGGACCTTGACACAAGCCTCCGAAAATAGGATCGACACCTTCGAACGGAAAGTTCTACGGCGGATTTTCGGGGCTGTTCGCGACCGAGATGGATGGCGCATCCGGTACAACAATGAGTTGTACGAACTGTACGATGAGCTGGAAGTCTCCAAGATCGTCAAATTGCAACGACTACAGTGGGCTGGGCACGTGCAACGCATGAATGACGATCGCATGCCAAAACGTGTCATGAACGCAAGACGTGTCGACGGAGCGAGGCCTAGAGGAAGACCAAGAGCTCGTTGGGAGAGCTCAGTGTATGCGGACGCCGGGCAACTACTGGGGCTCCAAGACTGGAGGACGCGGTCACGTGACCGAGACCATTGGAGGAATACTATCCAGGCGGCCAAGGCCCGACGTCGGGCTGTTGTGCCACGATGATGATGATGATGATTTTCAAAATGGCACTACTACCACAGTGTTGGCCGCATTTCAAAATCACTTTTATCAAACCTGGTCCTAGCTAATACCAAAAAATGTTTTTTTCAAAGGTTAGTTTTTAATTGAATAAAAATACATATCTTAATGAAACTTTGTACACATACTTGACTTCTTTTATAATACATAAAAAAAATTGTTAAAAGTTTTTTGTGCCCCCCTGTCATCTGCTACAATTTTTTTGAAAAAAAAACACCAGAAAACCTGGCGTGCACGATAACTGCCCTCAGAAGAAGCTGAGAATAATGACAAAAACGGGGTTTTCATCAACATCAAAGCGGCCTTGGAATGAACTAAAAAAAAAATTTGGTTGAAAAATAACAAAATGGCGGCGTTTTTTCGAAAATCGAGTTTTTTCCCCCAAAAATCGGTTATAACTAAAAAAATGTAATGCCGATTTTTTCATCCGTAGTTCATTCTGAGCATTAACATGTGCCGATTAACGTGTTAAAATTTCAGAACGATTGGATAAAAACATTTTTCTTAATCATGCACGCCAATTTGAAAAAGTTTGTTTCCAGAAAATCGCGTTTAGAGTTAAAATTCAATATATTTGGAATAAATCTTACCGAAATTTAATCTGCGTTGCCTGGACCATACAATATACTTTCCTCTTGTTCATACTCTTCCTCTTCTAAAGATTTTTGCTCTCTTCGAGCAGTTCTGGCCTCTTTAGATGCCTCAATCGAGTGTTTTCCCGCCTGGTTGACTCTTACAGCATCTCTATTTTCTGCATGTTCCAGCGCACATTGGCCAATCGTAATTCTCATGACTTGCATTATTTTCAAGATAGCCATAAATCTTTCACTGACTGTATATGCAGAAATATTTGCAGCCATATTTATGATATTTTTTCCACAAAAAGTAAAAATTCCAAACACAAAAATTATAGCTTTCGTTATTATTCTGCATAAAATTGCCCAAGCAGCGCTTTAATAAATCCTTTGATGATAAGTCTCCATAAATAGGCTTTAAAACTTTTTGTACCTCATCATATGAAGGTACATCTGAAGGATGTAGCGTGTTTGAAGTATTACCACCAGCTGCCTCCACCTTGTGCCAGTTACTCCAAGTCTTTTCTCCTACAGGACAATAAAAGTGTTGAGGGTTCTCATCAGTTGAAATTTTTTTGGGAATATGCTGCCCAAATTTCTTTGCGCATGTTTTCAACCGAATTATAATTTCGTCGCATAGGTAGGCCATAATATGTTGATAAGTTTTTCATTAATTTAGTGTCAGTTGAACTTTTTTCGGACCTTTTTTTGGAGTTTTTTTTTCAGCAATTTTTTATTGCCGTGGCTAACTTTTTTTTTTGCTTCTTTTGAAGGAGTTGACTCACTTATCTTTCTCTACCCTTTAGCCTAGATCGATGTAGCGGTATAGTGAAGTGAACGAAAATCATAGAAAAAAAGACCTAGGCGCGCTTCGCTATATATGGTCATACAATTTTTTTTATATAATTTCAATTTTATATTATTAGAATCATGTTTTTAAAGCTTCATTCTAACATATTCAATTAAAAAACAAAAATCGATTTATGAAAAACTTGAAGGTGCTATGTCCCCTTAAGTACTCGTAATACTTTTGTTGGCTAACGCCGAAATTTTTATACAGTAATGAAGCACAACAAAAAATAAATTCTTAAAACCATACTGATTGGCTGTATACTTCGGATTGGGAACATTAACATTTGAGCTTTTATGATAGTAATATCCATCGAAAAATTGGTAGATATTTTCAGCGTTCGCACTTTATGTAATAGTCAATCCAATTTAAAAGATTCTACCAAAGTTAGTGATGACTCATCACAAACTGGGAGCATGAAACGCAATACCGATAATTTTTCATTGTAAAACGACAGTCAACCAGCTTCTGTGCAAGGCGTGAAACAACCAGCGACCTGCCTCACAGCGTTGTAACAAAGGACAGGATAGTGGAAGTTTCCCAATTTCCTTGTCGCCATTTATCATCATAACGTGGCTGGATTTCCTGTTAGCGAACTAAGCACTACATTCTAGCAAATGTGCAATACTGCTACACTAGCACTTTATGGTGGTTCACCTCGAGCAATGTTCTCAGCTTGTTTGCAAAAATTGCGTTTCATTCGCGATAGTGATGCAATTTTCGTGAATGCTGTTTTGAACTTGGGTGCATTGTTCTTTTTTCGTGGATGTGTCAACGAAGTTTCTGGTGTGGACAAATAGCTTGGGTTGTACTAGATAGCGAACGAAGAGAAATATTGTAATTGCGATAAATCAACAGCATATTCGGCGGTAAACACGTAGACGGTGGTATTGTTATTTCCTCCAGCGAAAATAAAATGCAGAGTTGGATATAGGATGTCGATGAGTGAAACATTGACATAAACAATAACTTCTAATCAAAGTGTGGAAGCAGTGAAAAATGAAATCAAATTGAAATGTTTGCATAGCAGCCACCAGAAAACCAGTATTTCAAAAAAATTTGCAATTAAATATGTATATTGAAAAAAATGGAAATTTGTTTTACATGGAAAGGATTTTCTCATTCGGTTTTTTTATACACACAAAAAAAAATTCGCTCTGCTATATGTGTAGCAAAAATAATAATATCTGTAATAGCCATAATTAACTGTAGTGGGCACAAAATTGCTCCTACAAATATATTTTTGCTCTATTTATGTGTGATACATAATATATACTAGCAACAGGTATAACTATTGATTTAAAAGGTATTATGAGTATATGGAAATCCAGAGTTATACTCATTTTAAGTAAAATTTGGCTTTCAGGTAAAAAATATAACTCGGGTACACAAAATATGCACACAGCAATCATAATTATGCACGCTACAGGTATAAGTTCTATATGGGTTTCTCTGTTTTCTGGTAGCAAAAGATATGAAATCCATACAGTTGGTATATTATATACGCGGCAGGTATAAAATGACCACTGAACAATGTAATATGCTTTTCGTAGATATATGGTTTATTTTCGTTTCTAATTATGGGGCATGTTTTGTTTATAGTTTGAGATTGAGCTTGCAAAAGGGTCGGTAGCTTAGCTCGCTAACGCGTCAGTCCGAAGCAGCGATCTACTGCCCGCGGGTTCGAATCCCGCCGTGCCCATGGCTGTATTTGTTCGTCTTATGTTGTCTTAACAGTCAGCGACTGGGCATAATACCAGCGCTCCATTGATTAAGTGCCAGATTAAAGCTTAAGTAGCGACTAAGAATAACATTAGCGCTTTAGAAAATGAGAAATAAATGTGGCACTTAGAAGAATAATGGAATAGTTGTTATCGGCTTCTCCCATATGTGTCTCCTTACCGCCATGGCTAAGCGCTCGCTTCAAAGAGCAATCCCCTGAGCTTTTTTCTGCTTACATACGATAAACATTTATATTATATCTGCCGTGAATATATTATGTCTTTCAAAATACACCCATATACTCATGTGAGATATATTATATTTCCGTCGTTTTATATCTGTCAGCGATATATTTTTTTTTTGAGTGTAGTTTTTCGACATTTGTTCCCAATTTTGAGCAGAAACTGTTGATATGAAGACAATTATCAAACAACAATCGGCCTGCAAGCGATATTCAAAATGTATATCCCCAATTGCTTTACGGCTCGATTTTTATGAAATTAAAGTCTTTTTAGGTAGCGAAAATGAGAACAAAATTTTCCAGTCAAAAATAAAAAAAAAACACCATTATATGGGAAAATTTAGATTGTCTTTTTATTTTCCTGTATGAGGTGATATAAAATGGGAGGTGATATAAAATGTAGAATCCGAACCAACGAAACCAAATGAGTCGAGTTAACTTTCATATTGCCTAAACTAACTTGTACTCAAGTATATTTCAATAATGAACCAATGCTTCAAGTGAAATACCTATTGATACTACTTGACAAGATGCTCACCGAAAAAAGGCACGCTGAAGCTAAACATCAACAATTGAAGCTCAAATTTATCAACTTCAAGCAGGTCAAGACTTTCTCTCGACTCTAAAGTGCTTGTCTAGTTCTGAATGCACTTGGGACCTACGGCTTACCACTCTGGGGAACAGCTCGCCTATTACAAATCAACGGCATCCAGACGACCCAATCAAAAATACTGCGAAGTATTACTGGAGCCCATTATACTCTCTATCTCTTACGTCGGACAAACAACTTTGTTACTCTGTGTGAGTAACAAAGTTGCTATCGTACATTATGAATATTGTAACTTAAGGAACTGATCTCAGCTCTACCCGCTTTCGTGTTAAGTAGTTATCGTAATTTGCCTCCAAAATGAACATGTTCTCAACTCATCATGGTGCACATAATTTGTTCTTGTATGTGAGATTCTTCAATATGCTATAGTTTCTTGTACAAAGGTAGCAGGTAATCAAGTGTCTTAAACGAAGGACGGTGGTTAAAGCATTTGTGCTTGAACTAGTGCAACTGCCCTCAGGGTTTTAAATGTACTACAAAAAAATCGGGTTGAATTTAAAAATTGATAAAATTTATTTGTCTCAGTGACGTTCTGTACGTTCCAAGAGGATCTCTAAGCCTAACCTGCTGCGTGCTTAATTGCCAACATCTTCATTTTATACAGCAATCATTCATTCAACTTTTGAGAGCTGTTAAAATACTTGCTGCACTCTCTCCACGGGGTGATGACTTTCACGAGGATTTCCCTTGGCTAAGGATGGGCTACACGCTACCATAGGTGCTGACCCAAGTCTTTGTGAAATCGATGATTTCTTGAGAAATATCCAGTGAGAGAGATTGCCTGCTTATCTGAGCTACGGCCAGCCGCGTTTAAGGATATGCACCTATGATTACAATACGGACAATTACCTGCCGTCGATTTGAGGTGAGAAAGGTCAGTTGTAGCAAAAAGCCAATCAGCTTCACTCCAAAAAACATTAACTGCAAAAACATCGCGAAGGACGCTATTCTCGAGCTGGAAGGCAAAAATAGACTGCCAGCGAAGGCTGGGACCACCCGACTGCTGAGGCAGCCACTCCTGCAGGGGTCCCGGGAGTGGATCGACCAGGGCAGAATAAGTGCGTGGCTGAATCTAGTCCTGAAGACACATAGGAAGTCCGAGTCAGGAGAGAGGTGCCAACAGCCGACCTGAGGAGGTGGGTGAAAGAAGAAGCAAGAAGAAGGTGAAAGTTGCCAAAACACCAGCGGTAGTTGCTAGGCTGAAAAAGGCTCAGAAAGAGGGGGTCCTACAGGGTGAAAATTAAGAAATGGCAAAGAAAAAGAGAAGGGAAAGAACAGACAGCGGGGAAAGAAAATCGATGCTGTCACCGGGAAACCAGCCCCGGGAAAAACTTACGCAAAGATTCTGGGGGCCATCCATCAGGGTGTTTCCTCAGATAACACTGGTACGCAAGTGGGACAAATAGGAAAACATGCCGAAAGAGGGGTTCTCCCGAAAATTGTGTGAACGAATAATCGAACGAAATTGCAGAGGGCTCAATCCGGGCCTCCGAAGATGGCCAAAGGGACGTGAAGCTTGTGACTGCTAAAGTCAAGGTCGAGCGTTTGGACCCCCATTACTTCACACTCAGCGAGGAGGTCAAATCCGCCATCAAACGTGAGGCTGGAAAGAAAGGAGTTGGCGAGGCGAGGTGGAAAAAATATACCTAGTTAATATGTGATGCCCTGATTTGCTTAGAAAGAGCACTTGTTTGGACTAGTCAAAGGCAACAGTAGTGTGTGCTTTAGATATCGAGAAGGCTTTCGATTCCGTATGGCATGAAAATCTTCTGTTTAAGTTGATCAAGTTTGGATTCCCGGAAGAGGTGATAAGACTCGCAGCGAGCTTTCTTACCAACAGGCAATACTATGTCAGCGTTAATGGAGCAAATTCTCCCAAAGGACCTGTGACATCAGGAGTGCCACAAGGTTCTGTTACTGCCCCAATTCTTTATACTATATTCACCGCTGACCTTCCCATTCCAGTGGGCCAACCTCAAGTCCAAATTCTTCAATATGCCGATGACACGCTCTTATTCGCGTCGAGCCAAGATCCGCTCAAAGCAGCGAGGAGCCTGGAATACTACTTGACAGAATAAAGTCTTTATTTTGACGAATGGGGCATCAAACCAAATAGCAGTAAGACACAGCTTAGTGTATTTCGCAATCCTTCTAAGTATCGGGGATCGCAAACTATTCGCAACAAGACCAAAAAACTCGCTGTTTTGTTCGGAACTTCTAAGATTACTTTTAGCTCATCTCTCAAGTACCTCGGTGTTGATTTTCACGCATTTCTAAAATTTAATCCTTACGTGAGGCGTAAAATCAAAGCTGCCAAATTCGCATTTCAACGCATCAGACATCTTTTCGCCAAAAAGATGGGTATGACCACCAAAGCTAAATTCATTTGCTATCAGACCCTGATCCGGCCTATCCTGACTTATGCTTCCCCATCCTGGATTACCTGTTCAAAGCCTGTCATGGCAGAAGCGGAGATATTCGAAAGAAGAATCCTCCGCTTCTGCACTGGTAGGTTCTATAATCCGGTAACTAAAAAGTGGCCGAAGAACCTTCTCCTCTATCAGGAGTCGGGTCTGAAGCCACTTAGGGACCGGGTTGTAGAATTAACGACAAGATTCTACGGACAAACTGACGGACATGAAAACGGACTAATTCGGTCAATAGGGTGTACAGGTGGCTCTAATGAGCCATTTATGCGCCCCGCGAAATCAGTTTATGAACGCCAGCTCATGGATGCGCTATTTAGCTATGTAGGCCTTCCGTCGAACAGAAGAGGCTAAGTGTAAGACCTAGGTTAAGTTTTAGGTCTAATTAGGTTAGGTTAGTTATAATTAGGTATAGGTTAGACCTTAATTGTAGTTTAAGGCAGATTTTAAGTCACGTATTGCCCAGGTAATCCCAGTATTGTACAAGCTGGGTAGTATTATTAGTGTGTAAGATAAAAAGTGTTTATGAAAAAATATTTATATAAAAAAAACCATAAGAGCCAGCAGGCCAAAATAGTATAGCCGCTAGACTCAAAATTATTATTGCTAATTATACTTTAAGCTAGGTTAAGAATGTACAACTAAAATGAAATAAAAATCTTCTTCAATCAATCAATCACTAGTCAAAGGCTCTACGAGATGATACAAATGACACAAATCGAAGAAGCAACATTTTATACAAAAAGGCCGGAAATCCCGTCGATGACCAAGAAAAGCTGGAGCAAAGCAAGGATATTAAATACTGAGCGCCGAGAAGGCATTAAAACAGCAAAAGCAAATAAATTTAATAATTATAGAGATGAAGTTAGAATAAATGCAAGAAAAACCAGTAAAAAGATACAAGTTCGCTTGTGAATCAGATGCTTACTTTATTTTGAACAGACAGATCATCAGTAGATTTAGGTTAAAAGAGAGTTCTAGTGAACGCTCAGTAGCTATGCATATCTATATTAGTTTCTTTTTTATTTTTACAAAAAAGCGTAAGTTAGATTTAAAAGAATAAAACTTTTATGTTTTAAAGCTTCAGTGACTCTTTGGGTAAGTTCAAAGGAAAATTCACAGAAAAACTCATTCATTCGTGAATTTATGCTCTAGCAATACAATTTCGCATTGTTCAAGTAAAACAAAAGATTGTTTGTTTTTTAGTTTTAATTTTTTTTCACAATATGTTTCCCGTTCAAAATTCCCTTGAAAACTCTTCACTTAATTTTTTTGGCAGAGGAAGCCGAAAGTGACTGGGCTAAGCACACACGCACTTATATGTTTGTGCTTACTTTCTAATTATACTCAAATGGTTCTGATATGTAGAAAAGCTGCGGTGAAACATGAGTGACCAATGCATTTGAACCTTGAAAGCCGTGTTTGGCAGCTACTCCTTAAATAATTGCAGAGTGAAGCGAGAAATAAATTCAGTCGAAGACCGAAGTATTATACACAATAGTTTTTTTTTTGAGTATTTGAATTGTATTTGAAAAGTGTGAAATGAGTAACTTAAGTGTGTTTAGTAGACTTATATGATCTAGTCTATAAGAGTTTTGTTTTATAATATTTTTACCTGTACATTCAAGTCAAATGCAATTTATCAACCTGAAAACTGTTTTCTTTTAGAATACAATGTAAATAAAATTCAAAGGTTCACATGATTTCAATAACCTTAAACTATTTTATGCACTAGGTTTGATTTATTTTTATGCATACTGTTATTTCTTTTCGATTATTTCTATCAGAACGTCAAAAGTAGACTAAATCTACCACATCAATAACATTTCAGAAATGATTACATTAGTTCAATAGAGAAGCCATTTATTTATGTTTACTGGAGTTTTGTAGCCTCGCATTTAGCTATGGTCTAATTATAACTGCTATTTACAACGGTCTAGACCTAGGCAATTTAGTTTAGATCGATCACTGTCGTAAACAACTACGTTTACGCTAACTTCCTTGCTAAGCAGATTGGTAAGTTTTTTGTGGCGTGAATAAAAGCGAAAGATGCAAATATGGTTCAGGAAGTGCCTACTGGATATCAGAAATAACAGGTGATTAACATCTAAGCACGAAACAGGCCCGTGCGAAGTAATTTCAGGGCAATACGTGCAAAATGGGGCTTGCTTAAGAGAATTCGAAATAATATTTCAAGTTCTGATAATTTACAACGCAAGAAAACATTATTCGTTTCCTAGCGCAAGACACAAACAACATCAACAACATCATTAACATAATAGCCGGAAACAATCTTATTTTGATTATGATAGTCATATGAGAAATGATTTCGTATTATTAGAATAGTATAATTATGAGGGCTGGAACGAGTGACTTTTGTTTTACAACTGTATACAAGTGTACTTTCCATCTTAGAGTTTTGCTATTTTTTTCCTCGAAAATCAGCGAAAATACCCTTTCAATACAAAATTTCAGTTTCGTGGCAATACTTTTGGATAAGCCACGGAAAAATTGCTTAAATGAACAAAATATATTTTGCGAGTCTGCTTCTCAGATTTCAATCATTCCGACTACGAACTTCAATTAGATAACCAATAGTGGAAGATACATCAATAAAAGAACATTTTATATCTTTTCATTTCGCATTCAGCTTCAAATCAACCGCAAATCCCAACCGATAGCTGCAACGGGATGCTGACCAGTCAAAGTCCATTTGAAAATGTTTCAAAGCAAAACCACTGCTAACCGAATAATCCACAAAGAAACTGAAGATGCCGCAAATCGAAGACTTTGTCGGTGAAATCCAGAAGCGAAATTTATCCATTCTTCGTAAAAACATTTGGAGACATTTTATTTTACGGTGTACGATTACTTTGGCAGTAAGAGAAAAGTGATGAAACATTCAATATCCTCTGATTCTATTTGGACAGATGGCAGCTACGTATTTCGGTTTGCTTGAGTGACTATACTGAACCGTAAACACAAAGAATACTAATCACTTGTGTTCAATTTATATTTCCCGCAGAAAACCGTTACAAATGTTTCTTTGAGCTTTTTATTTAAAGAATTTTATCATTGTTTTGGGAGTAAATTGCTTTCGCAACACTGTATAAGTAAATCAATTTTCGAAAAAGGCATAATTATGCAAGAAGTTCACACTAATTTCGAAAATATGTCCTTATAATGCTAGAGAACGCAATTAGATTCTATGCTGGCAGAATGTTTCTGTAGCCAAATTCAAGTGACATCACACAAAAATTATTAAGTTTAATTTCTTAGAAATCAACAATTCAAACAAGAAAAATACTGAAATATTTGCGAAATTTGGAAACTATCATACGTAAAAATTGCGAACTTTTAGTGGAGTATTAAATTTCCCAATTCACTTTGCTAAAAAACTATAGCATTCATATTGTCGTTTTGGCTTCTACGATGTCACAAAAAAACTAAAAACTGACAAGATGTCACGTTCAGGAACATTTTTCGAAAGCGTTGTGTTTCCGTGCAAATGATAGCGCTAACGTATCGTAATACATGTTGCTGGCAAATGCTGCGAATGTCTTTTACATTCTAAACCGTGACCTACAGAATTAATAAAAAAAAACTTTTGCCTGCACCGAGTATTGATGTGGAATTGATGACCATTGTCAGGCATGCATCATAAACTTTGGTTTGATGGATAACCATTTTTTTGCGAATAACGGCAATCAAAAACTATGGCTAGCAACATATTTCTTTATTGATTTTTAAACGTACATGATGTTTTGAGACAGATCAACAGTAAGAAAGTTTTAAATTATATTTGGCTGAAAAGGTTTTTGGTTACCACATTTCACAGATAAACTTATGGAATTTGTGCATAGAACTGGGGTTTTAAGGAGCCAGTGCTCTCATCAATCTGGCTCCTTTCTTCTGGTAATTCATTTAGCATATCTTAACCTTCATTATATTAGATTGTTTCTTAGTGCAGATTTTTCACACTATCCTGTTTGCTGTCGAAGGCTAGGATATCGATCTTTGGCGCTATTAGCAATATTTTTTAGTTCTTCCATGGTACTGTTAGGATTTCTCTCTAGTTTGTCGAATAGTGTGAATATTTTGTCGCTTACACTCAGAGTCATAAGTCGACAAGCAACCAATAAAAAAGGGTTGGTAAGAATGTATTTTAAATATCAATCAATTTATTTAATTAAATTTTTATTTTTCTTATACAATAATAAAAGTAACATGTTGACGGCAAATTTCTTTCAACGTGTTAGCAAAACAGCCAAGATAACGGTACTTTTGTTCTTCTGGGTAGCAAAACAAAGAATCAAAAGTCTACAAGCAATAATTATAAAGAAGTTTTAGAATGTTAAAATTAAATTTTTCATATAAAGTTTACTACCAGTTTACTGGTCTCCTGAACTGTTATTTCCGCCCACTCCTTTAATATTATGTCTTTGAGCTGGTGTTTCGTTGAAATAGTATGTTTGTGTATTTTTCTTTCCAATAGCGCCCATAAATGTTCAATGGAGTTTAAATCTGGTGATTGTGGAGGCGTGTGTAATTGTGTGGGGGCCTTTTACAGTAACCAAGTGCGCACAATGTAGTGTGCTTAGGGTCGTTATCGTGTTGAAAATAAAAAAATTCTTTGTAGTCAAAATTTTTCAGCACTGGATTGCATATAACGTTTTAAAATATTTAAATATATATGCTTATCCATCGTTGTCTCCACAAACTTCAGGTTGCCCGTACCATTGGCTGCCATACAACCCTAAACCATCACTCCACCACCTACATGTTTTACCGTTGGGTAAGGATTGCTCTTATTGTAATAATTGCGCCCCTTTATACCGAAAATACAGAACTTCGATTCATCGGAGAAAAGCACGTTGTTTCAGAACTCTTCAGGCATATTTAAGTATTTCTTTGCGAAAGCTATGCGCTTTTTTTGATTGATTACAGAAACAAGAGGTTTCTTTCGTGCTACTCTAGCATGAAATCCAGACCGTCTCAAAATTCGTCGTGCAGTAACGGCAGAAATACTTTTGGCAAATCTTTGCTGAACATCATTTGCAATTTGCAATGCAGTTAAGCGTGGATTATTCTTCACTGCGTTCAATATTGAGCGGTTTTCACGGGACGTCAGCTTCGGTGGGCGACCAGAACGAGGTTTTGACGTGATTATTCCGATAGTTTTAAAATTTTTTACTACGGTATACACTGAGCAGTGCAATCTTCCAACCAATTGTCCAACTTATCGGTTTATATTCCCTTCCTTCCAGAGCTTAATGATGATTTCCCTCTCGCCGACACTTATTTCTTTCTTTTTAGACTCCATAATAAAAATTTTAGCTTGTTTTGCAAAAAAAAAACAATAGACTTTATTCTAGCTATCTGATTAATTAATATATCAATAAAATGCAAACAAAATTTTAAGCAAACTACCTTCTGCACGCTCGCAGGATCGCAACAATAATGACCGCTTGTAGAATTTTGATCATTTGTTATGTTACGCTGAAGAACAGAAGTACTGTTATCTCGGCTGTTTTGCGAACACGTGCAACACATTGTGGAGTTGTAGTTGTTGATTCTAACACATAAATATCTGCTCTGGAGAAATGATGCAATAAGTTGTCTGATGGTTGGTAGAATTTCGAATGCATGCAGTTTGAAAATTAGTTTCATATGCCAAAATTTATCAAATGGCATGGCCACGTCTAATATGACCAGGCTCATTAATTTTCTTTGGTTGGGCTTTTTACGAATTTGCTACACTACACTTGCGCAGTGGCTTGATGCCAAATTTTACCTTCAGAATGATGAACTTTTCCTCTACTATCTCATTTAGCTGGCTGAGAAGAAGACGGAAAATAGGAGTCTTATAGGTCTCCAGTTTTACGGGCAGTGAAAGTGTTTATTTAGTTTGGGCACAACTGTTGTAACCGCTGTCTTTTAAGGGTAGCTTCTCGCTTGAAAAATAGCGTCAATTATGTCAATCAAAGTCACCAGTAAGCAATTAAGGGGATTTCTGTGTTCTCTTCTACAGGACCTTTGTGTTCATTGCCAGTTGATTCAGGTCCAGTTGTTTCCCGCTTGTTTAGCCCAATGTCTAACTGTTTGATTTCTTCGAAATTAGGTGGTGTTATTCGAGTGCTTCTTACTGCCGTTGAAGCCAGGATTCGATCAACAGATTCAACAATTTGCTAACACCATCATCCGGAGAGTGCTTTTCTTGGAATTGAAGCCTCGAATCGTAACCCAGCGAAGACCTCCTCCTTGCCAGCACTATCAAATTTCCGCACATGTGGTCCATTCATGGAGGCAGAATAATATTGTTTTTATGGTGGAAATATTTGGCCATGCACCAATAGTTGCTATACACAGCTTCCATCTGTGAAAGTCAACCCACTTTTCACCACGGAGCTGCGCGATTCAACAGCTGATGGTGTTTGTGAGCCGGGTTGCTTCTGTCCTTATACTGGGATCATCTGTACTTTAATTCTGTCGCGGGCGGTTTCGAGTTTTTCTTTGAACTGTTAATTTGTCATGGCGTTCCGGAAAGCATACCAATTTGCTCTTTTCATAATATGCAGAGGCTCGTCAATCAAGACGTATTCAGTGCTCGTGGTCGGATGGAAGTTCATCAAGGACAGTCAGTCAAAGATTATGATATGTTTGTCACAGTCCTAGGAGTTCTCCAGGATATGTCCGCAGTACTAGGAGTCTTCTATAAAAGTGTATGGGTTTGTCGGGGAGATGTAGGTTAATGCTGTTTTCCATGATGAAAATTTACATAGCTTGATTGCTTTTCACGTCTAATCTTTTGCTACGGCATACGTTTTAGTTATTTTAGAAATGTTTCCTAAATGAGTCATATAGAAACTGCATCATTTCTTCAGTTTTGCAGATTATGGAATTAGTATTCCAAGTGAAAATGGACTTACGATTATGATCAGGAATGGACATTAATGTTAGTTATGTTTATTATTTGGAGCTGGAAATGTCGCAAGCCATCATGTCTTTGATAGCCAGCTATGGAATAGTGGACAAGATCCACGGTACTTTAGGGCTATAGTTAGTTTTGTTGGGATGGATTTTGGGTAATAGTGTAGGAGCTGTCTTTCTCAAGTAATTGGGATTCTCCAAGCACCCTACATAGCTGACTGGATGGTCACCACTACAGTTAACACATTTGGCATTCTCTTTGGACAGTTTAGTGCACTTTCGGAAATGGTGTTCCTCTTGACACTTCACACACTATTCTTGGGCATGGCAATTACTAGCTGTATGGCCAAACTGTTAACAGTTGTGGCACTGAGATTGCTCTCCTAGATGTCGCTGAGCACGATCCCTCAGATTCAAAATTTCACATCTGGCGTCTGTCCCCGCTCAACAAAAAATTTAGTTACCTACACCGTAGTCATTTTCCGGCAGTATTTGAGTTTTTTTTATGGTATACAACTTTTTCCTATTGACTTCATTGCTGTTTCACCACTAAATAGTTTTCTTCTCTAATGTGTAGACTAAGCGTAGCAAAAAGAATCAAAGTGAATATTTTTGAGGAGACTCGATAATTTGCTTAGTTGCCGTAGTGACAAGGTTGTCAGCAAATTTATATAAGCTATTTGGTTTGATACATTATAAACATCAATGAGTTCTGCAAATTTGGTAAAGATCTGATGGTTCTGTCGGAAGCTATGACAATCCGAAATTCCAAACATTTTCTTTGCCTACTTTTAGGCGCTCAGTGCTCAGATAGGGTTAATAATTTCTAAAACTTTGTAATTAACTTCGCATACTCGATTTAAGAAAACTTAAATCTGGTGAGAGCTATATTTATTGCATGTATGCAATAATGCATCCGGAAAAGTTTGAAAAACTGTTTTGATTTTATGTGAAAAAACATATTCCTTCTATGTAATTTTCTTAAAATCAATTATCTTTATTCCCAATATGTAGTATTTAAACCATTAGAGCCACTATGCATGATTAAATTAAGCATGATCAAGTACAGAAAACAGTATGAGGATAAAGTTGGCCACTCCGAAACTTAGTTTGGCTCAAACATAAGAGTTGACATGATTTTTCTAGTTGTAAATTAATAATACTTAACACATCAAATGAATGAATAAGCAGATGCAGTCTAGTAGGTAGAGGGACCTCGTATCGTGCTTTGAATTCACCTACCTCTGAATAGGTACCTGAGCTA
This sequence comes from Nemotelus nigrinus, assembly GCA_947369275.1. NCBI lineage: Eukaryota > Metazoa > Arthropoda > Insecta > Diptera > Stratiomyidae > Nemotelus > Nemotelus nigrinus. The sequence continues at coordinate 220,653,504 of OX376372.1, forward strand.
AATCAGAAAAAAGTGAGTTGCGGATATAGTCAATTCACACTTGTATGCATTGATTGTAAATTTTCGAATGGAATTTTTTACCAGCTTCAACCTTAAGAGATGACAAACGTTGTCGTGGGATTACTTTACTTTTACCTAATGAACGTGGCTGACAAATAGCTTACCACAAGTATAAAAAGCCGAAGAAGTTATATTATGTACTATATATAGTAGAAGCATTATCTGCTGAAATTTGTGGTAGCATATTTTAGAAGCCCACATTGGGCGCCAGTTTAAGTTTTACTAAAATGTTGCTTTGAAAAAACTGTAATAGATCCTAGTATTTGAATAATTCTTTGATATTATTTGAAAAGCTCACTTGATTAGTAAATTGGTAGCGAAAACAGATAGGGCCTAATATGAATAGATTTACAAGTAGTTGAATTGGTAGTTTATTGGATGAAGCTACGAAAATCTAAAAGTTTTAAGTCGGTAGATGTTTCAATGACCATTCAATTTTCTTTTGTATGCAGTTTTCCCAATAAAGCTTCTGAACATGGATTGAGAAGAATATGGGCTAGAAAGTAATAAATTAATCAATAATATACATTTATTAAAGTTAATGTCTTGTTCATGTTCTGTCGGTGGTCTACATTTTTATAAAATTTACTTTTACAATCAGTATAGTGCACAAAAAGACATTTCAATAAATTTCAAAATTTGTATTGAATTAAAAATATTAGAATCCGGAAATAACAGACGTAACATTAAAATGTATCAAATCAAATTTATATTTTGTATAACCTGAAACAAGTATAGAAATTATTTTTAGATGCATAATATTGCTGCATCCATAAATATTCATTATTCTAATCAAACCAATTTTTGTTTTAGTTTAATTTACATCTTACAAGCGGGGAGCTCACAATCGAGCGAATAGAATACCAGCTGCAGGCGTGTGTCAATCATAATTCAAATCTAGCTATGATCATGTACCGAGCTTTTATGTCCTAGTAGTTACTTGAGTCAAATTAAGAATAGAGGGACTAATGGAACTTACTACTCTATGAAATCTCTACAATCTTCAACTTACAGGCCTTATATTATTAATTTGTTTTGCATTTCGAACTTCCGCAATTTTATTATTTTTTCACAGTCGTATAAAAAACTCATTTTTTTCGTTTAGTGTTTCAAGCTGGGGTTAAAATTGAATGAAAAATATAAAAAAAAAATACAAATCTCCACGTCACGAAACGGACGTCGTACTTCAGATACTTTACAAGTCGCTTGTTTTTCAAGGATAAACTTACTACTTGGCATCGAAAGAAACCTTCGAGCAAAAATTTAAATTCATGGCAAGAAGGTTTGAGGGTGTCGATGGTAGCACGCCAAAACTGTCTACCATTCATGTCTTGTATTGTTTTTCCGTGCCCGAGATTAGGACAAAGAAAATACTTTGTAGCAGCACGTAAAAGTTTTCCCCGAGATTTCACTGAAGCATAAATTTGCATTTTATTAGCCGCGGCGGTATCCGGCATGATGATGTGCACGTACTCGAGCTAAGAACATTTCTGATGAGGATTAGATAGCATGGGAATTTGAAAGTGACGAAACTTTTCCCACTATTACATTCGAGATTTCGATGGCACAGTGAGTGACTGGAGTGAAGTGATTTGTGAATTGAAACAAAAATGAAAATGAACCGTTGTTTCAGCTTTTAGTGTATTAAAGTTGCAAAAATTGAGATTTATATAGCTCTATGAAATAAATAAAAATTTTTAAAAATCATGAGGTAGAGTTGCACAATTACACACTTAGCTTACTATTCATTGAGAAAATTATTTGAAGAAACTTCATTGGCCATACCTGAATAGAAAAAAATATTGTTGTTAGACAGTTAACACATTTTGAAAAATTTCAAATTATTGGTTATTAAAAACTACATATACGTTTTTTTTTTTTTTATAATATAGCAATAATAATTGCAAAGTGTTAAGAGCTAATGAGCTCGAAACCATTTCAATCGTTAAATAATTTTAATTGATGGGATTCAACAAAACACATTTACAAATGCTATTAAAAATAATCTGTTAAAGCAACAGCATAGTGCATTCATTTCATACAATCCAATCAACTTTCGAACTTAATTCGTATTGATTTATTTGAGAAGCTTACCTCGTGAATTGGTAAAAGCTTTACAAAAGTAACAAGATGCAAATTTCAACTTGACTACCATTCATTAAAAACGGTGCAAAGATCCGATTTGTTATTTTTTTGCTTGTTTGGATAGTACAAATGCACAGTTGATTAAAAATAAATCTCGTTCATTACGGTGAAAGTGAGACAGATTTGAGCAGACATTTCATGAGCTTTGTTTGCGATTTATACCATTTAAATGAAATTCAGGCTCAGAACATACTCCGTTCACTATGCAATAACTTTCGTAACACTTTAAATTTTATTACTTGCTAGTTCATATCAGCTCATGATATAGAACAAAATGCTATAGGTTTATATTTCGGAGAATATAGAAATAATCTAGCCTGTTCGAAGCCGTACCTATTACATCGAGGAAAAATACAAAATATCAAATACAATTGCAATGCATTCTTCAACAAAAATCCACCTTTTCGCTTTGAGCGGATTTCACGAGCTCTCAAAGCTTTGTTCTATTTCTGGTATTTCCTTGTAGAACGTATGAGTCCTTGAAACTCACATTTAAGTGGTTTGTATGTTTCAGGCAAGCGTATGTATTAGCAGAACTTAGTACGAAATGAGAGACAAAAAGAATAAAAAAACTTTATGTGAGGTGATAATGAGACGCGCATAATGAAAAGTCGGATGGATGCGTGTGAGTGCAAGGATAATATTTTCCTTGACATGTGTTTCAGAGTTCTGAATCGTTTTTGTGCTCCAAAGTGAAGAACTTAGGCTGACCTTAGAAAAATTTCAAATAATTTAAATTCAAACGGATTTTCTTTAAAGAAGGTTACAGTATTAAGAAATGTTTCAGATATGTATATAAGCAACTGAAAACTTCAAAAAATCATCATAATATTCTATGATTTCTTGGTTTTAAGTTCTAAAAACTAATAAGTTATTCTTAAACGCAGAAAAATTATTTTAAACAATATTCAAGAGAGTAGGCAAATAATGAAGATTTATGATATTTCTTTTTTTTTTGTGTGCAAAATCCTACTGACGTCCCACTTTCTTTGATACATGTTTTACATAAACTTTATGGCTTGATGACATTAATCGTTATGCTCTCCATTTACAGCACAACATTTCTTGGAAATAAAGCCAATATAGAAATGCAAGAAATACAGAGACACAAAAAACCGCACCTCAGCTTTCAAAGATTTTTGTTGTTGATTTTAATACCGTAATCATAGCTTTTCTTGTTTCTTAAAAAATGATGTGTGTGGTGCTTTGTGATTGTTTGCAGCTTGCTGCTTCTTGACAGGGTGATCCACAAATTCAATTGAAGATGACGAGCAACAGGGCTTGAGCCGGTTAGTAAAAACATTGACGGTTTGTTTCTGATGTCGAGAGCGAAGGATATCCTACCCAATGGGAATCGGTGTAATACATTCAAGCAGAATGCATGAAGTTAACATTATTTTTTGAATTTGAACCTGATAATATTTTTTATTATATGGTAAATTGTACATGCTTAGCCTAACTTAAAGATAAATTAAAAAGAAAACTTAAAACAAGCAGCTATGGTCTACTAGCTCTTATTGGTTTTATATTTTTAACGCAACATTTTTTATTTCTTATAAACTAATGGACCCAGCCTGTACATCAGTTGCGATTACACTGGAAAAAAATCTTTAAAGTCTACCTTATACTAAAACTGTGATCTAACGTAAGCCTGATCATAATTAACTTAGCCTAATAAGACTGAAATCTTACCCTAGGTCTTTAATATAATCACATCTGCTCAACGGGAGGCCTGTGTAATCAAAAAGTGCATCCATGAGCTGCCGCAATATACTTCTTGGCAAACAAACCTAACAAATGCATATGCAAGGATTGAAAATTGTTTTAAAAAAAGTCCATTATGTACTTTTATAAACAAAAGTAAGGCCAATGCAGGTTGCTATCGAAAAAGGACTTGCAAGTATACAATGCATGTGTACAGTCGGTGATAGATAATGTGTGCTACATAAAGCGGAACGATAAAAATTTCAGAGCATTTCAATGACAATATGGTAAGTAAAATGATTTAAATGGCAATACATTACGAGCCATGCAGAGGCAAGCTGGGTTGCCAGTCCAAGCAGAGGTACGCATTGCCTCTAGATGACGGGAATTTCCAAAGAGCTTCGCAATTTGAAATCAAGCACAATCAACACATTCCAGGTCATGCAGAGGCAAGCTTGGCTGCCGGTAAAAACATCAGTACGTATTACCTCTAGATGATGGGTAATATAAGAATACGTTACTGGGCTTTTATTTAAAGCTATAAAGCTAAAAACTTAAACTTATCGTTTATATGAAACATTAGGTCTGTTTCCGTACTTGAGCAAACTGCAGCAGTAACAGAATTTGGCAGCTGGCTTCTTTTTGCTGCAAAATTTGGCTTGCATTTGGCTTGCAGCAAAAGTACGGAAACGATTTGCTGCGAATCTATTTTACTATATTATAATAGATTCAAGTACGGAAACAGACCTATTATACCTTGGCAGCAATGTTAAAAAGAATGTTATGTTTCAATGCATTATAAGGAATACTTACTGAATGTATGCTTACGCATTATTTTCCCGTTTGGAAGGACTTTGAAAGGGCCGTCATACGGTTGAAGAAGTGGTAGAAGTGGTGGAGGAAAAGAATCGATTCATATGCGAAAGAGTCGAGAAATGAAAATGAATATCTCCGGTGGTGTGTTGCGTCAGTATGCCGCATTTTATCAAAGCTGCCAAACATTTGAAGTCAGATTGGTTGATCTCTCCTACCTTCACTTTAAAAAATCTAGCAAGTTCGTACCTTTAATTAGCTGTGCCGGTACGCTGTAAATGTTTCCCGAATAAGAGATCTTATTCAATGGAGAATCAAAAGAAGTATTCTCCTCCAAGAGACATCGTTATGAGACCTGCTAGCCAATTTGAAAATACGACTATTTTTGGTTAAAAGTCAACGAGTCGCCCAAGTTCAGCATGAAGCACTCTTTCAAATTATCTTCCATAGTCGGTGATGTAGCAAATACATATTGGCCGAGGCCAGGCGAGCCGAAGTCAGATGAGACCGCCAACATGCCATTTGACGGCACGTGCAAAATCGCTATGACTCGTGCCAAGTTGCACGAGCGCCGGCGAGACCTGTCCAAGTCGCTTGTCTGGGCTGTCCACACACTCGGGCTCAATAGCTTTCGCCTGGGCTCGGCCAATATGTATTTTCCACATGAGAGTTTGTTGGAGAACTCAAGATTGAGTAACCCTGATGCCCCGTCGAGCAAAAGTACAATCTTTGGCAATATTATTGTTACTGTTTCTCGCTGACGAGTGTAGAGAGTTCCTTGTGAGTGTTTTTTTACGAAACCAATTATGTAGATGTCAATGACCTTGAAACGTTCGGACAAACGAAAAATAGGAAGTTTGTCACTTATTCTGGAGGACCGAGAACTGTTCCCCATAGTAAATCCTAAACAGACTCAACCCAAAACTTTTGAAAAAGTGTTTTTCTTACGCTTAAGTAGCAAAGTCACTGGCTAGCGAGGAACTAAGTTCACCTAATTCCAGTAAGCAGTTCAGCAAAGAAACACTCCAAACTCTTCGGTTTGAACACAACCTCAAACCCTCTGCTCAACTAGAAGAAGAACAGAAGGTAGTCGCAATTAATCTTCACCTGCCCGAACAGCGGACAAGGCTGGCACGAGTATTGAAGCAACGCAATGCTGAGTTTATTTTGGCCAAAAAGGTTAAACGGTATATTTAGGCATTAAAAGTATGCTGGAATAGCCAAACAATCATAGGAAGATTATGAAGACTACTTTCCTGAAGAGAAGCAACTCAGCGTTATTATTTGATATCTATACGGACTCACCACAGAAGAAATCAAGTTAGACTTGGAAAGGCAGGGTTTCAATTCAATTGAAGTTTATTTCCTCAAAACTAAGAACGACTCCTCCAAATTTATCAAAGTTCTTCTTCCAATATATAGCATGTTCCATTCTTGAAGAGATGCAAACATTTTGATTTTATCTCTCCATAGTATGCACATAATAATCATTTAATCAATGTAACATTAATATGCGAGCAGCTAACTAGTCAAGGATATTTTCGACGATATGAAAATGCCTGCTGCTTGAAAATGTTGAAGAAGACAAGGTTATGTCGCAGATGTTGCAGATGTCTGATCACATATGAGTTCGTAAAACAGAGATCAATAGATGTCATTGAACAGTTATTGGGCTTCCGCAGTATGACGCTTAATTTACGAAAACCTTGTCCTAACCAAAAATGTCATTTTCAATCAAATATTGAGCGTTGATAAATATCTAAGCACCAACATTACCAATAAATACTGCTTAAATAAAACTTCGAAGTGAACTTTAATAATATTGAAGGAAGTGAATAAATATTTTGCTGAGAAAACTGAGTTGTTGATGTTAAACATGAAACTGATAAATATGTAACGCGCCATAATTACTTCTAAGTTCTTTAGGTAGAATCCAACACAGGCTTATGTTATTGGAGCTACTAAGCACATGTAGGAATATTTAAATTTCACAATTTTTCACTAAATAATTGAAATCGAACTTTAATAATAATAATAATTTATAGATTCCTGGAAATCATTATGAATGTTTTCATCTGTCACTTTCTCCAGCTTTATTATAAACTAATGTAGAAATATATGCTACTTGAATTTGGTTTTAAGCTACAATATATACTTTCTAGAATTTCGCTATTGGGCATTCACTTTGATGAAAATAGCTGACTTGAGTATATTTATGTCATCAACTCGTGCTATTTCTTTTATTTATTGCATAGAAGTTATTACTTATTCTATTCATTGTCGTCAAATCTAATCCCAACACAATTTTCAACTCTCTTAGCGCATCTTTTCCTCGACGCTCTAATTTATTCTCTTCTCAATTCCAAGTCAAGCGCTTGTTATCAACAACCATTGCATCATCTCTGGGGCAAATTATCATGTGCATCATTCTCACGGCAATCCATTTTTTTCACTTGCAGCAAAGCATTTAATTTTTGCCTCACTGCAAATGGGAATTCTTTTTGGATGTTTTGCAAAGGTGTTCCATTTATCAGAGCCGTTCTAGCGCTATGAAGAATATGAAGTCTGGCTCGATAGAGTGTATGCTGCCCACCTGCTAGCGGTATCTTTTGAATTTTCTCGTTTGGCAATGTGGAACTGCACCACAATATTTGAGTGCACACTTTTTTATTGAGCTTAGCTCATCTCTTTTGCTTTTGTTAGATGACATTTTGCAAATTATGCTGAGTTAGATGACATTTTGCAAATTTGCATTTTGCTTTTATTAAGCACACGTTCACTTTTTCTACAGTTGCATAACATCGCTTTGGACATTCTTATGACAGTTTTTATTCGTTACTTAAAAATCGCTACTATTTGTCTCTTCATTTAATATTTCGTCTAATTTCTGAGCGAAAATATGAAATAATTAGATTTTATTTCCTGGTTCATCAACATTGGAAATAGTTTTTAATATTAACATCGGATATAAATCGGCAATTGTATTTAATATTTGTTGAAATGTGCACTCCTTTTGTTTTTAGATCTACGGAAATAGATTACGAGATCCTTCAGTTACTGTCATTGTTTATGATTTTCGACCTCAATGTCTTTA